>JAHRHZ010000040.1:5014670-5091345 GCA_024137785.1 Ginglymostoma cirratum
AGCTCGAGTTGGCTGGCGGTGAGAGTGGGAGCAGGCAGCTCGAGGTGACTGGCGGTGAGAGTGGGAGCAGGCAGCTCGAGGTGGCAGTGAGTGTGGGAGCAGGCAGTTCGAGGTGGCTGGCGGTGAGAGTGCGAGCAGGCAGCCTGAACCGGTGTTGAGGACGATGTCAAGCCTTGTAAGGAATGTAATTCCAGAGCTGTGATGTTGAATCATTAATTGTATTCCTTTGTTTCTTTTTCTACTCTTTAGTATGTAGGACTGTAATGTTTAATATTTTTGGCTTGCTTTCTTTGTTTTCCTGCTTTGTACTCAGATTCTGTACCTAGATATATTGTACCTATGATGGTGCCATAAGCGGCAGCTTGTAAACTTTTCATTGTACACATGTGAATGAGTACATGTGAAAATAAAAGCTAATTCTAATTTTAAATTCTAAAGTGCTGTGCATTGTAAACGTGACAAACTTTCTCTGCAGAAACATTCTACAAGTAGCAATTAAAGAATTATAATTTGTGTTTTGCAGTATTAGACGTTGGAAAAACATTTCTATAACAATAGCAAGACACTTTTTGCAAGAAAATGAATGGTTTAGCATCTGCTCTACATGTCAAGAGGGCCAAAGGTCACACACACACACACACACACACACACACACACACACACACACACACACACACACACACACACACACACACACACACACACACACACACACACAGTTTGGTTTGAATTCTTCCAGAGACAGAGAAGGTCTTCAGCTTAGCCAAATGGTACCAGAGCCCCAGCCATCCCAGTAACCAGAACCGAGTCATGTGTGTATTGTTGGAAGTGCAAGGAGGCCCACAAAGAGCACTAATGGAGCCAGATAAATCCCAGATAATTAGGGAGGAGAGGAATTGGGCACCATAGAAGGAGGTCAAGAAGGTTGGAAATTGAGGCTTTGAAGACCAGCTGGGAATGACCAAATCAGAGGGAACCCCTCGGCAGTGGTGAGTAGGGTGGGGATAGGGTACCAGAAACACACATAGAGTCATAGTGATGTACAGCATGGAAACAGAGCCTTCGGTCCAACTCGTCCATGCCAACAAGACATCCTAAATTTATCTAGTTCCATTTGTCAGCATTTGGCAAATATCCCTCCAACCCCTTCTTATTCATTTACCCATCCAGGTGCCTTTTAAATGTTGTAATTGTACCATCCTTCACCATTTCCTCTGGCAGTTCTTTTAGTACACACACCACCCTTTATGTGTAAAAGTTGTCCCTTAGGTCCTGTTTAAATCTTTCCCATCTCACCTTAAACCTACACTCTCTAGTTTTTGGCTCCCCAACCTTGGGGAAAAAGACCTTGACTATTCACTTAATCTATGCCCTTCGTGATCTTGTAGACCTCTGTAAGATCAGACTTCAGCCTCCAATGCTCCCTCTGTGCCTTACCCAAATACTTTGGCCAACTTCCTTCCTTCCTACCTTTGTGGAAAGGTTTTTTGTTTCAAAAGCAGAATCCCCAATTTTGCTTGTCTGCCCATGCCACCCATTTGCCATGAGCAGCATGAAATATGGGTCAATTAGCTTTGTAATTTTTGTTCATGCTCACTTACCATGAACCAGGAGTGAACAGGAAGGTGGTGGGATTGCCAGCACATCCAGTTTGCATGTCCCAACTTCCACTAAAGACATGTCTAGTGGGGACACCCTGAGCGATATCTAACGCTAGTCGTGCAGATTGCAGATGCATTTATTGACCTTAACCAATTGAGTGCGATCATTACCTATTTTCCAACACTGCATCAAGGAGACTTTGGGGCTATATTCCTGTTGCTAACTTCTGTGCTTATCTGCTCTCACTACCTTTGTTCGCTGAGTGTAGAGGGCTCCTGCCTCCCCGCAGCTATAGGATATTTCTCCTTCTTTGTACTTCCTCCACTAAGACGTCCAGTGCAGTGTTGGAAAGACTGGTTGCATGCTTCCTCCCATGGTCAACCATTATAATTTTGACGGAGCATTACGCTGAACATTTTTTGAGCACATCAATGTTATGCCACATTACCAACTTCAGTTATGAGACACATATCATTCCTTCTCTGTCCCCATCCACTTTTCATGTATTAACAATAATGCTATCAGGAGACTGAGGTACGCATTATTTATGTGGTACCAAGGCACGAAAGGTGCACCAGTTATCTAAACAATATTGTCCTAATTTAGAAAGTTCTTTTTAAATAATGAGAAAATTACCAACCCTTTACCATGACACTACTCCGTACAGCATGCATCTTATTTTGGTTTGGTCTTTGGTTCAATTTATGCCTTGAAATTTCTCTCTAAGTGTAATCTTTTGCCATTGTGCAATGTTAAAGCAGATGATGTCACAATGTATTGCATGTTTCTCTTACTCAGCTAAACTCAGCTACCAAAATGAGAAACACTGCTAGAGAACCAATGGCACTTAGGAGAACTAATGTTCCCAAGCAGCATTGTGGGTCTACCTACAGCACATAGACCACAGCACTCGATATGGCAGCTCACTGCCACCTTCTCTAGGGCAACTTGGGGCGGACAATAAATGCTGATCCAGACAACTTTGCTCATATTTCACAAGTGAATTTAAGAAAAATTTCAGTTCATTGAGTCATAGAGTTCTACAACATGAAAACAGGCCCTTTGGCCCAACTTGCCCATGGCACCCAGTTTTCACATCTCAACTATGCCCATGTGCCTGCATTTAGTCCATATCCAATGTGGCTGCACTGCAATACATGGATTTTTACTGCGGAATAGTCCAGAGAGAATCGTTGTGTGCAGAGTGGGTCGGATGAAATACCTTCCTTCAAAAGGGTTAAAAATGTTACAATATCTGTGCTATCAAGTTGGCTGAATTCTGCCTGAAGGAAGGCCTCCAAAGCCACTCAACTGCAGTTCGAATTGGAACTGAGTCTTTCTTGCATAAGAAAAGCTTGAGCAAGCTTTTATAGGAGGGGGGAGGGAGAAAGGGGAGTCTGCTCGAGGAGAAAATCATCAGCATGGAATGCATTGGTTTTTGTTTTACTGGCTTTTCAGCTGGGTGACTTAGTCTTCATGTCAAATCAGAGCAAAAAGCAGAGAGAGAAAGAGAGAAAAAGAGAGCTAGAGAGACAGAAAGAGGATGCATTGAAAATAGATTATTGCACATCAGAGTCCCTGATAATGGATGGAGCTTTTGTCCTGTTACAGTTAAGCATTAATTGACAACAATTTAAACTGACTTTTCTTGACACTTTATTGATCCGAATCAAAGAATTGTTGCCTTTTTTTCTTATTGTCAGATTAAACATTGTAAAGTTAATTGAAAAGCGAGCCTAGACTTTCAGTTGCCTACGCTGGGTTGTAATCCTCGTTTAAAAAGACAATACTTTATCTGTCAAATCCTGATTCCTTGTGTTTAACAGTGCATGCATTCCAGTCACATTTTGTACAATGTAAAGCTTGCTAGGTAAAAGCTGACAATTCTTTCACAGCTATTGTACTGTACAACTCATGTATGTCTAAATGCCATTTTCTGTCTGTGCAATGTGAGAATGGCTAAGCTTTCTGCCCAGCTATAGCATAGAACAGACAATCTGACAGGTCAGAATGAATGAACCATTATCTAATTATCTAATCACTGGATAGAAATACAACATAGATTTCATAACTATCCTGTATATACACGATACATATATTTTCAATATGCAGACACACAGCTTTTACAACCTAAATTTACAACTAAAATCCTTTATTCCTGAAACTATTCTGGTGAATGTCTTCTGTATGCTCTAAATAAATTTCACATCATTTCTAAAGGATAGTGACCACAACTGGACACAATATTGAATTGGAGCCTACCGGAGGTTTATAAAGATTCAGCGCAGCACTCCCTGCTTTTGTGCTCTGTTCCTCTATTTATGAAGCGGAAAATCTCCAACCACCTTCTTATTATGAATCTTCATGAAACACGTGTATTCCCAGATACCTCTGTCCCTGTAAACTCCTTAGAACTGTGCCATCAAGTCTATATTGCCTCTTCATACCTTTCAACCAAAATTCATTGAGTATAGCTCGCTACGTTAAATTCATTTTCAAACTTACCCCTCAATTCCACAAGTCCACCTATGTCAGAAGGTGATTCGTATCATCCCCATTGTTTTCTACTCCTCCAAGCTTGGAGCATTCAACAAATTTTCAAACTCTACTTTGTATTCCAAAATGCAAATACTTCATATATCATATAAAAAAATGCTTCTCACACTAACTCTCGGGGTTACATCACTATCTGCCAACCCCCAATCTGAAGATGTTGCAGCGGATGTGGTGGATGTGTGAACTCATGCCCCATTTAGACACTTCACAGGGTGGCACGGTGGCTCAGTGGCTCAGTGGTTAGCACTGCTGCCTCACAGTACCAGGGACCCGGGTTCGATTCCAGCCTCGGGTGTCTGTGTGGAGTTTGCACATTCTCCCTGTGTCTGCGTGGGTTTCCTCTGGGTGGTCTGGTTTCCTCCCACAGTCCAAAGATGTGCAGGTTAGGTGAATTGGCCATGCTAAATTGCCCGTAGTGTTCAGGGAGGTGTGGGTTGTTGGGGGGGTGGGTCTGGTTGGGATGCTCTGAGGTTCAGTGTGGACTTGTTGGGCCAAAGGGCCTGTTTCCACACTGTAGGGATTCTATGAATAACAGGATCTGTAGCCATCTGAGGAGATAGTGCCATTTCATCTTGGCACATCCTCCATCAGCACAGATGTACTCACATCAGTAGAAATTGTGTGTATTAGAACTGTGACACTAGCTGGTGACAGCTGCATAGATTCTCAAAGAGGTAATGGAGACAGTGATATTTCTGGTTACTTGGCTTTGGAAGAATGAAGAAGAGCCTTTGCTGCTCAGCTTTCTGCAGATAGTGAGCCTTAGGAGTCATCAGCAAAGTATCAGATGTTATTGCAGTGGTTTATAAATGTGTGAATATCTATCAGCATTCTCGGGACTAGTGACTCCCCTGCACAAATGTTGGAGGAGTCTACTCAAGCCTTGAGTGGCAACATATCTCTGGCCTGTCCTCTCCACTGAGAGAATGGCAACTCTATGGAGTGGCATAAACATTACACTCAGTGGCTGCAGGAATGCACAAGAATCTCCTGAGCACAATATAGCATCATCCTTAAAATGTGTGGAGTAGTGAGTAGGGAAGGTGGATTAGCAGTGCATGTCCTCATTAACAGGAGCGAATGCACTATCCTGAACAGGAACAAGGAAGGGCACATTGAAAGCAACAGGGAGTCCTTTTAATTGCTGAAGGCAGACTTTTCCCTCTTTGACTGTGATAGCTGCCTGGTGACCTGATGACTGAAGTGATTCCTGTGTAGATGGATTGTGGCAATCACATATATGGAGCAAGCAAGTTTAGCCTACATCAGCCCCAGGCTCACCGCAAATAACACTCAGGAACACAAAACTTTCACTAGGTGATACTTTGTTACTTAATACAATAGATTGACATGTCAAAGATATTGTGATGCACAGCTTAATGTCTTGAGTGCTTACTTCTGCATGAGTAGGTCAAGACCAGATGTGGATGCAATTGGATGGATGGTGTGTTAAAGTGAGCAACAGTGTTAACAGAAGACCGTGGTATGTTTTGGTGATGGGCCAGTAAGATGGTAAAAACATTTACTGAAAGGACAGTAATGCTGTGTCAGAGTGAGAACCTATTCTTTTGGTGCTTGTTGCACTGGAACAGATATGCTAATGAGAAAAACATGAATCTCAATGTCATGAATGTCACTGTCCAATAACTTGGGTCCCTTGTACTACCTCCACAGGCCAATAGGTCTTGAAATACCTCAAGGTCATCCTCCTCCACTGTGGAAACGACATGTTTAGTGCAATCCTCTTGTCTCGAGAGACTGTTTGTGAAAGGTGCGGCAGGTGACTCTGATGCAGGATACATTTGAGGGGTCATATTGAAGGTTTCTTCCAGATCTTAAGCTCATCTTCAGCAAACCAATGGCATACTCTATGATGATCCTTATATTCATATAGTAACAGTTATATGTGCCCTCTTTATGCGTTAGAGTGATACACAGAGGTTAGCAGTTTGTTCTGAAAGCACGTTGTTCCCAACAATCAGTCATGAATGCTGTTTGGGAGGCCTGAAAAGTTGAAGGATGTAGGAGTCAAGGTACCTTTCCAGAAAGCTTGTGGACACTAGTAGGATCTACTGTAGTGGTTACAGACAACTTGAACACTCAGGAAGTAAAACCCATTCCTGTTTAGGGCTGCTCTGAGGGAACCTTGATGGTATATGTGTGCTGTCAATCATCCCCACCCTTCATCTGACTGAATCCAGTCATAGCCCTAAAGCTGCTCATTCTCTCAGTCTGATTGGCTGATTGGTGAGAAACCTGATGTAATTGACCAGCCCAAAAGTACATGAGACCTATAATCTATGTTACAGCAATGTGCCACTGATTGAGAGATGCAACCTAGGTTACAGATCAGAAGATAACGGTATTTAAACAGAACTCATATTCACGCTTTATGTGAGAGCTTTATTTCAGTTACCTAGACTCCTTAAAACTACTAGTTACTAGCATCCTCACATTTATTCAACCAAAAGACTCAGTTAATTCTTTATAAATATGCCCATCACTTGTTCCCTCATTCCATTAGGTCTCGGGCATTCATTCAGACCAGATTAGATGATACCAAGTTATGTCTCAGCTGAAGAAGCAACAGGTTAAAAAAGTTAAGTGACACCAACTCCTTTCTTGTTGAGGTAATGAATGCTCATTATTTCTCAAAGAACAAAAAAATGAAATTAATTTGATAACTATTTCAAAGACTGATCATAGATTTTGGGCTGAATGGCCTCCTTCTGCGCTATTCAATTCTACAATTCACAGAAGACATGTTAGTTTTTCAGAAGAATCTGGCACATTTGAAGACAGTGATCTAATATTTATCATGTCTTTGTGATTGCTTGGGGGACACTTGCTGCTGTGTCTAAGGTTTTCTGCATCACACCTGTGAAACAAAAACATTTAAATCATCAACATATTCTTTTATGCCTTGGAAATGCACTCTGGTCAAGAAATTATTTACATCTGCTGTAATCAATTTTAAACATTAAAAAGGTTAGGTAATTTGCCTAATTGAGTTGTTCTTCCCCCAACTGAGGAATCTTTAGGATTCCTTGAAATAACCAGCAAGATCAGGCACTCAGCATATAAGGGAACTGAGAACACAAAATTATCATTCTGTGTCACACCATGTTCTAGAAGAGATTGAATTTAACCTGCTGTATCTCATCCTCATTATAACTTCAAAATATGAAGTGGAATAAGTCAAGTTCAGAAATTCTAATTCCTCTACTGTAATTCCTACCTCATTTTGTGGGATCTGATGGGAATGACCCAAACCAGGTTGGCTGGTAGTCAAAGATAAGAGTCAAGACCAATTTCTTGCCTAAGATTTAGCTGTCTGTGCTTCTGTTCCACAATTATCACATTGTCATTCAAGTGCTTAATTTGTGAGAATAAAAAGGTTTAAATGAGGGTTGAATAACAAAGCAAAAATCACGTTCCTTTGAAAAGGTAGATTTAAACCATTGCTTGACTTCTTCAAAAAAGGTATTAACTGCGAAAAGATCTGGGCAGTTTCTGTTCAAAGCTGTCAAGTATGTAATACCTTTCTACAATTCTTTTGATGCGTTAAAGAAAGACAGTGTTGCAACTTGTGATTTGGTTCAGCAGATTCATCAGATTGACAAGTTCTTTTATTTTTAGCAACTGTCCGTCAGAGGAGTTTTAAATTAATAGTGATTGTGCATTCTCAGCTAAGTTTTATTTTTGTTGGGCATTCTGAGATGAATACGTTTTTGCCCCATGCAGTTTTAAGGCTACCTTAGTCCTTGGTCTCACATTTTGAGTTGATTAATGAGATAAGTC
The DNA here is from genome assembly GCA_024137785.1 of Ginglymostoma cirratum. Lineage (NCBI taxonomy): Eukaryota > Metazoa > Chordata > Chondrichthyes > Orectolobiformes > Ginglymostomatidae > Ginglymostoma > Ginglymostoma cirratum. Next base: position 5,022,630 of record JAHRHZ010000040.1, read on the forward strand.
GTGGCATCAAGAGGCATTTGATAAGTGATAATCCCCATTATTTGACACCCTGTCAATGCCAAGCAAAAAACTCATCACACCACTTATAAAATGCAGAGAAGACAGCTCAAGTTGCTCTTAACGTAGAGATGGACACCACTGGACTTCTGGTCTAATATTGCCACACATCACTCCATAGCCTGAATCATTCAGACTCCTGTCTAAACTCCTATCAGGTTCCATCCAACAGTTACCAAGACAACAGCTCTCACCATGAGAGAGACACACCCTGCAGATGGAAGAGCATCCTGGCAAAGACGGCTGACATGTCTGCACATGTCGCTAGGCCACTGCATAAAAATACGTATGGACATTAAAACAATGAGTAGAAATGGACAATTTAGCCACTTGAGCCTGTTCTGATATTCAAACTGATGATAGTTGATCTGATTGTAACCTCCACTCTGCATTCCTGTGTGCACCCACTAACCTTTCACCACCTTTGCTGAGCAAGATTCTGTCTCCTCTGCCATGAAAATATTCCAAAACTCTGTTTCCAATTTTTTCTGGGAGAGAGTTCCAAAGATAAACAACACTCTGAGAGAAAAATAGTTTGCCTCTTCCTTGTTTTAAATGGCAGTCCCTGATTTTAACACATTGACCACATAGTTTGAGATTCTCCCACAAATGGAAACATCCTTTTTACATCGAGGAGACAGCAAGATTTGCTATTTGGGAACACAGTAAAGAATTGCCGGCATGCAGCAACACTGAAAGAGTAGAAGAAGGAGGGTTTCTTCCAGGGTCAGGAGCATCCTGGGTTCTGAAGGGGGAGGGAAGTGGGAATAAATCACATGCGGCATGGTCTGCTCATGTACCAGGGGCTAGATAGGAAAAGTAGGTTGGAGTCAGTCCATGTAAAGGGGTTGGGTGGGGAAATGTGAAGCCGGTGGGGTTGGGTACGTGGAAGACTGGGGGCTAACTAGTATAATCAAGCCGACACTATGGCTGGAAGTCACTGACAGAGGGGCTCCCACTGTCACTTTCCATTGTTCTGGAAATTGAAAGTGCGCAACAGGGAAGCAAAAATCTGTGACCACACTCCAAGTGGGCAGGTCAGTGACTTAACATCTGAGGGAGGGGTCCAAAGCAAACACTGATAACAGGGCTTTCAAAAGGAAAAAAATCAGGAGTCCGAGACCTATGCAATACATAAGCACACTGTACACAGACAGACTGCCTACTCCCTGACCACCCTACAGTCATTATCCTCACTGCATGTTGTTATGGCAACTGGTGAATGTTTTAAATTTAAACCTTTGCTCATGTAGGGAGACAAACATTAGGGACTTTGAAAGAGGATAGACAAAGTTGTCATTGTGACCCAGTGCTCGGTCTACACATTGTTCCCTTGTTTCCAGATGGTGCATTGGTCTTTCGTGCAAACCATCATCTATTGTGCATCCTCTATGGCCATGAAGTGTTCCCATAGAGTGAAAGAATGTATTTATCAATGACACTGAGAGACCCTTAAACATATGTCAGTTAGCATCAGGAACATTTATGCATAAAGAAATAGTTTCAGACCAGCCTTTTTTGCCCAATTCACCAAAGAGCCTACAATAGTTTCTTTCTTTGCCTTCCTCCCATTTCCCTGGCTCCGTAATGAGGGTGGAGGGAGTCTGCTTGAACATGGAGGGCATTTGCCTTGGACATTTCATGGGGACAATTCCTGGCACTTGGTATCAGGATTGGCTAGTCGTGCCGAGGGTCTTCTTGTCAGAGGCAAGTTGACCTTCCTGGGCCTGAACTGCCAAGAATGGGAGAAGGGCAGGCAAGGTGGAGGTGAATGGTCCAGTCATCTCCACAGTGTTCTGAGTTGAAAGCGCAGAGGGGCCTGTCTGTGGTTCTGCCTCTGACTGGGTTCCCCCTGTGGTCTGCCTGTGGTCAGGAGTTTCAATGACTGGGGCAATGGATGTGTGCACCTCTCCTGCAGACCCTGAGGGTGCTGAGCCTGGCTATCCATGGCAGCTGCCAACCCGTTCAGAGAGGCAGATGGATGGTTGCTTTATTCACTGAAAAGATACAGCTTCTGGGCAACGTTAACTATTGCCAACATGTGTCTGCCTACTGCTGCAGCTCCACCCTGTACAATTGCCAATACTACAGGATTCACTCTTGCCTGGGGCTGAGTGGGTTGTTGTTCTCCAACTGTCCTCAAAATCATAGCAGCCTCAGGCAGTTTTTCCATGGTCAGCTGCACAGCAGTCTCCTTGAGGTGGTCCAACGCTCTCAAAGTTTTACATCTCCCTGAGATGTCAGTACCTGGGGGCTTTGGTGGATGCAGGAGGCAGCCTTGTCAATGTTTCCTCTGAGGGATCTATACTCCCATTCTCTGAGGTCAAGGAATGGGACTTCTGCTGGGCCCATGTGTTTCTCTGAGGAAGTTGAGGCCAGGTCAATGGAACTTGCAAGACAAAAAGAGAGAAGGCATCATGGCCAGTGGTTAGAGGTGTGCAATGGTAGAGAGTGACAGAAATATTAATAGAATGTTGCAGAGGAATGAAAAGTAATGCTTACTCATTTCATCGAACATGTATGTTTCTGCATCCCTGCAGGAGCGGTCCCGATCTTTTCCAGCAAGAGCCAGGATTCTTTCCTTGCCAGGGGTGAGGGCACATATTGGGCACACTTCTACATATTTAGGCTCTCTCTATCCTGTTATGGCCTGTCTGCTCCTGTAATAAGCAAAAGGGGGAAAATAAATAAGGTTATTGTAGGCTGCACGGTTATTCATTCTGGTGTGTGTGAAGGAAAGGTGCTGACTCATGCTTAAAGACAGCCCAGGTCTCCTGGGAGGTTGAGAGAGGGATAGCATGAGACTTCTGACAACATTTTCAAGACCTTGCTACTGCCGTAAAAAACTGTGATTACCTAATTAAGACAACCCCACTGCCTCAAAAGAAGTAGCTGCAGAATTGGTAAATGCGTTGGTTGTAATCTTCGAAAATGCATTATATTCCATAAAGGTTCCTAGCCAAAAGGCAGAAAACTGTAGATCAGTTGGCCTAATATCTGTCATGAGAAAATTATGGAATCCACTATCAAATAAATAATGGCAGGACATTTCGATAATGAGAGTAGAATCAGGCAGAGTCAACATGATTTTATGAAAGAGAAATCTTTTTGACAAATTTACCAGACCTCTTTTAGGTTGGATAGAAAAGAACCAGTAGATTTTGTGTATTTGGATTTCAGAAGGCATTCTATGAAATGTGACAGGTTTACTGCATGAGAGAAGAATTGAAGGTATTGGGTGCATATATTACTGCAAATAAAACTAACAGACCACAGAGGTTCGCAATAAATGGATCATTTTAGGTTGGCATGCTGGATCTAATAGGACGTTACAGAGATCAGTGCTGGGACCTCCATCATTTACAATCCAAATCAATGACTTAGATGAAGGGACTGAGTGTGATATAATGAAGTTTGCCGATAAGACAAAGGTAGGTAGGAAAGAAATTAATGAGGAAAACAAAAGGGTCGACGAAGGCTTGTCTGCACAAAGAACAGAATTAAATGCCCCACTCCAGCATAGACTGCCGAGACAGGGGAACTGTTTAATCTGGTCAGAGAATATCAGGTGAAAACTCCTCTGCCTTCTAGTCTCACTGCCGCGAAGTCAGTGGCAGGAAAGCTTGTAGGCAGCCTTCTCATTAGGATAGCAATTAAAGGTCCTTATTGGGAAATTGATGCACAGAAATGTTAAGCATGTAGACACAGCAATTAATGAAGAAGGCAAATAGAATGTTGCCCTTTACTGGAAGGGGAATGTTTTGATACGATCCTAGCTGATGTCATTACATAAGTATATAGTATTGCAGATTTGATTTTAACAATAAAGCGGAAGTCTACTTCACACGAGAAAGGAAAATGAAATAGATTGAACCAAATTATTTACACATAGCACACATTTAAAAATGTTAAAATACATGATAAAAATAGAATCACATAATCCCAAAAACATACCTGTAGAGATTGCAAAACACACTTTTCCATATCCTAAAATAATTCTTAAAGGAAGCAAAAAGCACACTTTACAATTCTGAAATCAGAGCAAATCCTGCTCTCTCACTTCTGAAGACTTACTTTAACCATGACTTCAACTCCCAGTTCAGAGAATCTGATAGACCCTTCCAGAAGCCTTCCTTAGTTGAGCTTAACTTTTCTCAGTTTCGAATAGCCCCTTCAGGTTTTTAACCCAGATATTTCTGGTCTGGAATTCATACTAACTTCCTTACTTTAAGTTTTTTTTTAAAACAGGTTGAAACTATCTTCCTCTTTTCCCAGGAGTAACTGGTTTACATTTCCAGCTTCAGCTAAGATACTGGTAGAACTACCCAAACTGAAACTAAAAGTGATTGGTTTTCTCCAACCCAAGGTGCTTTTGTTGAGCCCAAAAAAACTGCAGGACCGTTTATCTAAAAGAATAATGCTCTATACTGTTTACTTCATTTGGTCATAAACTCTCCCCAAGTGAACAAATTTCCAAAACTCTCTCTCACAGGCTGTTGTTTTTTCAGAGATCACCATGGCAACTAAAATACTTACAAGTTACTCATTAAATGCCTTTAAACACATAGAAAACCCATAAGCCACTAGTTCAAATTCAAAAATCCAAACTCAAAAATATATACATAATACACTTCGCATCATAGCATATCATAGTATAAAAGTTAGAAAGACTTGCCACAACGTTTTTCTTCTCCTAATTCCATGAGCGTTATACTTGCACTGAACGCATTGGAGAAGATTCAATTAGTTGATTACAAGGGTGAGAGAATGTCTTACTCGTGAAGATTAGTTTGGTTGAGCCTATACTTGTTGGAGTTCTAAAGAATCAGAAAATGATTTTATTGAAATGTAAAAGATTTATGCGGAGGTTGACAGAGTAAATACTGGAAGAATTTTTTCTTATTTTTGAGGATTCTAGAATTCGGGGGCACAGTTTCCGATATAAGAGTTATTCATTAAAGATGAGGATAAGGAAGAATTTCTTTTCTCAGAAGGTTATGAATCCGTAGAATCCTCTACCGAGGATAGCTGCGGAGAACAAGTCATTGAATACACTCAAGGCTGAACTAGACAGATTCTGCAGTTAAAGAGGAGTTAAGAGTTATAGGAAACAAGCCAAAAGTGAAATTGAGACCAGGATTAACTCAGCAATCATCTTATTAAATAGCAATGCAGGTTCAAGGGGATCCGTACATATTTCCACTCCTATTTTCATCTTCTGTCTCAACATAAGATGCCTCTTCACATTTCTCTTACTCTTATTACTCTGCTTATTCTCCATCTGCCACTGCATAAATTTGTGTCAATCTTAACAGTCAACTTCCATTAAACTCTTATTACTTATAATATACTCTCAACAACTGCTACTGACTTCAAAGTTAGCACAAACAATGTTCACCTTCTATTTTATTTGAACTTGGAATCATTTACATACTTCTGTTGTGTTCTGTAATAGTTCACAAAAATATCCTTCCATTGATCTAACATCCCCCCTTTTAAACACATTTATTTCTTCTTAAAATTAGCATTCAGAATTTTTACTTTCTCATATTCCTTTCACAGGCCATATAAAATGTCACTCACTTTGCTCTTCCAGGACAAGCACACAACAAAAGTGACACTGAAAGAAATTGGGATATATAACCATAGTTGAGAGCTCGGGTAGGGGGGAACAGGTGGATCAAACTTGGCTCTTTGAATATCAATATGGATAAACAAGCTCATTACAACATGTTATATAATTTTATGTCATTTGTAGTAGCCTAATTTTAAATTATTTGTCAGCTCCAACATTCATTATGGACTGTATCTTACTTTTTTTGGTTAAGTATGAGTCGAATTTTTTGGAGGATATTTTGCTACAAGACAACTGACTTTTCTCACTGTATATTACCAAACTCTTCTTATTACTCACCATCCAATTCCCTGTGATGTCCTTCATTTCAATTCCAGCCTTGTTGTACCATGTGCCATTCCCGGACAACACAGATATTTTGGAATTCACTAGCATCCCTGCAATCTGTAAAAGCCTGTTGTCTACCCAAATGAATACTGTCCATCCTGAGCTGCCCTGTGAAGTTCTTGACATTTGTCCCTGATGAGGCAGAGAGAAGGAAATCTTTACCCTATTTTGCAGGCTGGGGCATGGAGGTCCTGCTGGAAGGGGTGGTGTAGTGGTCAGGCATCTACTTCCCCAGGACCAGCAGTGGAGAACAAAACACAAGACCATACCAACCCAGTCCAAGCTCGTCATCCACATTAACGCAGTCTCAGACATCTGGGGAAATGCTCAGAAACAAGGTTAATGAATTCTCCTCTCTACCGACATAAGTGTCACCATCTTCTCTGAGATACCTCATACTCACTCGATATCTGCCACCTTGTCTACTTCCCACCAAGGACCCTGTTCTACCACAGTCTATTGCCTGCAAAATCTTTCCTCATTTGCTTTCATCCTGGCCATCACTATCCCTGCATGCCCTCTGCACTACCTACCCACTTCCCTACCTTTACCAAAAATAACTGCTGTGCCACCCTATTTTATATCTCTTAATACCTGCCTGTCTCTCATTCCAGGGGGAAAACAATCCACTGTAAAACAGTAAGAATCCCCATGAGTTGTTTGTGACTCAGCATATGGCTCATCATCTAGTATGTGGAGACCATCCCAACAGTGATGGCCCCAACTGTCTGACTGACTGTTTCCAAGCTCTTGCACTTTTTTTTGGAGCCTGCCTTGGATTTACTGTGGCAGGGTCCTCTGATTGAATGATGTCCCCCTTGATGTGATTTAAGGCCTGCTGACAACCATGACAAGTTCCTGGCTTTGCATCTTTATGAAACGGCAAGGCAAGACGAAAGTAATATGAGTCTTATATCTCTGGCTGAGGCAGACAAGGCGTAAAAAGTCAAGGCAAAGAAATGCAAGGCAAAGATGCTGTGATCATCCAGGACGGGTGAGAGTGAATGAGCACCATGAGAGCAAGTGAAGACCCAGAGATGCAGTCTGGTCCAGTTGGTTAGTTGGATGCATGTTTCTGATCACTCAGTGTCCTGCTGCTGGTGTTGCCTGAGATGCAGCATTAATTGGCAACATGCCACAACTGAGTGAGAATCTTACCACACTACCGTGAAAAGCATAAAATTTGGACCGAGACGCTCCTGACATTGAGATCAGTCTCACTGAACTTCTCATCCAATTTTGCCATAGCCCATGTCACTCAGAGGTCCATAAGATTCCTCCCATGTCTCAAAGTAGACATGAAGTCTTTTGAATGTTAGGCTATTTTGTTGGACAAACAAAATAATGCAATTTATTAAAATGAAAATACCATTCTTATATTTTGAACTGAATATATCATTAAACATTTGTTATGATCATTTTTGCTGTCAGGTTGATCAAGCAGATCTACTTGCTTAGCAAGGACAGCATATACCTTTGCTGTCCAGAACCACATCAGGAAATGGTTTTGTACATTTCAATTCCAACTGCCTGAACCTCACTGTGAAAGCAATATTGTTATTATTATTATTGTCACCAAAGTCAAAGGCCAAAAGGAGTCATCCAGCTTGCTACAATCCCCTACAACTTGCCTACCGACATAACAGATCCACTGAGGATACCATATCCCTAGCCCTGCACTCATCCCTGGAACATCTGGACAACAAAGATGCCTACATCAGCTCTGCCTTCAACACCATTATCCCCCCAGACTGATCTCAAAACTGTGTGATCTTGGAATTTGGCTCCGCTCTCTACAACTGGATCGTCAGCTTTCTGACCTATAGGCCGCAAGTGTAGGATCGGTAACTGCACGTCCTCCACAATAACACTCAGGACTGGACCACCCCAAGGTTGTGTCCTCTGTCCCCTACTGTACTGCCTGTACACCAATGAATGTATTGCCAAATTCTGAACTAATGCCATCTACAAGTTCGCTGATGACACCACCGCAGTGGGATGGATATTCAACAACGACAAGTCAAAATACAGAAAGGTGATAGAGGGTTTGGTGACATGGTGCAATGAAAACAATCTGAAGGGAGGAGAACATGCCCCCATCTACATCAACAGAACTGAGGTTGAGAGAGTGAAGAGGATCAAGTTCCTCGGAGTGACAATAACCAACGACATGTTCTGGACTTCCCACATAAATACGACAGTCAAGAACACACAACGCCTCTTCTTCCTCAAGCAGCTCAGGAAATTTGGCATCCCCATAAGGTCCCTCACCACTTCTACAGATGCACCATTGAAAGCTTACAGGCTGGGTGCACAACAGCCTGGTATGGCAACTGCTCTGCCTAGGATTGTAAGATACTACAGAAGGTTGTGGGCAAAGCCCAGACCATCGCGGAAGCCAACCTTCCATCCATGGACTCTATTTACATGGTTCGCTGCTGTGGAAAGGCGGCCAACATCATCAAAGACCCATTGCATCCTGGTAATGACCTCCTACAACCTCTTCTGTCAGGCAGAAGATACAGAAGCCTGAACACGCGCACAAGCAGGTTCAGGAACAGCTTCTTTCTGGCTGTTATCACAATGTTGAATGGACCCTAGCCTCAAATAATGTAACCTGCAATGTAACCTGTATGCCTCTAAGTCTTTTTGATCTGTACATCGTTTGTTTGGTGTGATCTGCAAACTCGTATTTGCTCGTAAACAAAGCTTTTCACTGTATTTTGGTACATATTACAATCAGTCATTCAACCATGATATAGGAAACCATCAATTTAATTGGAGGTGTCCAAGTAATTAAGGAGACTAAGAGAACAAATAACCAATGAATTTTTAGAAATATTTGAAAACAAATGCAGTTGACGCAGGAACAATAGCCAATGAGACACAGAGGAACATCTATTTTAAATTTGTTGTCAATACAGCTGCTGTTTCTATCTATAGCGGCTGTAACGGGAAAGACAGATTTTAATTGACTTCTCCTGTGTCTGAAGTCAGTGATATAAATGCATCCCACAGATGAGAAAATTTATAAGAACATTGAAACATTGATATTGTAAAATTACTACCATATTCAGCAATTATACAAGTAGTGGCAAACCAGTCACCATTTCTCTCACTTTGTCACTGAAATGACTACCTTTACATTCTGAAAGATGTTTGGAAGACTGTACAAGGATAGGGAAAACCTTTCATTGAATATTACAGAAAATATACAATCTGACTCTGCAATGTTTACATAGAAAGCTATTAGAGGTCAAGAATTATTCGTGGTTTGGTCGTTATTGTAGTTGTGCCTACACTCATTATTGTTTAGAAATATAAATGGTAATCTTATTGAATCCTTTGAGATTCTAAGGAGGTTTGAAATTAGAAACGTTGAGAGGATGCTTCCCCTTATGGGAATCTAGAATTCCAGGCTGCAATTTTAGATTGAGTGGTTTCCCATCTAAAACAGCAATAAGGACGAAATTTTTCTCCCAGAGAGTCATTATCTTTGGAATTCTGTACCTCAGAAAATGGTGGAGGGTGGCCATTAAATTTAAACAAGGTTGAGTTACATGATTTGTGATTTAGAAGTGAGCCAACGGTTACAAGAAGCAGGAAGAAAAGTGGAGCTGAGGCTATGATCAGATCAGCCATGGTCTTGTTGAATGGCAGAGTAAGCTCAAGGGGCTGAATAGTCAATCAGGATTTCTAGTAGGACTTCCCAAACGTGGAATCAAACTGAAATACTTCGGTAAAGTGTAAGAAATGCAGCAGTCCATTTGAATAGAGCAACTCCCACAAACAGCACTGACAAAATGGCCAATTCATCTGTTTATGTGATGTTAATTGAAAGGTAAACGATGGCCAGTGCACAACGGATAACTCCCTTTCTGTTCATCAAAACAGTGCTGCAGGATTTTATATCCACTCGAGAGAACAAACTACAGCCTATTTTAACATTGCATTCAAAAGATACCACTTCCAATAGAATAGCACTGGGGCATCAGTGTTGTGGTTTGCACTCATTCTAGAAGGGTATTTTAACCTATGACTTACTGATTCAGAAACAGTTCAGCCAACAGAACCACACTAAAGTTTGCCTGACTTTCAATTCGACAAAAAAATCAGTGATTTACTACACAATCTACATGAGCTGGAAAAAGGAACATGTATAACTTGAAATGTAGAGATACTTTACATTGGTCTTCTATATAACATAAATTTGAGCTGCAATGCTGAAATAAATGTCCATTAAAAATGAGTAGAAAGCCTTTATGCTGGTGTGAATGCAGGTATCGGTGTGTGTAGTATATCAGGATCTCCTAAACATTCATAAGTTCATGGTATTAAGTAGTTGGATCATTTGAAGCTGCAGGCAGATTATGCACTTAAAGCTGTCTTGACATTGGTAATCTTATGAGTTCACCACATATGGAAAATACAAAACAAAGTATTTCAAATGCTGGAAATCTGAAAAGAAAACTGGAAATGCTGGAAACAGCAGGGTTAGCAGCATCTGAGACAGAAATGGAGCTAATATTTTAGGTTTGCGACATGTCTTCCAGAGGGCTGGAACCTTTTTTGGGCAGATGTAAGCACATTTATACATAGTGAGTGAGACCCAGTTCCAGAATTCTCAGCCTCATTCCTGGCAGTCCCCAGTTTTTGGTGGCACAGGTTAAGGGTTTAGAAAATTCCCATCCTGGCGATTCCATTGTGGAAATTGGTGTTTCCTAGATCCTTGCTATTTTTTGTGGCGTCAGGCCTGCTTCTCCATAACATGGATTATCTGGAGTCAAGGAGATTTGAAAGTCAAAAGGCCTTACCCATGACTCTTGGTCACTCCATGCCCCATGTCAACTCATGGCACCAGAAATGGTCCTTCATAACCCTTCTAACATCTTATGGCTCTTCCTCGCCTATTTGACCAGTATACATTCTATGAGGAATCAGTACACCAACAGTAACAATTGTGTGGGAACAACTAAAAAAAACCCATTCATGCATTCCTTTTTAAAAACTGCTATTTCTTCAACCCCATCAAAGTGTCAATCATTCAGAGGTTTAAAGTAGCAATAACAGAACGTGTAAGCACTTGACACCACTTAAGCCTATGTAAACAAATGCTGAGACATTGGCAAAAGAAAATGCAGGAAGATAATTTGGTATAACCTCATAAGGATGCCAACCAAGCAAAGCTACTTCTTCTCTGCACCTATGAAATCAAGTAAATCCTTTTACTGATTCTGCTGACTTAGGACACCCAGTTTGAACTATTCAAAAACCTGGCCCATCAATTCTGTTTCTTCGTCGCTGATGCAGCAAGATATGTTGAGTGTTAATAGCACTCTCAGTTGTTGAAAAATATTCAGTAGTACAAGTCTAAGTTTTTGATATGTGTGAATTATCCCTTAAGTACTTTCCCGCCTGTATGAACTGCCATTGATGCATGACTTTTCATTAGTATTTCACTATCAATTTCAAGCCTTTTCTGTCTGCTAAAGACCTATCAATCAGACGAGAAGTATTTTATGGAGTACATTACTCACTACTCAATAAGAAGTATTTGAAGTCACAATGGATCAGCAGTGCATTATTGGCTGGAGATAGTCGGAACTGCAGATGCTGGAGAATCTGAGATAACAAGGTGTAGAGCTGGATGAACACAGCAGGCCAAGCAGCGTCAGAGGAGCAGGAAGCCTGACGTTTCGGGCCTAGTCCCTTCTTCAGAAATCGGGGAGGGGAAGGGGGTTCTGAAATAAATAGGGAGAGAGGGGGAGGTGGATAGAAGATGGATAAAGGAGAAGATAGGTGGAGAGGAGACAGTCAGGTCAAAGAGGCGGCGGTGGAGCCAGTAAAGGTGAGTGTAGGTGGGGAGTTAGGGAGGGGTTAGGTCAGTGCAGGGAGGACAGACAGGTCAAGGGGGCGGGATGAGGCTAGTAGGTAGGAGATGGGGGTGGGGCTTGAGGTGGGAGGAGGGGCTAGGTGGGAGGAAGGACAGGTTAGGGAGGCGGGGACAACCTGGGCTGGTTTTGGGATGCGGTTGGGGGTCCTCATTTACTACCTCACTGATATCCAAATCTAATGAATCATCCTCCACCATTTTCGCCACCTGCAATCAGACACCACCACCAAAAAGATATTTCCTTCTCCATCCCTTTCTGCTTTCTGTAGGGACCACTCACTTCGCAACTCCCTCATCCATTCCACACTCCCCACCAACCCTTCTACCACAGCCGGCACCTTTCCCTGCAATTGCATAAAGTGCTACAACTGCCCCCATACCTCCCTACTCATCTCCATCCAAGGCCCCAAACAATCATTTGAAATCCAGCAGAGATTCACCTGTACCTCTTCTAACCTGATCTACTGCATCCATTGCTCCTGATATGGGCTCCTCTATATCAGAGAGACCCAAGTGCAGACTCAGTGATCGATTCACAGAGCATCTGCACTCTGTATGCACCAATCAACGCCACCTTCTGGTTGCCAGCTACTTCAATTCCCCCTCCCACTCCCTTGATGACATGTCCATCCTGGGCCTCCTCCACTGTCACAATGAGGCCACGTGCAAACCGAAGGAAAAACACCTTGTATTCCACCTCAGGATCATCCAGCACAATAGTCTCAACACAGAGTTCAACAGCTTCAAAATGTCCCAACCCGCCCAGCCACATCCCATGTCCAATCCGCCCTCTCATTCCTGCCGCCTTGACCTGATACAACCTGTCCATCTCCCTTCTCACCTATCTGCCCCACTCTTCCCACTGACCAATCTCTACAACGCCCTACCTGCATCCACCTATCACCACTCCACTTACCTTCTCCCAGCCCCATCCACTTCCCTCTATTTATTTCTGAGCATCTTGCCCCTCCCCAGTCCTGAAAAAGGGTCCTGACCCAAAACGTCCACCTTCCTGCTCCTCAGATGCTGTCTGACCCGTGCTCCTCCAGCTCCACATTTTAATCAACTACTGCAGAAATATTGTTTACGCTCAACAATTTCAAAAACGATGATATTTTTACTGGTTGACGCAAATTAATACACTGGTGCCAGTAATTAGTGCCCGTCATAAATATTCCTTCATACTCCAGAATGTTCACAAAATACAACCCCAGCTCTACACCTTGTTATCTGCATTATTGGCCAGGTTGATTTCTGAGTCAGTCCTCAGCTGGTATTAAACTAATAGGTTGCATGCATTCTATGAATCTTGTATTAGGGCACACAAACTGATATCATGTGAGAGCAGGATCTTCTTCACCGTAAATGAATAACTTGCAAAATTCACTTTCTGGGATACCATACGAGAAATTGTCATTTGAGTGACCACGAAACCATTCATCAGTAAAGATTAAAATTACTACCGAAGCAGAGAAAGGAGGAAAAGTGAAATAAAAGGAACTCAGAATATAAAGTTTTTTTTGAAAGAAAATAAGCATTCAATTTGTATCAGCTCAATGGGGTCATATTGGCTGGACAATGGATTGTTAGTAAATAGGCATCCAAAATTCTTGTTAGCCTATCAGCAACGTAATTTCAGCTATTTTATTAGTATGATGACTGGAAATGTTATCCTACTTGAGGATATCTCTATCAGATTAATAGTGGCATAGAGATCAGTTTGCATCAAAATGTGCTATCTTTATCAGCTGCGCAGTTGGTTATGGTCAGGGCAGTGAGACTTTCTCAATTTTGGGCTTTGGACCAGATCCACTACAAAGTCAGACATCCATGAAATTAAGGACTTGAAAAATCTGCACGATTTCACTCTGTACTGTGCAATGTCTCAAACTATAGTCAGATTGTAGGTTACAGCTTGTCTAAAACATCTTGTAGTATTAATTTAAAGTTTCTATTTCATTTCCAATATCTCCAATTTATAACTATCTTTCGTACATTTAGGTTTGCTGCACATTTCGTAAAAATGTACTTGAATGGCTGGTATTTAAAAATAAATTTTGTTAAAAAATACACGACATAAGGAATATTTGATCCCAGCTGTCTAATGGGTATCAGTCCACCTCTGACATATTAGTCTGGTCTGTGCTTACTTTCTGTTTAAGTAAATGATGAATGAATGACATTATGAGTGTAGATCTACGTGAGTTCTGCTTGTTCATGATAATTTCAATGGAAAAGCTGCAAAATCCCAGAAAAATATTACAAATAGCATTTATACTCTTTGTCCAGTTTTTCCACTTCTCCCGCTGAAGCTGCAGCAGAAGTGAATCTGAAATGCCAGAATAAATTAATTTAGTGTTCAGAAGCTGTAAAAGAATCAATATAAAAATATCTGCACTTTTCAATCTTTGTAATCATGTTAAAAAAGTAGAGGTAGCAAAGAACATAATTAAACATTAAACTTGAAACTGCCAGTATTTAATCACATCAATGCAATAAAATCCACAACAAATTCTCGTATACACACCCCTTCTTATTCATTACTGCCTAATTATAAAATACTTCAGCTGTAAGTTTTACAACTTTACGCAGTTTGATGATAAAATGCTTGATTGTGTGCACAGGGCCATCTGGGATGCTTATATATGTACACATCTACTAAGTAACAAGTCAAGCTGTGTGATACTGAGTTGACAAAAGCATCCCATAGAGTTATTGATTTTGCATCTGCGCTTTAGTTAGCAGACTGTTTCATATCATATAATTTATTATAAAACAAACCAGGCTCTTGCATGCTTCATTTCTATTGAGAAAATTATTTCAAAAATTCAAGATTTAGAATACGTTTTAAGCATGAAAACTTGAACTTATAATTTTGCACTATAATCACAATCGTAGTATGAGCTTTCTCGAATTCAAGGGACATATATATATATGTATGTATGTACGTATGTAAAATTCTCCACTATACTTGTAGATTCAGGAGTGCATCAATCATAATTAAACAGGGTCAGTATGAATAAACCTAACATAAGGGTAACAAACAGATGAAATTGCATCAAAGTTTTGTCATCATCTGCTCCTATATGTTTCAGGGCCATGCCCATAGCCAACTGAAAAACAAAGGGAGAATAGTGAACGCTGAACCGATCAAAATTGTTCCAGCAACAATTTCAGGCAATGAACAAATAAATCTACTGGGGATACGCCCATTACCAAAGTGAAAAGGCAATGAGGCTGCAATTAAGCCATTTTTGGGTCAATTTGAAAATGATTAATGATTGTCATATTTAGTGTACTTGAGATCAAGCCAGCTGGAATTCAAAAAGGGAAATCAGAATCTCAGATCACAATTGTTCAATCCTCCTTGGATGTGTGAACTGTTCTGGGACTTGATAGCCAATGCAAAATCTTTGTTAAAAAGAGACAAAAGAATAAATGAAGTAACTATTGATTGGTTGATTAGATATTGATTAAATGAAAACTCTTAGAGAGAATGAGATTTGATTAGAGGGATATGGCATAATTGAAGAAAACTGATGCAGATTGGCTAAAGGGAAGGTGATATTTGACAAATTTAGCAGAACTTCTGAATGCAGTCACCAGTTTGGTTAAGAAAATGCAATAGGCTGTGCAGTTTGAATACATTGTACTGGAATGGTCCTGGTTGGCTGAAGGAGTTCTTCTGCATTGTAAACCTCAGGTTGTACAATATATCCTAGTTTCAACTTCCGTGTTACTAAGTAAGTCGTGATATTTCCCATGTCAGGGTAAGAAATAGCATTTAAGGTAAAGACATTTATGCTTTAAACGACTAATTCAATTTTTCTGGACTTCTTAAGATCTCCAAAGCAACACATTGCCTTTTACCTTGAGTGTGCTTTGAAGTTGAATGATTCTACTGGCCTGTAATGGTAGAAGCAAAAAGCAAAATAAAACAACAGAAAATATTAAAAATGCTCTGCAGGCTGGGTTGCATCTTAGAGACAGAACAATGTTGTTTTTTTGCCCTGAAACCTTAAACTCTTTCTCCCTTCACTGATGCTGTCTGATTTGTAGGTTATTTCCCACATTTTTTTGCCTTTATTTCAGATTTCCAGTATCCAGTGCTTTATGCTTGTAGCCATTTCAATTCAACAATACCTTCTAAGAGGAACCCGTTAGAAAATACAATAGGAATAATGACTGAACTGCCATGTCCATTGTATCTGTGCTGGTCAACAAGAATATGATTACACAAATTCATTTTGCACCTCTTGCCCTGGAGGTCATGGCAATGCAATTGAATATCTAAATATTATCATAGAATCATAGAATCTCTACAGTGTGGAAACAGGCCCTTTGGTCCAACAAGTCCACAACGACCCTTGAAGCATCCCATCCAGACCCATCCCCCTATATTCTTTAATTATTTTCTGACTCAAGCCACCCTTTCAGGCAGTGAGTCCCACATTCCCACCACATTCTGGGTGAAAAAAAATCGCTTCAATTGTTTTCTTAGTCTTCTGTGTCTTTTCTTCAGTTTTTGCCCTATGTTATTGACCACTCTACTAATGGAAAATATGCCTTCCCAACTACAATGTCTATGCCCCTCATTATCTTATACATCTCTAGCAGGTTCCCTCTGAAACTTTGCTGCTCCAATGAAAATAACCACAGCTTAACTAACTTTTCCTCACAGCTTAGATCATCCAGCCCAGCAGCATCATAACAAATCTCCTCTGCACCCCCTACAGTGCAATTACCTTCTTCCCATAACGTGGTGACCAGAACTGCACACAGTATTCCAGCTATGACCTAACCAGCATTTTATACAATCCCAGCGTAACCTCCTTTCTCTTGTATTTTATGTCTCAGCTGATAAAGGGAACCACCATGACTTCATCAACACCTTCCACCCCAACCTTAAGTTCACCTGGACCATCTCTGATACCTCTCTCTCCTTCCTTGGCCTCTCTGTTTCCATCTCTGGCATCCACCTGGAAACCGATATCCATTTCAAGCCCACTGACTCCCACAGCTACCTAGAATATACCTCCTCCCACCCACCTCCTGCAAAAACACCATCCCCTATTTCCAATTCCTTCGCCTCTGCCACATCTGCTCCCAGGGTCAGGCATTCCACTCCTGAACATCTCAGATATCCTCGTTTTTCAAGGACCACAACAGCCGCCCCTCAGTAGTTGAGAACATCGTCGACTGTGTCTCCCGCATTTCCTGCAATTCATTCCTCACACCCTCTCCCCGCAATAACAACCAAAACAGAAAACCCCTTGTCCTCACGTACCACCCCACCAACCTCCGGATCCAATGCATCATCCTCCGACACTTCCGCCATCTGCAATCTGACCACACCACCAAAGACATTTTTCCCTCCCCACCCTTATCTGCTTTCCAGATGGGCCACTGTCTCCGGGACTCCCTTGTCCGCTCCACATTCCCCTCCAGCCCCACCACACCTGGCACTTTTCCCTGCAACTGCAGGAAGTGCTACACCTGCCCCTACACCTTCCCCCACACCCCCATCCCAGGCCCCAAGAAGACTTTCCACATCAGGCAGATGTTCACCTGCACATCTGCTAATGTGGTATACTGTATCCGCTGTTCCTGCTGTGGCCTCCACTACATCGGGGAAACTAAGCAGAGGCTTGGGGACTGCTTTTCAGAACACCTACGTTTTGCACTAAACAACTGCATCTCCCAGTCGCGAACCATTTCAACTCCCCCTCCCCTTCCTCAGATGACATGTCCATCCTGGGCCTCCTACAGTGCCCCAACGATGCCATCCGAAGGTTGCAGGAACAGCATCTCATATTCCACTTGGGAACCCGGCCGCCCAATGGTATCAATGTGGACTTCACAAGCTTCAAAATCTCCCGACCCTGACCGCATCCCAAAACCAGCCCAGGTTGTCCCCGCCTCCCTAACCTGTCTTTCCTCCCACCTATCCCCTCCTCCCACCTCAAACCCCACCCCCATCTCCTGCCTACTAGCCTCATCCTGCCCCCTTGACCTGTCCGTTCTTCCTGAACTGACATATCCCCTCCCTAACTCCCCACCTACACTCACCTTTACTGGCTCCATCCCTGCCTCTTTGACCTGTCTGTCTTCTTTCCACCCATCTTCTCCTCTATCCATCTTCAATCCACCTCCTTCTCTCTCTCTATTTAGTTCAGAACCCCCTTCCCCTCCCCCATTTCTGAAGAAGGGTCTAGGCCCGGAACATCAGCTTTCCTGCTCCTCTGATGCTGCTTGGCCTGCTCTGTTCATCCAGCTCTATACCTTGTTATCTCAGATTCTCCAGCATCTGCAGTTCCTACTATCTCTCACCTTAACTAGCTGCCCTGCTAGCTTCAGAGATCTATGGATATGCACACTCAGGACCCTCTGATCTTCAGTATTTTTCAGGGTCCTGTCATTTGTGTAATCCCTTGACATTTCAGCCATCCTCAAATTCATACCTCACACTTTTCCAGGATGAATTCCATTTGCTACTCTTCTGGTTACTTGACCAGTCCATTGACATCCTCCCTCAGTTTTCTTCTAATCATCAAATACTAATCTATTAATTTTGTGTCATCAGCAAACTTCTTGCCCTGAAAGATGGCTCCTAATTTGAAAACAGTGCCTCTAATTCTGCCTGACTTGCAAGAGAAAATATCCTTTCCATATCTACTATGTCATGACCATACAGAATTTTATATATTTCCATGTCTATTAAGGCCACCTCCCTCTTCCAAATGCCAGTAGAGGTTTACCAAGTGGAAGAACCACCTGTCCAACATATCCTCATACAGCAACCTAGTCTTTCCAGGTATCAATCTAGTAAATCTCCTCTGAACCATCTCCAATGCATTTATGTACTTCTCAGGTAAAGAGATGAAAACTGCATATAGCATTTGAGATACGGTGTCAACAATGTTGTATACAACTGAAACATAATATTACTACTTAATATTCAATTCACATTGCAATAAAGGGAAGTGTTCAATTAGCTTCCAGATTCTGTGCTTATCTGTGTACTAACACTGTGACTCGTGCACCAGAAAAATCATAAATTCCCTTGCACCTCAAACTTCTGCAGTAGTTCTCCACTTATGGAATCCCTAATTTTTTTTCCAGCTAAAGTGAACAACTTCATATTTTTCCACATTATACTTCATCTGCCAGATATTTGCCAACTCTCTCAATCTATCTACATGCATCTGCAACTCCCTTATGTATTCCTAACAAAATACCTTCCTACATATCTTGGTGTAATTTGTGAATTTAGCTATCATGCCTTCTTTCCCCTCATCTACGTCATTGACGTAAATTGTTAAAAAGATGAACCCCAGCACAAACTCCCACAAGACTCCATTCATCACATTCTCACAATCAGCTGAAGGCCATTTATGTTTGCACTTTCTTTCTGACAGCCAGGCAATATTCTATCCATGCTAATATGTTACCCACTTTTATTTTCTGTAATAAACTTTGATGTGGCAACTTATCAAATGCCTTTTGGAAATCCAAGTATAGTATGCTTACTAATACAGTCACAGCGTATGTTACTCCTTTGAAGAACTTTAATAAATTGGTTAAACCTGAATACCCTTTGAAAATGCTGATTTTCTCGATCATCTCAAGGTTTTCTTAGTATACCTCCATGATCTCTTCAATGCTTTATTCTAACACCTTTCCAATGGCAGATGTCACGTTAACTGGCCTGTTTTCTGCCTCTCCAATACTGAATAGAAGGGTTATATTTGCTAATTGAACTTTTCTTGAATCGAGAAATCTGGAAAATTAACACCAACATCCCTAATACTTCATTAGCAGCCACTTTTAGGACTTACTTGCAATGGAATCGTTAAAACAACAGACACAATGTTCTGCATTAATAGAGAAATTCAAGTTATGTTTATTTCAAATGAGTAATATCTTCACCAACCTGAAATAAGAGTATCATTGAATACTTTAATCTCATTTAAAAACTGGGATAGGGATTTATTCCTATGATTAATCCAAATCACAGGATTCAATATTATAAATATTCCAATGTAATGTCAAAAATAGTAATGAAGGATTGATAGGTGTGACATGTAGAGGTAAGTTGACAAATTGTTTGAACCTCACCATAATTGTCTGTGTTAGAAGTTGAAGTCTTCATTGCCAAATAAATTGATCACATCCAACCATTGTCCAATATTAATATTCCTTTTTAATGCTGGTTTTAGTTGTAGGAGGCATTTTATTTTTAGTAGAAATTTCATAATCTAAGGTTTACCTCGCTTACACTTATAAGAATAAACATTTCTGTCAATAATCAATATCATTTTATGCAATCACTTCAAAATCTCATAGATTAAGACAATTAATACTTAAATATAAAAAAAATCCAAATAAGAGCCTTTGGGTGAAAAAACATTAACTCTGCTTCTCTCTCCATATATGTTGTCAGACCTGCTGAGCTTCTTCAGCACTCTCTGTCTTTGTTCCAGATTTCCAGCATTTGCAGTATTTTGCTTTCATTTAAGTTTAAATCACTTCAAAGATTTGGAGTTGTTTTCTGGCACTTTCTGGGATCTGATATATAAATAGCCTGATGTTCTGCAGGAGTTTAAATTACTTTAGCTAATCACATATATGGATGTATATGGAATTGATTTCTGACACGATTCACTTTGTCTTTTGGCTGTAAGCAGGATAGGTAATGAGAAGAATAAGCTTTAAGCAATCAAGTACAATCTTTGTATCTAGCACAAATAATAGTCAACCCACGAGCCATCACTTGCTGTTTTCAAATCAAACCTACTCCTAACTATAGATGTCTGCAAGACACAGAAAGAATATACAGTTATATGGAAATATAGTTCCTGTAAGGTCCAAAGGAAGCCTCAACTGCGGGTCAACTGGGTCCCTTTGGATGTGGCTCGATATCATTACTCGGATCTGCTTAAACAGAATAAATTTTATACCTAAAAATATCAAGGTAATATTTTGTCTCATGAATGCAATAAACGTGCAGTTCATAAAGTATTCAAACATCCAAAAAGATGCAGAGACTTTACGGTTAAAATTTGTTTCATTTTTGGAAGCCTGCCTATGGGCATTGTTACTGAGGCTGAAAATGCCTCTGACCATTCACTTCATTGATTTGATTTTACTATCATTCTGAGCAGAGCCTGCACAGCTGGCTGCCTGAACACTCAGCAAGACCCAAGCAGCATTCACATTGAGTTGGAATCTGCATGGGGAGAGTCCTATGGCTTGAATGTATTCCAGCTAGAGGAGAAGGAAAGTTCAAATGCCACCTCACCAGAGTGAAAGGCTGCAGGTTGATTCTGCTACAGGGAATTAGCCTGAGGACTTTGCTAGGGCATTGTTACAAAGGTGCCTGGAAATGTACTTCTGGGCAGGTTAAAATGATATGCAGTCTGTTGGTTGTGATACTCTGATATCAATGCTGATACTCTGAGGAGGTATAGCAAGCATTGCCTGGTCTTCCTGGCAATTTGACTGCAAAGGAGGAGGGAGGAGTTTGATTCCAAGTCACTGAGACCATCACACAGAGCTTGCCCTTTCCACATGTTCTGCACAAATTTCTATTGTGCTGCAAAGCCATGGGCAGTTACGCTGCTGCCAGGATACTATTGTAGTCTTTGTGTGCACAGGTGACTTAATCTTCATCCTCCTTGTGTGCACGCAACATCACTTCCTGCCAAATCCAGGTACCTATCACGACAACTTTTCTATTAGGTAATGGTACTATTTTAAACTGGCTTCCACTGCAGTTTTGAATATGGTGTTTGATGAATGACAGGCAAATATAAGAATGAACTACGTTGTTCAATTTTATAAATGAGCATTAAATCAACCAGTTCGACGATTTGATAATAACAGTAAAGAGGTTTTCAACACAGACAGTCAACACCTCCATATGCACCCTTCCGAACTTGAGACAGCAGATGGGCAGAGCTAGAACACGCTGGGGGACCTGCACACCCCAATGCCACTGACTTTCATAGCCTCACATAGTGGCACCATTGGATCACATATTGTCACCTTTAGTCTTCAGTGATAGGTCTTTTATCTCTTACATGCATAACGGTCATCACTGCCAGACCAATAGAGAAAACAGCTACCTGAGATGGGAATTATATTCAGGTGATACAACAAAATACATTATTTATAGATACTCAAAGCTGCTGCTGTTCAACATATAGGAAAGTAGTTCAAAGATTATAAAAGAAGATATTCATTTAACACTTTTTAGGCTGTCTTTGGCCATTTTTAAAATTTTCTTTCTACCTCTACCTAGATTTTCAAGATCCTTTGTGCCAAATCCTTAATCTTTAGGCTCATCACCAGTCCTGGTATGAATGAGTATCGTGAGGGAAATTTATGATTCTTGGATGAGTAGCATGTTGAATAAATGTCATCCAGGTCAGACTGCATGAGCGATACACTGTGGTCACCTATTTGTACTCACATACAGTATCTATACCTATAGACAGAGGTGAAAATATTGAATTGCCTGGTGACTAATTTGTACAGAAGCTCAAATATCAAGTTTTAGTGCTAGAAAAACTGACTGGCCTGAAGGGGAATACATAACCAGGACCAGATGGACTACACCCCAGAGTTCTTAAGGAGATAGCTGAAGAGATATTGGAGGCATTAGTAGTGATCTTTCAAGAAACGCTGTAGTCAGGGAGGGTCCCAGAGGACTGGAAAATCATTAACATGACACCCCTGTTTAAGAAGGGAATAAGGCAAAAGACTGAAAATTACAGGCCGATTAGCCTAACCGCAGTCATGTGTAAGTTTTTAGAGTCCATTGTGAAGGATGTGATTTCTGAATACTTGGAAGTACATGGTAAAATAGGGCAAAGGCAGCGTGGCTTCATCAAAGGGAGGATAAGCTTGACAAATCTGTGAGAATTCTTAGAGGAAGTAACGAGCAGGTTAGACCAAGGAAAGCCAATGGATGTTATCTACCTGCACTTCCAGAAGGCGGAAGGTGTGGTAAGGTGCCACACAGGAGGCTGATGAGTTAGCTAAGGGCCCAAGATGTAAGAGGCAAGGTACTAGCATGGATAGAAGATTGGCTGTCTGGCAGAAAGCAGACAGTGAGGATAAAAGGGTCCTTCTCAGGATGGCAGCTGGTGACAAGTGGTGTTCCACAAGCATCGGTGTTGGGATCACAACTTTTCACGTTATACATTAATGATATAGATGAGGGAACTGAGGGCATTCTGGTTAAGTTTGCAGATGATACAAAGATAGGTAAAGGGACAGGTAGTATAAGGATGTGGGGAGGCTGCAGAAGGATTTGGACAGATTAGGAGAGTGGGAAAAAAGCGGCACGTGGGTAAGAGTGAGGTCACGCACTTTGGTAAGAAGAATAGAAGAATGGACTATTTTATAAATGGAGAGAAAATTCAGAAGTCTGAAGTGCAAAGAGACTTGGGAGTTCTTGTCCAGGATTCTCTCAAGGTAAACTTGCAGGTTGAGTCAGTAGTTAGGAAGGCATACACAACTTTGGCATTTATTTTGAGAGGATGTGAATATGAAACCAGGAATGTACTCCTCCGGCTCTGTAAGGCTCTGGTCAGGTCACATTTGGAGTATTGTGTGCAGTTTTGGGCTGCATATCTCAGGAAGGACGTACTGGCCCCGGAGTGGATTCAGAGGAGGTTCATGAGAACAGTCTTAGGAATGAAAAGCTTAACATATGAGGAACGTTTGAGGACTCTGGGTCTATACTCGATGGAGTTTAGAAGAATGAGAGGGCATCTAATTGAAACTTACAGAATACTGAATGGTCTGGATAGAGCGGATGTTGAGAAACTATTTCCTTTGGTAGGAGAGACAAGGACTCAAGAGCATAGCCTTCAAGTAAAGGGAAGGCCTTTCAGAATGGAGATAAGAAGAAACTTCTTCAGCCAGAGAGTGGTGAATCTATGAAATTCCTTACCACAGAAGGCTTTGGATGCCAAGTCCTGGAGTATATTTAAGACGGAGATAGATAGGTTCTTGATTGTCAATGGGGATCAAGGGTCAAGGGGAGAAAGCAGGAGAATGTGTTTGAGAAAGTTATCAGCCATGATTGAATGGCGGAGCAGACTCGATGGGCTGAATGGCCTAATTTGTGCTCCCATGTCTTATGGTCTTTTGGTTGTGAGCCTAAAGATAAATATGAAACCCCGATTACCCATTATGCTGTTTTCTTTTTCAGAAACATCCTGCTTGCAGCTTGCCATTATTTCAGCTGGAATCCATGAAAGCAGGCACCACAGAGTGATCACTGACCAGTCCAATTAGTCACACCAGTACAATAGCACCAATCATATTTGCAGGCACTTTTGTAATTACCTGATAACAAACATGGGGAACTGTCTTCCAGATCAGTAGAAAACCAGGTGTAGAGTTATGTCAATTGTCACCAGAAGCTAGCAATAACATGCATTATAGAACTGGCACGGCCAGTGATGTCATAAAGTGTCTTTCCCCTGGGCATGTTACAGTGGTTTTATAGCATGGTGCAGGGGAGTAGCATACAGGATAATTCTCCTTTCAATGATCTCCTGTAGTACTACCTCCAACTCATTCATTAGCAAGCACACCAGGTACTTGGCAGTTGTGTAGGTCATTCTTGCTTCTCAGGTCTTAGCTCTCTATTTTACTGAGTCATTTCTTGATCCATTGTTTCTTTAACTTTGACAAATGTTGTAATTGGTTAAGATATTCTAAGAGCCTTTATAAAGGTTTTTATTCTGGGCCATCTAATTGTGGCACTAATTGCCCTTATTCCTTTAAATTTTACTTACATATAGCTTTTCTGTTCCACTGTGAAACTGAGGTGAAAACTCATTGGCCATGTTTTATTATGGCACTATCTAATGGAACTCTCTATATTTCTCAATATAGACAAATTACCTCAATCTGTAATTTTAATTGAAAATGAATCACTGTCAGACTGAAATGCTTGGGCTAATTGATCTAATGATTATTACCAGTATGTCTTTATATAAACCATTGCAATCAATGCACTGTGAACAATATAGTTCTATAAAATTGTTAGCTTTATGTATAATATATGTATGTTAAAATTGTAATATATTTAATTATTGTTTACAACTGCATTTAGCCACAGCCACAGGGCCTTCTTTGAAATCTTACTTTGATTAAAGTCAATTAATCTTATATAACTGAAATATTCTAAGTAACAAAACATTTAAATGTTTAAAATCTTGAGGTCAATAATATTTGCTACTGGCTGAGATTTCTTTAGAAGTGTGGAAATATTGTTTTGTGACAAAAGCAGTTTAAAATTTCCCGAGCTATATCAGCTTTATAAAACATTTGGAAGAAGAACAGAGTTGACCGACATATAATATTAATACAAAATTGTCTAATTAAATCACAATTGTTATAGATCAATACCTTAAAAAGACAAATGCCAACAACTGATCAATGCTGTGGGATATATATAGATGATAGTTCCATGGGTTCTGAGCTAAAACTGGACTGACTTTTTTGTCTTTTGTTTGTAGAAATCCCCATCAAGGTAAATCCATGGTCTAGTTTATGGTGAGAAAAGGTACATAGGACAAAACTTGCATTATTTCAAATGTAAAAGGTTGCAAAAAGCTGATTTTCTTCTTTCATGATGCCAGTCTGTGCTTAGAATATCAAGTTTAGAATTGCAACCTTATTCAAAAAGTGTTACAAAGAATAGACCAGGTTAATCCTGATATTACTCGACTACTTAATTGAAATAGACTTTGGAAAAATCGTTTATCATATATATATAAGTCCCACTTGACAAGTTCCGATTTATATTCTTAATTACAGCTATGGATGCAACAAGTTTATTCCTGTCAATTTCCTGAAATTTATCACTTATGGGTCACTGGAGACAAGATACTGCATTTTCCCAGTTCGGTTACAATGACAATGTTTACCTCAAATCCCAGTGAGACTCAAATGTCTGTTGTGCAACATAGGTTGTGGTTTTCCTAAAGGCAATCAATTAAGAAGCCCCACTCAGAGCCCCATTTAACAATATGGGAGCCGAAGATGTGGGTGGGGATGAGGATTGGTGGTTGTGGTTAGACCAGGGAAACAGAAATACACCTCTCGAAATGTTTTGCTGGTCACACTGTTGGAAGAGATGAATGCTGCTGAGGCATGACAAATGTGCCTTCAGATGAAGGCACCCTGCAGCATTCGGTAAATCTGGTTATTAATGTGTAGGGGAAACTTGTCCATAGGGTGACTTGTAGCCTTTGCAGTGACCATCTCATCTCAGCTCATTCATGCTTGGGTGAATTGATAGCCCTTTGTTTTGCCGCTGGGTGGCCAATTCCATGGAAATGTTGAGGTTCAGAATTAAAGGAAACCTACCTACCATTGGCAAGATTCCAGTGAAACCATTACTTTCCCTTAATTACTCCTTATTGAGCCGAGTTGGTTACCCACTTCCGTTGTATTGACTCATTTCTGGCAAGATTGTTTGAAGGCAGATAGACAATCTGACACCTTATTTTGTATCCTGGCTTCCAGTTCTGCCTCCTAATTGACTTCTGTTGCGGTAGGATAATTCAGACCCAGCACTGTGATCCTGATATTTTAACCAAGGAATTGTAATACTGTCCTTGGGAAACAATGAAGGCTCAGCTGAGGATACTTTGTTTCTGCAAATAACTTGTAGTATCCTAACAGACATTGTTTTGCAATACAGTACAAGAAATAAATTGTTTTGCCGGATTGATAAAATGTCTTGTCAACTGTATCTTATATAAGTAGCCTGGTTACATAGTGATGTAAAGAGTTCAGAGAAAAATATTTACTTCATGACTTTACTAACTGTATACCTTTAGAATATTAATTTAGCGTTTGTTTAAGAAAATCTATAAATGCTGTAAAGAAAATACTGCTACTTTGATGAGAATTTTTTTAAAAATTCAGTTTCTTCCCATTTACTGCTTTGAAAGAAGCTAGCTGCTAATAATGATAAACTCAATTGCTACCTGTCTAACCCATTCTTCACCATAATGCCAATTATTTCAAAAAGAATCAGTGATAAGAACCAGAAACAGCTCCACACCTCTGCTACCATCTCAATCCTCACCTTCCCCCCGCCCCCTCCAAATGTTTGAAAATGTTTTCAGGAGAAAAACTGTCGAACTTTGCATAAAAAAGCATCACCTCAAATCTATTTTGAACCACCTTATATAATCTATTAACCTCCATGTGTTAAAGTCCAAAGTTTTCAGAAAGCTAGCAAATTTGCATTTTCTGTTTCCTTCTTACACGATCACATACTTAAGCACCTTTACTATCCTAACTGCAGTGGAAATTGAATCATTGCTGCTTGCAAAAACTGTTACTACTCATCCAAGTTGCGATACGCCATTTAGGATTTTTGTTTAAAGAAGTCTGCATTTCTAAAGATTTGAGATTGCAGAAGGGAAATAAATTGCATGCCTTTAAATCTTCAACCTGTGTGAACCAATGAAGGGGATATGGCTGGTTTAAAAAAACACAACTAAACTAATTGCATATCAGATTTCCCTCCCACTCTTCCACATTGTTCTTTTTTTTCAGGAGAAAAATTGTTGAACTTTACCATGAAATAAGTCAAGGGAAAAATGAAGTACTAATTAAGAAAGATGGGGTTTTATGCAAATCACTGTACGCCAAAGATATTCTAATGAATCTGCCCTGAGCGGATGTGTGTGCAGGAAGCTGACAGCTGGCTCCGAGGAAGGTCACACGGAATCAGCAGCATGGAGCATAATCCTTCAGATTGGCAGCTTTGCCCCTCGGTCACTGTTTGATTATCTACCAAATTGCTGTATTTCACAGAGATAATGATTTTTTATGGTCACAGACTTCAAGACAACTGCCATATCCTCAGGGTCATCAAGCAAGGAGACAGCAACTTCTCTGGAAAAGGCATCCTTTCAGATTTTTTTTTCCCTTCACTTCAGTCTATTGTGATTTTTCATTTTAATTTATTCTCATTTCTTGTGCCTGTGTGAATATTCTTCTCATATTTCTCTCCTTGCCCTCCCTTCCCTCCTCCATGTATTTTTAACCAATTAAGGGCCAGAATAATAACCAGTAAACAAACCTATATGTTTTCCAGGCTTGTCAATAATGCTGTAGTCCTGTGATCTTACTGTACAGGCTCCAGGGTCTCATAGAATATAAGATGCCCCATCTCCCTTGGGTAGAGGGTATCTGACTAAATTTACCCTCCCCGACCTTACCCTGCAGGAGTTGACAACCTTATAATGGTTATCAGACTCAGTATGGGTGGAAGCAAACGGAAGGGAAGGAGAGAGGGAATTAAGATCAATAGATATTCCACATCACGTCATACTTCAGCACCCCCTACTGTCTGGTCATAGGTTAGCAATGTTAAGGCTGTGGAGATCTTTAAAGATTAGTCTAGCCTTTCATCCAAACGTCAAAGCGAATGATCCAGAATGGGAACAATCTATAATGAGAAAGAAGATAATTAAAAGATAAGACACAATAAAAACATTCTCTTCCAATTATAATTGTTTTTCAATATTGTAGCCTGAGTTTTAGTACGTTCACTGCCGCCTATCTCACGGCTAATACAGCGGTCATAGTGGCTCAGTGGTTAGTACTACCACCTCCCACCATGAGGGATTCAGGTTCAATTCCACCCTTGGGTGACTGTCTATGTGGAGTTTGCATGTTCTTCCTGTGTTTGAGTGGGTTTCTGCTGGGTGCTCCAGTTGCCTTCCACTGTGTAAGTTAGGTAGATATAGCCATGTTAAAATTACATTGTGTTCATGGATGTGTAAGTTAGGTGCATTGGCCATGGGGAATACAGGGTAGGGGATGGGTCAGGGTGTGATGCTGTTCAGAAGGTTGGTGTGTCCTCATTTAGCTGATCGGCCTGTTTCCACACTGTAGGGTTTTTTTTTTAAAAAATGAATGGAATGAAAATAACTAAACATTTAACTGTCAGATCTAATACAAAAGCTGTATTGGGTGATGTGATGTGGAAATTACTGCACACACCTGACCACAACATTTGAAAGGAAGATATATCTGAAATGTTGGATCACAGCAATGTGAGCTCTTTCAGGAATTATCTGATATCTGGTTTAATGTTTTGAAAAGAAGGCTGTTATAAAATAACAGACGTGAACTTCATTAAACTTTTCGGAAGGTAAATGAACTACAAGAGAAAATACATATAAGTATAAATTAGATTCAGCATGTTGTCATGTGATGGGCATATACCTTTAAGAATGAGTGTCTTAAACTACTGATGATTGCACAATGTTCAGCACTATTTGCAACTCCTCAGATACTGAAGCAGTCTATGTCCAAATACAGCATGATCTGGACAATATCCAGGCTTGAGCTGCAAAATGGCAAGTAACATTCACGCCATACAAATGTCAGGCAATGACTGTCTCTAACAACCATAATTCCCTGATACTCAATGGCATCACTATTACTGAAATCCCACAACCAATATCCTGAGGGTTTCCATTGACTGAAAACCAAAAAATCCCTAGAGGAGTACACAATGTGCAAGGAAACCTTATAAAGGAAATTAGTCGAGCAATAAGGGAATCAACAGTTATGGGGAAAAGGCAGGAAAGTGGATGTGAGGAGTGTTGGATAAGCTATGATCCAATTGAATTGTGGAGCAGGCTTGAGGGTAGCTCCAGTTCCTATTTCTTATGGTTTCATGGTTGAAATGGAGGAATAAAAGAATAATGGCAGGTAAAATAAAGAAAAATCCTAAGTCAACTTGTAAGTACATTAAGAGTGAAAGGATAACTAAAGAAAGAGTAAGGCTCATTATGGATCACGGAGGTAATTTGTGTGTGGAGCTGTTGGGCTTAGGTAGGGTTTTAAATGAATACATTGTGTTGGTGTTCACCAGTGAGAGGGCCAGTGCAGGCTTATAAATCAGAGAGAAGGACAGTGATACAATTGAAGAAATTAGTGTAGACAAAGAGGACATTTTGAGTGGTCTGGCCAGCTTAAATGTAGGTAAATCTCCAGGTCCAGAAGAAACACAAACCAGGTGTTGATTTTGACAAGGGAGGATATAACAGGTGTGCTGGAAAACACAGCATGACCTTGCAAAATAAAAGGTGTTGAAAAACAAGAGTTAGCTGCAGAAAAACTGCACTTATTGTCGTGTCTTTGGACAGGGACAGGCAATGGCTTTCTGGTATTGTTATTAGACTATTGATTAAGAGAACCAGGTAATGTTTTTGGAGCCTGGGTTTAAATCCCAGCATCGCAGTTGGTGGAATTTGAATTCTGCAAATATTTAGAGTGAAAATATAGTAATTAATTGCTGGGGTAAAAGCCCATCCTGTTCACTGATGTTGTTGAGGGAAGGAAACTGCTGTCTTACCTCGTGTGCTCTGTGTGTGACTCCAGACCCATAGCAATGTGGTTGAATCTTAACTGCCCGCTGGGCAATTAGGGATGAGCAATACATGCTGACCTAGCCAGTGATGCCCATGTCCTGTGAATGAATAGAGAAATAAAATGTTGAAAATTCCTCTTTGGCCACAAGAGGTGTGCTGGAGGACAGCCAATGTGTTGCTACTATTCAACAGCTAAGCAAGATCAACCAGGAAAATACAAGTCAGACAGTCTAGAGGGTCAGAGTTAGCCTGCGCATCGAGAGGCGAGGAAGAGCGGTCAGCACAGTTTGTGAAGGGAAGGTCATGTCTGACCAACTTGATTGAATTTTTTTACCAAGTGACCAGGTGTATATGAGGATTGTGCATTGAGCATAGACTAATTGGACTTCAGCAAAGCTTTTGATGAGGTCCAGCATGGGAGACTGATAGCGAAGGTAAGGTCTCATGGGATCCAAGGAAATTTGATTAACTGGATCCTGAATTGGCTGACTGGCAGAAGTGTGGTGGCCAAGGGATATTTTTGTGAGTGGAAGCCTGTGAACAATTGGGTTCTGCAGAGGTAAGTGTTGGGCCCCTTGCTACTGTGGTATGTGCAACTTATTTCAGACTTGAATGCAGGAGGGTTGATCAGTAAGTTAGTGGATGATGTGAAAATAGAAGGGTGGCAAATAGTGAGGGGGTTGGCCTTAAATTACAGGATGATGTAGACAGGCTGGTCAGATGGGCTGATCAGTGGCAATTAGAACTCAACCTGGATACATGTGAGGTGATGCACTTGGGCAGAACAAACAAAGCAAGGGAATATATGATGAAGAGTAGGACCTTGAGAAGCATTAAGGATCATATGGAGTTTAGTGGGCGTGTCTACTGGTCCCTTAAGAGAGTAGAACAGTTAGATATCTTTATCTGAAGAAGGGTCCAGACCCGAAACGTCAGCTTTCCTGCTCCCCTGATGCTGCCTGGCCTGCTGTTATCTTAGGACAGTTAGATAAAGTGGTTAAGATGGTATATTTAGAGCAGAGAAGACTTGCTGGAATTGTATAAAAAATTGATAGGCCATGGTTAGAGCATTGGATGCTGTATGGAATCCACATTCTGGTAGGAATGTGATTGCATTGGAGAGGATGCAGAGACTTACCACGATGTCACCTGGGCTGGAGAGTTTCAGTTATGAATAGAGATTGGATAGACTGTGGTTGTTTTATTTGGAACAGAGGAGACTGAAGGGGCATGTTGATTGAGATGTATAAAGTTATGATGGGCACAGATAAGATAGATGTGAAAAAAGTTTTCCACATGTTGGAGGGTCAATGACCCTGGGGCTAGATTTAAAGTAAGGGGAAAAACATTTTGAAGGGATGTGAGGAAAAATATTTTTACTCAGAATGTGATGGGAATCTGGAACTCACTGCCTGTAAGACTGGTAGAAGCAGAAACTCTCATGACATTTAAGAAGTACACTGATAATTCCAAGGCTAGGGGCCAAGTGCTGGAAAATAGGTTTAGTATAATAAAGTCAGAGATAAAAGGTACTGCAGATGTTGGAGAATCCGAGATAACACGGTGTGGGGCTGGATGAACACAGCAGGCCAAGCAGCATCATAGGAGCAGGAAAGCTCGACGTTTTGGGCCTAGACCCTTCATCAGAAATGTGCTTGTTTTCAATTGGTTCAAGTGGGCCAAAGAACCTTTTTGCTATGCTATATGCTTCTATGACTAAACAGGATGAGCCGTACAAATACAGTCCCAAAAGAGCAGGTCTGATACTAGGAATCCTGCAGCAAGTGACTCACCTCCTGACTCTCAAAAGCCTGTTTGAATATGATGTATTAAGCACAAGTCAGGAGTGTGATGGGATACTCGCATTTTACCCGTGTGAGTGCAATTCTGATAACACTGGGCAGTCATACCTGGAACCTAGGGAGATGGATGTGATTGTTGGAGGTCAGTCATCTCAGCTCCAGGACATCTCTGCAGGAGTTCCCCAGGGTAATGTCCTAGGCTTCAGCTGCCCTCCATCATAAGGTCAGAAGTGGGACGTTCGTTGATGATTGCACAATATTCAGCACCACTCACAACACCTCAGTTGCTGAAGTAGTCCCTGTTCAAATACAACAAGATCTAGACATTATCCAGGTTTGGATCAGCAAGCTGCAAATGATATTTTGAGCCACACAAATGCTAGATAATAACCATCTCCAAAAAGAGACAACCTAACCTCTGTCCCTTCAACATTCAGTGGTGTTACCATCACTGAATACCCTACTATTAACATCCTTGGGTTACCATTGACCAGAAATTCATCTGGTCTTGCCTCATAAACATAGTAATTACAACAGCAGGTAAGAGGTCAGGAAGTCTGCAGCGAGTAACTCACCTTCTGACTCCCCCACAGCCTGTCAATCATCTACAACACACAAGTCAGGACTGTTTTGAAATACTCCCCACTTGCCTGGATGAGCGCAGCTTCAACAACACTCAAGAAGCTTGATATCATCCAGGACAAAGCAACTGGTTTATTGGCATCGCATCCATAAACACCCACTTCCTCCACCACTGACGCTCAGTAGCAGCAGTATGTATTGTCTATAAAATGAACTTCAGAAATTCATCAAAAATCCTTAGACAACATCTTCTAATCCCACAACCACTTCCACCTGGAAGTAAAAAAGCAACACTTACATGGGAATGCCAATACATGCCAGTTCCCCTCCAATCCACTCACCATCCTGATTTCAAAACGTATTGCCATTCCTTCAATGTCAGTGGTGAAATTGTTGGAGCTCTTTTCTGAACAGCATTATGGGTCTACCTACAGAACATGGACAGCAGCGATTTAAGAAGTTATCTTATCACCACTTCTTTAGGGCATTGAGGGATGGGCAATAAATGCAGACCAAGTCAGAAATGTACATGTCCCATAACTGATTCTTTTTTGAAAATCATTACCACCTTGAGATGTATTAATATCTGATGTATTAGTTCCATTACATGTTAAGCAGTCTGAGGCAGCAATGACAGAAGCCAAATGTATTATCCTAAGCTCCCAGTGAACACTGTTTGTAGATAATCTTATCTTCAAATGAGGAACCCAGTAACAGCTTTTAACAGCTAGAAGTCTTTTTCTCACCGCTTACTCTAAGTTTCACTCATATGCAGCCACTTTCCCGTCTAAAACCACCGTAATGGCAGGAGCTTAGAGCAAAAATGGTAAAAATCAGAGACTGGTCAACTGCTAAACAATAAGTTATGACTGGCTTAGGCAATGACCACTAAAGGTACTGTAAATCAGACCTGAATTAACCCTAAAAGAATTGAAGAAACTTATATGGTGAAAAAAGCTCCAAATGGCATTAATTCCTCTCGAAACATCAGAAAATGAACTTAAAATACCTACAAGAATTTTCAAGGTATCAGGTCCCCTATCTAAATTTATCTTATTCTAAACAATGCATCAAAATATGTTTCCTGAATATGATACTTCTGAACCAGGTAAACAAGCCATCAAAATAAGTTGCTATAGTCAATAAAACCTTTGTTGTCGAAACTCATTAGGTCTGTCTAAAACTATCTTAATCCTGCAAACAAAATATGGTCAACATTCAAACACCAATTGTAAAAGAAGCTCACCATCACAATATGCCATCGAGAATTCATGTCTTTCCAGAGAAGACTGACACAGATTCCATTGACCAATTCATAACTACATGTGAAATCAAACGGCATCATTTTCATTTCACTGTAGCTGTGCTAGCTGACAGAATAGTTTCATTTGAGACATCATCTACCCCAATGGAAGTATATCAAAAAGACATCTTAGATTGACTCAAAACTTAAACCATGTAAGCATGACTACCAAGTGGGCACAAATACAAAGCTGTAACAGGTAGACGATGTCTACAGATTTCGCATGATTGATCTATCATTGGCCCAGTAGCCAATACAGGCAAGCCTAGTCAGCAATGGCAGTTGTGTGCCCTCACACATGCATCAAAAAACAGGCCCAGATTTTAGTGGTATGTGCAAGGCATCTTGCAGTTGAGGACACTGAAAGTACCAGTAAAGAAATGAAATGTTCAAACAAGATGTGATTTATTGCATATTAGTAAGTTCTTACAGGTTACATTGATACGATAGGCATTGTTACAGAGACTTTGAAGAGGAACTGATGTTCTTCAAGGTTTTGAACTGCTCTGCCTACAAGTCCATGTGCTCTCATTATCGTTTGTGGCATTTATGGAACCCTTATGTTGTGTTATCCCTTTCAAACCCTTTTAGCCCTCTATACAATAAGGTTTAACATTAGCTGGCCAAA
Source organism: Ginglymostoma cirratum (assembly GCA_024137785.1). Taxonomy (NCBI): domain Eukaryota; kingdom Metazoa; phylum Chordata; class Chondrichthyes; order Orectolobiformes; family Ginglymostomatidae; genus Ginglymostoma; species Ginglymostoma cirratum. The sequence goes on from JAHRHZ010000040.1 coordinate 5,057,288, forward strand.
GTACATGTCTGATTTATGTGGTAGCCTGTAGACTCTGTTTAATTTTTAATATGAGTGCAACCACAAAGAACCAAATGCATACACAATTTAAATCATCTTTCTATGGCTCAAAATGGGAAAAGCTCTTCTTGGATCCACAGAAAGAATGGGGTAAATGTGGCATTTTGTTGTGCCATTATATTGGCATACTGATGAAAAAAATAATTTTTTACCGCAATATTATGCACTCAATGAGCATTTTTTCCTAAGTCATGCTGCTATGTGAGTAAGAGGCATCATTCAAATTTTATGCCCACAATTATTGAATGATGAGCAACTATTCAGGACTCTTCCATGATCATTGCAATCCAAGAGGAAGAAGTTACTGAAAAGGTAAGTTCTTTCAAAAGCAAAAGTTCTTGGACATCCTGAAAGATTTTGTCATCTTCACAGTACTCATATTATGTCTATTTTATATATCAACTTGGTTTTGATAATACCATTTGCATCCCTTAGTGAGAGATTTTACATATTTAAGACAATATAATTGATCTGATGGTATAATCTTGGTTGACAAGTCTGTGAAATACTGAAGAAGTGCTGTATTGTTTTCCTGATGAGTTATTAAACTAAAGCCCAGTTTGCAAGCTGAGGTGGGCATAATAGATCTCATTGCACCACATAAAGAAGAGCAGGAAATCCTGGCCACATTTTTTTTCTATCTGAGTATCTGATGATTCATTCATTTACACTTGGTAGAAATTTGTTGTGCCTAAATTGACTGTACTGTCTTTGTACTGGCTTTGAAGTACTTTGGGACATCGTGATGATTTGACAGCCACTATGAAAAAAATAATTTATTTCTCATTTCTATAGCAGTGCATACTTAATGGAGAATGTTTCCTTAATAGGGCTTGAGTTTTGAATCACACAACCAGCACAAAACCAAAATAACATCTTCGAGTGTTTCTTTTATTCCATGCATAAAAATGTGTGGCATACATAAAATCATTTTTACAATTATTGCAAAATAAATCAAATTCTGCTCATAATCTATAACTGATTTTAAAGCAGGTATTTTCAAGCCCCAGGAAACAGGATACTCAGCAACTTAAAGTGATAATTTGTTTCCACAAAAATTGCATTAAATTCTTTGAACTAAGATGCTCAGCTGAAATTGTATTAAAATATTCCGTTGTGTACTGAGTAGCAAAATTACTAGTTTTATTACAACTTCAAAAGAAATTCAACAATGAACTATTTTGTTGCATTCATTTTTTACTGGTCAGACTCAGTATCCTGTCCTTGTAATGGAGGAGGAGACGAATGATGGGCTTGCACTGTCTGCCTTTATTTTTGTTGTCCATTTGTAGGCTGCTTTCCTTGTGGAGTGAGAGAGAGGCAGGTATTATGGGAGATGAATGTGGGTGGTGCGGTTTTCTTTCTGGAGGAGCGGGTGTCTGTACTGGGTGAATGGGCAGTGCAGAGGGCATGCTGGGTTAAAAGTGTCGAGGGTTGGGATAGGTGACTGTGAGTGATAGAAGATGTTGCAGACAACAGTGAGAGTGGTAGAGCAAGAGCCTTAGTAGGAAGTGGATAAAGTGGCAGTGAGGTATTCAGGGAAATGTTGGTGGCTGATATGTTGGTGAAGTGGAGAAGATCATTGACCTTCTCACATTGCTGTGCACTTCTCCAGATAGCTAAGACTGCACTTATCCAGTATGCAACCACTGACCAGGCTGGTATGGCCTGGTGTCGAGGTGTCCACTGTCAGTTTTGGAGAAAGAGGACAACATGCCTGTGCACTGTTTAAACCAGCAGGATGTTCAGGTTCCTGTGTACAATTGAGGCACCTTTCCTTTCTTGTCTGCCATATTCAGAACAAATGCTGGAAATGTCAACAAAACATGCAGGTCAGCTCCAGGCCTCGTTGTGGAATAAAAGGAACAGTAGCAACATAGATACAAATTGGATGAGGGATAGGAAACACAGAGTAATGGTTAATCAATATGTCTTGGGCTGGGGAAAGATTTTTGGTGGAATTCTGTGGTGTTGATATTGTGAGCCATATGTTTTCTAATAGATACATAAACAACTTGGATCATTACTAGGGAAGATTTCAAAGTTTGTGGATGACACAAAACTTGGGGTTTTAAACTGTAGATGATGAGGAGTGCACTCAGAGTGCAATGCCAACTATCATTGTAATATCGCAGCAAGAAAACTTTGTGCTCAGGGACACATGCCTAATCATGGAGTGGACTAGGTTATATCAGCCAGCTGTTTTATTTGCTCTCTTAGTGTTCATTCACTTTGAGCCTACCTGGATGGTCACAGTATAACTTGACACTTGCCTTGCCTTACCTTTCTGTGCCTCGCCTGTCAGCAAGATCTACCAGACATTGCACTCTGAGATGCATCGTTGATGTGCAGGAGTGTGTTATAAATGGATGGAAGATTTATTGTGAGGGTTCTCAGAGGATGGCCCATGTCAGATACTAATGTTGCTAGACATAGGTTGTATGAGCCTGATGCCATGAAACCATGAGCTGTTTGCGCCTGATGCTCAACTTGGATGTTATTTGAAGCAAATGGTGAGCTGAAGTCACTTTGACTTCCATGTTGAAAATTCTCATCGTCCAGTTTGCTCACTGCGGGTGGTGTGATAGGAAGCTCCATTTGAAAGATCTAAATCTACAGTTAATAATGTTGTAAACAGATAATTACTCCCTTCATAGGCAATTCAGCACTGCCTAGCAATTAGCTTATCCTGATACCTGTAATTTGGTTAAAAGATGCAGCAAGTTGTCCCTGATTACCTGTTCTGTTTCTGATTATCTGCAAGTTGTTCCTGTATCACCACACATTTCTCCACATTGAACTTCATCCTCCAAGTATCTGCCCATAGCATCAATTTATTTTAAATTCCCACACAATTCTCCTCACCATCCACAGTTTAAAACTCTTTCAACTTTTGTATCATCCACAAACTTTGAAATCTCCCCTTGTATGATCTAAGTTGCTTGTACATCTATCAGCAAAAGAAAGGCTCACAATGCCAACCCCAGAGAGCTCCACTAAAAACCTTTCCTCAGCCTAATATACACTAATTTGCCATTACTCTCTATTTCCTATCACTCATCCAGTTTATATCCATATTAGCACTGTTGCTTTTATTCCACAGCCTCAAACTTTGCTGACAAACTTGTTGTATGGCACTTTATTGTAAAACCTTTTGGAGGTTCATGTATACCACATCAACAGCCTTGTCCTCATCAATCCTCAGCAATATAAATGGGATAAAGAAATGCTTGATGGGCTAAATGCCCAACTTCTGCTCTATATTTTATGGTCTTATTATTCATTATTATTATTATATTATTATTAATTCACAGGGATGAGTCTGTGACTGGCCAGGCAGCATTTATTGCCTATCCCTAATTATTCAGAGGGCAGCTAAGAGTCAACCATATTGCTGTGGGTCTGGTGTCATGTGTAGGTCATACCAGGTAAGGATGGCAGTTTCCTTCCCAATGGACATTGGGGAACCAGATGGATTTTTCTCAGCAATTAACAATGGATTTATGGTATTCATTACAGTCTTAAGTCCAGATATTTACCGAATTCAAATTCTACCATCTGCTGTGGTGACATTCAAACCAGGTCCCCAGAACATTATTTGGGTCTCTAGATTAACAGTCCAGCAATAAAACCACTAGACCATCGCTCCCCCTAAGGTCACAAAAGGGAAACTTGCCTATCAACAACTGAAATAATTTGGCTCAATGTAATGTCAGTAACATAATAAACCATTCTTCATTACTCACAGAGTATTATCAGTCCTTAAGTCAGGTAACCAAATTGTTCATTAATAAGTAGATTTGCTTAAATAATTTAAAGAAGGAGGAGGCAGAGAGACTAACAGATTTGGGGAATTCCAGAGCACCTCATCTATCGAAGACATGCTTGCCGATGGTGGACCAATAGAAATGGGGGATGTAATTAGCCATTAATGAAGGAATCTGGAGTTCTTAGAGTTCTGTTGTTCTAGAACATGTCTCAGAGATAAGGAGGGGTGAAACTATAGGGTAATTTAAATATATGGATGAGAATTTTAAAATTGAGGCATTGACAGACTGAATATTAGTGTAGGTTAGCAAATGAAGGAGAAATTAAGAAAACTATTGGAATTTTGCCATGTTCTGCACAGTTCTTTACAATCATGATTAATTGTGAAAACAAGGTACTTACGAAATACTGCAGACAGAGGAAACTCTGGTGTATGTTTTCGGTGAACAATCAACTGCGGTGGCTATCCAAAATTGGAAAAATACTCCAACTGAAAATCTCACTTCACAATTTTGTAATTACATTTGTAAATGTAAAATTATACACACTATGTAGTATGTTTGTTAACTGATTCAAAATGCCAATGGAAATGAACAGCATGGTTTTTTTTGACATATGAATCTAGCCTGCCAACACCCTTCAGGCAGGGTATAATCTCAACCTAAAAACAGGAGCATCAAAGCAGTTGCATTGTATCCATTTAACCTGTGAGTGGATATGAAACAATTAGCTAGGCTTTATTTCCTGAATCGAAGAAAAAGGTACTAAGAAGTAATGGACGTGATGAATTTACTTTATTTAAAATTTTGAAATACAATAACCAAAATAAATATTTACTTTCGTTTTTAAATATCTGAAGAAAAGCTACAAAATGACCAATTTTACAAACCTAGTTTGGTGCAATAGCTTTGCAGAGATTTTCAAAGAACGACTTTGCATGATTTTGCATCTGACAAACAAGCTAGCTGCTTGGATTGGGCCTAGATTCAGAAACTGCCGGAATATTAGGGGAGAACACTCCACGTAGTAGCAAATCAAGGGCTGTTTACAACTGGTTAAAAGAAAAGCACCTTTTGAAATAATAGGCAACTTTCCACCTTTGAATTGATGTGAGTCTGATTACTGAAGAGAGCATATGCCATACATCACAATACCTACTCCAAGGCACCCCTTTAAAGATAACAGAAATTTTCTGAAGCAGGGTCCTGACCCGAAATGTTAGCTTTCCTGCTCCTCTGATGCTGCCTGGCCTGCTGTATTCCTCCAGCTCCACACTGTGTTATCTCTGACTCCAGCATCGGCAGTTCTTACTACCCCTTTAAAGATGTTGGTCTCAAAGCTGCTATATAACATGCAAGAGGGGTCAGAATACCAGGTTCCTTACTGTGCAGCATGAACATGTTCCAATGGCTCAGTGAAGTTCCAAAGAAAGCTGCCAAGACAAAAATGATCAGTATTTGTTTACCAAATATTTATGAGTACTGTAATGAAGAATCAAAACATCACATCATATCTGGTGCCTGAGCAAAATAGGCAAATAACTTTTCATCTCTTTCAAACATGTACATGCAAGTCATGAGATAAACTTCGACGCAGCCCTTTAGGTTGTGGCTATAAAACAATGTCAACAAATTGTAGGTGTATAATGTCTGCATTTCAATGGTAATAAAAACTAAGGTAGGTGAACCAATTCTCTATGATCTTGCCAGCAGCTTCATTACACGCACAGACATGCTCAGCACTTCATTTGAGGATAATCCTATTTTGATCTTTAAATTATAATTCCATGCAGAACTGTGTTTTTTTTTAGAAATCATTCATATGTTGTGATGTCAATAGGCAGGTAAACACCTATTGACTATCCCTAATTTCTCTTGAGAAGGTGGTGGTGATCTGCTGCAATCCTTGAGATAAAGGCTCACCCAAAGTGCTGCTTGGGAGGGAGTCACAGGACTTTGACCAATTGACAATGAGGGAATGGTAATATCATTCCAAATGAAGATGGCTTGTGGCTCAGAGTGTACACGAGCATCTGTCTGCTGCCCTTGTCCTTCGAGGTGGGAGAGGTCACTGGCTTTGAAGATATTGTCTAGGGAACTTGGACAATAATAAAATCTGTTCACTGTAATTAACTTGCTTCAATTATTTCATTCCTTAATTTAAAAATTGCATTTGTATTCATAGCCCCATTTCAAAAACTTTAAAATGATAACCAACAACCTGTCCTGGACCACCTAAGTTGATGTGACAGTCAAGAAGCCACAACAAGCTTCTTCTTCCTCAGGAGGCTAAGGAAATTTGGCATGTCCATAAAGATCCTCACCAACTTTTATGGATGCACCTTAGAAGACATTCTATCTGGATGCATCATGGTTTGGTATTGCAGCTGCTCTGCTTAGTACTGTAAGAATCTACAGAAAGTTGTGAACACAGCCAGACCATCATGTAAGCAGACCTTCTACCCACTGATTCCATCTACACTTCTCGTTGCCACGAAAAGGCAGCCAACATTAAAGAACCCTTCCACACAGGTTATAATCTCTTCTAACATCTTCCATCAGGCAGAAGGTACAAAAACTTAAATACACATACCAACAGATTCACGAACAGATTCTTCCCCACTGTTATTAGACTTCTGAATAGGCCTCTCAATTTTCAAGTTTAATGCTGATCTTACTTTTTGTACACCTTCTTTGCAGCCATAACTTTGTAATCCTTGTTCTGTTCAGTCACCCTATGTTCTTTGTGTTTTTGTGTGTTATGATTTGCTGTACTGCAAGCAAAATAAAACATTTCACTGTACTTAGGCACATATGACAATAATAAATGAAATCAAAGTACTCAGGCTTATGTCAACATACAGAATGAAATTTTCCACACAAAAAGGGAGGTTTTCAAATAGTAAAAACATAGGAGATTTCACTGACTTGATAGGTTGATAGCGCTCTCAATAGTTCCTGTCATGGTTAGCTTGACAGTTCCAATCAACCTAACGTTTCCAATAAGCTTATTCACTTGTTAATCTACATTTAAATCTACTTTCAACAATTCAAAGGGTATCTTATCTCTCCCAAAGGTCAACTCATCTCTCCCAAAAAGCAACTTGCCTGCCCTTAAACATAAATTGCCACATCAATGGTTACGACAAAGGTGAAATCTCATATTCTAGGCATAATATACTGTCATGGACAAAAGATAGGTTGCTAACAAGAAACAGTGAATAAACACAAATGGATACTTTTCAGTTTTCATCATTTGAATATAAATTAGTGCCAGAGACCAAAGCTGTTTACATCTTATTTAAATGACTTGAATGAAAGAATTGGAAGTATGTTTGATAATTTTGCTAATAACATAAGGATAGGTAGGAAAATAAGTTTTAAAGACATCATGATGACATTATAAAATGATATTGAGTGGTTATAGGTGTGGGAAAGATCCAGCAAATGGAGTACAATGAGGGAAAATTTGAAATTGTACATTTTAGCTGAAAAAGTTAAACAGAAGCATGTTATTGAAATAATGAGAAATTGAAGAGCTCTGAGATGCAGAGTGGTTTGGGAGATCCAGTGAATAAGTCACAAGAGGATAATGTGCAGTAACAGCAAATATTAGAAAAGCTAACAGATTGTTATTACTTATTGAGAGGGGAAGTCTTTTTTTTAAGAAAAAGGAAGGTTATGCTTAATTTATGAAGTCACTGGTGAGATCACATCTGCAGACATGTATACAATATTGGTCACCTTATACACGGAAGGATGTAAATACTTTGACATTAGTTCAGAGATGGTTTACCAGTCTAATATCTGGAACAGATGTATTATCCTATAAGGAAATGTTGGATAGGATAGGCTTGTATTCATTAGATTTTAGAAGAATGAGAGGCAACTAGGTTGAAATATATGTGATACTGAGAGATCTTGATTGGGTAGATATGGGGAGAAAGTTTCTTCTGCTGTGTAAATCTAGAACTAGGGGTCACTGTATAACAATAAAGTGTCAGACATTTAAAACAAAGATGAGGTGAAATATGCTCCCACAGAGGGTCATTAATATTTGAACTTGCTTCCTGAAAGTGCAGTAGAAATAGAATCCTTGAGCATATTTTAAGGTAGAGGTGGATAAATTCTTGGTAAGTACATGGTTCAAAGGTGGACAGAGGTAGATGGGAATGTGGATTTGGGATTACAAACAAATCAGTCATAATTATTTTAGATAGTGGAAAGAGCTCTTTCGGCTGAATGGCCTACAACCGCTCCTTGCTCGTGTTGTTATAAACATCATTTGCTTTTCATCAGATCTTGAAGTCATTGTTTAAATGCAACACAACCTGAACAACATCTAGGCTTGGTTGAAAAGTGTAAGTAACATTCATGCCACATAAATCCAACAAATCCATCAAGACCAATCAACCACCGAACCTTGACATTCCATGTCTGAATACCCCACTGATAACTTCCTAAGGATTACTACTGACCAGAAACTCATCTGGGACTGGCCTTATAAATTCAACTGCCACAAGAGTAGATTCAAGGTGAGGAATAATGCAGTAACTCACCTCTTGACTCCCCAAAGCCTATCCACCATTTACAAGAGACAATTCAATATATGATGCAATAGAAACCACTTGGCTGAATTAGTGCAGATCCAACAACACTCAACAAGCTTGACACCATCCAGGACAAAGCAGCCCGTGTGATTGGCACCACACTATAGGCATTCACTCTCTCCACCACTGACACTTGGTAGCAGTAGTTTGTAAACTATCTATAAGGTTCACTGTATAAATTAGCCAAAGACCCTTCGCAGTACCTTTCAAACCTATTACTACTTCCATCTAGAAGGACAAGGGCAGCAGATACATGGGAACACCATCAGCTGCAAGTTCCCCTCCAAGACATTCACCATCCTGACTCGGAAACATATTGCCATTCCGTCACTGTCACTGGGTTAAAATTGTGGAACTCCCTGCCTAATGGCATTGTAGTTAACTGGCACCAGTGGTTCATTACCATCTTCTCAAGGGCAACTAGGGAAGGGCAATAAATGCTGATCAGCCAGCAATGCCCATGTCCGATAAGAGAAAAAAAATGACACAAGTAAACTCTTCCAAATGAGTGCCAAGTAATATTCAAAAGGGTAGCCTATGTCTTCAAAGAACTCTAGCAGATATAGATCTTCTCCTGAAAGGACTGAAGACCATGAGTTATTTTTTGACATCTCGTGAGAAAATTATGAGTGATTGAAAGTACCTGCACTTTAAAATATGTAGTTGACTTTGAAATCCATGAATGTACAAAGTGCCCCCAAACCCTACAGTTTGTGAGGGAGAAGTTTGAATCAGGTACCACTGTCTTATAATTGAGTAAAAGTAACTACAAAATCATCAGGGAGGACCTGGCCAGAGTCGATTGGAAGGGGAGAGAAGATGGTGAAGCAGCAATGGCAGTAGATTCTGGGCAATTTGGGAGGCACAGCACAAATTTATCCCAAGGAAGAATGAACAAACTAAAGGGAGAATGAGGCTGACAAAGGAAGTCAGGGACAGCATAAAAGATAAAAAAAATGAGGGAAGCCTTTAAACACTTGCAGAGGATAAAAAGCAATAAGGGGGAGAAGACGAAATATGAAGGTAAGCTAGCTAGTAATATAAAAGATTGCAATAGCCTTTTCAGATATCTAAAATGTAAGACTGAGTCAAGAATGGACATTGAGCTGCTGAAAAATAAGGCTGGAGAAGTGGAAATGGAAACTTCAATAGTGGAAGAACTGAATACGTACTTTGCACCAGCGTCCATGGTGGAAGTCACCTGTAGCATATCAAAATTTCAAGAAAGTGAGAGGGTAGAGGTATGAGTAGTGGCCATCATAAAGGAGAAGGTGCTGGATGGTCTGAAGGAGGATAGATCAACCAGACCAGATGGATTACATTCCAGAGTGCTGAAGAAGGTAGTTGAGGAGATTGTGGAGGCATTGGTGGGGATCTTTCAGAATCAATGGAGTCTGGGAATTCATAGATGACTGGAAGTCTTTAAGAGGGGAGGGAGGCAGAAGAGGGAAATTATAGGCTGGCTAGCCTGACCTCGTTGATATGATTTTAGAGTCCATTGTTAATAATGAGATTGTGGAGTAATTGGAAGTGCATGGTGAAATAGGGCTGCGTCAGCACAGCTTCATCAATGGGAAGTGATGCCTGACAAATCTGTTGGAATTCTTTGAGGAGGTAATAAAAAAGTTAGGCCAAGGACAGCCTGTGGGCATGATCTATTTGGATTTCCTAACGGCCTTTGACAAGGTGCCACGTAGGAGGCTACAAAATAAGATAACAGCCCATGATCTTCAGGACAAGGTATTGGCATGGATGGAGGATTGACTGACAGGCAGAAAGCAGAGAATTGGAATACAGGGGTCTTTTTCAGGGTGGCAGCCAGTGACTAGTGGAGTTGCACATGAGTCCATGTTGGGATCACAACAATTCATGTTATACATTGATGATCTGGATGAAGGAACTGAGGGCATTGTTGCTAAATTTGCAGATAGCATAAAGATAGGTGGAGGATTGGAGAGTGTTAAGGAGGTGGGGAGGCTGAAGAAGGACTTGGCCAAGCTAAAAGTGTGGGCAAAGAAGTGGCAAATGGAATATAATGTGGGAAAATGTGAGATTATGAACTTTGATTGGAATAATACAAGCATAGATTATCTTCTCAATGGTAAAAGGCTTCAGAAATCTCAAGTGCAAACAGACTCAGAAGTCATGGTTCATGATTCTCTAAAGGTTAATATGCAAGTTTAGTTGGCAGTTAGAAAAGTAAATGCAAATGTTAGGATTAATTTTGAGAGGGCTAGAATCCAAGAGCAGGGATGTACTGTTGAGTCTCTTTAAGGCTCTGATCAGATGGCATTTGGAATATTGTGAGAAGTTTTGGGCCCTGTATCTAAGGAAGGAGTTGAAGATGCTGGTGTCGAAGGGGGTCCAGAGGGGGTTTCCAAGAATGATCCTAGGAAATGAAGATCTTGTTGTGTGAGGAACAGTTGAGGACTCTGAGTCTGTACTCAATGAAGCTTAGAAGGATAAAATGAAATCTCTTTGAAACTTACAGAATACTGAGCAGCCTGGAGAGAGTGGACATAGAGAAGATATTTTCACTAGCAGGTGAGGCGAAGACCCGAGATCACAGCTTCAGAATGAGGGGATGAGCCTTTAGAACTGAGATGAGGAGGAATTTATTCAGCCAGAGAAAGGTGAATCTGTGGAACTCATTGCCACAGAAGACTTTGGAGGTGAAGTCTTTGAGTGTATTTAAGACATGATAGATAATTTGTTAATGAATAAGGGGATCAAGGGCTATGAGGGGAATGCAGGAAAACGAGGTTGAGAAATATATCAGCCATGATTGAATTGTGGAACAGACTTGATAGCTCAAATTGTCAAATTCTCCTCCTGTATCCTCTAGCCTTTTGGTCTTGTTCTTCTCCTTCTCTCTGGCAGAAATGATGGTTGACAGTTGGATGATTGTAAATGCAAGATTTCATTCTTTCAAGCTCTTTAGCCACACTGAAGGGACAATCCTGAAAGTGCCTCCCCAGTTGCCTGATGTTAAGAATTGTCATGTAGGCCAACAGCAAATTCAGTATTTGAATGCTAATGTAAATTGAGCAATTTTTTTTTAAAAATTCACAAAAAATTACTTATTCTAAGTTTGGGGTTTTGGTTTTTGAATTAGTAACCTGTGGATTTTCTGCATATCTGAAGTGAATTAACTTGAAAACATTTCTGCAGCCATGGTGAAAGCTTTTAAAACAACTCTTGAGGCATGGTTTCAGAGTGAATGGCTTTTGTTCTTTGCTAATCTGTTTTTTTGTTTGTTTTAGAGCATTTAATGACCCAGCATTGTAAATAACGGCGCCTCAAATTTTATTAGAAACCTCTGGAACTTGGCTTCTATTCAGCTTCAGGGAAACACCCATGGCTTCAAGAGGGAGACTTTCAGTTTTACTTTGAGTGAGGCAGTTCTGTTAAATTTTTTGATGAGGATGGTTGTATAGACCAGTGCTCCTGAGAAGGGTAGGATATAGTGAACAGGGTCACTTTAGAGTGAAGAGTTACTGTTTGTCCAGACCAGAAGTGTTTCGATAGACCCCTCAAGAGATTATTTGATGCTGAGTATCTTTAAGATTGGATGTGTAATTGCTTTAAGAAGAAACTGCCAGCAGTTCCAATCTATAATAGAGGTTGGAATTGACTTAAGGTATTGAGGCATTAAATGCAGAGACTTTGTTTTGAGTTTTGAACAGGTGGTGTAGCAGAGCTCTGTTTTGGATACTGAACAAATTCCATTGTTATTCTTGTAGGCTATCATGGAGTGTTTTGGAATTAATGGGCTTATACCTTTTCTGATTAAAAATAGTTACTTTTTTGTTATAAATAAATGGTATGTTATATTCCATTTTATCTTCATTTATTTTGTTAATAAACCACTTTTTTATTGTCAAGACAAGGGCTGCAACATTGTGTGTTTATGTTTCAGCAAGAGACCACTTTGTTCAAACAAAAACAAAATATCATCTCTAAAGGTTTCAGTCTGGGATGTGACTTATCAGTAATAATGCCAACTGAGATCGTAGCTCAACAGCACAGATATGCCTGCATAGTCCTGTTAGAAGCATCACCACATCAATGAATCTCAAGGCCAATGTTTACTTGAGAAGTTCAAACACTGAGTTGCTGGCAATTTTGCTCACATACTGATTTCCCAACACCCCTCCACCATCTATAAGGCACATAGTATGACTGGAAAGGAGTAACTTGATCGTTGTGAGTTAAAATCATGATACTTACTACCTAATAGCATTGAGAGATTACCTTCAGTACATAGACCACTGTGATTCAAGAAGATAGTTTATCATCATCTTATAGAGTTAGCCAATGAATACCAATCCTGTCACAGTTTCTATTTCCTGAGAATAGATTTATAAAAAAATGTCTCTGTGTCAGTTGAGATTCCTACATTAGAAATATATTCATCTTTCCTAATCTGTGTTGAAATGGTGTCTTGGGCAGGATTTTAATAACTATTTTTGCTAGGGCTAATCAATATTCCCTCCAAGTTATTAGCATTTATTTTATAACCTGAAATATCATCAAATACCTCTAAAGTTGGAAAAAGAGCATAAAAGCAGTGAATGTCATCAGCTTTAAATGTTAAAGTACCATCTGCCAATAAAGCCATTTTACTCTCTCTCATAAATATGAATACCTTTGATCATATTATCTTGTTTAATGTATAGTGCCAGTGTCTCAAGAAATAAAATAAATAGATAGGGAGCTAATGGACAGTCTTGTACTTCTTCAAAGGAAATCCTTTCAAACACAAACCATTACAACTCATAAAATAATACAAACCATTACATGAAATGTATATTCATTCTGAGAAATAACCAAAATAAAAGTGCAAGATAAGAAAATGTAAAAGCCCATTTGAAAAGCTCAATATTTTCCACAATATCTAAAAATCTAAATCATATTGAATATTCAGTTTGTCTGTAACATCAACAATGTTGATTTAAAGTCTTATATTGCTGCCAAAACTGCTCCCCTGAAGCTAGCTTAACAATTATACCCTATTTCCCTCAACAGGCATTAACAAATCCTGCACTACTATTACTGGCGAAATGGAATATGGTGATAAGTTGATGTGCTAATAATGGCCTATTCAACTTTGTCAGAAAATTATCAAACGGCAGCACACTAGCAATAAAAGCTGAACACAACAGAGTGGATGTTGATTTTGTGTGACAGTGTAAAACAAGTGACACTGATTCAGCCTCTCATTTTACATCTCATCTAATATGCCCAAATATTTCTAAATATTCTTTTTAACAAGTTTAAACGTTTTATTTAAAGCAAACACTGGTATTCTCTGGAAACAGTAATTTCATCTAAATTTCAACGTTGTGAGTTTCTACCAGGATGTATTGTTTGACAGATTTCCAGACTAATCCTAAACCATGAGTCATTTGAGTTCCACATGCATCAATTTTAACAACTGGAGCAAGGAAACAATCCCTTGTCACAGTTACCTGTATTGGATTAATAAAAGGATTAATATCTTAAGCACCACCCATTATGAGAATGTCATATGGACTTGGTGGGAGAACAGCTCAAGAATTCAACGAGGTAAGACTTACTGTTCAGGTCTTCCTTATGGTGTCAATGACAATGATGAAATCTTCCCATCTGTTAAATGGTGTGGGCAATGGTGAGGAGTGTTGGAAAACACAGTGAGACTGAAAATTTCTGATAGACAAACTCCAGTTTTCCCTCTGAAAGTTTCAACGGCTAGATGATAAAATGGTGAACACTTGATTTTCATGCATTTTTATCTTACTATTAACTAGTCCTATTTCTTTATGTGCAGTTTGTAATTCTCCCATGCATTAGTGAGAAACTAGATGCTGGAAATAACCAACTTGAAAACCAGACCATATACCTAGTGAATGTAGTTCACCACTCCCTTCTCTGGGCCTTGATTTTCAGGTCTATTCATGAATCTCATGGCACTCTCCATGAGAAAAGACTGCCTCCATCTTTCATCCAAGAAGTCAACATCAGCAAAACACCAGCCTCTTTATATCTTCAAAGCCAGTCTCAGGTTAACTCAGGATTTCAATACTGTACTCTGGAGCTCACCAGCATCTTACATTGCAGTGCTCCTGTCTGGTCACTTAATTTGCAGGCATACAGACCCATGTCATCAACCAGAGCAGGATGCATCTCAATTTAACTTGCCTTATTTGTGTTAACTCACTTTGTGCCTACTTAGCTTTTGCAAAGCCACCCTTTTAAGAAGTACCCAGACCTGCACGCTGAGGGCTGTAAACTGCAAGGTTATGGGCCCTGTGTAAGAAGATGGGATCTCAGTGTCTATGGGTCAGTACAGACAAGATGGGCCAAATGGCATCCTTCTGTCATGTATTATTTCTTTGGTTCTACGGACGTAGCATAAATACCTTATCTTGTCTTTTAGCACACTGTCAATTCAGCGAGCACTTTCAACTTCCCAGCATTTCTGACAACTTTCATCTTCACACAAAAAACGAGGCAGCTTGATATATGCTGGCGCTGAAGAGCGAAGGGAATGGATATGTTGTCAATGTCACACCTACAGCTCACACCAGCAGCTTAAGCAGAAAACATTTTGCATGGGCTTCAACTAAACAGCCTTTCCTGAAAGTCTAAAAGGAGTAGTATTTAGTGAAGTGGGACTACGCTCAGTCAGGGGGTGTCACCACATTTGGATCAAGATCATCTTCGGTGGCATGGTTGCTCAGTAGTTAACACTGCTGCCTCACAGCGCGAGTCTTGGGCAACTATCCTTGTGGAGTTTCCTGTATCTGTATGGGTTTTTTTCTGGGAGCTCCTGTTTCCTTCTACGGTCCAAACGTGCAGTTTGGGTGGATTAGCCATGCTAAATTGCCCATAGTATCCACGAATGTGCAGGCTAGGTGGGTTAGCTACAGGAAATGAAGGGTTTGGTTACAGGGATAGAATGAGTCGGGGTGGGATGCTGTTGGGAGGGTTAGTATGGACTTGGTGGGCCGAATGGCCTGCTTCCACACTGTAGGGATTCTATGATAATGTACTTTTAGAATTTAATGCCTTTCATATGTTAAATCATTGGTCTATTAGCATAAGAATGGTGATTTTTAAATCAAAGATTTGGAGACAGGTACTACTCAGTGTATATGAAGCTCAGTATTCCTTTTCTGAGTTCCAACCAGATCCACATGCAGCCAGCTCACACCCAACTGGCCTGGGTCAATGCTGTTTTGTGCATCAAGAGAAATACCCAGCACTCCACAAGGTAACTACCATCATCTTTCTGCTACTTCCAACTTTGCCACTGTATAAACCTTCTACTAAAGCCAATGATCTACAACTCAAACCATTGAATTAAGTGTCTCGTCTCTCCAGTCTACAAATCTTCCTGCCCTCTGCACTTCCTGCTCACTTACTTGGGACACCTTACCACCTCTGCTACTTACCAGCACTGAAAGTTACTCCAGTTAATTGCAGCACACTTAATCACTCATGAAGAAAAGATACTTGAATTAGCTGAAGAGAAAAATGATTCCTCTTGCGAAGAAACTGAGATCTCCATATCCAGGCAACCAAGTAAGCTTCATTGTGTCGTGCTGTGCTGCTGACCTATTGCCATCACTGGGAACATATTTTTAAGCTGATTCCCTACTTTACATGAATGGCCTTAATTCTCCTCTGTGGGCACCAGCGCCACTCACACAGTTGCTGCCCTGGAGAGACTAGACCCCTGACTCCTCTTCCATCTCTGAGGGAGAAGCGGATGATGCATAGGCAAGATTTTCTCTTGCACCCTTTACCAGTTCCAAAACTTTCACCTCAATCGACTCTCTTTCTAGGATAGATTTGAGAGCACATTTTGGTAAGCACATCACTGTCATATCACCACAACTGGTCAAGCAAGAGATGGCCAGGTTGCTGACATGCAGAGGGCTGCCAGATTCCAGATACCTGGCAAATCCCAGGCAGGAGAGTTCATGGTGCTAACCATAGAGTCAGAGAATCATAGAATCATGCAACACAGAAACAGACCCTTTAGTCTAACTCATCCATGCTAACCAGACATCCCAATGTGACCCAATCCCATTTGTTAGCATTTGGCCCTTATCCCTCTAAATCCCTCCTATTCATGTACCTATCCAGATGGCTTTTAAACGTTGTAATTGTACTACTTCCTCTGGCAGCTTATTCTATACATGCAACACTCTCTGCATGAAAAAGCTACCCCTCAGGTCCTTTTGAAATCTTTCCCCTCTCACCTTAAATGCTCTCATTTTTGGACTCCCCTACTCTAGGAGAAAGAACTTGGCTATTCACCCTATCCATGTTCCTTATGGTTTTATAAACCTCTATAAAGTCACCCTTCAGCTCCAGGGGGATAGCCCCAGCCTATTCAACATGTCCCTCTAGCTCAAAGCGTCCAATCCTGACAACATCCTCTGAGCTCTGGGCCTGTCCATGCAATTCTTCCCACATTTTTACTCACCTGCACCTTGGAAGTCTTCTGAGGCCCTGTCCTGCTTCTGGAGTCTTCCCTTCTCGACTGTGTCCCTTGGACTTTGTTTTAACTTCAGCTCCAAAGACAGTAGCATTGGTTTCAAATTAACATTACATGCAGATTGACACCATGATCTCCCTCTTCTGCATGTTCCTGATATATGCTCATAATGTCTGAGCTAAAACCCTCACCAAGATGGCATTGATCATTGATCGTGATAGAACTGAGCATGAGCATCACAGGCACCATTATCAAACTAAAGTGTTACATGTTGCTCTAAAAGCAAGATACTGAGAAGTTGAATTTTGCAGGTCTTCTCTTTAAATGAAATAAGATATTGGTGCATGGTTATTCAGAGAACTTAGCCTATAGGACACCTAAATGGACATGTAAAACACAGTGTGTCAGCAGCTTTTAAAAAAAAAGTGGAGTTCACCGTAAAAGAGGAAATGTGGTCTAAAGGTTCAATATTGTAGATACTTGTGGGCAACATTGTTAAGATGATAATGAAAAGATAGGAATCTTGCTGTGGGATATTTCACCACAGGTTTGTGACACTGTTTGTCCCTGTAGGGCAACATTCATTAAAATTATTGGTAGAAGATATGAAAGAAGATCAAACCATCTAATTGTGGATTGCAATGCAAATGAGGTAGGGATTTTTGAAGAAAACATGTTTGAAGAAAAGAAGTGGAGAAAAGTTTCCTTAGTTTTGCACAAATTAATTGAGCCACCATTAGCATGACATGTATGCAGGTTGAGCACTTTATCATATTCAAAGAGATTCTACTTAAAGCTTTCCAATGAACTATTGCATTTTTCACAGCCTGTTCCATTCTGCCAAAGCTAGACTGATAATTTTCTTGTAAGTGACAATTGTGGAAGTTAAGCAAGACTCCAGACCTGTTCCCCCGAATGTTAATGTTTTTCTCAGTGAGGTAAGCAACTGTACAGGCGTAGGATACAGATATATTGTTTAAAAATATGACCAGCAGCACAATGAAGATGTCTTGGCTAGTTCCTGGATAGCATAATTCATGAACAAGTCTTATCATTCTTTTCTGTGGTAGATATTATCTCGACATTAACTATATGAACACTTTTCTTTGTTCAACTACGAAGTTGCTATGATAATCCTGGATAGACTGAAGAAAGCCTTGACACAACTCTGAAATAAGGAGAGCTAGTGGGGTATGATAATGTCATTGGCTGAGTAGTCCAGAACTCCAAGGTTAAGCATCTTGGGGCATGGGTTCAAATCCCACATAGCAGATGGTGACATTTGCATGTAAAATTGAAGAAAAAAATAACTATTGTTACATTTGGAGCATTAAAAACACCTTATGAAAACTTCAATTATTTTATGAATACAATTGCTCATTGTGATTTGAGCAATGACAGGACAATCTCAGGCTAGAGCTGGGAAGGTGGTTACAGAAAAATGACAATCAAGACATACATATGGCAGTATAATTAATTAAAAATATGCAAAAACAGAGCCATGTGTTTCTGTGCAGACCTGCCTTTTGATTATGGAGCTTCCGTAATTCGGCTTTTCAAAATAAGCATAACAAGTCATCTGTCAAGTTTTCCATCTGTAACTATATTTCAAAGTTAAGCTTGAGTTACTCTTTGAAAAGATCAACTGCTCCAACTATTCCAGTTAGAGTTAAGTAGGCAAGAGCTCAACATCAAGTTGTTGTGCATCAAGATGATGAGTAACAACAGATAGATGATACCTAATTCCTGATAAATATTGAATGCATTACTAATAATCTCTGGATGTCCAAACTGTTTGGATCTGTTGATACAAGTGGCCTTGGTGGAAGGTTGTAGCTGGTGGAAAATCAGCCATAACCATACTTTTTGCTCATCATCCAATTTCTGTCCAAAAAATAAAAAATACCTAGAAAAATCCCGATTTCCCGGTGTATTCATTCAGTTATTGATAATCTTAATGCAATTCTGTCTTGTTTCTTTTTACAGTGATCTACAACAATCATCAACTGCTGAAAGTTACGTACAAAATTTGATCAGTTTAAAATAAGAAGGTAAGAGTGAAATGAATGGAAATGGAGTCTGTTTCATAGTGAAATGGATTGAAAACATTAGAAGATCAGATTGAAAACCAAAATAATACAGAAAATACTATGCACGCTGGTCATCATTTTGGAGTGATGAGGAAGCTCTGTGTTAGCTCAAGCACCCTTCATTCAGATGCTGTTGTTTCCCAAAATGGAAATAATGAAGGATATCAACCAATTCAAATGAGACAGGATTGAGAGAATGAGTCCATCATCCAAATATTATCCCAATGGATCAGTGCAAAAAAAATGCTAAGACAATTTGGCAAAAAAAAAGTTCTTTGGTAACTGGATAGTCACAAAATTGAAGGAAAATCAATCGAATTTCAATACTACAAAACATTTTTGTTTTAGAAATGGGCCAGTGGAAAATTCTCCCAGTAAAATTAGCCTTAATAAAACATTACATATCAGGAGTTTATGACAATTCTGATCATCAAGAAGTTCTCCAAATAATTTCAAGGTAAATTTATAATTTAACAGCACAGTTAAAGAACACTCCAACTGTTCTCGTGGAAGAGGAGAACTCACAGGGAGTCAAGAATCGTTCAACAGATGAATGGATAAGCAAGGAGGTGGATCGATGGAGCAAGGCGTGAGCTATCAATTCATTTGATGCAGAACGAGGCTATTCAACTGATTGTAAGATTTGGAGCAAAAGTAGGCCATTTGGCAATTTAAGCCTGCTGCACACCCATGACCTTTTTAGAAGATTCAACGAATTGCTATGAATCCATCCACCTTATCCACTCGTACTGAAGCTGTCAGGATTTATGTTGGAGCTCAGATGCTCCTTTGAATGAAAATTTTCAATTTGCACTTTCAAACCAGACCCGCACATCAATTGAAACGCAAAGGTATGACCAACGTACCATTCACCTATTTATTGGCTCTCCAAACAACAAGAATATAGTCTATGCTGAATTACTTCTTTCTGCTAAATTAAGTCCTTGATAAAATTCCTTCGGAACTTACATTTTCTTGAAATCACAGCAAAGCTTTTAGTTTTTCCTCCCAGGAATTCACTTTGATCCTGGGAATAAACGAGGAGTGGGAGATTGAACTAGTATATAATTGCTTTCTCAGCGACTAATAATGCTGCATAGCAAATTTGGGGTTTGAATGAAAAGAAAATCAGCAGTTGGCCCTTGACAATTACATCCAAATATTCCTTTGAGGATACAGAAATCCTACAGGCTTGGGGGCATGAGTGATGGCCAGAAGACAGTTAAATCCTGTCAGCGCTTTCACAGAGAACTGTGAGTAATCCTCAAGGGGGGAAGAAATGT
Organism: Ginglymostoma cirratum; assembly: GCA_024137785.1. Taxonomy (NCBI): domain Eukaryota; kingdom Metazoa; phylum Chordata; class Chondrichthyes; order Orectolobiformes; family Ginglymostomatidae; genus Ginglymostoma; species Ginglymostoma cirratum. The sequence continues at coordinate 5,077,586 of JAHRHZ010000040.1, forward strand.
ACATTTTTGATGAGAATGTCCTTAGGGTACTGCAAATATTTAAATATTTAGCTAATAGCGAGAGACCCAATAACACAAGTACAAACTTTCATTTATAATGTTCCCCCTACCCCACACCAGAATTCATAGACAATTTTCTCAAGACGGGTCTGATTGTCTACACATAACTTAATTCAACTAGAGCGGTGAGATTGTCAAGGTTGTAAGAGTATTCTATGTTGATTTCCATGGTATCTCCGGCTTATTAGCCGACAAGAGATAAACAGAAATTGTTTCTAACATAACATTAGGAGGGGAGAATTACAAAAACATGTCCTCTCCCTTGCCACCCACTCTGCTAGTCTCCTTGTTAGTGCAAATATGGACAGCTGGGCCAGGCTGTTCCAGTCCATGCAGTGACATTGCAAACTGTAGGCGAGCCCTCAAGGCCCACAGCTGTTCGAGGTCTCCCAACACAACCATCTGAAGTGTTCTCCGAGCTTCCATTGAGAACAAAGTGTTCTCCCGCTGGCAACAGCCTCAGAGAAGAAACACATCATAAGAACACAAGGATAGAACAGTACGTAAGATGAAATTTCAAGGCTTGCACAAAGGGGAGTCATAAACATTTCTGTTAATTGAAAGATACAGATGGAATTGAATTGTTTGATAAATTAGTTTGAGTCCTGAATTTGAGGTCAATGTTTATATTTAGGTTGAAGTGAGGGCAAAACCCCTAAGGCTGGATAGAAGCTAAGTAATTGAAAGGTTGTAGTAAGGATGGTAGTGGTAAGGCTGTCAGTGAGCCAGGGACAGGAGGGTCAGTTAGACAAAAGTCTCTTTGGTGAGCTGCACTCTGAGCATTCTGGCAGCTAAGGGCACCAATGGTTGCATTGCCTGTTCTATTTTCTCTTTATGCTCCTGTCCCTTCTCCTGCAATTCTTTCTAACCCAGTGTTGAGAAAGACTAGTCCCTCAATGATGGCAAAGACATAGTGTATTCAGAAAACCATCAAAAATCTGGATAACCACTGAGAGCTTCTCAAGAATGGTCCTAACAGCAGGTGCATTGTTTTAGCACCTCAGTTATTTTCCAGATTATGTTTATTGTGGAGAATGAGATTGGCTCTGTGGGTCTGTCCAGGTTCCTCACAGGTGTCATGAGTAATGTCTGCCGACAATCTGTGTCCTGATGGCCCAGTAGAAATAAAGGTGGACTGCAGGATTGTAAAGATATGCTTGTTTCCAGGGCAGCGGCACAAATCTGATGCAGTGTCTATGGCTTTAGGCAAACTGTCTGTTGAGGACTGAAGGTTAGTGGAGAAGATGTCGCAGGCAATACTGAAAGTGGTAGAGCATGAGCCTTGATAGGAGGTGGGTACAGTGGCAGAGATAGAGTGAGTACAAGGTATCAGAGAAAAAGATGGTTGCCTCTATTCTGGTGGAATGGAAAAGACACATGACCATTCACGATACCAGGTAGAAAGTTAACATGAATCCAAACTTAGGTAAAATGTGACCTGGAGCAGCATGTCATGCAATCATAAATGGTTACAGCGAAAGAAACCATTTGGCTTGTCGTGTCTGTGCCGGCTCAATGTAACTCATTTTATTCCACTGTCCCACCTTTTCTTGTGGCCTTGTCAGTTATTTCTGTTCACATAAATATTCAATACCTATTAGAAATTCTTGAATGAATCTACTTCATCCATATTCTGAGCAACGCATTCAAAAACCTAACTAGCTGCTACACCAAAACATTTTTCTCACTTTTTTTTAACTTTTGATCAGTTATAAAGAGCCAACTTGGTCATTTGGTATTGAATCAGTGAGAGACCAAGAAGGCCTAAAACAACATGAGAAGGTGGTGAAACTTTAATTTGGGAGACATAAAATGTCTGAAGTGTGCAAAGAGTGTAAGTTGTAATGAAAAATGATAAAGGCAAGAAATCATTTGTGCAAGTTATGTACAGGCTCCCTACAGTAACTACACAGTAGGGCTGGGCAAAACAGAATAAATAATGAGAGCTTATCAGAAAGGGATTGCAATAATTATGGGAATTCTTAATCTGCATATAGACTGGAAAATTCAGATAGGTAAAGGCTTTGTAGAATATTTTCATAGAATATAGCTCCTTACAACAGCATGTTCTGGATCTGATCACAGATGAGGCTAAACAGAGAATTGTACAATAAGAAAGCATTAATTAATTGTCTCAGAGTGTGAGCATACCAAGACTAGGTGGCTGTTTCACCTCTGTAACATTCCTCATCTCCATCCTACCTCAGCTCACCATTCTTCATCCATCCATGCCTTTGTTAGCTTTATACTTGACCATTCCAGCAGCCTCCTGACTGGTCTCCTACCCTGACAATTCCAGTGGTCTCCTTGCTGGTCTCCCACCCTGGCTATTTCAGTGGTGTCCCCACTGGTCTGCCACTCTGGCTATTCCAGTGGTCTCCTTGCTGGTCTCCCACCTTGCATGGTCTGTAATCTTTAGTTTCTGTAAAATTCAGCTCCTGCATCCTAACTGACATCAATTTCTGTTCACCATCCTATTTGACTATAGCTGTTTCTTTTCTGACAAGCTTGTAAAATTGACCATCCTCCATTTCAAGTTATTCTGTGGCCACTCCTTTTGCTATCTGTGTGAATTCCTCAAGCCTTATCACTCCTTAAGATTTCAATGGCATCCTAATTCTGAAATCTTGCAGTTCCCCAATTTTTATTGCCTTAACATTATGCCTAGACTTAAATTTTGGAGTTTTCTCTTGAAATATTTCTATCTTGCGCTCTCTTTCTTTCTCATTTCTTAAAATGCATCTTAAACTCTATCTTCTTGACAGTGTTTTTGTTCAACTGTCATTGTATCTCATTATGTGTCAAATCTGGTTCCTGTGATGCATTTTGGGCCGTATTTCTATGTTAAATAGGCTTTATAAATGCAAATTGTTGTTGCTTCATATCAATGAATTATGAATATTCACAATACATTTGCATTATGATGCAATGATAATAAAGTGTCTATGAATTTAATGTTAGTTGAGACATGTGAGAGACAACTAATAATAACATGCCAATGCATTGAGAAGTCTTCAGTGCAACTTCACAGGAACAACTTTTACATCTACACATGATACAATACACTTCCAGTGTTGATGGGAAAACATTGGCAGACTCGATCGACCAACAAAATGGAATCTACTTCAAGTGACAGGGTTCATGTCAGCAGACTGGTGAGTGGTAAGAGAACCTCACTAACAGTTTCAGACAAGTCCTGCTGAACTCTAAGTTATCAGGTAATGGGAAGGTAACCAGTAGGCTTTCCTTGGAGTCAGATCTCTCCTAATGACAGCTGCCGGCCCCATCAGTGGCCAGCAACTCTTGTGCTCAGCAACACCGTAGTGGAGGCTGTGGCATATTCTGAAAGGGCACCTCCAGGGATGGACAATCATAGATGACTCAGGACAAGGCCAAATATTGGAAGGTGATTGTCAGTTTGGAGGTCATGGGGAGTGAGCAGTAGAAGGATTAGAAACCAGTGCTGGTTCCCAGCAAGCAACTGTTTGTCCATTATCCAATTCCTTGATTAGCATTGATTGCCTTTGATCAGGGATCTTCCTTTCTCAACTTGTGGTGACAAGCTGCAGCAATGTAGAAACTACCTTGCATGCTGCTGGGTTAATCACAGTGAGCTAAGGACTTAAGTGGTCTTTAATAGGTCACTCAAGGTCCACAATTGGGAGTGAGATGGGCTGTTGATCATGGACTTACCCACCTTTAATTTAATTCAGGTGGAGCCAGGATGGCAGCTGGGATTGGTACGCTACCAGCTTATTTACATAAATGTCTTTTTTGCTTCTGAACATTCAACCAGAGAAAACAGAAGATTGTTCCCATCACATCTGGAACATATTCTAAAATGTGAAAAAAATGAAATACTTGCATTTTTATATTACTTTTCACAATCTGTTGCCATAGTCCTCTTGGACCATTGGACTTCTCTCTCATTAAACACAAATAACTGGTGGTGATTTAACCAAACGGTCAATACACCTCAGGCAAGAGGAGATGTTGAGAAGGATAGTTCTTTAAATTGGCCTCAGCCAGTGGGACAATTGAACTCCTACTGTTGACATCAGTCTATATTGCAGACCAGCTGTCCAGCTAGCCGATCTCAACCTAAATGTAAATACGTATGATGGCAACCGAAACATTTCACGCTGACATGGGAACACGCAGAACTAGTTAGACACTGGAAATGAAAACTCATTAGCTCCTCCTGGGAACAGTCCTTTATATCCTGATGGGTGGAGCTTATTGCTTGATATCCGTTAACCCTGTTAGTACTGACTGATTTATGCAATACTCAGGACTTCCCAAAGCAACTTACAGCCAATTACTACTTTGAAGTGTGATGATGTTGTTATGTAGGAAACACAACGTCCAGTTTCTGTTCCACAAACACCCCCCAAGCAGAAATGTAATTATGACAATCTGCTGTTGTAATGTCAATTAAGGGATTAATTTAGCAAGGGCATTGAAATAACACCACATCCCCGACCCCCATCTGTCTCATTCTTCTTCAGAATAGTGTCAAGGGATTCTTTCCAAACACTTGAAAAGGGAAACATGCTTTTGTGCTCATCCAAAAGATTGGCATCCCTGACACTGCTGCACTCCCTCAATGGGGAACTGAAAGGCAATTGCCAAATTAATTGAAATTTTAGAACTAAATTAAAGTCAGGAACTGCTGTAAGTGTTCAGTATGTTTGATAGAATGCTTAACGATGAATTGGAATCCATCTTCTAGCTTTAATTCCTGATTTTGTTTTCTTTCTTTCTGGCACCCCCAACTAATAAAGTATCCTTCAAAAATGAAGAGAGTTTTGAACAAGTTAGTATTCCTTCTGCTGAAATTCAAATGATAATAAAATGTGGGGCTTTCCAGCATGAATCTGTTGCATCAGCAATAGCTGTGATATTCAACCTGGTTCGTGCAGGTTTAGATGCTCACAGGTCCCTTAGCCAGGACCCTCTTGTTGCCTGAAATTCCGTTGAAGTAGATTGTCCTAGAAGATGCCAACTTGTTTCAGTATGAAGCTGGACCCTTTCAGATCTTCCAACACCATGCTGCAGCTGAGTACTGGGAAAATCTCAACAGATCTGGTAGCATCTGAGGAGAAAGAAAGGAGTTAAGGCTTCAGGTCTGATATGACTCATCTTTGGAATGTCCTACTTAAATCAAAATATTAGTTCTACTTCTTTCTGTTCCCATGTCTACTGAATGTTTCTAGCACTTTCTGTCGTTATTTTAGATTTCCAACATTCGCAGTATTTTGTTTAACTGCAGCACTGTGGTTATATTTTGTGAACATTCTGGAGTACGAAAGAACATTTATGACAGGCACTAATTACTGGCACCAGTGTATTAATTTGTGTCAGCCAGTAAAAATATCATCATTTTTGAAATTGTTGAGCGTAAACAATATTTCTGCAGTAATTGATTAAAATGTGGAGCTGGAGGAGCATAGGTCAGACGGCATCTGAGGAGCAGGAAGGTTGCGTTTTAGGTCAGGACTATTTTTCAGGACTGGGGAGGGGCAAGATGCTCAGAAATAAATAGAGGGAAGTGGATGGGGCTGGGAGAAGGTAGGTGGAGTGGTGATAGGTGGATGCAGGTAGGGCGTTGTAGAGATTGGTCAGTGGGAAGAGTGGGGCAGATAGGTGAGAAGGGAGATGGACAGGTTGTATCAAGTCAAGGTGGCGGGAATGAGAGGGCGGATTGGACATGGGATGTGGCTGGGCGGGTTGGGAGATTTTGAAGCTGTTGAACTCTGTGTTGAGGCTATTGTGTTGGAAGATCCTGAGGTGGAATATAAGGTGTTTTTCCTCCAGTTTACATGTGGTGTCATTGTGACAGTGGAGGAGGCCCAGGATGGACATGTCATCAAGGGAGTGGGAGGGTAATTGAAGTAGCTGGCAACCAGAAGGTGGCGTTGATTGGTGCATACAGAGTGCAGATGCTCTGTGAATCGATCACTGAGTCTGCACTTGGTCTCTCTGACATAGAGGAGCCCATATCAGGAGCAATGGATGCAGTAGATCAGGTTAGAAGAGGTACAGGTGAATCTCTGCTGGATTTCAAATGATTGTTTGGGGCCTTGGATGGAGATGAGTAGGGAGGTATAGGGGCAGTTGTAGCCTTTATGCAATTGCAGGGAAAGGTGCCGGCTGCGGTAGAAGGGTTGGTGGGGAGTGTGGAGTGGATGAGGGAGTTGTGGAGTGAGTGGTCCCTACAGAAAGCAGATAGGGATGGAGAATGAAATATCTTTTTGGTGGTGGTGTCTGATTGCAGGTGGCGAAAATGGTGGAGGATGATTCATTAGATTTGGATATCAGTGAGGTAGTAAATGAAGACCAGGGAGGCTCTATCCTTATTGTTGCTGGGGATAGAGGGTTTGAAGGCAGAAGTGCGGGAAATGCAGGAGATGCGGTTGAGGGCATTACGGATCAAGGAGAGGGGAAATTATGGTCCTTGAAGTAGGAAAACATTTGAGATATCTGGGAGAGTAAAGTTATTTACTCTGAACACAGGCACCTCAAATAAAGAGGGTAATGTTGAATGTCATTGTTAAAAACCAGTAATGCAAAATATATTGTTGTGCATTTATAGTTACCATTTCTGTGCAGAAAAGTGGCCATGATAAATTATAGTGAGGTTAGGAACATGGATAATTATCAGCATTTAAAAGACCATAAGATGGGAAAGCTGAATTAAGCCATTCTGTCCATTGAACCTGCTCTGCCATTCAGTGAGATCAGGGCTGATCTGATAATCTTCAAATCCACTTTCCTGTCTTTTCCATATAACCCTTAATTTCGTTACTGATTAAAAACCTGTCTATCTCAGCCTTGAACATACTCAACAATCCAACCTTTTCAGCCCTTTGTGGTGAAGAATTCTACAGATTCACAACTATTTGACAGGAGAAATTCCTCCTCATCTGTTTTGCAACTAAGAGATTCCTTATTCTGAGATTATGCCTTCTGCTCCTAGACTCTCCCGCAAGGGAAATCAACCTCTCTGCATCCACCCTGTCAAGTCCCCTAAAATGGTTCTGAAGAAGGGTCACTGGACCCGAGACTTTAACTCTGTTTTCTCCTTCACAGATGCTGCCAGACTTGCTGAGCTTTTCCAGCAACTTTGTTTTTGCCCCTAAAATCTACTATGTTTCAATAAGGTCACTTCTCATTCTTTGAGAATAGTTACAGGCCCATTTCACTCCTCCACTCGACCTAAGACAGTTCCTGATAGCTGGTATCAGAATAATGAACTTTCTCTGGACTGCCTCCAATGTCATTATATCTTTCCTTAGATAAAGGGCCCAAATACTGCTGTCCAGAAACAAGCATTCTTGGGTGACTACTAGGCCTGCTATCTCTGTAGCTACTTTTACTAATAAACTCGGCTACTTTTGCTCAACCTAGTCTTGAAAACTTGCTTACACTTATCTTTCAAAATTAGGGAGTGCTTGAACAGATGCCCTGTTTGGAAACACGTACTCTGGGAGCAGAGCGCATCGCCCATTTATCAGCATCTTCCATTACTTCCATTTCAATCAAGACAAGAAAAGGACTATTCTCTAAGAGGATATAGTGACTGTTAGTAATGAAGACATAGGCATAAAAAGAGAAACTAACATAAAAGTTGAAAACAACCATCTTCTGTTATCTGAGTTATCAGGTTTCACATTCACAGATTTGAGGATGAATTTCAGTCATTTTTGGATATGCATTTATATTTCTACTGACGACTTGGTGCAGCACTGAGTTATTATTAATAAACTGCTGAAGCCACCACCATTTGATTAACCTGACAATAATTATCCCAATGTTACTAACTACAAAGATTGGAAGTATTGGGTGTAAGTTCTTTTTATTTCTCAAGAAATCCTTCAATCCATTACTTTTGTCCCTTGATCTCTGGCATAAAGTATCTCATATTCTGGGTACATGCCATCAAGCAAATATGAGCAGCAGGATGTAAAGTTATCAACCAGTGAAGTGCACAGATAATCATCTCTCAAATGACTAATAAATAATTTAGTAGTTATTTCAAAACATACAATAAGTCAGAAACTGACTTGCACCTGGTTTTTCTGAACTTATCAGAAAAATATATGTTCATTACTGATGATGGTTGTTGGTTCTATAGTAAATCGATCTGACAGTTCCTCTGCCTTATGATCAAAAAAGACCGAATCTAATAACCTCTTTATCCCTTTACTCAAGACAATTCTGTCAAAGCCTTAACCATTGAAAAATAGTGAAGATACCTGAGAAAACCTATTATTGGATAAGTAAACAGGACCCATTGACCCAAACACTTTTGTCCTTGACAAATTACGCATCAGATTTTGTTTTTTGCTCTCTGTCACTGAGCTGGCTCACATATCTCACATTTTTATGTAATCAACACACTGATGGATGATCAGCAGAACCTGTCACTCTCAACCCATCAATGTTGTAAAGTGTTTTTCAAATCGCATTTATAATTGACAACCTTTTGAGCAAAGAGGCAGACAGGGTTCCTGAACACAAAGGCCTTGGCCTGAGGAGAAAATTCCTTCTTAAGCAAAAAAAACCTGACACAAGGCAGACCATACTGATAACCAGGGGCATCAAAATTCAAGCTTATTCTTGGGCTGTCTAACAGAAACTTGGATTTAATTTGAGGTATTTTAGAATTGCATTCGATCATTATACTGACCTAAGAAATTAAGGGTATTGGAATGATCACATTATCACTAGTTTTCAGTGCAACAATAATTTACTAAATATTGTTCCCAGAAAGTATGTGCATTGATTTTGCAACAATACTTTACTGAATATATATAAGTTGAAACGCCATGTTACAAATACATACAAATGAATTCATTGTGAAAATGTAGATCCCAATAATAAACGAGCCAATGGACATTTTCTGTGTACCAGTGATTATTCTTTACTGCCATTCTGCTCAAAATTGATTGTTTTTGATAGGATTGATCTTTTCTGTATTGTAAAAATCTCAAATCAGATAATTTTCAGTTGTAGATTTGAAATTATAGTTGGGAATTAATAAAATTCATGAGTTTTAACTGGTTTTCATGTATTATTGATATATGAAAGTTATCAATAACAGGTAATATAGTGTTAAAGTTACTAAACAAATAATGAAGTAAATGTGAAATCAAATCCCACTATGTCAGTTTGTGAATTTGAGTTCAGTTCATTGAAAAAAAGAGATTAGGAGCAAATATCAGAACTGTACTTTTTAACCCCACCTGGATTGTGAACAGTGTTTGGGAAATGAAAACGCCATTTTTACTTTGACTGGCCTATATATTACAGCAAACCCAATAATATGTTTTTTATAAAAGGTAACGGGTTCTAATATTGAAGCTGCATTACCTAATCTGACATCACACAGTTTTTGGCTAGAATACAGTCACAGAATCATAGAGGTCTACAGCACAGAAAAAGGCCCTTCAAGTTTGTCCCAGTCAATAACTACTATTAAACTATTCTAATTCCATTTACCAGCACTTGACCCATAGACATGTGTGTCTTGGCATCGCAAATATAGAAGAAACACTCTAGCACAAGATCCTAATGGGGCTGATGCGTCATCACTGGCTCATGATAGTCTTTCTTAATATGTGCAACTAGTTGACATAATTTACCCCTACAGATAACATGCAAGAAATTGCATCTTGTTGTGTAAGACAAGTGACTCTCCTCATCATGATTTAATAACGATTTATCTTCCACTACTGTCATTTAGAACAGACTCGTGGAGCTATCAAAGAAAGGGGAATTGGTGGTTTCACTCTATCGTGACTACAAACTGCAATTAGTTAGTATTGCTACATACAACACTTTGATTAGGAGTGGGGATTGTTGCACAGAGGGAAAGGCTGGTATAGTGGTAATGTCACTGGACTAATAATCCAGAGGTCTACATTAATGTTCTGGGGAAATGGCTTCAAATTCCACCAGAGCAGATGAAGGAATTTGAATGCAGTCAATAAATATGGAATTTAAAGTCATTGTCAGTTATGGTGACCATGAAGCTAACAGTGATGGTTGTAGAACTCCATATGGTTTATGAATGTCCTTCAGGAGAAGAACATCTGCCATCCTTACCTGATCTAGCCTGTATGTAACTCGCATTCTACAGCAATGCAGTTGACTCTTAATTGCCCTCTGAAACAGTTTAACAGATGTACAGCAAATGCTGGATTGTCAGATGGGCTCAGAGTGTGGTGTACTTGTGTGTATTGGAAGTGCAAAGGTCATCCAAGTGACGTGGGCAACTACCTGAGTTTAGCATGGAAGAGTCCCGCTGCAAAGAAAATCCAGAGATAAGGTCATGGATCAATTATCAGTTTAGCAGGAGAAAGGTTAAAGATAAAGTTGCCATAGTGTTACCAAACCATTGAGCTCTTCTGTCATTAGAGAGGGTTGACTGGTGGTGCATTAACCTGAGGGTCACCATGCCTCAGATGAGGGTAGAGTTTGAGAAGGAGAATCCTTTGTGGTAACATCAGCAAAGCAAGAATTGAACCTATACTTTGGTTCCACTCACCAGCCACCCAGCCATTTGAGCTCACTGACCTTAAGTAGGAACTAAATCCTCAATAAAGAACATCCAAGAGATAAAGATCCTCCAGGAGAGAAAATATTCCAAATGATCAGAGGTCAGAAAGGGACAGAGATGATAAGCCTAAGAATTCACCAACTGTCAAGGCAAGGTGTCACAACTGTAAAGAATAATAAAACTGAAGGCTCTGTACCTGAATGAACATTGTATTAGTAGTAAAGTTACTGAATTGATAGTACACATTGAAGTAAATAAATACAATCTGGTGGCAATTACGGCAGACATGGCTGCTTAATGACTGGGATTGGGCCCTGAGTATTGAGGAGTATGAAACACTCAATAAAAGTAAGCTAGGTCAAGGTAGAGGAATCATATTGTTAAACATTGCAACAATGCCATCCTTGATTAAAGATGACTTTGGTTCAGGAGATCAGAATATATCTATAGTGCTACATCCAACTCCTTCGTGAAGTTATACAATGATTTGGCCTTGACTGCTTTCTGTAGTGGTGAATTCCCCAGTCTCACTTCTCTCTGGGTGAATAAATTACTCCTCATTTCAGTCCTAAATGGATTACCTCATTTCCTCAGGCAGTGACCTTTGGTTCTGGACTCCCCTGCTATCAGGTACATGCTTCCTGTATCTACCCTATCTAATCCTGTTCGAATTTTATAGCTTTCTATGAGACCCTCCTTCATTGTTCTGAACTCCAGCAAATGTAATCCCAACTGATTCAAGCTCTCTTCATATGACAGTCCTGCCATCCCAGGAATCAGTGTGGTGAACCCTCATTGCACTCCTTCTGTGACAAGAAAATCCTCACTCAGATAAGGAGACCAAAACTGGACACAATATTTGAGGTGTGGCCTCATCAATGCCCTGTATAATTGCAGCAAGACATCTGCGTTCCTGTACTCAAATCCTCTCACTTTGAAGGCCACGATGTGTCTTTGTTTACTGCTTGCTGAAGCTGCACGCTTACTTTCCGCAATTGGTACATGAGGACACCCAGATCTCATTGCACACTCCTCTCTCTCAATTTACAGCTATTCAAATATTAGTCTACCTTCCTCTTTTTTCTACCAAAGTGGGTAACCTCACATTTATCCACATTGTACTGTACCTGCCATGCATTTTCCCACTCATTTAGCCTTTCCAAATCACACTGAAACATCTCTACATCCTACTCGCAGCTCACCCTCCCACCAAATTTAAGTCATCAGCAGATTTGGAGACATTACATTTAGTTTATTCATCTAAATCATTAATATGTACAGTGAGAGGAAGTTATAGTCCTTTGGTATTATCAGTTGACTATTAATTCAGAAACTCAGGCAATGTTCTGAGGACCTGCATCTGAATCCTACCACAACAGATTGTGAATTAACGGTTCAATTATGACCATGGGACCACTGTTGATTGTTGTAAAAAAATCCCATCTGGTTCACTAATGTCCTTCAGGGAAGGAAATCTGCCATCCTCACCTCGTCTGGCCTACATGTGACTCCAGACCAACAGCAATGTGGTTGACAGATTCTCAAATGCACTCTGAAATGGCCACTCAGTTGTAGCAATTGCTACACTGTCTCAACAAAGGTAAGAAACTGAATGGACAAATTGGTATTAACCGAGGCACCAGAAAAGACAAAAGCAGAAACAGCCCTGTCAACACTGCAAAGTTCTCCTGGGAGCTCGTGCCAAAATTGGGAGGCCTGTCTCACAGACTGGTCGAGAAACAGCCTGACATGGTCACATTCACGGAATCATATTTTACAGACAATGTACCAGACACCATCATCACCCTCCCTGGATATGTCCTGACCCACCTGCAGGGCAAACCCAGCAGAGGTGGTGGCACAATGGTATACAGTCAGGAGTGAGCTGTCCTGGGAGTCCTCAACATTAATTTTGGACAGCATGAAGTCTCATGACTTCAGGTTAAACATGGGCAAGGAAAGTTTCTGCTGATTAACATTTACGGTCCTCCCTCAGCTGATGAATCAGTACACCATGAAGAACAACGGGTGAAAAGGATGAAAAATGTACCCTGAATGGGATATGTCAATTTCTACTAGTTAAAGTAGCTTGGTAGCAGCACTACTGATCGAGTTGGTCAGGGTCTAAAGGACATAGCTGCTAGGCTGGGTCTGCAGCAGACGGTGAGGTACTTGACTTCATCTTCACATGATCTGCCTGCTGTAGATGCATCTGCCCATGTCAGTATCAGTAAGAATGACAATTGCACAGTTCTTGTGGAGATGAAGTCCCACCTTCACATTGAGAATACCTTACATCATGTTGTGCGCTACAATCAGTGTGCTAAATGAAACAGATTTTGAACAGATCTAACATCTCAAGACTGAGCATCCACAAGGTGCTGAGGGCCATCAACAGCAGCATCATATTGCAACACAATCTGCAAGCTATGGTCTGGCATATCCCAGACTCAATCACCACCATCAAGCCAGGGGATCAACCATGGTTCACTGAAGAGTTCTGGAAAACACACCAGGAACAACATCAAGCATACATAAAAATGTGGTATCAACATGGAGAAGCTACAAAACAGGACTATTAGCATGCCAAACAGCGCAACCAGCAAACGACAGACACAGCTAAGCAATTCCACAACCAATAGATCAGATCTTATATCTGCTGTTCTGTCACATTCAATCATGAATGGTGATGAACTAAAAACTCACTGGAGGTGGAGGTTCCACAAATTTCCCAATCCTCAACGATGGGAGAGACCAGCATATTAGTACAAAAAGTAAGGGTGAAGCATTTGGACTATCAGTGGATGATCCAGTGGTCCCCAGCATCACAGGTGGCATCTTCAGCCAATTCGATTCACTCCATGTGAGATCAAGAAATGGTTGGAGGCACTGAATATAAAGAATCTATGGACCCTAACAACACACTGGCAATAGTACAGAAAACATGTGCTCCAGATTTGGCAGCACTTCTAGCTAATTTCTTCCAGTGCAATTACAACACTGGCATCGACCCAACAATATGGGAAATTGTATCAGAGATAAAAGGTACCGCAGATGCTGGAGAATCCGAGATAACAAGGCATGGGGCTGGATGAACACAGCAGGCCAAGCAGCATCATAGGAGCAGGAAAAGGCC
>JAHRHZ010000040.1:5091745-5128055 GCA_024137785.1 Ginglymostoma cirratum
CTTGTTATCTCGGATTCTCCAGCATCTGCAGTACCTTTTATCTCTATCTTACCTCCTGTCTCCCAACAGCCTGTCCATCATCTACAACGCACAATTCAGGAGTGTGATGGAATACTCCCACTTATCTGGATGAGTGCCTCAAACACCATACAAGAAGCTTGGCACAATTCAGAATAAAGCTGCCCACTGGACTGGCACCATATCCACAAGCACTCTGTCACTCCACTACCAATGCTCTGTAGTAGCACTGTGTACCGTCTGCAAGATACACTGCAGAAATTCACCAAGGATTCATCTTTAGATAGCACCTGCCAAATCCATGACCATTACTACCTAGAAGGACAAGGGTAACAGATACATGAGAACCTGAAAGTTCTCCTCAAAGCCAAAACCACTCATCACTTGACTTGGAAATATATCACTTTTCGTTCAATGTTGCTGGGTCAGAATCCTGTAATTCCCTTTCTAAGGACATTGTGGGTCTACCTACAGCACATGGACGACAATAATTTAAGAAGACAGCTTACCACTTACTTCTCAAGGGCATCTAGGGATGAGCAATAAAAAGCTAACCCAGCCAATAATGCCCATGTTCCACGAGTGAATAAAAAAGAACATGTCTGCAGGACTCTTGAGTGTTCATCTTCTTTTAGCTGCTGAATGTGTGGCCAAACATATTTGTTAAATCTGTGGCTGATGAATCTTCAGATCTCCACACAGCTGCCAGCCTATTGGATGCTGCAGCTAAATGATGTGGAGGTACTGGTGTTGGACTGGGGTGGACAAATTCAGAAGTCACACAACACCAGGCTACAGTCCAACAGTCCACAAGCTTTCAGAGCATAGCCCCTTTGTCAGGTGAAGTGAGAGAGAAGCACACAGACATAAAATGGATGGGTAGAGAGATCAAAAGGCCATGCAAATAGTATGAGGGGAGTATTGAACAATAAGTCTCTGCAGGTGAACCGAACTGTTAGGCAGTGTGCATAAAGTGTCAACAGCTGAATAGCAAGTGAAGGGATGACCTATAATCTGATTAAATGAGGCAGAAAGATAATTGTTAAAAATTTAAAAATAATCTGGTGCTGGAGACTAACCAAATGGCTGGAATAACATGCTAGTTATAAGAGTCATATGATGAGGGTCTAACCAAAGTAACGAGAAATCCAAAACTGTATAAACCAATTAAAGTAGAGAAATCATAACAATTTATCAAGGTGATAGTGTCAAAACAGGACAGTAAGGAAGATTTTACAGGTAGAGCAAAGTGTGGTGGGGTCACATGTAATGTGACATAAACGCAAGGTCATGGTTGAGGCCATCTTCATGGCTATCAGTTTCTGATCAGTGATCCTGCGTTGTTCGGTATCTCGAAGGCCACCTTGGAGAACACTTACCCGAAGATCAGAGGCTGAATGTCCTTGACCATTGAAGAACAGGATACAATGCTCAACTCATCGATCACCAGTTCTGACGTGCCTCAGCAAAAAAACGCCGGGAGAGAATATTCCTGTTGTGCGAGTGTCAATTCATCCATTTTCATAGTGTTTGCATGGTTGTGCCATTATACTATGACTCGCAGCATCCTTGCCAACAGCATATGAGATAGACTGCATTGGCTTAGGGATGATCTTGGTGAGATGTTCGTTGCCATCAATGACATGTTGAAGGCTGCAAAGAACAATGCCTAGTCTCTCTGCTCCGGGGAATTACTGGATGACAAAGGATACTATATCGGTCGTATCCTATGTCTGTCTCCTGAGGAGGACATGGTGGTTTTTTTGCTGAGGCACGTCAGAACTGGTGATCGATGAGTTGAGCATTGTATTCTGTTCTTCTGAGGGTATTCTTCAAAATCTTTAAATGTCCGTTGCATTCCTAATCATCTGAGCAGATCCTGTGTGTGCACAGGGCTTGTCTGTAGGCAATGGCTTCTTTAATATGTTTTGGGTGGAAACTAGAGAAGTGCAGCATCATGAAGTTATCCGAAGGCTTGTGGTAAAGTGAGGTACTGAGGAGTTGTCCTTGACTGAGATGTGTGTGTCCAAGAACGAGACTGCTTCTGAAGAGTAGTCCATGGTAAGTCTGATGGTGGGATGAAACTCATTGATATCATTATGTAGTCATTTAAGCGGTTCCTCGCCATGAGTCCGAAGGAAGAAAATGTTGCCAACGTATCTGGTGTATAGGTTGGTTGGTGGAGTTGTGCAGCCAAGAAGCCTTGTTTGAATTAGTGCAAGAAAATGTTAGCAAATTGGGGTGCATATTTGGTCCCCATGGCTGTTCTGTGTGTCCGGATAAAGAAGTGATTGTCGAAAGTGAAGATATTGTGGTCGAGGATGAAGCAGTTGAGTTGTAGGATGGAGTCTGGAAAATGGCAATGGTTGGTATTGAGTACTGAGGCTATTGCAGCAATGCCATCACCATGGGGTATGCTGGTGTAGAGTGTCAAAACATCCATTGTGACAAGGAGTGTTTCTGGTTTGACTGGTCCATGGGTGCTGAGTTTCTGTAGGAAATCTGTAGTGTCACGACAGAAGCTGGGAGTTCCTTGTACAATGGGTTTCAAGATGCTCTTGACATAACTAAAGAGGTTCTCACACAGAGTCCCATGCCTGATACAATGGGATGTCCAGCTGTGTTGGCTTTGTGTTTCTTCTGAGGGCAGCAGAAGTCTCCTATGTGAGCCTCACCCGTGATCTTGGGTTCATGTCATGCTACATGTGACTCCACCACACAGTTGTGTATCTGTAAAATCTTCCTTCCTGTCCTGTTTTGATACCGTCATCTTGATAAATTGTTATGATCTCTCCACCTTAATTAGTTTGTACTTAATTGGTTTACTTCTGACTTTGGTTAGACCCTCGACACGTAACTCTTACAACTATCATATTATTCCACTTATTTGGTTTGTCTCTAGCACCACCTTATTTTTAATTTTATGAAATTATTTCTTTGCCTCATTTAATCAGATTATAGGTCATCCTTTCGCTTATTATTCAGTTGCTGACAGTTTACTCTCACCATCTAAACTTCTGATCACCTGCAGAGACTTATTATTCGTCACTCCACTCACACCATTTGTATTATCTTTTGTACTCTCTGCCCTTGATGTCTCTGCTCATAAATTTTACATTCTGTGTGCTTCTCTCTCATGAACTTCCCTCCATCATAAGATCAGAAGTAGGGATGTTCGCTGATGATTGCACAATGTTCTGCACCATTTGCGATTCCTCAGATACTGAAGCAGTCCTTGTTCACATGCAACAAGATCTGGACAATATCCAGGCTTGGGCTGACAAGTGGCAAGTGACATTTGCACCACACAAATGCCTTCACCAACGAGAGACAATTTAATCACCGTCCCTTGACATTCAATGGCGTTACCATCAGTGAAGCCCCCACTATCAACATCCTGAGGGTTACCATTGACCAGAAACTCAACTGGACTCACTGCATTAACACAGTGGCTATGAGAGCAGGCCATAAACTAGGAATACTGCGCCGAGTAACTCATGTCCTGACTCCTCAAAGCCTGTCCACCATCCACAAGGCACAAGTCAGGAGTGTGATGTAATACTCCCCACTTGCCTGGATGAGTGCAGCCCCAACAACACTCAAGAAGCTCGACACCATCCAGGACAAAGCAGCCCGCTTGATTGGCACTACATCCAAAAGTATCCACTCCCTCCACCACCGACGCTCAGTAGCAGCAGTGCGTACTATCTACAAGATGCACTGCAGAAATTCACCAAAGATCCTCAGACAGCACCTTCTAAACCCATGACCACTTCTTTCTAGAAGGACAAGGGCATCAGATATATGGGAACACCACCACCTTCAAGTTCCCCTGCAAGTCACTCACCATCCTGACTTGGAAATATATCGCCGTTCCTTCATAGTCGCTGGGTCAATATCCTGGAATTCCCTTCCTAATAACATTGTGGGTCAACCTACAGCAGGAGGCCTGCAGCGGTTCAAAAATGCAGCTCACCACCACCTTCTCAAGGGCAACTAGGGACGGGCAAGAAACGCTGGCCAGCCAGCGATGACCACATCCCACAAATGGACAGAAAAAAAAACTTCACCTGATGAAGGAGCTATGTTCCAAAAGCTTGTGATTTCACATAAACCTGTTGGACTATAACCTGGTGTCGTGTGGCAGCTAAATGGAGTCAACATCACTTCCAATAGTATCATATAATTAATCCACATCATAGCTCACCATGATGTAAGATACATCTCATAGATTTGTTGCCACCCTGCACTTTCCTGACAGGGCCCTATGGAGTCTGCCTGGTCCAGTGTGGCGGAGGAAAACCACTTGGTCATCTAACAAGAAGAGGGCCTTGTTAAATAAGACATAATTTGTTGTAACGATATACAATTTACATTGAGAATTGTTCCTGAGATAATGAAAGGGTTTCTCCATGTTATTTGTTGCTACTTCTTTTGTCTGATTCCATGGGACCATCATACAGTGTGGTGCTTAATGCATTTTTCAGCATTTCAGTTTCAAACATTTATCCATTTCAAACATGTACATCCTTTTACAACTAATATAACTTTAAAGCGAAACCAAAAGAACTGCGGATATTGTAAATCAGGAACAAAAACAGAATTGCTGGAAAAGCTCAGCAGGTCTGGCAGCATCTGTGAAGGAGAAAAGAGAGTTAACATTTCGGGTCCGTTCTGAGGAAGGGTCACCGGACCCGGAACGTTAACTCTGTTTTCTCCGTCGCAGATGCTGCCAGACCTGCTGATAATTTTAAAGAGGATTGGTTTGGAACAGATCGAGGAGCTCCAGACTGGGCATGCATGAGTTGCTGTGGTCTGTCACTAAAAGCATAATTTTTATTCCATCACAATCTGTAACTACTTCATCTGACATATTCTGCTCTTTACCTTAATCATCAAACCAGTGGTGACTAACATCAGTTCAGTGAGGAATGAAGAAAGTATGGCTGGGGAAACATGAGACAAATGTTTAAATGAGGTGCTGATGTAATGAAGCTTCAACACAGGACTTTATGCCTACTAAATGAGAGAAAGCATGATGTGGATAACGTTAGATGATATTGCATCCCATGGATCTGATAAAATCCTGCTGCATCCATTTGTGAGCGATGCCAGACATTTAAACAATTAATAAAAGTAGTTTTCTCCTTGAACAACTCTCTCCTCAGTTTTGGTGGCACCCAGGGCTCAGAGTAAAGTACAAGGCTGAAGCATTCATAACCATAGTCAACTAGAAGTGCCAAGTGGATAATCCATCTTAGCCTCCTCCTGAGCTCCCCACCATCATAAATATTGGCCTTTAGTGAATTCAATTCAGTCTACGTAATATTACTAAATAGCTGAACATTCTAGATACCGAAAAAAGCTATGTGCTCAACAACGTTCTGTCTTTTTCTCTTTAAATGTGAAGAACTAGCATAATCTCTAACCAAGCAGCTCTAACGCAGCTACTTGACTTACATTTGCCCAAAAAGGTAGCAAACTGCCCAGATGCTCCACTAATCATAAGCAGGACAAAGCCAAGGGGGCAAATTACTACACCATCAGCCTGTACTCAATCATCAACAAGTAACTGAATGGCTCAGCAGTATTCGTGCCACGTGGCACTTGGCCATCAATACATTTTTCAGTGATGCTCTGCTTGGATTCTACCATGACATGAAGCTCCAGGCCTCATTACACCTTTTGTCTTTCAATGGATAATAATGCAGAATTCCAGGCAGGGCTGAAATGACTGCCTTTCACATAGAAGTACAGTTTGGTGCAGGGTGTATAAAATTGATATCAATGAGAATCAGGAGGATTTTTTTTTACTTTTTTGAGTCATGTCAATAGTATGGTTATCATTTTTGAGACCTTGAGGAGATCACTTCAAGAGTTTGTCAGGGTGTTGGCATAACAATAACCACCTGTTTTTCATGAACAAAGACAGAAGTTGCTGGAAAAGCTCAGCAGGTCTGGCAGCATTGTGAAGAAAAGTCAGAGATCACGTTTTGACTCCAGTGACCCTTTCTCAGAACGGATGGTAGTTAGAAAAATAACACAACAACAACTAAAACAAAGTTGCTGGAAAAGCTCAGCAGGTCTGGCAGCATCTGTGGAGGAGAAGACAGAATTAACGTTTCGGGTCCGGTGACCCTTCCTCAGAACTGATGGTGGCTGGGAAAACGTCATCCTATATGCAGAACATAGGGAAGTGGGTGGGGTAGGGAGTAAACGATAGGATAGAGCCCAAAGAGAGAGAAAGAAAGAAAGTAATTAGGAAAATGTCAGTTTATATGCAGAGAATAGGCTGGAGGATGGGAGTAAGGAGTAAATAATACTTCGAGCCCAAAGAGAGAGAAGAACAGTTGAATGAACAAAGGAGTTGATAACGATCTGGCTAGGAGGGTGAATAGCTGTTAATGGGGACTGTTAGTGACTAACAATAGGTAGTGTGTAATGGCCGGCTATGTGATAACAAGGCCTGTTATAATGCAGGGGGCTAGGACATGGGAGAGTTCAGACCCTAAAATTATTGAACTCAATATTGAGTCTGGAGGGCTGCAGGGTCTCTGAGTGGAAAATGAGGTGTTGTTCTGCCAACTTGTGCTGAGCTTCGCTGGAACACAGCAGCAAGCCAGAGACAGAGTTGTTGGCCAGGGAGCAGGGTTGTGTGTTAAAGTGGCAGGCAATTGGTAGCTCAGGGCTTTTTGTCGGGCAGAACGTCGGTATTCTGTGAAGAGGTCACCTGTTCGATGCTTTGTTTCCCCAGTGTAGAAGAGACCACATTGTGAGCAGTGAATGCGATAGACTAGATTCTGGGAAGTGCAGGTGAAGTGTTGCTTCACCTGGAAGGTATGTTTAGGCCCTTGGATACTGAGGAGAACGGTGGTAAATGAGCAGGTGTTACACTGCAGCGGTTGCAGGGGAAGGTGTCGTGGGGCTGTGGGAGGGTGTCAGGAGTGAAGGAAGAGTGGACTAGGGTGTCCCGGAGGGAATGTTCCCTGCAGAAGGCAGACATTTTAGGGGAGGGAAATATGTCTGGTGGTGGCATCACACTGGATTTGGCAGGAATGGCATTTGATAATCTGGATGTGATGCTGGTGGCATGGTAGGTAAGGACAAGGGGAACCCTATCGCTGTTGCAGGACGTAAGAGAAGGGGTGAGGGTAGCATTGAGGGAAATGGGTCAGACCTGGTTGAGGGCCCTGTCAACAACAGTGCTGGAGAATCTTTGGTTGAGGAAGAAGGTGGAAATTTCGGTGGCTCCCTTGTTGGATGAATTGCCCTCATTGGAACTTATACGATGGAGACAGAGGAACTGAGAGAATGGAATGGAGTCTTTACAGAAAGCAGGGTGCGAGGATGTATAGTCCATGTAGCTGTGGGAGTTGGTGGGTTTATGGTGGATATTAATGGCCAGTCTATCAACAGAAATGGAAACAGAGATGTTGAAGAAGGGAAAGAAGGAGGCAGACATAGACCAGGAGAAAGTGTGGTAAGGTGGAAATTGGAAGCAAAATTGATGAGCTTTTTCAATTCCAAATGAGCAAGGGAATCACCACTGATGATATCATCAATATAGTGGAGAAAGAGTTGCGGGTGAGAGCAGGAATAGGACTGGAACAAGGAAAGTTCCACGAACCCAACGACGTGACAGGCATAACTGGAGCGCTTGTGGATATTCATGGCCACCCCTCTGACCTGAAGAAAATGAGAGAAGTTAATAGAGAAGTCGTTGAGGGTGAGAATGAGCTCAGCCAGGTGGAGGAGGGTGGTGGGTGGGGACGGTTCAGGCATTGCTCCAGGAAGAAGTGGAGAGCCCTGAGACCCTTCTGGTTGGGGATGGATGTGTAAAGGGATTGCATGTTCATGGTGAAGAGGAGGCAGCCGGAATCTGTAAACTGGGAATTCTGAAACTGGCATAAAGCTTCAGGAGAGTCACAGATGTATGTGGGCAGGGATCGGACCAGGAGAGAAAAGACTGATTCAAGTTAGGAAGAGGTGTGTTTTGTGAGGCAGGAGCAGGCTGAGACAATGGGTCTGCCCGGACAGTAATGTTTGTGGATTTTCAGAAGGTATAGAAGTGAGCTGTGCGGTGCTCAGGGTCTATCAGCTTGGAGGCAGAGAGGGGCAGATCACCAGATGAAATGAAGTCAGTTACTGCAGTTGATACAATGGCCTGATGTGCCTTGGTGGGGTCATGGTCCAGAGGAAGATAGGAGGAGGTATCTGAGAGTTGGTGCTCAGCCTCTGCAATGTAGAGGTCAGCACACCAGACGACAACAGCACCGCGCTTATCCGCAGGCTTAATAACAAAGTCAGGGTTTGATCTAAGTGCTCAGAGTGCAGTCGGTTTGGAGGGAGATAGATTGGTTTGGGTGAGTGGGACAAAGAAATTGAAGCAACCTATGTCACGTTGACAGTTCTCAATCAACAGATCGAGTGCAAGTAAAAGGCCGGCCGGAGGGTTCCAGGTGCAGGGAGAGTGTTGGAACTGGGCAAATGGGGCCTGTGGGACGGGGAGAGGACTCTTGTTCAAATAAATGGGCACTGAGAAGAAGACGACAGAAGAAGAGTTCGACGTCATGTCGTGTCTGAAATTTGTAAATGTGGGGACTCATAGCAATAAAGCTGAGGTCTTTGCTCAATACAGAACATTCAGCATCAGAGCACAGACTATTAGGTGGGATGGTGAATACACGACAGGTGGTAGGGTTGGGGGAGGGCATGGAGTCAGAGGGAAAGGGAGGGGAGAAAAGTTCCAGAGGGCCATGGGTGTCTCTGAGTTGTTGAATCTTGATGCTTGAAAGGAAAAGAAAAAGTCTCTGGCTCACCTGGCAAATGATCCGAAGGATGAAGTGGAACTGCGGAGTGGTGCAGCCCCGAGCCAGTGTGATGCTGTTGGAGAGAAAAATCGAGTGTGCATATGACACAGCATGGCACTGAGTGTGGCTTGCAGGATGCGGTGAGAGCAGCTGTTTATGTGAACATCATGGAGATACCTGTGATCCTGGGAGGATTCAAAGCACGAGGGATTAAACGTCAGTTGGGATCCATGTGGGGTGAGTCTGAGCCGGAGGCAGTCACCGAGGAATGTGATATGGCTGTGGAAACAAGTTTTAGCAAATACCTTGTTAAAAGCCAGGAGTGACAGTGAAATTAATATTTGTGGACAAGAAAAAAGATTGGAATGGAAATCCCGTCAGAGACAGGAGCAGAACTTCTTCAAGGTGGGCATGCCTCGGAGTTATGTGGCAATGAGTTAAATACTAAAAAACTGAAAGACTATGGGTGCTGTAAATCAGGAACTAAAACAGAAATTGCTGGAAAAGCTCAACAGTTCTACTTGGACTATATATCCTCACACCCTGCTTTCTGTAAAAACTCCATTCCATTCTCTCAGTTCCTCCATCTCCGTTGTATGTGTTCTGATGAGGCCAACTTCGACGAGAGAGCCTACGAAATGACAACCTTCTTCATCAAACAAGGATTCCCCAGCACCGTTGTCGACAGGGCCCTCAACCGGGTCTGATCCATCCCCCTCACTTCTGTCCTCATACTCTCTCTTCCCTCCTGCAACAGCGATAGGGTTCCCTTTGTCCTTACCTACCATCCCACCAGCATTTACACCCAGAAGATCATCAGCCTCCTATTTCTGCCACCTCCATCAGGCATGTATTTCTCTCACCTCCCTTGCCTGCTTTCTGGAGGGATTGCTCCCTCCGGGACACCCTGGTTCATTCTTCCTTCGCTCCCAACACCCTCCCACTGCCCCATGGCACCTTCTCCTGCAAACACAGTTGGTGTAACACCAGCCCAATTACCTTCTTCTTCCCAAGGGCTCAAACTTACCTTTCAGGTGAAGCAGCACTTTACCTGCACTTCCCACTGTCTGGTCTATTGCATTTGCTGCTCACAATGTGGCTACCTCTACATTGGGAGATGAAGCATAGACTGGGTGACTGCTACAGAACATCTATGTCCTGCCCACAAAAAGGACCCTGAGCTACCTGTTGCCAGCCACTTTAACACACCACCCTGTTCCCTGGCCAACATCTCTGTCTCTGGCTTGTTATAGTGTTCCAGTGAAGCTCAGTGCAAGCTGGAAGAATGCACCTCAATTTCCACTTGGGGATCCTGCAGCCCTCTGAATTCAATATCAAGTTCAATAATTCTAACCTCTTCCATGTCTTAGCCCCCTTTCCCACACACTAGCCCTTGTTATCACATAACCTGCCATTACACACTACATATTGTAGTCACTAACAGTCCCCATTAACAACTATTCACCCTCCTAGCCAGATCGTTATCACTTCCTTTGCTCATCCGACTGTTCTTCTTTCTCTTTGGGCTCTATTCCTACCTATCGTTTACCCCCAACCCCCTCCTGCTTCCCTATCTTCTGCATATAAACCAACATTTTCCTAGTTACCACGAGTTCTGAGGAAGGGTCACTGGACCCAAAATGTTAACTCTGATTTTTCTTCACCGATGCTGCCAGACCTGCTGAACTTTTCCAGCAACTTCTCTTTTCGTTCCTGATTTTCAGCATCAGCAGTTCTTTCGATTTTTATTATTTTTATAATATCATAAGATCAGAAGTGAGAATAGTTGTTGATCAATACTTACCTCTCAGTTCTGTTCTTAACTTCTCAGATAATGAAGCAGTCCATGCAGCAAGACCTGGACAACATCAGGTTTGGGTTGGAAATAAAAAGTATTGTGCATACCACACAACTCCTTGGCAACAACAATCTGTAACAAGTGAAAGATTGGTTACCATAATGTTCATTGGTTTGACCATCATCAAATCCTATCCTATCAACATTCTGGATATAGCCATCCACCACATTGATACACATTCCCTCCACTACAAGTGCAATGTGGTTGCAGTATGTGCCATCTCTATGTGGAATGTAACAATTCACACTGGCCTGTTCAAAAGCATCTCTCTGGTGTACAATATTTCTCCCCGAGAAGGGCAAGGCTAACAGACAGATGGGAACACTGTCATCTTCAAGTTCCCCTCCAAGGCTACTACTTTTTCTGGTGACAGTGAGCTAAAGCAACTCTGTCCACACATAAGGTCTAATTTTTTTTAAAAATTGGTCATTAGGGTAAAATAACTAGTGATAGTGATTTATAAATGACTGTTATGGATAGTAGCTTAAGCATGCTTGAGCATAGTTAATACTTAAGTACAGCCCTTAATTGTTGTGACTCAGAAAATTCTGACAGTGCCAGGCACTAGGAAGACTCAGGGTGTAAACTCTACTATCATCCTGTCTTGGAAATATATCACTGTCTTTGCATTGGATTTGCATTTGGCGATGTGAGAAAGTAATATTTAAATGCAAGCTGTTTCTTTCAATAATCAGCCAAAGTATTGTGTGCAATTTTGGTCACTACCCTTGAGGAAGGATGTCAAGGCCTTGGAGGAGGCACGTACAAGATTAGGCATGAGGGATTGGTCTCCTAACGCAGAGAAGGCTAAGAGGTTACGTAACAGAGGTGCTAAAAATTTTAGTGGGCTTTTGGTAGCATAAATAAGAAAAATCCCTCTTTCCTGGTGTATGGGTCAGAAATTAGACAACAGAACATAAACTAATTGGCCAAAAAAAATGAGGAACATTTGTCTTACTCAGCAAGTTGGTACAATCTGGATCATACTGTCTGAAAGGATGACAGAAGCCATTTCAATGCCAACTTCTAAAATAGAATTGCTGTATACTTAAAGAAGAAAAATTGACAGGTCAATGAAGAAAGATCAAGTGATTGGAACTAATCAGATAATACTTTCAAAGGGCCACACATGTTTCAAGGTCAAATGGATTCCTTCTGTGTTGTAAGATTTTATAATCCTCGGAATATGTAAGGACTTGAGAATGAGATCAAGGAGGTGAGTTCAAAAGAAAGCCCTGGCAAAGGCCCAACAGACCATGGTCTTCACATATGTTTTACTGTTTCTCTCTGGGCTACTTTTCTGTGCTATTTTTATGCAGGCCTAAAAACTTGTTTAAATTGGCTAAAACGTGAGTAAAAATAGTTTACACACAGCTGTGTTACAAGCACATTAAATGTTTGTGACATGAACTTCGTTGATCAGAAGTTCTAGCCTATAATGACTTAATGCCCCACTGGACCACAGGGAAATCAATGCTTAATGACCCATTTAACTTCCAGTAGCATTGACTTTGGCAGCAGCATAGTAACGTAAATGAGGTAGCATTGGTGCCTCCAGAGACTCCCAAACCCACTTAGAGGAGCCATTTTAGCCAACATTTCTGGAGACAGCACCACCAGAATATATGCATTACCTCTGGGATAGAGGAGAAGGGTACAGAGGCTAGTACTTTTTCTGGTGACAGTGAGCTAAAGCAACTCCGCCCACACATAAGGTCTAATTTTTTTTTTAAAAAATTGGTCATTAGGGTAAAATAACTAGTGATAGTGATTTATAAATGACTGTTATGGATAGTAGCTTAAGCATGCTTGAGCATAGTTAATACTTAACTGAGTACAGCCCTTAATTGTTGTGACTCAGAAAATTCTGACAGTGCCAGGCACTAGGAAGACTCAGGGTGTAAACTCTACATTGTGAAATCAGCATTCTTAAAACGGACAACTTGGCTTACTTAAACATTTAACCATTTTAATTATACTGATGAGACATCCAGAATTAATGACAGAATGCCGCTCCCTGCCACCACTTCACTCCCCTCCTCTCACCACTTATTTTCATTAAAGACATTCAGAAGCCTATTTTCTGATGAAGGGTTTAGGCCCGAAACGTCAAGTTTTCCTGCTCCTATGATGCTGCTTGACCTGCTGTGTTCATCCAGCCCCATGCTTGTTATCTCAGAAGCCTATGCAATCTCTTTTACAAACTTTAACTTTTTGTAAATGCTAATATTTATTCCTCATTTTAAATCATGGATGTAGGATGGTGAGAAATACAAATGAATGCTGATGATATTTGCCCATCAACGATTTTTAACCTTCCTTCAAAAATGAACAGCAAAAATGAATAGATCCTCACAAGAGAATGATTTGTATAATTCTTGCTTCTTATGCATTTTCAGGTTTATATAGAAGGATGAAACAAAAATAAGGTAGTTCATTAATAAATGCTAGTGTGTGGTTGGGAGAGCAGTGGGTTGTCTTCCCAAGATCACTGCCAAGTGAAATATGCAATTATAACCTTTGTTACTTTAATTATTTCACTTTTTTACTGTTTGGGAACAATCCCAGAATTAAATTTTGTGGTGTTCGGCTCCACTTGATAATTATAACTTTAGTAACTGGTGAATAAATGAAGTTTTATTTACCTTTTGTTCATAACATTGAAACTACTAAACAAGGGGAGAAAAACAGAGATTAAAGGATGGATTTCAAAAGAATTAACTTTTAAAGGAGACTAAAAATAAAATATGCAATGCTGAATATTGGATTATGTACTCAGACAATGAACTGAACTATGCTGACAGAATGAGCTGTTGAAAGGATTCTGTGGAGGGTTCCAAGTAGAAGGAATTGAGAACCAGGCAGGAAAGTTTTGGCTGACATTACTGATGAATTAACTGTTTTATAAGTTTATGGTTCTGAAAGAATTAACTTGAAGGTGCACTATGCTCCATCCTTATCTGATGCTGTCACACATTCTTTGGGGGATGAATCAGGCAACTTGGAATGAGGTCCCCAAGGAAACACACATATCATCTCTGGCTTCTGAAGGTCTTAACTAGTTATGCCTAATAAGTCAATATGACTTGTAACTATTGCTATCATGCAATGAACTGCCTTTTGTAAATGTAAGACAAGCGTTACTTCTTGTTACAACTCATTAGTGGTCTATCTTCTACCATTAATGATTAGACAGTGTCGTAGATTCATCTTAGGTGGTAGAGCGGTAGTGCCCCTACCTGTGAGCCAGGTGGTGGGAATTCAAGCCCCATTAGCTTTGGAGGTGTGCAATAACATTGCTGAGGTTGTTTAGAAACTATCGAGAGATTTCTGGGCAATCATAATGTAGTGGTAGTGTCCCAAGCTTTGAGCCAGGAGATTTGGATTCAAGTGCCAGTTCCTCCAGAGGTGTTTTGGTGCATATCTGAGAAGGTTGATTTAATATACCTGGAAACGTGGCTCAGTGAGTCAGGAGACCTGGGTTTGAGTTCCACCTCCTCCACTGGTGTCTAATAATTTCTGAAAAGAGGTTGATTAGAAAATATCAACAGCACTCAGTGGAGAAGTAACAGGGTAACAGCAAGCTCCAAATGGAAGCCTCCACATCCAAGTTCGGAAGAAGTGCAAGAAAAACTCTATGGGTTAGGAACTGAGTAAAAGATAGAGCTCTTAAAGAGAAAAGCTCTGAGAGTGATTGAGAGGTCCAGGAGTACTGTTAGAGGCCTCTGAAGGCAAGGGGGTAAATTTTAATGAAAGAAGTGCAAAATACAAAGCTGGGAAGAGTCATAAGGACAGGAATATTTACCCTTTAAAGCAGGCTTTCCCACCATCTTGAATAGGCCTCATGAGGCACAACTACAGCAGATAGGCCGAGGACCAGAAAATTAATTTATACCAAGACTGCAGTAACAGAAAGCTGGAGCAGTTATTTAAGGTGACAAAAAGAGAAATATAAAAGATTTGAAGAAAGAGTCCAACAGCAGAAAAGGTTAAAATATTTTTTAAGAGTAAAGAAGTTAAGAATACATGGTATAAACAGCAAAATCAGTGAGCAGATCTATTTAGACAGTGCCACATGAATTTATTTAAAAGATGATACAAGAGAATGTATGTTGTGTTTTGAGACTTGAAAGATCAGAAAACATCCATTTTGCCCAAAAAGAAATAAGAATCCTCCACTGTGGATGCGGAAGGTAAGAAAACACTACAGAATGTGGGATGCCACCATCTTGCTTGTTAAAAAAGGTGTAGAAACTCCACGAAATAGCATACAAACATGATATTACGATTTAATACAAATTAAAGCTTGAAAGGAGTGATGAAATACAGTTTAGCCTGTTAACTGAGCTCAAAGCTTTATTGAAATAATTTAATACAGTATTAATGAAATACAGAAGTTAAAATCTTAGAGGCAAAAAGCATCTTCAGGATTTTTATATTGCAAAAGTATTGAAACTTTAAGATAACAGTTGAAAGCAAAATACTGCAGATGCTGTAAATCTGAAACAAACACAGAGAACGTTGGAGAAACTCAGCAGATCTAGAAACATCTGCAGTGAGAGAAGGAGATAATGGTTCGCATCTAGAGTGATTCTTCTTCAGAGCTTCTTAGCTTTCTTTAAGTCAACAGAATTTAAACAGCATTGATTTCATGCAAAAGGACTGAACAAGTGCACAGAAAACAACATTTGAAATGGTAAGAGCAGGGGTAGCAGCCCAGTCAGTCCTCATGCATTTCAACCCACAAGGAGAAATACACCACAATAGATAAATTAGGAAATGTGATTGGAGTTATAATCTCACAATACATTGCAGAAAGCAAACAACCAATTTCTTATGCATCGTACTCATTGGCAGTTACTGAACATAAATACTTTACCGGCGTGGCAAGAAGCTGCCTATATCCACTCTTATGAACATTGGTGGATGTATCTCTATGATGGATCATTTACTTTCTGCACTCATCACCTGACATTGGCTGCATTCCCACATCAGAATCTGGCCTTCAATCTTGATTACATTAATAGACAAACAGCTCATCTAAATCCCTGTCATTTTGCAGTTCAGTGTTTCATAGATTGATTCAATAAAATTGATCGTACAGGAGCATAATCTCAAGTTCATAGATTTCAGCATAGATGTCAGAGACCAACATAAATCAAAGACTTTCTGGAAAAACTGACAAGTTGAACTCAAAGAACTGACTTGATGTATAAATGTTTGCTGTTTAAGAGCAATTAAAATAAAGCCTTCTAATTTTACGAAGGATAGAATGATATCTTGTTCAATTGTTCAGTATTTGAGTAAGCGAGTCTGTTTACTGCTGATGCTCACTGTACTTGATTAGGTGTGGTTTCAGATAAAAGTTAAAAAAAAACACATTGCGTTGCTGGAAGCAAAGAGTTCAATGCATGAAAAAGACATTTTAAAGCATTGTGAATAAAACATGTTGCACACATACAAAGAACTGTCATCTTTGCGCAGATCTGAGATATAAATATAAAACAGCCATTAGGGACATTTCCCAGGAAAGAGCCAGAGACCAGGATCACCAGTCTGTAACACAAGGTAGGCAGCCATTTAATGGATAATTGGTCCTATAGGTCCATTTTTATGAGCAGTATTTTACCATCACCTGGATGACTCACCATCTCAATGAAGGCAGTGTTCTTGCAACAGATAAAGGGGCCTTTGAAAGCATCATGTCACAAAGAGGGAGCCATTCTTAGAGACATAAATGTTTACCCCTTAGAATTTGCAATATACATGTATGCCTCTAAGGTTGATTCCATCTGAGCCATATTTGTCATTTTCCACCTACCTTAAAGTATCCAGCTCTTCTGATGGGGTAGAAGAGTTACCAGCCCTGTGACTGAGTAGGCAGAGTCAGGAGTCCACGTGCTTTCCTTAATAAGATGCTGAGCATGCAGGAACCCAAGTGGAAAGCAGGAAGACTGTGCCATCAGGTAGGCTGCCGGTAAGTGTGGGCATAAGTCCCCAGACATTCCCAGCATGATGTCTCAAAGCTCATTAAAGTAAACAACCTCTAAAATCTATTGTGCTACCAATACAGCTTGCACTCAATGCCAGAATCTCCTACATAGTGTGCTAGTAGACTTATGGAAAAATTGTACAAGCTCACTGACAATCTAGGGATCATTCAGTCAAAAACCTCCACATAATGGATTATTTTTCTTTGTACCTGTGTGGGAATGCAGCAAAATCAGCAGAGCAGAAGTAGGCAGGCTTGGCCAACTCTCCTGCTCTTCCTTATCCACAAGCTGAAGAGAGGTTCTTTCTCCTGTTCTTAACTCTTACCAAAACTTTCCTGGAATCTCAAAGTCCTTCACCACTTCTGACTTGTCACATATCTGACTCCCAATATTAAATTAGCAGACATTTTCTTCTATTAAATACTAAGAAGGATTAAGCCATTGTCTTCAATCTGCAGCTCAAACTGGAGCCTAGATTAAATGTTGCCTGTTGCACTGGGAGCCACTACTGCCAGGCATATTTAATCTTCAATAACACCTTCCAAAACCACTACCCTCTAGAAAGACAAGGGCGGTGGTTGCATGGAATCACCACCATCTACACATTCCTCTCTAAGACACTCACTGTGATGACTTGGAATATTGTCATAATTCCTTCAGTATTTCTGGGTCAAAATCCTGGAACTTCCATCTTAACACTGCTGTGAGTGTATCAACAACTCAAGGACTGCAGGAGTTCAAAAAGTCAGTTCATTACCACTTTCTCAAGGGCAATTCAGGATGGGCAATAAATGCAAATCTAGTGAATGATGTTCCAATCCCATGGATGACAATGAACAATTTGAAAGGGAGGTCTTTTGTTAGACTCCTCGTGGCAGCAAAACCTCCCCTGATTGAGTCAAATTGTTGAAGGGGCTGACAAAGGATTCCCAGCTACCAATGGCAGAATGGTCAATTAAGCTTATTATCCCTGAGCCCTCTGCAATATAATGGTGGGTCAGAGCTTAATTCAGAGCTACAGAGTTTTCGAACACCTCTTAATGGTCATACAACAAACCCTTGCTGACGACACAAACCACGTTATCTGCTGTCTCATATAGGATAGGGGATAGTGCTGTGGATAGTGGAATGCAAGTGGTGGGGGCGGAATGCTCCTCATTTTTCAGTGACCTGGCATTAGGAAAGCAGGCGCCTCTGAAAGCCTTGGCCATACATCCAGGCACCCTTCAACTCCCTTGGTGCCATTCCCATCCCATCCTCACACATCTATGGAAGGTAGTCTCTCAGTGACCCTAGCCTTCTGCTGGGTGAATTGCCAGATGCTACACCATTTCTGTTAGTCCTACCAGGGCCTTGAATCCCTAAGAACGTGTGGTGGTAGCCAATTGCATGCCTGAAGGGAATTTAATATAATTTGGCCGCCCTTGTGGAATTTATGAGGTTCCCTGCCATTTTTCCAATCAGTGGGCAAGATTTCAGTCTGGCAGATTGAATGCAGCTCTACATTTCCTAGTCTATGACTCTATCCCTCTGCTTGACCACTATCTGCAGCCAGAGAACATCCTTTGCAGCCGTTGGCACTCCATTGGACCTGGAGATGAGCTTCCAGTTCCATATTAGTCATCAAAGCAATCTACTTCAACCGTGAAACATCACCTGCTTCTGTTTTAATGAGCGGCTGAAATCACTGTCCATGCTTTTGTTACCTCAAAACCTTACCTTTCAAAGGTACCTCATCTGGTATCTTACATACTATCTGTAAACCTAAACTCCCCTAACACTCAGTCACCAATATCTTGGTTCACAGGAACATAAGAATGAAAATTATGATTTAGAGTAAAAGTCGACCATTTAGCCTCTCAAGCCTGTTCCATCATCAATATAGTCATGGCTGATCTTTTATTTAAACTTTTCTTCTTTGCTCCCCATGTCTCTTAATCCTTCTGAGATTTGAATATTGAATGTCAGGCTTGAATATACAAAAATAACGAAACATACGTAAACTCTGGGCTAGACAATTTCAAAAATTCACAATACACTGAAGAAATTCCTCTTTGTCTCAGTTCTAATTGATTGACGTTTCACTCTGAGGCACGTTCCCTGAGTTCCGGATTTCTAACCATAATCCCTTGGTGTCCAGAATATTGCGTGTTCTAATAATCTAATCGCATATTCTACCAAATTTCAGAGAACAGAGGCACATTTACTCATCCTCTCATCACAGGGCAACACTTGCATCTGAAGAAGCAAGCTAATATACCTTTTTCATACTGCCTCCAAGAAGAAATCAGCATACAGAAACATTTGTGCCTTACAAGTATCTGCTAATGACCATATCTAACAAGAGAAATCTAACCACCATTCAGTACTTTTGATGAATTGCACACTATCAGCTCCTGCTGGATAGCATTGACCACAAATTAAACTGGACCAACAATATAAGTACCATGGTTACAACATCAGATCAGAGGCTGGGAATTTTATGGCAGGTACTTGTGGCTATTACGAGGGGGCATAGTTTTAAAGTGATTGGAGGTAGATACAGAGGAGATGTCAGAGGTAGGTTCTTTACTCAAAGAGCAGTCAGGGCGTGGAATGCATTGCCGGAGAGGGTAGTGGAGTCGGCCACATTAGGGGCATTTAAGCTGCTATTAGATAGGCATATGGATGATAGTATAAGGTAGGGGTGGAGGTTAGATAGACCTTAGGATTAGGGTAAAAGTTCGGCACAACATTGTGTGCCAACGGGCCTGTACTGTGCTGTGCTGTTCTATGTTCTATGTACTTCACCCTATGATTTGCAAATTGTGTCCACTATCAAGGCAAGCCTGAAGATGCACTCAGCAGGAACCATTTTGCCATTCGTTCATTTCATCTTAGGATAGAAGATTGCTTACTCTTTGCCTGTGCAGATGCTGTCATTAATGTTTCCCAGTGTTTAATGCATGTTTGAAACTATTCCAATTCTGTCACCAGCTTGGAACTCTGCAGCAAAACTTTTGATTTGTGCCATGTTCCTTCTGTCCACCCATTACCTTACCTGAAAAGTCTTCTTGACTTTCAGGTAATCTCAAAAGATCAATGGCCCCAAAATCTTTGTTTGTGGTCAGCCTATCAAACCAAATTCTTTTAAGGATTGTAGGCAAGGAGACGAATAGCTACAAGAGAAAACTTTCAACTTATTAGTTTCATACACAGTTACCTTTCACCAGATTTCCCTGATTATAAATGATGATATTCTATAGTTTTCCTAAATACTTGCCGTATCTGTTAATTAACCTTCAGTGATTTATGAACAAGGATACACAGGTACCTGTACATCTCAGATCTCTGTAATGGCTCACCATTTAGGTAAAACACTTATTTATTTTTCCTGTCAAAATGACAACTTCATATTTTCTCACATTATACTTCATTTGCCACATCTTTGCCCACTCTTTTAAATTATCCATATCTTTTTGTAACATTGTTGGATCCTCTGCACAAATTACTTTCCTACCTACCTCTGTGTCATCAGCAAATTTTGGCAACCATATCTTCCATCCCTTCATCCAAGTCTTCTGTATAAATTGTGAAGGGTTGAACTCCCAACAGCGATCTCTGTGGCACAACGTACACCCTTACACTTACTCTCTGCTTCCTATTAGCCAGCCATTCTCTATCAATGCTAGTATATTACCCCCTTACCATGAACATTTACCTTCCACAAATAGCCTTTGATATGGCAAATCATCAATTGCCTTCTGGAAATTTAATACAGTCCACAAACAGTTTCCCCTGAATCCACGGCACATGTTGCTTCTACAAAGAGGTCAAACAGTCTTATCAATCATGATTTCTCTTTCACAAAATATGTTGACTCTGCCTGAATAGCTTAAACTTAATCAAGTACTCTCTCTACAAACCTAATTGTTCAATTCGCTACAACACTGGCCAAAGACAGTTCAAGTGAAGCCCATCCCAATGCTGGTGCCAATGCCCCACAAACAGAAACCCACTTCACCCACACAAATCTTTCAGCCACAAATTTGGACTTTATTTACCCTATGCCTGTGAGTCAGGCAGTAATCCAGAGGTTATTACTATGGAGTTTCTGCATTTTAATTTTTCTCCTAACTGTTCAAAATCTTGCAGCAGAACTCCCTTCCTAGTCCTGTCAATGTTCCTGGTACTATTGTGGACAATGACTCCTTAATCCCTTCCCTCCTCCTCCAACTTCTTCCGTCACCAAGGAGATTTCCTTAACCTTGGCAAGCAACACAGCTTTCAGAATTCTTTCTCATAGTTGCAAAGAACATTGTGTTTTCTCCTGATTATAAAGTGACTTGCTGCAACTGCATTCGTGTTTCTTCCCCCAGCTTGAATGGCTCCCTGTACCGAGGCACCATTGTCAATTTGCTTATCTTACCCGCATACCCCACTGTCATCTGCACAACTTGCAAAAATGTCATAACTACTGGACAATTGCAGGGGCCAAGGCCCCTCAATTGTAATTTCCTGGGTCCTCATATCTGCCTCATTTGCAGCGACACCTTTTGTGCCTGATCACAGTCCAATTTTGAATTAGGTCATCTGAGGGGTGTGATCCACCTCTGGAACAAAGTGTCCAGGTAATTCTCCTCTTCTCTGATGTGGCGCGAGGTCTGCAACCCAGACTCCAGCTTCTCAGCTCAGATCCTTGAGCTGTGAAAGCTTGCTACAGATGTAATAGATCAAATTAGTGTCCAACAGCTTCCACATATTGCGGTAGTAAAACATCAGCCAGCCTAAAATTGCTATTTGATTTAATTTAATTTATAAATTAATTACTCAAGATTCCCTGCCCTTTACACTTTACTGTAATGATATTTTGTTCTTACAAGACTAAAAAGAAAAAGGAAAGAAATCACCAGTATGAATCTAATACTTGAGCAGTTTTATTTTAAATGAGAATCAAAAACACTGGAGACGTAAACACAAGCTCTAGAGTTCACCTTTTCTTTAAAACCTCCAGGTATTCACCAATCCTACTCACCTGTCAGTTTCTTCGCCTGCACTCATGTCATGCTATAATTCGTGATATCATTCAGCTACTGGTCTCGCTGCAGGTCAGTTTCTCGATCCATTCCTCTTGTATTGTCCCACTCAACTCTTACTTTGGAGGCTTTATTTCTTGCAGTAAATCCTCATTAAAGCACCTCTGTTCCCCATTTTTTTCCACTGCAATCCCACAGTTACATTTGAGGGCAGTTCACTGACACTTGAGGTCAAACTGCCGGATGGTACACAGAATGTTAATCCCAGCGTCTCAGCATCTTGTGATAGTAGCATTCTCTACACGAGCTAAAGTGTTAGGGAACACTTCCTTTAGCCCTCCTTCTCTTTTCTGCTCCATCTCCCATTTGAGAAAGGCAGCTGCTTGACAAGGACTTCCACATAAGCTTTATTTTTAGGAGCTGTCGTCTACCCTACTTTAATTGCTTGTCTGAAAGTTTCTAACCAATGAATATAGAAAGGATGCCTAGAGAACAGAAACTGTGTCATTGCGTGCAGTGCAATGAGTTTCAGTCGTGTGGCTATGTTCTTTAGTAACTGACAGTGCATTCAAGTTGTGAAATATGGGCATCAGTTTTGCAGCAGTAAGTACGCATGTGAGTTAGATGACATACATGAATGTTAGGTCTGAGTTGTGGTGAATACCACAACTTGTTTATTGGTAGGTGAGTCACGTGGAAGTAGTGAATTGATTAGTAAGAGAGGTTAGTGGTTTGTGGGGAAGGATGGCATTTTGAACATGCATTCATTTATCTTGACCACTCATGAGAGGCAATTGAACTACTTTTGCATTTACATATCGACCCTTGCAGCTCTGCTACAGGCATTAGTCACAATGGTGATCTCTTCCAATTGCTTCCTCATTACCTGTCTGGAGGGCTTTCTGATCCCCCATGGATAGACAACCTCTCTGTCCTGTCCATTTCCTTGTGACAAGGCCACCAATACTATATCTGAACATCATGGCTCACATTCTGTGCCTCATTATGCTATATTCATGCTCTAGAAGTCAGATAGCCTTGTCCTGAAACTTCCAATACTGCCTGCAGCCAGAATGCACCGCTTTGTTAAGAGGGGCAGTATAGCTTTTAAGTGATGATAGCTTCACAGGGATTCAGACATTTGTTGTACTGCATAACCACTTAGAACTGTAAGGTTGAAAACAGCACAATGTTTGTGTGCTTTTTACAGAGCAGTGATCTTTGCACCTGTTTTTGGACCTCATTTAAACTTTCATTCCAAGGTGAGTAAATTCGACATTGTTGTCTTTGTGTTTTGGATGTAAAATAGCCAAAACTGTGGAGGATTTACAGAACAAGGGTCCAAACCTAATTTACCATTCAGGCCACTGGTCAATTTATCAGAGTCATTTATTACGAAGGATTCTAGTACTCACTTTAAATGACCACAATTCTCATTTCAATATTGAAATATGGGTCCTGCACTATTTTCAAGACCATCTTGTTAAATTTGTTAAAACTTATTTATCTGTTCAACCAGCTACAAGTCAATGAACAAATCAACTGTTAAGTTTTTAATGCAGATTCAAGAAGATGACTATCTTGCCAAAAAAATGTCATGATGCATTCAAACGACTTGATTCTCTTAAAGTCTGATCGCAACTGAGAAACTGAGCTTGAGCTTAAAGGTCTGGCCTAAGAAAAGTTGATTAAAACCCGACTGAGCTCAGCTTAGTATACCTTCATCATCAGTGCTATCCTCCCTGAAGCTAATCTCATTAACAACATCTTAATGCCTATTTAATTAAGTAATGTCATCCCTTGTTGCAGGTTCCAACTTTATCACATGCCACCCAACATTAAACTCTTCTCCAAAAAAGGATCTTGTTATTCCAGACCGCCCAAGGGTGTCTGTTTTCCCTGGAGATTTACCACAGATCTTCTGTTGTATACTGCAATGCCATGACTCAAAGTCTGCTCCATGAAGTATTTCAAAGACATGATACCAATAGTGGAATTCTTTACCACAGAAGTTGTAGAGGATGGGTTGTTTAGCATACTTAAGACTGAGATAGACTCATTATTAATCAGTAAGGTAATCAAGGGTAATGGCAAAACATCAGGGAAGTGGAGTTGAGGATCATCAGATCAGCCATGTTCTCGTTGAATAGAAGACCAGACTCAATGGGCTGAATAACCTACTTCTGCTCCTATGTTTTATGGTTTTATCAGCATCTGAGTTGGATCCTTACTCTCTCACTCTCCCTCCTATACACAACATTCATTATTTATTTCTTTTACGAGCAATTATCTCCCATGAAAAGGAGGAAACTAGCATAAACTTTCTTATGGCAGGTCCCTCGGCAATATTCTCCTGTCACCAATACTGAAATAAGATTAATAAAAGCTACTAACAGGGATAAAATAAGTGTAAATGAATCTCAACCAAGATACTTGCATTAATGTACACATTTAGGAGGCAAGAGTTGGCCATTCAGCCCCTCAAACTCCTCTAACCATTCTGAATCGTGGCCGGTCATGTACCTCAACACCATATTCCCTTGTGTGCCCATATCCCTTAATGTCATTAGGAGAAAGTAATCTGTAGATCTCTCTTTCTGAATGGGTCAGCTTCCACAACTCTGAGATTGTGAATTTCAAAGATTGATCACATTCTGAGTGAAGAAATTCCTCTTTGTCTCAGTACTAAATGACTTGCCTTTTATTCTGAGACTGCATCCTTTGGTTCTGGGGCTCACAACCTGGGAAAACTAACTTTCTGTAAATATTCTGTCTAATTCTAAGAATTTTGTACGTTTTTATGAGATTGCCTCTCATTCTACTAAACTCCAGAGAAAGTCAGCCCAGCCTCTTCAATCTATCCTGATAGGACAGTCCCACCATCCCAGGAATCAATCTGGTGAAACTCCCACTATAATAAGTATATTGTTGCTTGGGTAAGGAGGTCAGAACTGTGCACAATTCTCTAGGTATGGCCACTCCAGTGTTCCATACATTTGAAGCAAAACTCCTTTCCTCCTGTGCTCAAATACTTTTGCCATAAAGTCTAATACACTGTTTGCCTTCTGAAATGCTTGCTGTACCTGCATACTAACTTTCAGTGGCTTTTGAACAAGGATACCTAGGACATCAACACTTTACAATTTCTCAGCACTCAAGAAACACATTGCACCCTCACTCCTCCTATCAAAGTGGATCACAATTATTTAAATTACATTCCATCTGCCATGCTCATCCCCACTGACTCAGTCTGTCAAACATCCCCTTGAAGTCCCTTTGCAACCTTCTCTCAACTCACATTCCCACTGAATTTTGTATCATCTAAAAAGTTGAAAATATTATATTGTATTACAGTTACATAATATTAGGTACCAATAGAAAAGCTATGCTCATGACAGTTATTCACTTGTGCCATGCTGTCTTATTTCTGATTGTATCAGACAATAAGGTATAGGAGCAGAATTAGGTGATTTGACCCATCAAGCCTGCTCCACAATTCAATTGTGGCTGATATGTTTTTCCATGCTGTTCCCTTCCCTTCTCCCCATAACTTTTGATCCCCTTACCAATCTAGATCTTATCTATCTCTGTTTTAAACACACTCATTGACTTGGCCTCTGCAACCCTCTGACGCAATGGGTTCCACTTATCCACCATCCTCTGACTGAAGAAATTGCACCTCATCTCAGTTATAAAGGGTTGTCCCTTCACTTTGAGGCTGTGTCCTTGCGTCCTAGTCTGTCCTTTGAATGGAAACATCTCCTCCACTGTGTCCAGGCTTCTTAGTATTCGATAAGATTCAGTGAGATCCCCATCTCATCCTTCTAAACTCTCACAAGTGCAGCTGACTATTTGTTGATTTTCACATTTCAACTGCTGATTATCTGTCTCTTCTTAAAGTGGTATGGTGGATAATATGGTAAATTCACTTGTCTCCAAAAACAATTCCTCTTTAAGGTCAAATGAAATTCAAATTTACGCTATATCATGCTTCCTGGAACTGGTGCTAACAACTTGTCACATCCTCTGGTTACCAATCATGGCTAACACTAATCATCCTTCTTATGCTGACTCTAAGGGTCTGTCTAAATATAATAGAAGATTGACCACTATAGAAGAGGCACTTGACTTACATGACAAAGTATAGTTTATTGCTTAACAGCAAATAGCTACAAATAACACTAACCATTAGGCATAATGAAAACCACAAGGAGCCAGGAATATCATTAGGACCTTGTGCAAGACAATCTGTTCCTCCACCTAAAAACTGTGTAATGACATTAGGCTGGGCAGAAATCAAAACAGATCATCATTAACTCTTTCAGAACCATTACATTGTACAACAGGTAATGCTGTCTTCCGGCATTCATAACCCTTCATTAATTCTTAGCAAGATGTTGTTAGTGCCTTCACGCGTTGTTGTAAATGCACTTGGTAGAAAACACAGTACAGCTTTCCCCCATCTAATGTGCTAACATATTTCCAGAAAATGGAGAACTAAATAGACAAATGAAAAGAATCCAATCGGGTATTTGTCATGTAATAAGGGTTGGGTACATTCACAAACTGTAATTCTCAGATTTAATACAATTTTTAATGTAGTTCTTAATCACAGAAACAGACATTATAAAGTTAAAGGGTTGTAAATGCACCCTGATTAACATTAACTAGTTTGCAAGAATTCTTTTTAACTCATGCACTTTGCGTGGAGAGATAGACAAATGCGACAAGTATTTATCAGACTCTAGTTCTATACATTAAACTTTATCAAACTCTATCAATCTCTTCACATGACCCTTTAGTAAACAGTCTTAAACCTCTAAATGAAACTTCACAAATCTACACTAACTATCTATGTATGACATGCACTTATGAGGATTCACTACACCTTGTCCACAAGTTCCGACAGCAGCATTTGAACTGTCTGTCTAAAAGGACTGATAATACCAATTCAGTAAAGCTGGGACAGCCTGTTCATTGGTTCTTGATGTTTCAGATCTGCAGTTGTGGCTTTGGACTTCTCCACTTGGTAAGACTGGTTCTGGTCTTCAGGTTGTCTCACTGGTGTGTCTCTCTGGATCAGGTTGGGTTGATGACACAATGAGGTACAAGGATTTGGAGATGCTGTGCAGTTCAGCTGCCCATCAAAGGTGCTCACTGGAGATGCCGTTGAAGAAGGTGCAAAAAACAAAGAGAGCTAGGGCTTCATGTTGCCCCTTTTATCCCACTCTTCACATTCTTCTTGAAGATTCTGTGGCCTGTGTCCAATATTAGCATCAGGTGGGGCAGAAAGATCCAATGAGGTAGTTATTTTCCATGTTTAGTGGTCACACAACATGGTTTTGAACCTTCAGCTGTCAAGTACCGGCTTTGTTATGCTATGCCTGTGACCTCCTACTGTGTTGGGTACCACCAATTCTTTGTAATATTCTTCTAACAAATCAGCTTCACTGGAGGTGCGAACAATGGTTGTTCTGTAACAGTGTGGTCATTATCAATTGG
Organism: Ginglymostoma cirratum; assembly: GCA_024137785.1. Taxonomy (NCBI): domain Eukaryota; kingdom Metazoa; phylum Chordata; class Chondrichthyes; order Orectolobiformes; family Ginglymostomatidae; genus Ginglymostoma; species Ginglymostoma cirratum. Next base: position 5,118,942 of record JAHRHZ010000040.1, read on the forward strand.
TCAGGCAGTTCCAGCCTGTCTGGTTTCAACAGGAATTTGATTATCCAATGCCTGGCTACATGAATACTGCCCTTTCCAGTTCTGTCGTTTGAAAATTGCAGAATATGGTTAGGTTTAAACTTGACTTCCAAATTTTGAGTTTCTATTCATGGTATGGTCATGGAAGGATGTCAATATTTTTGTAACAATCCTGGAGGTCATGGTTCACCTGCCCACACATCTGTATAAGCAATGAAATATTTTGACAATTGTTTTGATTTGTCTTTAAAGTAAGACAGAGATGGGAAGATGAGTCAAATTGAGTTTGTAGTAGATGCGTCACTATTTCTCTCAATGGCAATGAATCACTAAAAGTAGGATTGCAGGTGCAGCAGGTAATTAAAAAGGCAAATGGAATTTTGTCTGCCATTGCTAGAGGGATGGAGTTTAAAAACAGGGAGGCTATGCTGCAGCTTTATAGAGTCCTGGTGAGGCCACACCTGGAGTACTGTGTGCAGTTTTGGTCTCCTTACTTGAGAAGAGATATACTAACACTGGAGGAGGTGCAGAGGAGATTCACTCAGTTGATTCCAGAGTTGAGAGGGTTGGATTATGAGGAGAGACTGAGTAGGCTTGGATTATACTAATTGGAATTTAGAAGAATGAGGGGAGATCTTATAGAAACATATAAAATTATGACGGGAAAAGATAAGGTGGAGGCAGAGAGGTTGTTTCCGCTAGTAGGTGAAACTAGGACTAGAGGGCATCGCCTCAAAATAAAGGGAGGCAGATGTAGGACTGAGGTCAGGAGGAACTTCTTCACCCAAAGGGTTGTGAATCTGTGGAATCCCCTGCCCAGTGAAATGGTTGAAGCTACCTCACTGAATGTTTTTAAGGCAAGGCTAGATAAATTTTTGAACAGTAAAGGAATTAAGGGTTATGGTGAGTGGGCGGATGAGTGGAGCTGAGCCTCAAAAAGATCAGCCATGATCTTATTAAATGGCAGGGCAGGCTCGAGGGGCCAGATGGCCTACTCCTGCTCCTAGTTCTTATGTTCTTATGTAAAATAAAACTTGATTCAAGAAATGGTGAGGTACATTAGATAAAAAACTATAAGGACCATTTACAATCAATAGAGCTAGTTTTGGGTTTGACTGAGGGCATCCAATGGGAAAGGGATGGCTTCAAGTTAGATTTTAAACTCTACATAATTTCACTCTCCATTGCTCTCAGTGTTGAGTGCAATTGGATTGTGTTTAAAATGGGTTTCAGAATTCATCCCAACTTAATCCCAGTGGTGGCTTTGGTTGCAATTGTTCCTTGCTGTCTCTGAAAATCCAACAGCATATATTTATTAACAGCATGAAAACATACACCAATGTCATGGATTCTCCACCGTCTGGTTCAAAATTGACTTGTCTTAGGATTTTTGGCTCATGCCTGAGCTAGTTTCCCATCACCCTTAGAAATCAAGAAAAAATGGATAATGAAAACAAAAAACCTTAAAACTTAAGTTGGAATGTCAAGATGTGGTTTGTAGTCTTTTATTTATAAACATGTTGTTATCTTCAAATTTCTATTGGTAAAATTGTGGCACAAGGCCAGTTCAAATATTAACACAATGTTGGCAGGTGCCTGGCACATAACAAGATGCTACAAAAAATCATGCGTGTCAACAGCTAAAATCTCTCTTTGAAATAAATGTATTCCGTCAAAAGTATCATATACCAATAAGTTTGACATCATTTTGATAAAACTATTATATTTCTGTACTTGTGTAAACTCATCAGCAAACAACATATAATTTAGCTTTATGTCAGTGCAAAATTAAAGCCCACCAAATATGCAATAATAACCTGTAATTGCACCACATCATTAAAATATATAACAACAGACATATTCTTCATTTATATATTGTATTCTCGAGAGTGAATCATGTGCACATTACCAGATACAATACGATGCTGGAGAGTCATGAGCCAAGACTTTCCATGTAGAAAGTAGAAAATCTAAATGTTAAGAACTTTATAGCATCACTTAACAGACACTAAAAACCCTTCATTATATGGATTTTATTTTTAAAATTAAGAATAACAAAGGTTTGAGGATTTAAAGCTCGAAATGCAATGGGTTCTTGCACTTCCAAAAAAGCTGTGTTACAAAATTGGTTGAATTCAGTCCATTTAGAAGTCCAAAACTTGGACAAAGTGTTGTCGTAAGCCTTGTTTAACCTTTTACATTTCAAACATCTCATTATGAGAGAGAAGAAAGAATACAAATAAAGTTTGCAGATTCTCCCAGAGGTTTGTGCCATAGTAATTCACATACATGGCTTGCAAGAAATTATGTGATGAATAACTTACACTATTATTTACATTGATATAATTTCTTCTTAATTTTACACAACTCCTCAGAGGCGTTCACTGAAATAAAGGTTAATTATAATACCCCACTCCTTATGAAAATAAATTGAAATTTGTTGAGTAAACACTACTTTTATGGGCCAAGAATTTAGGGTATTCAGAATCATTTTCTTGGCTGACAGATTGGCAATGGACAATGACAGGTATGCCCTTTCTGCGCTAGCCCATCATGCTATAAGGAAATGAAGTATAACCAGGTGTTACCAAGTACTATTTAACAGTGCTGTTTATAAATATGTAACCCAGTACTAACATGATAATAAATCATCTGTTATGCTATAATCTCATGTCAATACAGCATAACTATGTTGTTCCGAAAATAAGTGAAATAAGTTTATATCATATGGGGACATATGTAATGGAGAAGAACAGTCAAAAAAGTTAATAGACTTTTTTAATCTCACTGAACTTGAGAAGGGACAAAGTCATTTTTCGATTACATAGAGCTTCAGTTAGATGTTATGTGTACTATAGTAATGTGACCATTTTAGGGAAGTCCACATGAAGAACAATACATTAGCTTTGAGAGAACTGCAGCGCAGAAACAACAGAAATTTTTTTTGTATTGATTCTTAAGATATGGGTGTCACTGACTAGACCAGCATTTGTTGCCCAGCTTCAATTGCCTTTGAGAAACTGATGGTGAGCTGGCTCCTTGAACTGCTGTAATTTATTTGGTGTAGCTAGATCCTGAATGCTATCAGAGAGAGAGGTCCAGGGTTTTGACTTAGCAACACTGGTAAAACTGCAATATATTTCCCAGTTAAGATAATGAGTGGCCTATGAGGGAACTTGCCAGTGGTGATGTCTGAATGTATTTGCTGCTATTTTCCTTCTAGATGCTGGTGTTCAAAGGCTGTTCAAAGAAGGTGCTATCCAAGGCATTTTGGTAGATCTCTGTACTGCGTCTTGTAGACCATACACACTGCTGGAACTGAGCATCAGTGTTGGCGTGAGTGGATGTGATATCAGTCAAGCAGGCTGATTTGTCTCAGTAGTGTCAAGTTTCTTGAGTGTTGTTGGAGCTGCACTGACCCTGGCAAGTAGAGACTGTTGCTTTACATTCCTGACTTGAAACTTGTAATACTGGACAGGCTTTGGAGAATTACGAGGTGAGTTACTCATTGCATGATTCCAAGGCCCTGATGTGGTCTTGAAGTGACAGTATTTTTATAGTTAATTCAGTTTAATTTATGGTCAATGGAAATCCCATGGACATTGACATTGGGGTATTCAGCAATGGTAATGTCACTAGGTATCAAAGGACAATGGTTAGATTCTCTCTTGTTGGAGACGGTGATTGCATAGTACCTGTACTGTGTGAATGCTACTTGCCGTTTGGCAGCTCAAATCTGTATATTGTCCAGTTCTTGTTGTACGTGGACATGCACTGCTTTAATATCAGAGGTATCATGAATGATGCTGAACATTATGCAATCATCAGTGAACATCCCTACTTCCTGATCTTGTGATGGAGGGAAGGTCATTGATAAATGAGCCAAAGATATTTGGCTCGAGGACATTATTCAAGGGATCTTGGGATCTTGTGGCACTGTAGTAGTGAACTTACCTCTCGACCAGCAAGCCAGGGTTCAAGTCCTACGTATTTCGGAGGTGTGTAATAGCATATATGACCAGGCTAATTTGTACCATGTACCTGGGGAATTCCTTCATTGATGTCCTGGAGCTGAGATGACTAACCTCCAACAAGCATAACCTAGGTATGGTTCTTCCAGCCAGTGCTGAGCCTTCCCCTGATAATTATTGACTCTAGTTTTGTTAGGGCTCCATGATGCAACACGGAGTCAAAAATGGCCTTCGTGTCAAATGGCATCTCTTTCACTTCCCACCAGGATTCCAGCTTTTTTGACCATGTTCGAACCAAGGCTGTAATGAGGTCAGGAGCTGAGTGGCCCTAGCGGAACCCAAACTGGGCGTCACTGAGCAGGTTATTGCTGAGCAAATGCTGCTTGATAGCACTGTTGATGATTCCATCCATCACTTTACTGACGAGTGGTCTGATGGAGTGGTAATTGTATGGGTTGGATTTATCTTGCTTTTTGAGTATAGGACATACCTGGAAGATCTTCCACATTTTTGGGTAGACAGTGTGTTATAACCATACTGGAACAGGTTAGCTAGGACAGCGTCAAGTTCTGGACTGTAGGTCTTCACTATGATTACTAGAATGTTGTCAGGATCCACAGCCTTTTCAGTATCATGTTCCTCCAACTGATTCTTGATATCACATGGAGTGTATCAAATTGGCTGAAGATTGGCACCTGTACCACTGTGAATGTCCAAAAAGGCTGAGATGGATCATCCACCCGGCACTGATGCAAATGTTTCAGCCTTGTCTTTTGCATTGTTGTCAGCTCTAATCTGTGTATTGTCCAGTTCTTGTTGTACGCAGACATGCACCACTTTAATATCAGAGGTATCATGAATGATGCTGAACATTATGCAATCATCAGCGAACATTCCCACTTCCTGATCTTGTGATAGAGGGAAGGGCTCTTCTATTATTGCGGATGGGCTTATTTTTGGAGCCTCCTTCCACAGGGAGATGTTTAATTGTCCACCACCATTCCTGACTGGCTGTGGCAGGACTATAGAACGTGGATCTGATTTGTTGGTTATGGAATTGTTTAACTATGTCTAACACTTGTTGCATATGCCATTTGGCATGCTAGTAATCATGTGCTTTAGTTTCACCATGGTGACATCTCATTTTTCAGTAACCCGGTACTGTTCCTGAAATGTCCTCTGGAACTCTTCATTTATCCCCTGGCTTGGCAGTAATGGTAGTGTGGCAGATATGTTGGACGACAAGGTTCCAGCTCGGGTTGGAGTGCAATTCTGCTGCGGCTAACGACTCACTGCGCCACATGATTGCCTTTGAATTGCTAGGCCTATTCAAAGTATATCCCTTGTAGCACAATCGAAGAGGAGAACTTCATTTCTACAGGGACTATGCGATGGTCACCCTTACTAATACAGACATGGACAGATGCATCTGCAGCAGGCAGATTAATGAGGGTAACGTCAAGCATGTTTCTCCCTTTCGTCAGTTCTCTCACCACCTGCTGCAGACTTGGTTTAACAGCTACGTATTTTACGACTCAACCAGTTTCACCAGTTGTGGTGCTGTCAAATCGCTCCTGATGATGGACATTCAAATTCCCCTCCCAGGATACATTTTGCGACCTTCCAACACTCAGTGCTTCCTCCAAGTGGCTTTCAACATTTAGGAGGACTGATCATCAGCTGGGTTCTTGGAGAACAAGAGAAGGCTTCCTTTCCATGTTTGACCTAATGCCATGAGAACTCATATTGTCCAGAGTCAATATTGAGGTTTTCTTGGACAACTTCCCTCCCAACTATATATCACTGTGCAGTCACCTCTACTGTTTATGCCCTATCCCATCAGCAGGACATTCTCAAGGAAAGCAATCATGCTGCTTGGGACAAGGTGAGTACTACATTATTAAGTTCCTCAGTTCTGAGGAAGGATCACTGGATCCAAAATGTTAACTCTGAATTTTTCTTCACAGATGCTGCCAGACCTGCTGAGTGTTTCCAGCAACTTCTCTTTTTGTTCTATCTGATTAAATATTACTATAACGATGTCAGACTCTTGTTTGTCGAGCCTGTGAGAGAGCTTAGTCCCAGATGTTAGTAAGGGGCACATTGCAGGACCAATCGGGCCATGTCTGTTGCTGTTTCTGGTTCCAAGTTGTCCATTCGGTATAATTTCATTTTTGAGACTTTTACTGATTTTGAAATGACTGAGTGACAGTTAGGCTATTTCAGAGGTCAGTTACGAGTCAACAAACTCTGCTGTGTGTGGAATGGCCTGAATGACACGAGCTATGGGTGAGATTTATGTCAGAATTGTGTGAGAAGTCCAGCGAGACCTTTAAAAACATTGGGAGCATCTTGCTGCATTGCTGAAGCATCTGCTGAGCTGTGAGGCAAGTTGCCAATTAAGCGGGATTATAGTTTGTTAAACACCTTAGTACCACCACAATTTACTCCTTAGTATTCAGCTTCCTGTCTTACCAAGCATGCTGAACAAGTTAGACATCGAGAATTTTCCACATATAAGTCAGAATAGGTACTTGATGAGTTCATCTCACTGCTAGCAAGGAGGAGCCTCTATATTGCTTCCCATACAACAGAGGGACAATCCACGGGCACCATCCACATGCATCCTTTTGTCCCTCAAAAATTGGCAACCAATAATTGCTAACCCCTCAGCTATCTCATGGCACCTCTCCCTTCCACTTGGAGGATGCTCTGGAAGTTAAGAACCAAATTTCAGTGCACAACACCAACTAGGATAGAAAGGTTTCTACAAGTGCATTTAGTGCACAGGGACAGGTACACAGCTCGTAGATTGGTACTGTCCCTTTTAAAACCACAATCTATAGTTTTCTTTACAAGTCTGTCATGTGGCACTATATCAATCACCTTCTGGAAATTCATGATTATCACATAACAACAATTGGCCCTTAGTGTAACTTCTTCAAAAAACTTCAGCAAGTTAGTTACACACAATTTCCTCTTTAGAAGTCCATATTGACTGTCTATCTTTTCCATGTGATTAGTAATTCTATCCCAAATATATATTGCAGGGCAACCTTACAGCTCAAAGTTGTGCAATGCCCAGCTTACATGACAATCCTCATAATTTTGCTAGTTGAGCGTTACTGTCCTGGTACTGGACGTATGAATTCAGGATACTAATTATCCTATCTATCTGATGTGTGCACACATTGACAGGGTTGTCCCTCTCCTGTGTCACCATTGATCCTGTGCTGGAGTAGCAACAGTCTTAGCTTTGGCAGTGGGCCTTACCACCTAAGAACTAATCAGTGCCTTGCTATGCTCTGGTGAAGACAACATATAAGCTTGAGTGGTACAGCACGCAGGTAGCATGAAAATTTCCCGAGGGATCTACATTGATAGTCATGATTAACAATTGGGTATCACAAATGATTGTCATGTTTGATTAGTACAACCTTTTATTGCTGATGTTTGTCACAAGTGCATGCTAAGAAGCCTTCAATGCAAGGTGAGTTTCATGATCAGTGGAGGAAAAACATCCTTATAATAAATTCATGTTAATGAATGACAGGACTACCTGCTACATATTGCATTGAAATTACTTAGAAAGCAAAAATAAACTCCTTTGATGCTATCAAGGAAACATTTGGAAGATAAAAAGGCCAATCAAAGAGAGAATGGTGTTAATTATAAGGACTAGACTTCCACCAGGTGAAAGAGGAGTGTTGAGACATTTGGGAGGTTTGATTCTAGATCTCGTACAGGCTAAGTAGATGCTGATATTTTTACTAGGAAGATTGACCATAGGCATGAGCCTCCCCCTGCTCACGTGGCCAACATTGCGCCTGATACCATGTCCATTCCCAAAGTCAAAGACACCATTCCAACCCTGATTCCATTTGGAATTCGGACTAAGATTCATCAGAGAGTAACGGATGCACTTCCGCGTGAGATCCAAATCAGATCTATACAGGTACAGTCAGATGTGATTTCACCTTTGACATCTATCTGAAAACTTCAGTCAGCTTCAGCTGATTGGCATAGACTCAGTAGACTGCACCATTATTCATGGCCCAACATCTTTCAACCCAACGGCTACCTTTGAGGGAGTCCAAACAGAAACTGTTAAAGTGTTGGAAGAGGATAAGGTTGGAATACAGAGTTCCTCATTGTCTGTTTCATGTCAACTAGAGAGAGGTGAAGCAACTCATCTTTCCCAGCAGCCTCAAATGTCAAATGTTGGAAACAGATCATGATGAAGCAGGACACCGAGCAGCAGAAAAGACAGCTGTGCAGACCCAGACTGTGGTGTTACTGATCTAGAATAGCTGCTGATATTTATATCTGCTGTCAAAATTGCAAGTTGTGTACTTAGGCATGGGGTCTCTAGTTGCTTTCGAGGGCCTGACAATGGACGTTAAAGTTCTTGACCCCCCAGCATTATCCTGTTTGAGCATATTCTCTTGTTAATGCACAACTTCACCAAATTCACACAGGTCATTTCCCATACATGACTAAAAGGCCTCAACTATACCAAAGTGCTACAATGAGATTGGTTTGTCCAATGTGGTGTTCCATTTCGGATTCACGATGATCAAGGGTGCAACTAATGAATTTACAAACAGACCAGAGAGCATTAGTTTAGCTTTTGACTTCAGTTCGGAACAATTAGGACCTCAGTTCAGATGTGAGAACATTTTTTTCCTACAAGTTGAGGGCAACCAGTCATCCTTGCAGAAGAGATTTTACTTTGTGAAGCTTCCAAGCAAGGGCAGTTTAAGAAGAATTCTTCAAAACATTTACGCTAACACTTTTTTTTGCAAAATATTTGTGGCAACAGATGCAGAAATCAATTGTAGAACTCTCTTAGCAGACCAAGAAAAATGAACTGGAAAGAATCAGTAAAACAAGAAATCGAAGATTTGTCATGGAAGTAATGGTTCTCTGGGATTGAGACTGAAATTTTGATTTGCTGTTTGTGCCGGATCTTTGTAACATGCATAAATAGCCTTGATTTTTTTTTTGAGTGTAATAAATTTACATTCTGTTGTTAAAGAACAGTAACCATCCGCATTCTGATGTGATAACAAGGTGTAGAGCTGGATGAACACAGCAGGCCAAGCAACATCAGAGGAGCAGGAAG
>JAHRHZ010000040.1:5128455-5190837 GCA_024137785.1 Ginglymostoma cirratum
AGAGTCAACCACATGGCTGTGGGTCTGGAGTCACATGTAGGCCAGACGAGGTGATGATGGCAGTTTCCTTCCCTAAAGGAGATTAGAGAAGAACATGAACGCTGCTGATAAGGCCAATTATAAACCAAGATCGTCAAATTGCAGCAAAGTGGAAACATTCATTCAAACATAAAATGAAACATGAATGAAGCCACAGAAGTAGGTTGGCGAGTTAGATTCTGAGCACATTGGGAAGCCAACACTAAAGCACCATTTTCTGAAGAAGGGTTTAGGCCTGAAACATCAGCCTTCCTGCTCCTCTGATGCTGCTTGGCCTGCTGTGTTCATCCAGCTCTACACCTTGTTATCTAGATTCTCCAGCATTTGCAGTTCCTACTATCTCTGCACCCTGATGTGCATGTGTTACAATGATTATTCACTGTGGTAATCAACTGCTAAAATGAAACTTAAATCACATTTCATTCTGGGATCTGATTTGCCCAACATTATATTTCTATATCGATTCAAATGACCTGTATTCACTCAAGTTGCGAGAAATGAGAGTGGATCTGATTGAAATATATAAAATTCTAACATGGCTGGACAAACCTGATGCAGGCAGGATATTTCCACTGGATGGGGAATCTAGAACCAGAAATCACAGCCTTAGGATATGGGATAGGTCTTTAAGGACTGAGATAAGAAGACATTTCTTCATTCTGAGAACTGTCAATCTGTCAAATTCTCTACCACAGAAAATATAATGGAGGTCAGGTCATTGAATATATTCAAGAAAGATATTGATATATTTTTAGATATTAAAGGCATCAAGAGGTATGGAGAGAAAGTGAGAATATAACGTTGAGGCAGAGGATCAGCTATGATCATATTTAACAGCAGAGCAGGCTTAAAGGGCTGAACGGGCTACACCTCCTCCTAGTTTCTATGGCTACCTTTATCTGGGGCCATAACCATCTGAAACAAAGATGGACAGGTGCTTGAGGTTGCAGTGGGAGAGCGTTTTTTTGATAGTGACCACAACACCATACATTTTAAATTTACTATTGAAAAGGAAAAAGGTGATCTGTAAAAAACGGGTTTTGGACAGAGGAAGACAGATTCTGTTAAAATAAGGCAGGATCCAGCCAAACTAGAGTGGGAACACCTTCTTCTGAGTAAAACTCTTCATGTCACCCTGACCCTTACCATTTGTCCAGATTGAGGCCGAACTATGAGAAGAGTGCCGTTAATGTGGATCTGAACATTCTAGCCACTATGGAACCTATTAATCACTCAACTGTTCAGCAAATAACTGCTATCGATAGTTGTCAGGACAAAGAAGTCCCAAGCAGGAAGGTGTGCAAAAGGGTCTCTAGAAGGAGGTGGCAGTAGTGAGGGACGGCACAGAGCAGGGGAGCTTGAACAATCCTGTGAATCTTCTCTGGAGGAAACAGTATGAAAGAGTCTGAAAGAGGCCTCATGGAGAGGGAGAGACAGCCAAAAGATTTCTTTAACCAGATGTTAGCTACAGGGTATATCCCATGTAATACTTTGTTACTCTAATTTAACTACAATTTCCCTTTGGGTTTGTAAAGACCTGAAGCCAGTGGAATAAAGAATGCTTGCTTCATGATCTTCAGGCCATCTGTCTACTTAAACTTCACATTATATATATTGATTACAATTTGTCCCTGAATGCTGTTCTTCATTTGTGTACAATCTAATGTATACAATCTAAAATGTGCAGTGCAGCAATTTGGAAAGACTTTGATCTGCAGCTTCAAAACTTGCAACTTCTACCATCTGGAAGATCAAGAGAGCTGATGCATGCGAACATGGGAACATGACCACCTGCAAATTGCCCACTAAGTCACATATTCTCTTAAACTGGAACTGCACACCTCTGTTCCTTCACTGTCACTGGGGCAAAAATGTATAACTCTTTGATGGGTGTACCTATAACAAATGTACAGCTCACCATTACCATCTCAAGCACAATTAGGGATGATTAATAAATAGTATCAACGACTGCCATGAAAGCATTATGAAGTACTACCAATTATGTTCTCCCCTGAACTGATCTCATTGACTTATTATTTCTAACAATCTCTCCCCTAATATTCCTACTATGGAGAATATAACGATTTCAAAGCAAAGACTGGAAAATACAAACATACGAAATAGGAACAGAGCCATTAGATCCTGAGAACCTGTTCTGCTATTCAATAAGATCTTGGCTGATCTGTATTTTTTTTGAATTCTAAACTCCTATTTACTGCTCAGAGCCTTTGATTCCTTACTTAACAAGAAGCTACCTATCTCTGCCCCAAGAATATTGAATGTCGCCACCTGTATCATCTTCTGAGGCAGAGTTCCAAAGTCACATTATTACCTGAAAGAAAATAAAAATCTCCCAATCTCTGTCTTAAAAGATCGACACCTAATTTTAAAAACAGTGGTCCCTAGTTCTGGACTGACCCACGAGCAGAAACATCCTTGTCATGTTCACATGGTTATGATCATTCAGGACTTTTTTGCTTCAATCAAATCACTCCTCACTCTTCTAACTTCCAGTGGAAACGAGGCCAGCCTGTCCTCATAAGACAACTCACTTGTTCCCGGTATCAATCAAGTAAACTTCTCTGAACCACCTGAAGTACATTTACTTTCTTCCTTAAATAAGGAAACCTATGATGAGTTTTCAAGATTTGGAGTCCATCAATGTCCTCTATAACTGTAGTATCACATTCTTACTTTTGTACTGGAGGATGTTTGGAAAGATCTTTAAGGGTCTACATCAATCAAGACGAATTATAATTTGTTTGTGTAGACAGAATTACTGGTCCAGAAGACCTGGTGAGCCAATAATTGGAAGTAATACCAATAAGGAAAGAAGTTATGATAACAAAAAAGCCATGAAACCAGATACAGAGGAAAATTCACCCAACTTACTCTCTCCAAAGATGCTGTTTGACATATTTAATATTTCTAGCACTTTGATCCAGTTTTATCTACTCAGCTTTGTAGAACCTAGAGTATTTTGCTATAGTTTTCAGCTAAAGTCACCTGATCAGATATTTTAGATAACATAATTTCAAAAAGAATACCTAAATCAGGTTTCAGTAAGGACAAGTGCTTTATCTTTCCAAGCAATTGTAGAATGCAATAGTTACTTTCCAATCCCACAGATCATCTCTCAGGGTCCTTTCAATCTGGATGTTAAAACAAGAGAATTGTTAGTGAATTTGGTTCAGCAGATAGAGATTAATTTATAGCAAAGTCTGGATTCCTCCTCATTGCATGTTACATGGAAAGCACTGGATTGAATTTTCACACTGATGGAGAAGCTTTGCTTCCACATGAAAGTGTCCAGAAAACATGGATCTGAGCCTGGCCGCCACCATTTATTTGGGGTGTGGGTGGGGCTGTTAGTTCTAAATTGCACACTTTTGGATCTTGGAGGCAATATTCCCAAATAAAGCTCATGCTTTCTTCATTCATGTGTGATTTTTGCTAACTAGGTTTCTGAAACCTGAAATATGCATATTAGACCTCGTAAGTGCAAACCTTGTAGCCTCCTTTGGGTATCCAGTGATTCCTTTGGAGAAGTAAGGTACCATCCTGATTTCCTGACACTTTTGTGAGATGTCAAGTACTATTTGGAATTGTCAAAAGTAGATGTGAACATGTCTAAGAAGTATATGGAGACTTTGTGACTCTCAGAGCTGAAAAAGAACTGTCAAAGAACCGTCAAATATTAATGGACCTTTCAAAACACTTTGATACTGTCAAATCTGTCGAGGGATTTAGTTCTGCCGGGCTTTTTTTAACAGTAGGTTAAACAAATCGTGGCTTGCTATTTCACGCAATCTGATGACATAAATCTGGGAGCTATCATTATAAGATTAATGCTGTGTGACTACTTTTATAATCCAACATTATCACTGTGCATTTCAGTTAACTGAACAGTTTGATTGACAGCTCCAAGTAGTTACAGAGTATTTGTTTTAATAAGAGATTAAATGCTTAAGTGAAATATGTGTTTTCATAAGGAAAGGAATTAAGTACTTACGTGAAATGTATGTTTTCATAATAGATTAGAAATTTCAATGCATTTGGTGCTTTTTTTTATGTCAGTGTGGGCGTTTTTCTAATAACAATTTTATCAATATTCCAGTAGTTTTGGATTTTATTGTCGCATGTACTAAAGTTCAGAAGTACAGGAGTACAATGAAACTTGCCTAATGTCACCACACATGGCACAACCTTAGGTACAAAGGTACCTAGGTGCAAAAACCTCAGGTCCAAAGTAGTAAAAGAAACAAAATTAAAAAGGTAAGCATTACAGTTCTTCATAGAATAAATACAAAGTAAATAAGGTATTCGTTAACATTGAAGTCCTTCTTAATATAAATTAGAAAAATAAAGGAATCATGTTTGAAGTTCAACAATCCTTGATGAGTGCTTGCTGGTGCCTCAATCTCCTCCCCTTAGTTCGCTCTCTGGGAGACCTCAGCTGCCTGTTCTCGCCGTTGCCACAGATAATGAGAAATTTCTCTCACTGCGATGCTATCGCGACTGCTGTTGCCACTGAAGCTGCTGCCTCCAATCTCCTTCTGCTGCCTCCAGAACATGCCAGGGCAAGACTCACTTGCAGTCTCTGATCATAGGGGACTCCATTCTTCCACTGGCCACCTTGGAAGCTGGGCCAAGTGACCACAACGGGCCACCGAGACACTGTCTTGAGCCGCCAAAAGACACCCACTCTGGGCTGAGAGATGGCTGCAGGCCACCAAGATAACGCCACGGGCTGCCGAGAGTCCACCAAGGTAAATACAAGATCAGTTGGCATGAAGATGATCAAAGAAAAAGGTGATAGGTGGGTTCATTTGTTTTGATGAGTTGGTACAAAGTTGAAATAAGGTCCGTATTGGTTCATGGGATAGTGAGGGCATTGGTTGGAGTGGAGGTATACGAAATCAATGTGTCATACGGTGATATAAGGAGAATGAGGGATCATGGGGAGTTCTATAAGGGACATTTGGTGGAATTGGAGGTATCAATGGTTTTTGAGGGTATGGGTGGGTGCTATGAGGTACCATATGTTGGTATGGTGGGGCAAGAGAAGTGTGTGTGAGGAGTGAGTGGATGTTTGGAATGAGAAATGTTTTTCATTCTAATGTCTTGTTAATAACATCAAAGGAATGTTTATGCATCAAATGCAAGACTTGATGGACTGAATGGTTATAAGCCTTATGGCCTCTCAGGGCTGTACCCAACAAACTCCACAATTGTCTGGCTCGCCTGTCTCAGCTCCCAGGGAGCCTTGCCTCCCCTCCACCTGGATCCCTCCCTCTGGCCCCAATCCACTCCTGAACCTTTCTTTGAGAAATGTCATGATATTGGTCACTTCAATCCCTGTGCTCACCTCACCCACCTCTAACCTATCTTCCATTGAAGTTGCTGCACTCTATTCTCTCAGATCTAAGCCTGACTTTGTTATCCAACCTGCTAACAAGGGTGGTGCTGTTGCTGTCTGTGGCACTGACCTCAACCCTGTAGAGGCTGAGCATGAACTCTCAGACCATGGGTCTACCACTGAACATCAATCTATTATTTCCAAGACGATCACTGACCTCATCTCCTCTACAGATCTTCTCTTCACAGTTTCCTATCCCTTCCCCAATTCTATACCACCCATTTCTACTTCCTCTAAAATCACAAACAGAATTCCCTGGCAGATTTATCATTTCAGCCTGTTCCTGCCCCATTTTCTTTCTGACTTGACCTTATGTTTTTCTCCCATTGTCCAGTATCTTCCCATTTACAATCACAATACCTCTGGTGCACTGCAGCCTTTCAGTAAGTTCCATTTTCCTGGCTCTAACTGTTTCCTCTTCACGATGGACGCCCAATTCCTCTATGCCTCCTTCAGAATGGTCTGAGGGATACAATTTACCTTTCGTGAAGCCGTGCTGACTCTGTTTGATTAGATTGATTATGATTTTGAAATGTTCTGCTGATACTTCCTTAATAATTGATTCCAATACTTTTCAAGCAATAGATGTTAGGTTAATTGGCCGACAGTTACCTGCTTTTTGCCTCCGTCCCTTTTTTGAATAGGGGTGTTACACTGGCAGTTTTCCAATTCTTCAGTACTTCTCCAGTATCCAAACATTTTTGAAAATTCACAGCAAATGCATCCATTGTCTCTGCAGATACCTCTTTCGGGATCCTAGGATGTAAGCCATCAGGGCCAGGGACTTACTTGTTTTTAGCCTCATTAGTTGTCGAATACTACTACCCTTTAAGCTGTTAACCAAATCCTGAACATTTAAGTCCAAATCATTAACGTACACCACAAAGGCCCAAGCAGTGAACCTTGTGGAATCTCACTAGAAACAGACTTCTGGTCACAGAAACTTCCCTCTGCCATCACTCTCTACTTCCTGCCTCTCAGTCAGTTTTGAATTTGATGTGCCACTTTGGCTTGGATCCCATGGGCTATTGCTTTCTTGACCAATCTACCATGAGGGACAATATCAAAAGCCTTGTCCGTGGAGTCCACATCAAATGCTGTCATCACTCCTGGTTGCCTCATCAAAGTATTTGATTAAATGCTTCAAATGTGACTTCTGTTTAACAAATCCATGTTGACTGTCCTTAATTAATCCAAGCCTCTCCGAGTGCAGATGTATTCTATCCCTCAGAATATTTTCCAATAACTTCCCCAAACTGAGAGCTTATAACTTCCTGGTTCGCTGCTTCCTCCCTTTTTTTAAATAATGGGTCAACATTAGTCATCCTGCAGTTCTCTGACACCTCACCTGTGGCCAGCAAAGATTTGAAAATTAATGCCAGAACCAATTATATCTTCTTCCTTGCAACAGTCTGGGATACATCTTAATGGGGCCTGCAGGTTTATCCACTTTTCTGCCTGCTAAATCCTCCTCTCTTTCTGTTTATCATTTATTCACATAGCCCACATTTTTCTACCTTGATATCCATACCTTTGTTATTCTTTTCCAATCTGAACACAAATGCAAAGTATTAATTCAGGACTGTATCCACACACAGAATACTTCTATGGTCCCCAATGAGCTCTACGCATTTCCTGTTTTCTTGTCTTTTATAGTTAAGCAAAGAACTCCTGGTTTTCCTTAATTAGACCAACAAATGCTTTCTTACGCAGACTTCTGATTGGCCAGAAGCTCTTGGACCTAATTGCATGGAAGGCTAAGTGCTGGCCATTTAAGTGTGCGAAGAACTCTTCATTCAGCCAAACCTTTTTGATGGTACTGATGGGAGTTCCCCACTGGTTGTCTGACCATCAGGCTGACAGAATCCTGGCCAAAATCCGTTAAGTATTATACCTCCAGGCAATGGTGCATTGGAACACTCAGAATCTGGTAATGTTAATCAAAATGATCAAACAACTTTTTGATGATCCATACCACACTAATCCCATGACAATATCCATGGATAATCAAAATATTAATAATTAGTTGTGGAATATTGTGGTTCTATAATGCCCTAAAAAAATTAAGATCTTAAAATCTGTTGCACTGGAATTTGAAGAAAGTGTTTTGAACACTTGATCACTAGAATGTACTAACATTTGATCTTTCCCATTAACTGTTGATTGTTTGCATTCTACTTTGTTTAAAGTACACCCAAGAAACTAAAGTAAAATACGCTTTTTAACAAAGCACTTTGATGTATTTATATATTAAGACATTTTTTGAATGGTTCTGTTTAAGTTGTTATCTTGTCAAATGGAACAAGCCAACCTAGATGGCACAGATAACAAGGCGTGGGGCTGGATGAACACAGCAGGCCAAGCAGCATCATAGGAGCAGGAAAACTTGACGTTTCGGGCCTAGACCCTTCATCAGAAATCTCCACTGCGAAGCCTCTTCTAAGGATGCCTACCCTGAAGAAGTTACCCTCCTCCCTCCGGACAAACCTCAGGGAATCTCTCTCCCACTGCATATGCCTTGTTATCTCGGATTCTCCAGCATCTGCAGTACCTTTTATCTCTAGATGGCACAGAATTGATTTTCATGCGCAGAATGTGATTATACATTCATCATCCGGTGGGAAAGGCAGCAAAATGAGGTGTCCAGAGCCTATGCCTGGAACAGTCAGTCCCATCATGTTTATGCAGAATCTGAGGCCCATTTGAGTCATCCTCATTTATTTAAACTCAGCTCGAAAAGATGCCAATGTGCGGTCTCGCCAGTGATGGCCACTACAGAAAATATCTGAAACTATTTCACAAGATCATCAGTCAAATTAGTTATGGGACTGGTGTCACTTGATGATTAGAGTGGGCAAGGACAGCAGCTTTGAGGACATGGATCGAACTAGATTTATTTTATATGGCAATCTGACAACTTCATGATCACATGATTATACAGATTCTTTAAACTGAATTGAAGCTGTCAAACTTCAATTGTGGGACTTGAGCCTACTTGGGGATATGGGGAGGAAATCTTATGGAGGCATTGAGGGATCTTGCTGCTCAATAAAGAGCCAATGTTAGACTTGTGTTCCCTCCTCCAGGAAGACTCATTGGTATTAAATACTTCACACCAACACAAGTGAGCACCAGCAGGCATTCCCCAAATCAAGAATCATAGAGGAGGAAATCCCATTCCTGAAAACACCCAGATAATCAGAAACAGGCACCTCTTTTGTTGACCAGTGTTACCATGGAAATAGTGTCTACTGCCACATTGACGGACATCTAGGATTGAGGAATGCGTCAGGGCGGACTTACATTGGAAGGAAGAATAGAAGAGTTGAATATTATTGAAATAGAGAAAGAGCACGGAAAGCTACAGCAGAGAGGGACTTGGGAGTCCTTGTCCTTTACTCACAAAAAGCCAGCATCTAGGTTTAGTGCATATAGAATGTTGGCCTTTATTTCAAAAGGAATAAAGTATAAAGGTAGGCAGGTTTTCCTAAAACAATACAGACCACAGCTGGAATACTGCAAACAGGTTTAGGCTCCTTATCTAAGGAAAGATATACTGACATTGGAAGCAGGCCACAGAAAGTTCACTAAGTTGATGTGATGTATGGAGGGATAGTCTAGATTGGATGGAATGAGTAGATTGGGCCTATTCGAGTATAGAAGAAGAAGTGGAGATCTTATTGAAACACAGGATTCTCAGAGGACTTGACAGTGTTGATGTGGGAAGGATTTTTTTCCTTGTGGGACACCATAGGACCAGAGGTCATAATCTTAGAACGAGGTTTTGCATATTTAAAACAGAAGTGAGGAGGAATTTCTTCTCTCAGACGGACGTGAATCTGTAGAGTTTTTTGCTGCAGAGGGATGTTGATGCTGGGTAATTAAATATATTGAAGGTTGAAATGGACAGATTTTTAAACAATCAGGGAATCAAGAGTTTTGGGGAAAAGGCTGAGAAGTGGAATTGAGGATTATCAGATCAGTCCATGTTCTCATTGAATGCAGACAGACTTGATGGGCTGAATGGCCGACTTCTTCTCCTATGTCTTACAGTCATGATGTGACAGGCTTCTTGGAGTGTGTGTCAGTGGGGCCAGGGTTGGGGCAGTGGGGATGAGCATTTACAAGGGAAGGCCAGCAACAAGGGCAGGATGTTTGGCCTCACAGGGTTTGCCCTTTCCCACTACTGGTCACTAAATCAGGTACTGAGTTACTTTGAGCATGGCACATATTGCTATTCTCTTTACAGTCTTAGAATCATAGAGTCACAGAGTTATACAGCATAGAAACAGACCTTTCAGTCCCACATGTCCACACCGACCAGACATCCCAATCTGACAGATCCATTTGCCAGCATTTGGCCCATATCACTCCAAACGCTTCCTACTCATATACCCATCTAGATGCCTTTTAAATGTTATAATTGTGCCCACGTCCACCATTTCCTCTGGCAGCTTGTTCCATATACTCACTACACTTTGTGTGAAAAAAATTACCCCTCAGGTCCTTTGTAAATCTTTCCCCTCTCACGTAAACCTGTTCCCTGTAGTTTTGGACTTCCACACCTTAGGAATAAAACCTTGACTATTCATCCTATACATATCCCTCATGATTTTATAAACCTCTATAAGATTGCACCTCAGCCTCCGACATTCCAGTGAAAAAAGCCTCAGCCTATTCAACCTATCGCTTTAGCTCAAACATTCCAGTCCTGCCAACGACCTTGTGAAACTTTTCTGCACCCTTTCATTGATTGGCAACTTGGCTGAATTTCTGAGCACATGCCTTGCTGCCTCAGAAATCAGTCCCGCTCTCCATTCTTTGTAGTATTAATCAAGACCACAGATTAATAGCCCAATGCTGTAACCCTCAATTGACTGTATAACACGGTCTCCAAGATACGTCTTTAAATAGAACATGTATTTGTAGACACTGGGCTGAATTTTACCAAAAATTGTCTATGTGACAATTTCAGGGAGTTTTTCTCTCACTGAGCAGTATTGAAGTTTCTCACACAATTCTCTGTTGTCCACCTTATTATACATGTACCACACCTTCATAACACTGTGCTCATGCTATCTTGTGCTTGCCTGTAGCAGACATACTTATCACTGGGATTTCTGCCATTGACACCATTTTTAAAGCACAATTGTGCACCAGGTCAATCACTGCAAGCCAATAACTGCCATTTTCAGTTGCAGTGTAGGAAGAATTGCTCCAAGATGGGCAACAGAGGCATCTTGCCACCCTGATTTGCTGACAAGGACCTGGAGGCCCTTGGTGAACGAGATGGTGTAATTTCTGAATGAGGTGGCAAAGTGCTAAAAGACGAGGAAAGGAAGAGGTGCTGTGAGCATCTGAGTAAGTGCAAAGTGAATGAGCACGAAAAGAACTAGCACTAAGATTCTTGAGACGCATCCTGCTCCAATCTATGACATGGGTGACAATCCTGAAAGCAAAGTGGCTTGGCAGGAACATTACAAGAAAAGGTCTGGGTGCATTCAAAAGTGTCGTTCAGAAGTGGAAAACTGTATATGTAGTGCATCAGAGATGTGGCCTGATGATGTGATGACGTTGGTAGGTGTCTGATTACACCCTCTGTGGACAAAGACTGCAGAGAGTCAATGTCCATTGAGCAGACCATCAGATCTTGGGGACTGCTGGCCAAGATGGAGGACCAGAGGAGAGTGCGACGAGCAGCTGGGATGCTGCTAGGTACCTGCTCTGATTTTCATGTTGGGAATTGTCGCCATGCACTTTCTGTCCTCTGTGTGTAGGAGAAGCAAATTCCATGTAAATTTGCTGAGATTAAGCATCAATAGGGCGTTAACACATGCAAATAGGTCTCTCACTACTCACTAACAAGATTCTTATCTCCTTGCTCAGACCTTGGAAGGTAAGTCAGACATATTTTTTGCATTGTCGAGAATCTCATTGTTTTCAATCACGCCACATTTTCGCAACTGACTGACCATTCGCCAAGTCATAATTCTGCTGATATAACACAGATATAACACTGTGATAATTATGCCCATTGTTTTTGTTGTTTACCAGGTAGCATATATAACTGCGTGGAAATGACTGAGAAAGTGGAGAAAGTTTCAGCACTGCATGGTACTGGTTCAGTGCTTGGATGAGACATTGGATTTTTGGCTATGTTTACCACTTCAATGCTACAAGATGTGGATGATTATTTAGGCGGCCTGCACATAATGAGACAAAGGCTTGTCATTTCTTAACACTTGTTATGATTAAAAATCCTACTTTATTAGCTTCCAACTTTCAGTTCAGCAAAAAAGCAGCCTTGACATTGTAAATCCTTAGACCCTTCTTCAGAAATGGTCTAGGCCCGGAACGTCAGCTTTCCTGCTCCTCTCATGCTGCTTGGCCTGCTGTGTTCATCCAGCTCTACACCTTGTTATCTCTGTTGCTGTTCAAATGTTGTTTATGGCTAACTTAAGAATTGTTTGTAGATGCTTAAGTCTCCTTGAGACGCTGAGGCATTGAGCATGATATCTCATTATGCCAGACATGCTGCCCCATTATCCTTTGACATGGAAAGCAGATCAATCCATCCACCACGTTCAGCAATATTGCTACTTCATCAAACATTATACATGGAGTCTAAGTACTCTACTGTAGCAACCGAGCCCTCACATTCCAATTACTTCCACCAGGTTTACACAGGATAACTTAGAATTTTGAAACAAACAGACAGGCTGGTTAGCCCAACAGGTTCATACCAGTGGTTATGTTCTTTGCCGTGTATGTCCTGCCACTTTGCCTCATCTAATCCCATCAACATATTATCCTGTTTGTTTCTTCTTCTTGTATTTATCTATCTCCCTTTAAATGCATCTATGTTTTTCACCTCAAGTATTCAAAGCAATAACATGTTTTCTTTTTATCAGCCAATTCACCATGAGATTCAAAGTATTGATGAATTTGAACTCAGTTCAAAATTTCAGTTCATAAAAATGAAGTAATTCACCAAAATTTGTATAAAATCCGAAATTGAATTGGTTAGCCAAGCCAAGTTAGCTTTAAACTGAGGGGACAGGGCATTATTAGTTATTGAAATTCAACTGCCCTTAGACTCTCATCTGAAATACCATACCTCATATTGCCTCAAATACGGTAAATAACAAGAACCTCAAATTAATGGCTTATCTATTCATTTTGACTGAACTCATTAATTCCAAAAAAAAATCTATGTTTGCTAAGTAGGCTAGAAAAAAATCATGGAAAGCTGGTCACAGCCAAATGCAAATGTCAAAGCCTATTTTGTCTTCAGAGAACCTTGAAACGTTTCACAAACCATCAGCAGGCTAATCTGCGCTTAGTCAGGCTTTTGGGAGTGTTGTTTGGTATTTGCTGGGCCCAAGCTGTGTGCCCTGAAGGTGCAACCTTCTAATCATTATCTGTCTGTGTTATTACCCAACCGAACGGGTTCCACTTTTAAATAAAATATGCAAAGGTTTCTTAAATTATCACCTGAGGCAAAGCAGATTGCCTTTCTTGCTGTTACATGTTGTTAATCTGTGAAATGCAAATTCCTATCATCTTATAGTTAGGCTTTATTAACTTTTTTAAATTTAAAATTCTGGGAACAATGAGTTCTGTCATTTCTGAAATTATATTTTCTTCTTTTCTCTCTTTCTTCCTGTGAAAGCCAGTTTAAAGCATGAAATTGTCAAGGGAAATAAGAGGCGATTCATCTCCTTTCTATATGGTTTTAATTGGCTGCCTAGCAATTATTAGCTTCTTTTCTCCCAACCAAATTTTTTATCCTTTATCATTCAAACTCATTTATTTATGCTTTGGCCAGAAAACACAACAGAAATTGTGTGGTCGAGGGCTTGCATTCATAGTCTCTTGATTGCCATTCGACCAACACCGACTCCCACCTCAATGGCAAATCTTGCGGTCTATTGGTTGTCAGTTGAAAGATTGGAGTTCATTTTATTTTTGCAACCAGCAGTGGAGTCATCATTCTCTAGGATTCTTTGGTTTGCACCATGTACAACTCAGAAATTTTCAATGATAATTTGTACTTCAGCCCTTAAAATGAAAAACGGTTGACTTGCAAATTTGTACAGCTTTGGTTCAACTTTTAACAACATTAAAGAAAGACATGCTGGTAGTCGATTTGACAGACATAGTTTCTTAGAAGCCTTGTGTGAACTAATTACAGTACTGATTCACAACACCAAGCCAGTAACTGTCACATAGCCAGATCTTGTCTGGCAAACTGGATACAAAGAGGGACACCTTCCTCTGTTTATGGTGTTTAATGCCACTTTTTGTCATCTTTTTACTTTGGTAGTGTGTGGAGAAAGTGTAAATACAGTAAAACCTTCATTATACAGCAGATTGGGTGAATGGGTGGTGTCAGTTAATCGAAAATTAATCATCTGTGCTCTGCAAGCAGGTACTAGAAAAGTTTAAAAGAATCTTTTGTGGGGGAGTCAGAGTGATATATGGAGAAAGTGGGAAAGGCCAATAAATGTGTTATAGCCTTGTTAAAAGTCATAAATTAACAGCTAGCGTGTGCAGTATTCCAGAGGCACAACAAACCAAGAGCTGAGTGTTTTATGGAAGTTCAGACCTTGTGTAGGTAAGGATTATGAGTACAAAGAGTTATGAGTATCAGAACAGTGATCTTTTTCAGAGCTTTTTGCCCCTAGGAATAGGTGTAGCAGCCATTCCTGTATTCATAGTGAAAGAAGAGAAGAAATGTGGAGTGTGATAAAATGGGAAATATGAGAGGCTTACAGCAGGCACAATCCTGGGTAAGAAACCGATTGAAAATTTGAGATGCTTAGCATCAAGATAAATCTCAAATCCTAAGCAGCTAACCCTGACATAGTACAAACGTGAAGAATCCTGATCACTGCTGCAATAGATGGGATATTGAGGAAGCTTACGGAGATGGAAGTTCTTCAGACATTAAAATGAAGCTTCTTAATTAAAGTCCTCTATCCATATCAAGACCTTCAGTATTTGGGCCAGTTGAAGTTAATGAAGGCAGTCACAAAGTTCTATCGAATGCCAGTGGTGCCACTATTACCACCTGTAAGGTCTACTCTCACTTGTCACGTACTAGCTATCAAGAGACGGTGGTAAATAGGAAAGATAGAAGGTAGGTCCGGCAGAAATGCAGACTCTGCTTCATCTGACAGCAAGGTTTAGAGCTGGATGAACACAGCAGGCCAAGCAGGATGAGAGGAGCAGGAAATCTGACGTTTTGGGTCTAGACCTGCTATTTCTTCATCTGACAGCATTTATTTTCAGTGGACTAGGAGGGAGCAGCCAATGCCAATAAGAGTTCAAATAAGGAAGAAAAATCCAGTGGATGCAGTTTAAAAAAGAGTGAAGCTTACTAAGTGCACTGCTATCCTGGGACATGAACACACCCACTCTATTTTCTGAACAGTTACAGGAGAACAAGTTACTCAGTGTAATAAGCAAGAATATAATTTATTGAATAATGCACACATTGAGAGTATTAATTTGTTTATACGGCTTTATTTAGTTTTTTAAATTTTCATTTCTCCACTAAGTGACAATTAAATATATTCCTTTGTGTCATCAGTACTTTTGGCTGTATATCATGCTAGACTTTGGTTCAAGTGGGAAAGTGAGAATGATGATCATCGGTAAGCCAGGACTATAGTTAAACTTAAGTTTAAGTGGTAGTAAACAGAGCTTTGCTTGAAATATGAAGGCAATAAATTATAGCATAAAACGAAAGCCATAAACCAGCACGTTAGCTCTGAAATGTATATGGCAAAGATCAACGACATATAGTTGTAAAGGATTAATACCTGATTGCAGTCTGGCAGGAAGTCTCACCAACTGAGAGCACTTTAGATACTTTTGCTTTGCAACCCGAACAGGAATCAAAATCTTTGTGGTGGACACCAATCTGATATACACCAGTCATTAGGTCAACTAAGCCAACCAGTCTCTAGAGGAGTTTGAGTTGCTATGATTACATATACCATTAAATGCATGTTGCAATCTGCAGTCATGGTACAGCTTCCAATTCATTTTTCATCACATGCTGACCAGCAATCTCTCCCAATCTTATGACCTGCTATTGGATTTGTTGGAAGGCTTTTTCAACTTGACACACAATCTATTCAGCCATATTGTGAAGATACCTTAGTTGGTCTTCCTGGAGAGGGACTTGAACCCAAAGCTTCTGGCTTAGAGGCAGGGACACCAGCCACAAGACTTACATAGATTCCTGAATAACAGCGCAAAGTCAGAAGTTTGCAGCATCTGGGGACACCAATAAAACCAAAGAAATTAAGTAAGGTAAAGCACAAGTATTGGTACTATATTGTGAACAAAATAATGCGTCATGCAAATTTTATTAACACCATTAGAAATTCCATATCTGAAATGAATTTTCAAGATGCTCTTATTTATCACAAGTTAAAGTGAGAAAACCATGCAGACAGACGGAGTGAGACTGAGACAGAGTGAGTAACTGGGAATTTGGAATAAAAAGGTAATTCAACTATTAATTCTTTTGCAGTCTTAATTATGGGGTAAATGTCAGAATCAGACCACAAAACAAGACCCTTTATAGCCTAATACTGTTGATGTACTAGTTATCTATAAATCACCTGAAATTCCTTGCTTGAATTAAATGTTGATTACCGTAGAACCAGATAATGTTCTGGGGACCCAGATTTGAATCCCGTCATGGCAGATGGTAGAACTTGAATTCAATAAATATCTGGAATTAATGGTCTAATGGTGTCTGTGACTCCATTGTCAATTGTAGAAAAAATCTATCTGGTTCACTAATGTCCTTTAGGGAAGGAAACTGCCGTCCTTATCAGGTCTGGTCTGCATGTGACTCCAGACCCACAGCAAAGTGGTTGACTCTTAACTGTCTCTGGGCAATTAGGGATGAGCAATAAATGCTGCCTAGCCAGCGACAGCCTCATCCTGTGGATGAATAAAGAAAAAAAAATGGCTTATCAGAGCTCCCAATACAAGTATGGTTTGTGCAAAGTACACAGTAAGAGTAAGCTGCATGGTCAGAGTGAGGAAACCGAGCTGGAGTGAGGCCAAGACCGAGTGAGTAACTGAGGATTTAAGTCGAAGTGGGAGTTCGGAACAGAGGGGGAAAGAGCTTCTTTAATTAAGCTTTACTCTAAGACATAATGTCTCCAAAGTGTAAAGTGAACAGTTGAAGAGGTAAGGCATGGATCAAGAGGCTTACCTGAACTGAGCCCAAAAGCAGCGTGACTGTATCAGGGCAGTAAAAGCAACTAATTGGTATAATTGGTTTTGTCAATATTTCCAAACTTTAAGGTGAAAGCTGAGTATTTAGTTTCTGTTTACATCTGTAGAGTTCTTAATCTCTTTTTATCTGAGAAGTAAGTTGTTATGTTTTGATAGTCGGTCTATACTTATTCGAAGGGTAAAAAATTATTTTGAGAGTTATGGCACGGTGGGTTGAAAGGCCGAGTAAAGCTTACATCCTGCAGTACATGTAAATTCATAGAAATACTATGTGTTCCAGATAGACACATCTGCAAGAAGTGTCACCAGCTGCACAAGCTTCATCTCCACATTATCCATCCCTAAATGGTAGTCCAAGAAAGCCAAGCAGGTAATTGAGGAGTGCCCTGTGTCTGTTGTGCTTGCTAATCAGTTTTCCATCAGTCCAATAATCATGAATAGAATGATGCCTGAATAAATCATTGTTTCCCAACACAATCTGCAATAACTATCTCACTTGGGAACTTAAATCATTCAATCAAGAGAAACGTGACCGGTGAGAATAAACAACTCAGTTGTCATCAGCCTCAAGGTTAACGTTGTTTCTGAACTTTCATCAAGCTGGACTTTAAGATCTGGATATCACTTGTTGAATTGACTTCATTTGGGTATGCAAAGGCTGCATCTCATCTTGCTTCACAGCTTCTAGTATCTCCTGTATCACATCCTGGGAGTGACTAATAAAATCTTCTCCGATTTAGTAAGGCACTAGCATCGTATCTTCATCAAGCATTATTATATCATCAGACGCATCTTCTAGGTTCTGTAACTGTTCCTTTTTCAGTTCTATTTACTCTTTAAATTCTATAAGCCTATCATTATTTCTTGCAAACATATTAATTTTCTGCTGATGTTCAAAGATAACATTAACATCTTCTACTGCCACATTCCTCATGGTGGTGGCCATTTTTCCAGATTCTTATTATTGGTGAATATGACACACATTGCTAGATGTTATGAGACCTCTCCTGAAGCCAGTGTGTGAATCTCACATTCCACTGTTTTGTTTAACTAAGTTAAATCTGCAGAATTCTTGTTAAACCATTTGATTTTGGTACTGTAACCATACCTGAATATATTGCTGTAGGAATGGCAAATGGTGAAATCACCCTTTATCATATCATGTTCTCTTTTTCTTCCTTATCTCTGACCAAAGTGGGTGAGGTTATTTCCTTAGAATGTATAAACTGAATAGTTTAAATAATTATTTTAGGTAATGTGATGTTTGCTCTGTAACTACAATGTATTTAACCTTACAGACTAATCACAATGTTAAACATGTCTTACTGCTTAGCAGAGAATATTCTCAATTCTGAATGATGTGGATGGATTCCACAATCTCTCTGCCTTTATATCTGATCTGTGCCTTAGTTGGTCTGTAACATTTAATCGTGATCATCAAGGATGTTTCAAATTCATGGATGATCATTGTAATTTTATTTACTTAAGACATTCTGGAAATATTGTCTGGAAAGACGGCCAAACTATATACCTAACAATCCAGTCCCATGCCAATACTTTGAACAGTGCAAACACTTCACTGTCATTGCTGAATTGCTAGTCTTCGCTGTGTAATTAGTAATATCAAGAGTTCTTTGACTTGAAATTCTGCAAAGAATTTATCGATAACATTTGGGAATTACAAAATATCACACAAAGATACAACATCACTCTGTCTACTATCAGTGACATTCTGTGCACTGCCAAAGGCAATAGAAAAATGAACCACTGATACCTTTATATTTTCCTTCAAGGCCATAGGGTTGGCTGGGAATAGATTTTGTTGCGTATTTTCTTCCCATCATAGAACATTACTCAAAGTGGATTGAACTCAACATAGTGTAACGATCGTGTTTGCAATGAAATCACTGCAGTGAATCTATTCAAAGGCATGGTTTTCTGGACGTTGTAGTCTCTGGCAATGGTCAATGCTTTTCAAATGAACAGCATGAGAGATTCACAGGTGAATAAGATTTCCTTGATTAAAACAGTACACCTCGCTATCTTATAGCAAATGGAGAAGCTGAGCTAGAAGTACTGACAATAAAAGCATTTTATCAAGAAAAGCAGATTATAATCTTGCACTCTAAAGCTATTGATTCTCACCACCACAGAATGGGTTATCTTCATCAGGGTTACCAATTTGCAGGAGATTAGAAAAAACTTCCATCCCCGTCTCAGATGTCCAAACCAAACGTTACCTAAAAATAACCATGACATAGTGAAACAGCACAAAGAGAAGTGAAGGACTAACCATATTTGAGTTTTTAATATAAAAGTATGACACAAGAATTACCAGAGCTGCAGCCCAGGTGAGAGTATGGGCAAGAGATCGACAGAGAGGAGAGAGGATCACAATGTAAACACAACAAAGATCATATATGATTAAAACTGATCATTGGATTCTAAGGATAAAACAAGATACATTAATAATATTGTACAAGACAGCAATAGCAACATGGAATTATTTCTTAAAAGAAGAGGAAGAAACAAATTCTGCAACCATTCACGAGTGGAATGCTCACACAGACAGAAGGAGAATGCAGGATGACCTTGAGCTCAGAATAAGAGCAGAACCAGATAAGGAAGATTGGTCAAAGCATAACAAAGACTAACCCTGTGCAGTTTTAAATGTTGAGGGGTGATATTTAGAATGAAAATATAAGGGGGATGAAGGACTTGTGGATTTTAACAACAGAAGCACAAAAAAGAGTCACAAGATTAATTAGAGAGAGTGGGAAGGGAACCAAAGCTATCATCTGGTGTGAATATAATGTGTGTTTCAATATCAAGTTGCAAACAAAAGTTATTTCAGAAAATTCCATGGATTCCAGAAGCATTACTTTGATTTGGTAGATATAGACCAAACACATGAGAAAATAGATGGGGTCTTGCAAGTGGTTATATTACTTTGCATTTACTGTCCTTGGCCCTTTATGTGGTAGATGTTGCACATTTGCAAGGTGTTGAACTAACATTGGCGAATATCTACACATTATCTAGTTCATAGATCAAAGGCTTGGTTTTGGTTAATCTATTGTTGCACAAGGCGATTCAAATAGGCATCACACCCTTTGTTTTCATATGCAAAGAGCCTAAGGCCTATTTTAGGCAATAACCCTGAAAAACTATCTTCATATTTCAGTGAGGCACACTTTCTACGTATAATGTGTGGGTGAATTATCATTCAAAAGTCAGGCATGGCACCATCAACGTCTTGGTCTATCTATTACTTTTTGGAAGAAAGGTCCATCATTACTGTTGAAGACGGTATTTATTAAGCTATGCTAAGCATATGTGTACCAGATAAAAAATGGGAAAGGTCAAGAGAATAGAGATAGTCCAAAGGATTTTTCTGAAGATAATTAAATGTTGTAACAAGGATGGTAACGTTTTCCAGATTCGTAATTTGGATAAAAAACAGATGAGTCACTCTGAGCTATTTTTATTTTTAGAAATAAATCCAGACCATAAATCCATTCTCCTTTGGTGAACAATGAGACACACGTTTATGCTTAGAGAAATCTGCATATTTAGCCTCTATAAAGAAGACAGTTTTGTCCCACAGATAAATATCTAGAAGCTGCATCGCTCTTGGTTCATTTGAATATTGGACAATACATAAGATTTGATCAAGTGAATTTGGATTTGCACCAGTTAGACTTCAAACTTCAATCCTCTCAAAGTGCAATGCTTCTTTTTTTTTACCACACTTATTTTAAATATTGCTTCCTTTCATTTGTATAGAATTTTCCTTATTTAAATAGGACTTACATTTTGTGAACTGATGAAGTATGAAACAAAGTATTCATCATTATTGATTAAATCAGACCAATGGAGAGGTTAGCTTGCCTCAATCTTGAATCAGTCAAAACTCTCAATTTTTAACAGCTTTACTTTGGCTGTAATTACCAAAAATGTATTGGCTGCCAAAAGCAAATTTCAATATGATTAAGTAAATATGTGTTTTCTCTGAGTTGATAAAATACCATGTTTATGCCTCAGTGCTAATCATAGTTTTCTGAATATATCCATCCTTCCTTTTGAAACAAAATGAGCATGATTGCATAACATGAAAAAGTATGCAGCAAATGGGAAACTTTGCCCAGTATTTACCCGCCTTCAGCAGGGGTAGTATGTGGGCAGGGAAATAAAAAGGTCACAGCTCCAGGGATCTTTTCATTTGATCATGAGACGTAACAATGTCAACATTTACTACTCACCTTAATTGCAGTTGAAAAGTTGTTGGTGCACTGCTGCAGCCTGTGTGTTGAAAAACACCCACAATGCTGTTAAGGGGGGAGTTCGTGCAGTTTGACTAAAGGAATAGTAGAAATAAAGGAATGGCAATACAATTCCAAGTCAGGATGGTATGTGGCTTCAAGGGAAACTTGCAGATGGTGGTGTCCCTTATGTCTGCTCCCATAGACCTACCAGGTGTTAGAGCTGTCAAATTTATAAGCAGTTGTCAAAGGAGATTTGAAGAGTTGTAACGGTACACTTTGCATATAGTATGTTAGGCTGCTTCTGTGCATTATTAAGGGAGAGAATGAATGATTAAGGTGATGCATGAGGTGCCAAGCAAATGTTTGTTTGTTCTTAACATTGTTGTTGATAATGTAAACATCCAGGCAAGTAGACAATATTCTTTTATGCTTTTGACTTGAGTCTTCTAAACAGTTGTTGTCCCATCCTTTCATCTGCATTTGTTGCTATGATATCCATATATGGCCAAATCAGTTTCTGAACAATAATTACCCCAGGATGATGATGGTTAATGATTGAACAACCACAACACCTTTTGGATGTCAAGGATAGATGATTAGATTCTTTCTTGTTAGTGATGGACATTGCCTGAATTTTTTGTGGCATGAATATTACTTACCATTTATTAGTTTAACTTTAGTATCCTAAGTACTACTTCTTGAGTCCATTCTGCTTTCTCTAAGCCTGTTTATTTCAGCTTAGTATATACACATTTTCTCAATGCTCTGGAAGAATTCCTGCTCCCTTCCATCTTTCTTCATCATCATGTGACATTAGCATCACAACTGCATCATTAAACAACATAATTTAATAGATTTTGCTGATGTTTCATTATTCTGCACCTTTTCCTAAGTTTCTACACCCATTCACATCTTTGTCCCCCCCTCCCCTACCCACCCAAGCCTCAAGTTGTGCAGGCTTACTCATTGTGATGCTTTGACCAACCTTCATTGAACTGATTCCCGTCTCATTCTGACATCATAGAATCATAGAGTCATAGAGGCATACAGCATGGAAATAGACCCTTTGGTCCAACCAGTCAATTCTGAATATAATCCCAAACTAAACTATTCCTATTTGCCTGCTCCTGGCCCATATCCCTTCAAACCCTTCTGATTCATATATCCATCCAAATGTCTTTTAGCTTTGTAATTGTACGCACATCCACCACTTCATCAGGAAGTTCATTCCATATGTGAACCACTACTGTGAAAAAAATTTGCCTCTTGTGTCTTTTTTAAATCTCTCACCTCTCACTTTAAAACTGTGTCCCCTAGTCTTGTAATTCACGATCTTAGGGAAATGACAGCTACCATCAACTCTATCTATTCCTCTCATTATTTTATAAACTTCTTTCAGATCACCCCTCAACCTCCCAAGCTCCAGTGAAAAAAGTCCCAGCCTATCCAGTCTCTCCCTAGAATTCAAACCTTCTATACCCGGCAACATCCTGGTAAATTTCTTCTGAAACCTCTCCAGCTTGATAATATCCTTCCCATAAATGGACGAACAGAACTGGACACAGTATTCCAGAAGACGCCTCACCAATGTTCTGTGCAACCTCAACATAATTACCCAAATTCTTTACTCAAAGGGCTGAGCAATGAAAGCGAGCATGTCAAAAGCCTTCTTAAACATCTGCCATTCTTTTCTTTTGATCTATTATCCATATTCTCTTTCTGTAGATGTAGCTCTGGTCAGTCTCATTTTCTGTACTGATAATTGGAAGTTTAAGCCTATTTGTTTCTTTGTTCTTCTTTGCACATTTTCACAATATTGTGGTCATTCTCAGTTTCATTTGGCTGTGGCTTGTGCCACAGAGATGTAAGATACGTTGCAATATGCTACTCATAATAGCATTAAGTGTGGTGATCCATTCTTGTGATGATGACCTGAAGTTTAATAATGAAGGATTTAAATCTTCATTCTCCTTCAATTATGTCTTCATTGTGGCAACTCCTTGCTCAGCTTCTCCATTCACATGAGGATAATAGGGTGAACTTGTGACATGAATCCAGTCACATTCATGTGCAAATAATTTGAACTGCTCATTTACAAATTGCAGACCATTATCTGAGACTCCAATTTACAAAATATCATGCGTTGAGAAGATTTTGTTGTGATTCACTCACTGCTTCTACTGCAATCTTGTGTAGATGGTTTACTTGCATCCTGGGATCATCTGCAGCAGTGCGAGCAAGTTCCGAGGGTTTGTGGCAACACTGAGCTTGAGGCTTTGGGAAAAGGGGCTCACTTACCTTACAGAGATGAACCTTTGTTATGGAGATCTCTTTTCTACTTGGCTGTTTGTTTTTATATTCCTGCTTTCGCTTTTTTTTTTGCAATTCTGGCTTTTGTGTTATAGATGGCTGTTTTGGTTTTTGTATCTAAGATGGGGTTTGTTTTAAATTTGGGTTTTTGTATCTAAGTTAGCAGTGGAGAATGGTGACTTGTCACTGTACTCCTGTACTTCTATACTTCTATACTTGAGTATGCATGACAATAAAACCTAATTCTAATTCTAATTGTGATCTTAAGCAGTAATCTATGGAAATAACTAAGATATTGGCTTTGAACACGAGTAAATCCATTCTCAATCACTCCCAAGACTTTGGTGGAAAAGCCGATGGTAGTAATAGTTCTTTCTTGGCTATTCATCATGAATTAAATGTGGTTCTTGATCATTTCTTGTATTGTGTATAATTCCTCCTAATTGTTTGTTACATACTCATATGACACTTAGTAAACTCCAAACCACCTTAAATTCCCTGGGCAAAAAAATCATGTTCTTGATGGTATTGAAGCCTAGCAAGACAGTAATAACTGCGGGACACTGACATTGCTTGAAGTAGTTCATGTTTGAAATGCTGAAGTATGGCATTTTTAAATGTAGGGTCACAGTGTTTTACAGCACAGAAATAAACCTTTTCACCCATAGTCTTTGTGCAGATCATTAAGCACTTATCCACTCTAGTCCCATTTTCCAGCACTTGGTCTGTAGCCTTGTATGCTATGGAATTTCATATGTTTATCTCATTTCTTCTTCAGTGTTGTGATGGTTTCCAGCTTTACTACCCTTTCAAGAAGCGGATTCCAAATACCCACCACTGTCTAGGTGAAAGAATTCTCCCTTTAAACCCCTCTAAAACACCCTGCCTCTTACCTTAAATCTATGCCCTGGGTATTGACCCTTCCACTAAGGTGAACAAGTTTCTGCTTATCCACTTTATCTATGCCATTCTTAATTTTGTACACCTTTATTAGGTCCCTCCTTAGCCTTCTCTGCTCAAAGGAAAATAAACCCAACCCATCTAGTCTTTTATTAAAGCTGAAGCACTGTAGGCGAGGCAACACTCTAGTGACTCTCCTCTACACCCTCTCCAGTGCAATCACATCCTCCCTATAGTTTAGCACCCAAAACTACAAACATTACTCCAGCTGGGGGCTAACTAACATCTTATATGGTCCCATCATAATCTCCCTGTTGTTGTATTCTGAATGACCGAACTAATAAAAGCCATATGCTTCATTAACCACCTTATCCTCCTGTCCTTTTGCCTTCAGGGATCTATGGATGTACACACCAAGATGCTTCTGATCCTGTGTACTTCCCAGCGTCCCATCATACACCATTCCCTCTGTACTCCCTTACCTTATTAGTCTTCCCAAAATGTATTACCCACACACTTTCCAGATTAAATTTCATTTGCCACTGTCCATCTGACCAGCCCATTTATATTATTTATAAACTTAGGCTTTTCTCCTCATATTTAGTGCACCAACAATTTTTGTGGCATCTCCAAACTTATACATTAAATCTCCAGCATTCATATCCAGATTACAAACAACAAGGGACCCTATCTGCTGTTATTTGGTACTTCTCCACAATATATTCAGTCAACGAATCATACCTCATTAGCTTCAACCTGAACCTTTGAATTCTGAGCAGCATGTCGGTTATTTGTTTTGTATTCAATAGAGCCACGATGGTTTATAGCACGATTCAATCTTAAATTGTAAGCTTGTTATATAACCTGTTTTTTTATTTTCTTGCATGACCTTGCTGTTCTGTTTCAATCATTGCATACCACTGTTCCATCTCAATGATATGTTTTCCATTTCTCTGCATGTCAAAATGTAATGCCCCCAGTCCTGATTTGCAAGGTTTTCTTATGGGAACTGAAATCGCTAAATTTTGTTAACTGCTTCCTATTTGATAGCCTAGCACCATAGATGACCAAATGTAATCGATGTCTCAAAGACTCATTTATTTCTGCTTAGTTTGACAAATACTTCCCCTCCCAGCTAACCATGGCAAGGAATCTTTGAAGTATTTTTCCTTGGAGATGGAACCTCTCTGAGAGTCTTGATCTTCTGGGAGTTAACTGTGATTGTAGTATCTTGGATTATGTACCCAAGAAATATTACTCTCAGCTTTGCAAACTTAGAGTTCTCATGATTAGGCCTGTCTTCTGAAGCATTTGCATAATGTTTTGATCGCGTTCTTCTTTTGTGCCTCCATGTATTAGAATATCATCCGTGTGACATATGGCCCCATTGTTGCTTTTCAGTGTGTTTGATATTGTTCTTTGAAAGGTTAGATCCATGCAGATGCTTATTAAAATCATAGGCTTTGATAATGTAACTATTCTTGAACATTATTTTGTCAGTAACTAATTAGTGAAGTTACTCCTTGTCGAAGCACACAATCTATTTTTTCCTTTAATATCTTCCCTAATAAGGGATTTCATAATCAGTGGATCAGGCAGGTGTTTCTGCAGCCATCAATGTGACTCCAAGACGGTGTGTTACCTCCGTGGTAAAGGATGTTATGGAGTAGCTGCAGGACATTCATCTGAAGAAGGATGATCAGCCAGAGGTGGTGTCCTTAGTTAAGAATAGGGGTGCAGCCCTGAAAGCAGAATTCAGGGAGCTAAGTCGGAGATTGAAAGGGAGGACTTCTAAACAGTAGTCTCAAAATTGAATAGAACACGAGTAGGCCATTCAGCCCCTCAAGCCTGTTCTGCCATTCAATGAGATCATGGCTGACCTGTGGCCTCATTCAATAAAGCTGCCTTTGGCCCCTATCCCATAATAAATCTGCTTAACAAAAATTTCTCAGATTTAAAATTAACAACTGATCCAGCACCCATTGCCATTTGCGGAAGAAAGACCCAATCATCTACCACCCTTCATGTGGGAGGGAAGTGCAAAGGCAATAAACTCACACTATTTGCTATTATCTTTTGACACTCTTAATTACCAGGAATCATCTTGCTATTTTCTCTCTGCATATAAATTCTTTGTCTGCACACTTACCTCCACTTCACCTGACAAAGGAGCAGAGCTCCTTCGATTTCAGATAAGACTGTTGGTCTATAAGCTGGTGTCACGTAAGTTCTGACTCTCTTGAAATGCAACCCAAATTGTCAGACTACGACCCCTCATTCAAGAATCCCCAAACAGTAGAAATCATTTATATTTATCTACCCTGTCTTTTCCTATCTTTTCTTTAAATTAAGGTTTTGTAACTAAGATGGTGTTGATGAATGACAATTTTGTACATTTTTCACTGCACTCCTGTATTCCCACACTGGAGTACATTGATAATAAAATCTGATTCTAATTCTAGTTCTAAAATTCTTGAGAAAACAGACCTAATTTGCATAATCTCTTCTCATAACATAACCCCTGATGTCCTGATATCATTCTTGTAAAGCCATATTGTATTTCCTCTAGGGTCATTATATCCTTCCAAAGGAGTGCTGCCCAGATCTGCTCATGGTTCTCCAAATAGGGTTTAATGAGGGTTTTGTAAAACTGCAGTATAACATCCGCTTCCTTTAGGCCACTCCACTATGTATAAAGGGTAGTGTTTCATTAGCTTACCTGATTATTTTCTCACCTGTTCGTGACATTTTAAAGAGCTATGCACCTGAACTTCCAAGTCTCTTTGGACATTCACTGTATTTTACTTCGTACTGTTTAGAAAGTACCATGATGTATTTTTTTTGGTCCAGAATGTATAACCCATATTTCCTTACATTGAACCCCACCTGCCACAGTTTTTCCCATTCACTTGGTCCATTAATGTCCCTATGTAATGTTAGGCTGTCATTTACACTATCTACAATGCCACCTAACTTTGTTCCATCAGCAAATTTGGATATGACTTTCTGTGCCCTTAGCCAAATTGTTAATAAATAATGAATAAAAATGAAATAAATTCATAATAATCTTTCCTGACCAAAGGACTGCTCCGTCATCAGAGATTCAGAACTTACATGACACCAGCTTATAGACCAACAGTCTTATCTGAAATCGAAGGAGCGCTGCTCCTTCGTCAGGTGAAGTGGAGGTAAGAGTGGAGACAAGGAATTTATATGCACAGAGAAAATAGCAAGATGATTCCAGGTAATTAAGAGTGTCAAAAGATAATAGCAAATAGTGTGAGTTTATTGCCTTTGCACTTCCCTCCGCTTCACCTGAAGAAGGAGCAGCACTCGAAAGCTTTCGATTTCAAAGAAACCTGTTGGACTATAACCTGGTGTCCTGTGACTCCTGACTTTGTCCATCCCAGTCGAACATCAGCACCTCCACATCATCAGAGAGAGAAAAAGCTACTGGTGGTCGTTTAATCTGAGGGTTCCCACACTTCAGGCAAGGAGAGAAGTAGCATCCTTCATGGTAAAATCAGCTGGTACAAGAATTAAATCCATGCTGTTGTTATTATTCAGCATTGCAATCCAGGCAACAAAGCTAGCCAACCCCCAATGATAGTGTAAGTAATTGACACAGATCTTTGTTGGACAACGCTGGTCATATCCTACCAGTTTGAGTACCTAGCCATTATCCCTTCTTGCTGTCACCTACCACTCAACCAATTTTGTAGCCATTTCTGTAACTTTCCCTCAATTCCATGGGTTTCTACCTTAACTAGTCTCTTATGTGAGACTTTATCAAAAGGTTTCTGGAAATACACAGAAACAACATCTTGAAAATTTCAATGAGGTTTCTCAGGCATGACTTCCCTGTCCATGCTTGCTCTCACCGATTAACTGAAATTTTTCGAGTGTTCAGTTACCCAGTTCTTGGTGATAGATTTCAACAATCTCCTGCCTCAGATGTTAGCCTAACTGGTGTGTAATTTGTTGGATTTCCTTTTTCAAATTTCTCAAAAAGTAAAGTGACATGCAATTTTCCAATTCAGAGGGATGACTCCAGTATGTACAGAATACAAAAAAATTATAGTTCGGGTGTCTACAATATGTTCCCTTACTTCCTTTAGCACCCTTGGATGGAAACAGTTTGTCCTGGGAATTTGAGTTAACAAGGTTTAGAGATGGATGAACACAGCAGGCCAAGCAGCATCAGAGGAGCAGGAAAGCTGACCTTTCAGGTCTAGACCCTTCCTCAGAAATGGGGGAGGGGAAGGGGGTTCTGAAATAAACAGGGAGAGAGGGGGAGGCGGATAGAAGATGGATAAAGGAGAAGATAGGTGGAGAGGAGACAGTCAGGTCAAAGAGGCGGCGGTGGAGCCAGTAAAGGTGAGTGTAGGTGGGGAGTTAGGGAGGGGATAGGTCAGTCCAGGGATGACGGACAGATCAAGGAGCGGGATGAGGTTAGTAGGTAGGAGATTGGGATGGGTCTTGAGGTGGAAGGAGGGGATAGGTGGGAGGAAGGACAGGTTAGGGAGGCGGGGACAAGCTGGGCTGGTTTTGGGATGCGGTTGGGGGAGGGGAAGCTTGTGAAGTCCACATTGATACCATTGGGCTGCAGGGTTCCCAAGTGAAATATGAATTGCTGTTCCTGCAACCTTCGGGTGGTATCGTTGTGGCACTGCAGGACGCCCAGGATGGACAAGTCATCTGAGGAATGGGAAGGGGAGTTGAAATGGTTCGAGACTGGGAGGTGCAGTTGTTTGTTGCGAACCGAGCGTAGGTGTTCCGCAAAGTGGTCCCCAAGCCTCCGTTTGGTTTCCCCGATGTAGAGGAGGCCACATCTGGAACAGCGGATACAGTATACCACATTAGCAAATGTGCAGATGAACATCTGCTTGATGTGAAAAGTCTTCTTGGGGCCTGGGATGGGGGTGAGGGGGTAGACATAGGGGCAGGTGTAGCAAAGAAAAGTGCCAGGTGTGCTGGGGCTGGAGGGGAGTGTGGAGCGGACAAGGGAGTCACAGAGGGAGTGGTCCCTCCAGAAGGCAGATAAGGGTGGGGAGGGAAAAATATCTTTGGTGGTGAGGTTGGATGGTAGATAGCGGAAGTGTCGGAGGATGATGCCTTCGATCTGGAGGTTGGTGGGGTGGTATGTGAGGACGAGGGGCATTCTATTTTGGTTGTTATTGCGGAAGGGGTGGTGTGAGGGATGAGTTGCGGGAAATGCAGGAGACACCTCACCCCCATCCCAGGCCCCAAGAAGACTTCCCACATCAAGCAGATTTTCACCTGCACATCTGCTAATGTGGTATACTGTATCCACTGTTCCCGTTGTGGCCTCCTCCACATCGGGGAGACCAAGTGGAGGCTTGGGGACTGCTTTGCGGAACACCTATGCTCGGTTCGCACTAAACAACTGCACCTCCCAGTCGCGAACCATTTCAACTCCTCCTCCCATTCCTTAGACGACATGTCCATCGTGGGCCTCCCTAACCTGTTCTTCCTCCCACCTATCCCCTCATCCCACCTCAAGACCCACACCCATCTCCTACCTACTAGCCTCATCCCGCTCCTTGACCTGTCCGTCATCCCTGGACTGACCTATCTCCTCCCTGACTCCCCACCTACACTCACCTTTACTGGCTCCATCCCTGCCTCTTTGACCTGTCTGTCTCCTCTCCACCTACCCTCTCCTTTATCCAACTTCTATCCGCCTCCCCCCTCTACCTATTTATTTCAGAACCCCCTTCCCCTCCCCCATTTCTGAAGAAGGGTCTAGGCCCGAAATGTTAGCTTTCCTGCTCCTCTGTTGCTGCTTGGCCTGCTGTGTTCATCCAGCTCCGCACCTTGTTATCTCAGACTGTCCAGCATCTGCAGTTCCTACAACCCTGTCCTGGGAATTTGTCACTTTTTAATTCCATTATTTTCCTCATTTCCAATGTTTTACTTAGATTAATTTTATTCAGTCCTTTTTCCCGATCCACTATTAATTTCCTCAGGACCTCTGGCAACTATCCTCCTTTTCTACTGTAAATACTGAGGCAAAGTAATCACTCAGTCACACGCCCAGCCACCTCTGCTAGTGAGCATAGAAGAAAGTGAATTGAGTGATTGAACACATGTCATGGTGTGGGAGGGAAAGCATCAGATTTCTGGGCCATTAGGACTGGTCCTGGGGAGTTTGGGGCCTGTGCAAGCTGGAAGAACTACACCAGAACAGAGGTGGGGGTAAATGTTCTTCCAGAGAGATTTATTAGTGGTGCTGGGAAAGATTTAAAGTTGATTGGGAGGGTAATGGGAAGATGTGGGCAAACTCAGAGCAGAGAATGGGAGGTAGAACCTTAGCAAGTGTCTCTGAAGACCGAGAAACTGATGAGTTGAGAGCACAGATTTTCACATGGATGGATATCGTTAGCTTAACAGAAACTTGGCTTGAAGTGGGGAAAGGATGACAGCTCAATGTCCTTTGGTATAGAGTTTTCAGGCAAGATACATAAAAGGATAAAAAGATAGAGGTGTAGCTTTATTGGTTAAAGAATCAATCACAGCTGTGTGAAGGAATGATATACTAAATGAAGCATCAAATGAGGTCATGTGGTTTGTACTCAAAACGAAAGAAGTGACAATCATACTGCTATCCAAAAGCTTTCGACCCCTGAATAATGGGAGAGAGTTCAAGGAGCAAATATGAAGGCAAATTTCTGAGTGGCAAAACAAAAGGGAAATACTAGTTAGGGATTTCAACTATCCAAATATAAACAGGGATAGAAGCAATATGAAAGGCACACAGAACACATAATTCTTGAACTACATTGAAGCCAGCATGTAACAAGTCCAATGAGGGAGGCCATATTTTTGGATTTAGTTTTGGAAATGAAGCTGGGCAGTTGGACGAAGCTGCAGTCCATGTGCAATTTGGATACAATGATCATAATGCAATTAGATTTAGCATCATTATGAAAAATGACAAAAGGTACTTTGTCTTCAATTTTCCAAAGTTTGTGAATAATGTTGAAAACTCTCTTCCAAATTCGCTTTCTTAGTCTACATCTGCAATCTTATCAACCTTTTAAACTAATTTCAGTCTTAAATATGTGTTCCTACTTAAAAATAACTATTTGTGATTCTGAGTGACGTAATGATATCGTTTAATATCTCTTCCCTTATATCTGAGATTTGCTGTAAATTGGCCTTTTCTGGGTTCCTATAACTGCAATGTAATGATTTCAAGCAATACAAACTAATGACACTGAGGTTCTTGCTCCACTATCCAGTTCAAATTCTACATGGGTCTTTTCACTTAAGT
This sequence comes from Ginglymostoma cirratum, assembly GCA_024137785.1. Classification (NCBI taxonomy): domain Eukaryota; kingdom Metazoa; phylum Chordata; class Chondrichthyes; order Orectolobiformes; family Ginglymostomatidae; genus Ginglymostoma; species Ginglymostoma cirratum. The sequence goes on from JAHRHZ010000040.1 coordinate 5,159,951, forward strand.
TTCTCAAGCATATATTTCCAGAATCATTTATTTCTCCAATGATTTTGTGAGGTGCTTCGCATTCTTGAATCTGCTTTGGTTTTACAGACTTTCCCTGTTGCCTCATTATGATTTATATCGGAGACTTGCACATTTTCTTAAAGTGATGACTTAACCCACAGTTTTAGCATTATTTTCCAGTTGCTGAGCAGTCATCCCACTTGTGTGGTTTGTTCCCTCCATATTTCAGACCTTTAAGTTGGTGGTTGACACATATTTCTCTATTTTTGTTGAGTGCACCTTTTGCACACTTGCTTTTCTGTGGCCTATGTACAGAACTGCCTCACTCAATTCATTCTTGGCTTTTTATTTTTCCCCTGAATGAACGCCCTGTTCTATCTCCAAAGTAGAGTTTGCCTAGTGATTTTCATTGTTTTCTCTTGTGTCAAATCTTCCCTGGCTTGCAAAAGGAATTACATGACCTCATCTGAAATAGCAACAATCATTCATTCACAAATTAAGTGTAACTTCAGACCATCATATGTGCATTTCACTGCTAGCCAGTAGAGATTATTTATGAATGAATCCACCTTTCTCTAGGCCTAGGAATATAGGATTTTATCACGTGATAAGGCCATTTTCCCCTTCATGTTTTCTCTGCCACTCAATAAGATCATAACTGATCTGGTTGTGATCTCTGTCGTGCATTTGTATAAGTGCGGTGGACTGTCACATTAAGAGTCCAATCATGTGACATTATGATATTGTCATTGGCCATTTTGGGCAGGAAACAGCTTAGCCTAACCTTGCTGCCTTTAGACTAAACATCTCCATAATAAAGCTCTTGCTGTTTAATGTTTCGGTCTCCTGGTCCTTCTTAGGACGTAGCACTCTCAATCCCAATTTCCTGTCTGTTTGCCATAGCCCTTGCCTCTCTTTCTATCAAAAATCTATCCCAATCTGCTTTGAGTAAATTCAGCAATACAGCCATCTCTGCTTCCTGAGGAAGCATATTTCATAGACTAACAATTTTCTGAGAGAAAGAAATTCTACTAATCTGCATCTTAAAAGAGGAGACCTCTGAAACTTAAATGTTGTCCCCCAGTTCTAGGCTCTCTCACAAAAAGAAATATCATCCTGCAGGAAACATCAAGCTCTATTTCTTCTAATTAAATTTCACATCCTCTATTATTAAATTTCTCCTTACACCAAAGTGCACGTTGAATGCCCTATGTATGTCTTCAAACAAAGCCCCATTTGTATCAATGTCTTATCTTGCATCCACATCATTCATTATGGTCTACATCATAAGCAGTAATATACGATCCTACCCTATTTAGTCTAGGCTGGTCCTAGTGACTGCTGCTTTGAGATGTTGTTCACTGCAGCCTGGTTTCTGCACCCATTCTTCAGCTTTCTCCTGCACTTGTGATGTGTCTTGATATCCTGATGATACTTGAAAACTATTCCCTTCTTTATCTTGACCATGAGGTTCACTTCAATAGGTGCATTCAAACCCTGTTTTAATTGTGTACCATCTTTCTGTTGCCACCATGTTATTTGTGTGTTGGAAGTCTTACTTTAGTGGGTTCTCATATTTCTCAAGATTCTGGGAAGTTTCTGCTCCTTCCAAGTTTTCTCTATGTAATCCTTTGATACTGACATCAACATTAAATCATTACACATTATCTACAATATAAATTCTGCTAATTATCTCATTATTCTGCAGTTAGAGACAACCAGATATGGGTGGTATATTTCCTCAGTAAAGAACATTAGTGAACCAAATTCTGATCTGCTTCTTTGAACCGATACAACCTTTGGAGTGCAGGGACAGCCACAATGCAGTTAGGGAGGGAGTTTCAGGATTTTGACTCAGAGACAGTGAGGGGATGGTGATATAGTTTCAAGTCAGATGGTGTGTGACTTAAAGGGAATCTTGCAGGTTGTGTTATTCCATGCATTTACTGCCCTTGTCCTTCAAAATCATAGAGTTTGGGGGTTTAGAAGGTGCCGTTGAAGGTGCTTTTGTGAGTTGTTGCAGTGCATCTTGTACATACTGCTGTCACTGTATATCAGTGGTGAAGGGAGTCAATGTTGAAGGTGTTCGATGGACTGAGCCAGTCAACTGGGCTGACTTGTCCTGGATGGTGTCCAGCTTTTTGAGTGTTATTGCAGCTGCACCTACCTACGAATGTGAATCATATTCTGTCACACTCCTGACTGCAACCTCCTAGATACTGGACAGGCTTTGGGAGACAGAAGGTGAGTTACTCACAGCAGAATTCCTAGCCTCTAACCAACTCTTGCAGTCAAAACATTTATATAGTGGGTCAAGTTCAGTTTCTGGCCAATGGTAACCTCCAAGGTGTTGACAGTGGGGATTTACTTATAGGAATGACACAGAATTGTGATTAATTACACATTATTTACTGTGGGACATTTAATAAAGTTAAAGACATTATATAAATGCAACTTGGTGGTGTTCTTGTAATTAATTATGACAGGTGCTGCACAGTCTTTAAATCTTAATGGTAGCAAAATGATATGCGTTAAAGCTGCAAAATGTGCTTTGCTTTTTTCTATACAGCTGGGGGATTGATAGGTCACTATGAAACTATACTGTCAACTGTTGTTAATACAAGATAGCAGCAGAGCATTGCAAGAGTCACGGTGAAACATGATATGCCATAAATTATTTTTTTCTTATACTGTTCAAGAATTCCACTAAAGAGCTCCAGCAAGGTATTAGAATCGTAGGATCTTAGAATCCCTACAGTGCAGATAGAGGCCATTAGGCCCATGAAGTCTGCACTGAGTCTCCAAAGAGCACGCCACCCTATCCCTCTAATTATCATAGCTAACCCATCTAATCTGCACAACCCTGAGCACTTTGGGCAATTTAGCATGGCCAATCCACCAAATCTGCACATCTTTGGACGGTGGGAGGAAAGCAGAGCATCGGCAGAAATCCACAGACACAGGGAGAATGTACAAACTCCACATGGATAGTCACCTAAGGCTGAAATCAAGGCCAGGTCCCTGGTGCTGTGAGACAACAGTGCTAACCATTATGCATTAGTGCATGTTTCCAGAAAAATCTGGGCCATTACAGGGAAAAAGTACCTAGCGTGTATTTTTCACTGCAACTGCAGCTTGTTGATTCTTTCTTTTAAAAATACAGTCTATCTTAAATTGAATGAGACTGCACCCTCACTTTGGAGCTTTTATAATGATATAAAAAAGCTTTGGTTTTCATTTCTAAGATGTATTGAATACTTACTCAATGAATCTAAGGCCAATCCTACTTAGAAATCTGTTTTACAAGATCTCTGCAGTGCTCAAAAGAAACCAACAACAATGAATGACGTCCAACAGAAATAGCTCATAGTTATGATAAAACAGATTTTTCACTTTGTTAAAGCATAACAGTCAAAGGATTATATGTTGTACACAATGCATGAGGCACATCTTTCAGGATCCAAAGCATTCCATTGTTACTTGTCCTCTCATTACTTATTACACTTTCCATAAAATATAGTTAGTGTCCCAACACTGCTTTTAATCTATAGGTGGAATTTCCTATTTTTCAAAAATCTTATTAGAGAGGTAGTGAAAAAATTTCACTCCAGGGTCCATATTACCAAATTATTTTCCCTCCTCACCACTTCCCGGATGGGGTAAAACACATCCTATAGGTTTCATTTTATGTGAATTCTGCTATCAAATTAGACGCTTTATTCTGGGCATATTGAAATTGCTTCTTTTTAATTAAGGCAGAAAATGGTCATTGTGAACTAACTTGCAGCATGGAATTCAGGTAAAACTTTGACATCCATGCACGCAATATGTTGTGTATGTTGAGGAAAAAGTCCTGAAACCTTTAGCTCCCCACTTAGAAGCTTATTCATTTTGCTGACAGTATTTCAGTTAACAATAATGAAGGTAGCTGTCCTGAAAGCAACAACAAACTGAATTCTTGCTCATCATTCTATTTTAATAACCAGAAACTCATGAGTGCCATAAATCAGAGATGCATGTAATTCCATCTCCCTGGGAACAGCTTAATTCTTGGCAAAACCATCATATAACAATGGCACTGTGGTTTTACTGAATACCTAGACTACAGTCATTTACCCCATAAGTAACAATCACCTCCTCAGAAGGGAAGTTTCAAATTGACAGGTATATATTTATTTTAAAGATTATGTTTGACATTTATTTTCATGGGTAACATAGTAGAGGTAAATGTAACTTGTTTGTGTTTATAAAGCAAATGTGAACTGATAATTTAAGTTGTTGTGAGGAAGAAGGAATCTAGTGAGTGGAGAAATTAACCATGGTTCACCAAGCAAGACAAGGATTGTGTGAAATTGCAGGAAAAATAACATATAATATGCTATTTAGTGGTAAGACAGAGAGTTGGGGAAAAAAAACAGCAAAAAAAACTCAGAAAATTATAAAGAAGGAGAAAATAAACTTTGGAAGTAAACTAGCAACTAATATAAAAATGGATAGTAAGAGCTGCTTTAAATATAGAAAGGGAAGGTACATGCCAAAGTGACCATAATTCCTTGAGAGAATGAGACTGGAAAATAATAGCGGGGAACCAGGAAATGGCAGAGTTGCTGAATAAATATTTGAATGAGGTTTCATGGTAAAAGAAACTAATATCATTCCAAAAATACTAAGTAATCAAGGGAAACATAGGGAAAGGGTGGGTAGCGAAAGTAAATACAATAACTAGAAAAAATGTACTAGGGAAACTAATGGGAAAAAAATAACAATATGTCCACTGGGATTTAAGAAATTAGCTACAGAAATAATGAATGCACTGGTAGTAATCTTCCAAGAACCTTAGATTCCGGAATAATTCCAGAAGCTTAGAAAACTGCCAATGTAACATCCTTACTCAAAAGGGAGAAGATGTAAAGCAGTTCACGATAGGCCAGTTAGCGTAACATATTGTGAAAAATGTTAGGGTCTTGTAGTGATTGGGACCAGGTTGACCCATTAACTATGAGGTTCTTGATTGGATTTGTTAACTTGGGCCAATCAGGAAAGCCTTTGCTGACCAATACTCTGAGGTAACCTCCTTCGCTGACCACTACACCTACAATTTTGGTGTCATCTGCAAATTTACTAACCAGACCTCATATATTCACGTCCAATTTGTTTATATAAATGATGAAAAGCAGTAGATCCAGCACATATCCTTGTAGCATACCGCTGGTCACAGGGCTCCTGCCTGAAAAGCAAGCTTCCACCACCAACCACTGTCTTCTGCCTTCAAGCCAGCTCTGTGTCCATATGGGCTAGTTCATCCTATATTCCACATAATATAATCTTGCTAACTAGTCTACCATGAAGATCCTTTTTGAATGCCTTACTGAAGTCCATCTGGGAACACGTCCATTGCGCTGTACTCATCAATCCTCTTTGTTACTTCTTCAAAAAACTCAATTAAGTTAGTGAAATATGATTTCCCATGTGCATAGCCATGTTGACCATCTCTAATCAGTCCTTGCCTTTCCAAATTCCTGTAAATCCCGTCCCTCAGGATTCCCTCCAACAACTTGCCCACTGCCAATGTCAGGCTCACTGGTCTATAGTTCCCTGGCTTTTCCTTACCACCTTTCGTAAATAGTGGTATAATGTTACACAACCTCCAATCTTCCGGCACCTCACCTGTGGCTAATGATGATACGAATATCTCAGCAAAAGGTCCAGCAATCACTTCCTTAGCTTCCCACAGAGTCCTAGGTTACACCTGAGCAGTCCCAGGCATTTATCCACCTTTATGGTGGATACAGTACCTCCTCTTCTGTAAAATAGACGTTTTTCAAGATGTCACTATTTATTTTGCCAATTTCTATATCCTCTATATCCTTCTCCATTACCATGGAGGTTGATACCGGCGCATCTGTACCTGTGGTTGCAGAATCTGACTTTAACAAGATTTATTTGGGATTCCAACCTTCAAACTTGCACAAGTCCTCAGCCAGACTGAAAACATGCGCTGGGGAACCATTGCAAATTAAGGGTACAAATTCGGTTATGGTCTGCTATGAGAAGCAGTTGGTGCAGTTACCACTGATGGTAGTAAAAGGCTTGGGCCTAAGCCTATTAGGGCGGAATTGGTTGAGTAAGATTCACGTTGATTGGTTCAACATTTTTTTGATTGAAAAATAGCCGCTTCAGTGAAGTCCTAGTGAAATACTCAGGAGATTTTCATGGATGGCTTTGGACTATCAAAGCGGCCAAAGCCACTTTACATGTTGACCAGGAAGCAATTCTGAAACATTGCTAGGCCCACCCTGTGCAATTTGCCTTGTGAGCAAAAGTAAAGGCAGAAATCAGGAGGCTGGAGAGGAAAGAATTATCATCAAACCAGCACAGTTTGCAGAATGGACAGCACCAGTTGTACTGATTGTGAAAGCTGACGGGTCAGTTTGCCTTTGTGGGGATTTTAAGCAAACAGTAAACTGCTTCTTGCAGCTGGATAAATACCTGATCCCTCACATAAAGGACCTGTACTCAAAGCTGGTGAGGGGGCTATCCTTTACAAAGCTGGACATGAGCCATGCATGCCTGCAATTGCGACTGGATGACGAGGCCCAGAAGTACCCTTCATTAATGCCCATAAGGGTTTATATCAATATGCAGACTGCCGTTTGGGGTATCATCAGCCTGTACTCATTTCCAGTGGACCATGGAGGACATTTTACAAGGGCTTCTACAGGTTGCCATTTATCTGGATAATAAACTAATAACAGCGAAGACTAATAAAGAGCACCTCACCTTCGTCTTGGCACCCTTACAACTGCTATTAAAAAAGCTGTCAGCCTTGGAAATGGTTGCAAAGCCAAGAAGCAGCCTTTAGGGAAGTGAAAAAGCAGCTATCCTTATCTAAGGTGTTGGCTAACTACGATCCAAGGCGAAAAGTAGTGCTGAAAATGCGATACCTCCCCATATGGTATCAGGGCAACGTTGGCTCACTGGTGGCCAAACGGAGAAGAATATTAAATAGCGTATGCTTCCTGGATTTTGGCTGATGCCAAATGCAAGTATTCCCAGATACTGGCTGAATTCCACCACGGGTTTCCAAGACGAAGATGCTAGCAAGAAACTATTTCTGGTGGCCAGGGTTGGATGCCAACTTAGTAGCATTGATGGGTGCCAACAAGGACAAAAATTTTCATAAGCAGCATGCCCACATTTGTGGTTTTGGCCAGGTAAACCATGGACTCGGTTGCATGTTTACTATGCCAGTCCTTCCATGGGCTCAATGTTCCTGGTCATTGTGGATGCCCATTCAAAGTGGTTGGATGTGCATAAGGTTTGTTCAGGAAACTCGGATGACAATTGAGAAACTGCAAGCTTCATTCACGAGATGTGGACGCGCAGAAGCATTGGCTATGGACAATGGGAAATCATTTACCAGCAGGGAATTTGAATATTCCCCAAACTCCAATGGCGTTCGGCACATAAGGACAGATCCATACCATCCATCGTCCAATGGTCCAGTGGAAAAAGCAGACTAAATGTTGAAGGTAGGCTTAAAGAAGCAGCCTACAGTGTCAATTGATACCCAATTGTCCCAGTTCCTGTTCAATTATAGGACCACCCCACACGCAACAACAGGGATAGCTCCAGCAGATGATGGGGAGTAGACTCCGCACCAGGTTAAACCTGATATTCCTGACCGGTATGGGGGTTGGGGGTGTGGGGGAGGTGAAATGGCAGCAGGAACTCCAATGCTGGCCGAATGCCTCCTCTAAGTGAGAGAGACAATTTAATTCAGGGGATAAAGTTTGGTGCCAGAATCATGGAAATGGCCCTGTGTGGGCACAAGGCAAGGTTGATGTGAGGTCATGTCCCTTGACTTACAAAGTTCAGGTCGGTAATACAGTCCTAAACTTGAATATGGACCACCTAAAAGCTGTTACTTCACAAATGGGGAAGAAGCACAACATACCTGGCACCTTAGAACAGCCAGAAAGCCTGTCAGAAACTTGAGGTGCTCCCCCTCTGTCTAGTGTTGAGGAAACCTCAGAGGCCAAAATGGATGCAGCCTCGATACCGCTGCCGCCAGAAGAAGAGGAGAGAAGAGGAAGAGAGTCTTCCAAGATGTTCCTGATGCAAGAGATGAGCCATGGTCTGGAATACGCCACTGATTTCTGAGTCCGAATCAGAGGAACCGAACCTGGCGCAAAAACATCACATGAGAAGCTACAAGTGAAAGGTCAGGGCTACATTCCTGGACTGGGGTGGGGGGGTGGTGTCAGCGTATAGTGATTAGGACCAGGTTGACCTCATTAAATATGAGGTTAACAATCCCAATCAGGAAAGCGTTGGCTGACCAATATAAGCAGGAGATTAGAATGTCCTCAGTTGAGGATTGACTCCAGGCTGGCTGGCCATAGTCAGTGTACTGTGCGCAAGTAAATAAAGGGCAACTTGGTGATGGGACCCGGCATGTGCCGTTAATTTAGTGTGCAGGTAGGCTGAAAACTCCGTATGTATAGGCCAAAAGCTCCAGCTCTGTGTGTGTAGGCCGAAGGCAACAGCTCCGTGCATGTAGGCCAAAAGCACCAGCTCCATGAGTGTAGGCTGAGGGGTCCAGCCCCCTGCCTGTAGGCCAAAAGCTCCAGCTACATCCATGTAGGCCAGCTCCATGCTTGTGGGCCAAAAGCACTGTGTGTGTGTAGACCGAAAGCTCTGGCCACGTAGCTATGTAGGCTGAAAGTTCTAGCGTCATGTGTGTAGGCCAGCTCCATGTATGTGGGCCAAAAGCACCAGCTCTGTGTGTGTAGTTTGAAAGCTACAGCCACGTACATGTAGGCCAAAAGCTCTAGATTCATGCATGCAGGCCTAAAGCTCCAGCCCCATGCCTGTAGTCCAAAAGCGCCAGTTCCTTGCCTATAGGCTGAAAGCTCCATTTGTGTAGGCTCTGGGCTGAAGTTCCCATACAGGAAATGCAAGTAAACTTCATTCAACTAGCGATGCATTGGCAATAACATCGCATTTCCTTGTATTTTGTAAAAATTGAGGACTGACTCCAACCTGGTTGGCCACATCAAATGTATTGTGCACTAATAAATAAAGGGTAACTTGGTGGTGGGACCCAGCCTCTATGCAGCTATTACGGGTCTGTTATAAAGGATGTATTAGCAGAACATCTAAAAATACATAATCAAATTAGGGAGAGTACACAGAGCTTCACGAAGTGGAAATCATGCCTGACAAATGTATTCAAATTCATTAAGATAGTAACAAGCAGGATGGATGTTCAGGGCTTTAATTTCTAAATCACATTTGTTGCATTTGGTAAGGCATCACTCATGAACGTACTTAGTATGATGAGACACATTGGGCGATAGTATATTCGCATAGAGAATTGGCTACCCAATAAAAGACAAAAAGTTGGGCTAATTAGGGAGCTTTACCAGGATTGCAACTCATAACTAGTGGAGTGCCACAGGGGTGAATGCTGCGACCACAATTAATGGTTAGAATGAGGGAAGTTCTTGTACTATCACCAGATTTGGGGATGACACATACATACATGGGAAGAGAATTGGTGAGGATGACGTAAAGAGTATGGAGAAGAATATAAAAGGTTAGATAAGTGGGCCCAATCTTGGCAGATAGAATGTAATGGGGGGGAAAAAGTGAGAGTATGTACTTGGCAGGACGAATAGAGGAGCTGAATATTGTTTAAATGAAGAAAGACTACAGAAAGCTGCAGCACAGATGGTTTTGGGGTTCTCAAGAATTAATCATAAAAAGCTGGCAAAATGCTTGATTCAGCAGGTAATAGGGAAGACAAATGCAATCCTGGTCTTTATTTAAAAGAGAATGGAGTATAAAATTAGGAAAGCTAAGACAAAACTATACAAAGTGTTGGTTAGATCATGCCTAGTATACTGTGAATAGTTTTAGTTCCTTATCTAAGGAAAGATGTACTGGCAATAAGGCAGTCAAGGAAGGTTCACTCAGTTGATCCCAGTTATGTACGGATTTTCTTATGAGGTGAGATTCAGTAGCTTGGGCCTCCACTCATGAAGGTTTAGCAGAATGAGAGGCAGCTTTATTGGAATATAAAATATCCTTAGGGGACTTTACGGGGTAGATGTGGTGATGTTTTCCATTATGGGATAGTCTAGAAACTGAAGACATAATCTCAGAGTAAGGGGTCATGAATTTATAACAGAAGATGAGGAGGAGGGGAACAAATGTGTGGAATTCTTTACCGCAGACAGCTATAGAGGCTGTGCTGATGAGTACAGGCAGATTTTTAATCTCTAAGGAAAACAAGGATTGTCAGGAAAACAAAAACAGAAATTGACAGAAAAACTCAGCATGTCTGGCAGCCCATTTGTGGAGAGAAAACAGAGTTAATGTTTTGGGCTAAGTGATCCTTCTTCAGAATAGGTATTTTTGTTTAGTCATTATGAGGAAAAGGCAGGAAAGTGGAGTTGAGGATTGTCAGATTAGCCATGATCTCATTGAATGGTGGAACAGACTTGATGGGCTGAATGGCCCATTCCTGCTTTTATGTTTTATGGTCTTATATGTTATGATATCAGAAAATTAACATTAATTAGTCACACTGCACTAGAGCAAAAGTAAAAAGAATGGAGTAATGGTCAAAATTGTATAAAATCAGTTGCATATTGATATTTATATTGTAAGATTAACTACAACCTGCCATGGAGTTCATGTGGTAGATTAGGCATTTTTTCAATGATTTTAACTTACTCTGTTTTATGTTACTTTGTTTTCAGCCATTTATTTGTTATAATAACTTCCAGTAATTAATATCTGTTGTTTGCAATATTTTTCTGATAATTTCAGCAGTCTTTAAAATAATCTAAATAGGTATTATTTTGTTAGAGTGTAGTAGTTTAATAACAGAACAAGCACTGACAATATATCATGGCTTACTCCAGAAAAGAAAAAAAAGCTAAGAGGGAAAAACCCCCGCAAGAGTAATTTGACATCCAAGAGATGCCTCAGGGAGACAAGACCATGATACATAAGAGTAAATGTCAGCCATTCAGCCCATTGAGTCTGTTCTGCCATTCAAAGAGGTCATAGTTGATCCGATAATCCACTTTCCTACCTTTTCACCATAACTATTTACTGATTAAAAATCTGTCTTTCTCAGCTTTGAATCATTTGCATTCCTTAAGCTGATTTTGTCTGGGCATGATTGTTTAGATTATTGACAGGTTTTTTTGAGTTTGTTCCTTTCCTATTTCTTCAGTGTAAACACTGTAAGCCTTGAGATGACTATTTGGCTTTTGACTGCGGCAGCTCTTGTCTAGAACAATCAAAAACTAAGTTCACTGTACCGCTTTCTCACCATCTCCCTGTATGCTTCAAATAATTATCCAATTTTCCCTTCAAAAATGTGATTTTGTCTACATTCCTGTGGCAATGCCTTGCATTCTCCAGTAATCACCCATGTAAAAAAATTTGAACTGACCTTTTTTCTTAATGTCAGTTTTATATTGATGACTCCTTGTCACCTTTTGTCATCTCAGAACACGGGGTCGATCATTTTAGACAGAGACAAAGAGGAGGAATTTCTTCTCTGAGGCTTGTGAATCTGTACACTTCTGTTCCACAGATGACTATAGAGATTAGATCATTAAGTATATTCAAGGCTGATAGAGACAGAATTTTAATCAATAAGGTTGTCCAAGGTTGTGGAGAAAAGGCAGGAAAGTGGAGGCGCAGTTGTTGGAGAGCCAACTCGGGGCTCAGGACTTGTGGTGAAGGCAACGGAAGGAAGATAGGCTCTCTTTCAGTTGTATCTTTTTATTTTTAAACTATTCAAATGGCGCCAGACAGTGGCAACAATTGAAGCTTTACACTGTATTTCACTGTATTATTCACTATAAAATGCAAGTGACAATAAATCATTCCATTCAATTCAATTGCAGATTATCAGATCAGCCCATGACCTCATTGAACGGCAGAGCAGAATCAATGGACTGAATGGCCAGTGTCATGTGCTCCTATGACTTATGGTCTGATTGACTCCCCAAGAGGAATGGACTTTTTTTCTATGCAGCATTCAAAACTTTTCAGACTGTATGTATGGATATTTTAAATGTTGCAGCAGATGCCATTGGAGAAATAACAACAATGCTTATGAAATTATCTAGAATGTTCAACAATCACCATTTTACAAAATAAAATGTAAGTAAGATTTGAGAGTAAAATGAAAACTTTGAGGATTCATTGTAAATTTAAATAAACTCACCCAGGAATTAAAAAAAAGTAAATGACTTTCTAATCGTGGGGATGACTGTTTTATGTGAAAGAGGCAACAAGATGTTTGAATAATACCAGTTTTTAGGCAAGTTAACATGTAAGTAATCTAAGCAGTCATGCCTGGTTAAATCCAGCTCGAGGAACGTAAATATGTTAAACCTTCAACTGCTTTGAGAACTTATATAACAAAACGCTGGGGCCAAGGGATTGCATTTTTTTGTGTTTTCAAACAAAATGACATTTATAAATTGCAAAAACACGGGGCTCAGTTATGAAGCAGGAAGAGAAAATTCTATAGGATAGCATGAAATACTATTTCAAAACAACCATATGGTCATAACAAACAAAAAAGATCAAATTAGATCCGTACTATACAACAGCCTATACCCTTGTTGGATTGTTGTAGCTCGTTTCCTGAGCTGTGTTTACAAACAGTACTATCTTTTAGGTGTTGATTTTTTTTTTCCAATATGCTGTTAATCTCTCAGTCTGTATCCTCCGTCTGTAATGGGATAAGTTAATAATAGACGTTTACAGATCTGAAGATGACTATTTAGTATTTTACTGACTAGAGCAATCTAAAACTAATTTCATTGTCCTGCTTTCTCACCAGTGTCCTGTATGTTTAAAATAATGACCCAATTTTCCCTTCAAAAGTGCAGTGTTGTCTGCATTCCTGTGGCAATGCCTTGCATTCTCCAGCAATCATCCATGTAAAAATGTTTCAACTGACCTTACATCTTACAATCTTAGTGTCAGTTCTACATTGATGACCGAATTATCTTTTCCTCTGCCCCATTCAAAATGATTGTAAAAACCTCCATTAAATCTTCTCTTGTACTTTTCTGGATCAAAATAGTTCCAGAATTTTCAAAGTTCTTCCATAAAGCATTCACCCCAACCCTGTGGTAACAAGAAACCAGAAGAACTTGTGTATCCATTGAATAACAACAACCACTTGTATTTATATGGTGCAAGAAATCCTCTGCATGCAAAATTTCAATGTTTGGATCTTTGAATTATTCTAGCCAGTCAGTTGAGGTGCTTCTTGTAGAATGAAAATCCATATGCACTACATTTATTGTATTCTGTTCATTTATGTAATTGACGATTTCTTCAATAGGGGTAATTGAATAAGTGATATATGCTTTTTCTTTTAATAAAATATTCTAGCTTTACCTTGCTTTTTCTTTTAATGAAATGTTTCAGCTTTTCCTTAGTTTTATTTATAAATGCTCACCAATTTTTTTGTAGGTCACCAATCTAAATGGTTTTTTTTATATTGTTAAACAAGTTTTAAAGCATTATGTTAGTGTTTAAACTTATTTTGTCATTAAATACAGTACAAATTACATGAAAACAATTTTGACAAACTTCAATGATTAAATATTGTAAATTTTCTCTAGAATATATATTGAAAGCTAAACATATTGAATTGCATTCTTCATTCTAAGTCATGAGATTCCTAACAGAAATGATTTTATACAATCTTAACCTTGTTTTTCATGAGGATGAACTGACTATAACATTAGAAATATGATTTAAAATAGAAATGATGATGCACATGTGGGAATGGAAAGTTTACAATGGCCCCTTTGCTTGTAGAGAGCATGTTAGCATTAAGTTCTAAATGTTATTAAATCTTCACTATCTAATATTCAATGAAAGAAAATTCATCATACGCACAACTAACACTTTACAAACGTAAGATCATTAATGTTAAAATGGGGTTACAATGCCAGAGCATAAAATTGAAAAGTAAAGCATTTCCATTCTTGCACTGCATACCCGTTCTGGTGGTTCAGACAGGCCAATAAGATTTCCCAACACTTTTCAAAGACTAATCTTTTATCTAACATCACTAATACCAGATGGTTATTTCTCATATTTGCTGTTCCAAGGCTCATTGTGCAAAATCCAGCTGCTACATTTGACTATTTGCAACTGTATCAGCAAATTAAAGCGGTTCATTATCTGAGAGGCCTATGTAAGCATTCATACACATGCAAATTCTTTATTTTTCTCTATAAAAGCTTAATGTTCTCTGTTACTTTAACTATATCCAAATAAAATTTCCTAAGTGATGCAGTCCAGGAAGCCAGCTGATGAAACAGGGCAAATGTTTATACCCAGTAACCACACTCTCCAAATTTAGGAGGGGCAGCATGTAACATTCTATCAGAGATCTATCCATCCTCTATCCGCCTCCCCCTCTCTCCCTATTTATTTCAGAACCCTCTTCCCCTCCCCCATTTCTGATGAAGGGTTTAGGCCCGAAACGTCAAGTTTTCCTGCTCCTGTGATGCTGCTTGACCTGCTGTGTTCATCCAGCCCCATGCTTACTATGTAACATTCTATGTTTATCTATCCCACTAGTTACCAGTCCACAGCTGATCTATCTAGTATTTTAGAGGACACCCTCTCCTTGCCATAGTCAAGGTTCTTAAATGACCAATATTAAGCACATATAGACTGCTTCTGACTTGGTTTCAATTTTAAGGATGACGAGAGGAAGTCAGGGATGGGGTATGTCCAGTAAGTTAACCTGCCTGGGTCTCAGGTGGGAAAGGTGGAACCCTGATATCACTTGCCTCTTTTACTGATTGAGGGCGATTCAAAGTCTGTTCCCTCTCTGGGTGTCACATCCCCACTAACCATTGCGTCACCTTCCCACGTGCCCATCTTGCCCATGGGGCCTCTGCTCCCATCCCTGCCACAAGACTCCTGCACTTACTTGTACCTTGCTTTTGCACTTGATAGGCCTGCTAGTCACTGAGACAGAACTTTCTCGAAAGTAAATGGCTCTAGTCCTTATCTTTAGCCAGTTAATGTTCCATACAGTGTTCAATGGCTGGACAACTATGATTAACAGAGATGTATTTCCCTCTGACTATTTCAATGACTGCAAGGGAAACCCCATGACTCAGTAAATGGGGGAGTCAGTGGTACAGAGGTTATATCAATGAACTAGTATTTCAGAACACCATAGGATAATATTCTAGGCACAGGGTAGTTGGTGGAATTTGAAGTTATTTAAAAGAAGATAATTCTGGAAGAAAAAGCAAACCAAATGGTGACTTGTAACTACTGTACTTCGATATAAAAATCCATCTGGAACTACATGAATTTACAGATTTCCAACGGTTTGCGCTTTTAAGAATTTTAGAAGCTCAGAGGCAAATGTTCTGATTAATCCTGCATGGACAAAAGGATTTGGAGGAAAGGTTGGCTTAAGAGTACTCATTTGGAGGAAACTGATTCAAATAGTAGATAGCGTCCTAATGAAAAGTTGCATATCTAAATAGGTAAGTTACTCAACACTCATGCCATTGGCTTTGACAAGTACATTCAGTTCACAGATTTTTCGGTTTTTGAACATTGTTTAATAGGCTTTGTGAATTAACATATCTGAAAACAGTGATTGCAATAACATTTAACTTTATTTTAGTTATCAAGCATAATTAAGATAAACTTGTGAATATTCAACAAAGGATGTATTAAGCCAAGTAGATTTAATTGCAAAGTTTCAACAATGTTGTTTCTTATCAAGAAATTTATTAAGAAGAACCAGCTAGTGCACTCTAATTTCCTTTCATTTATAAATTCAAGGGATGTGGTCATTGCTGGCTTGGCCAGCATTTATTGCCCATCTCTAATTGACCAGGGAGCAATTACAAGTCAACCATATTGCTGTGGGTCTGAAGTCACATGTAGGCTAGTCTAGGTAAGAATGACAATTTCCTCCCCTAATGGACCTTAATGAACCAGATGGGTTTTTCTAACAATTGACAATGGTATCATGGTCATCACAGGCCAAGAAGCATCAGAGCAGCAGGAAGGCTGACGTTTGGGGCCGAGACCCTTCTTCAGAAATAGGGACGGAGAAGGGGGTTATGAAATAACTAGGGAGACGGGGGAGTCAGATAGAAGATGGATAGAGGAGAAGATAGGTGGAGAGGAGACAGACAGGTCAAAGAGGCCGGGCTGGAGCCAGTAAAGGTGAGTATAGGTAGGGACTTAGGGAGGAGATAGGTCAGTCCAAGGAGGATGGACAGATCAGGGGGGGCAGGATGAGGTGAGGAGGTAGGAGATGGGGGTGGAGCTTGAGGTGGGAGGAGGGGATAGGTGAGAGGAAGGACAGGTTAGGGAGGCGGGGACAAGCTGGGCTGGTTTTGGGATGTGGTAGGGGGGGCGGGAGATTTTGAAGCATGTGAAGTCCACATTGATACCATTGGGCTGCAGGGTTCCCAAGCGGAATATGAATTGCTGTTCCTGCAACCTTCGGGCAGCATCATTGTGACACTGCAGGAGGCCCAGGATGGACATGTCGTCTGAGGAATGCGAGGGGGAGTTGAAGTGGTTCGCGACTGGGAAGTGCAGTTGTTTAGTGCGAACCGAGCATAGGTGTTCTGCAAAGCGGTCCCTAAGCCTCTGCTTGGTTTCCCTGATGTAGAGGAGGCCACATCGAAGGGAACAGCGGATACAGTATACCACATTAGCAGATGTGCAGGTGAGCATCTGCTTGATGTGGAAGGTCTTATTGGGGCCTGGGATGGGGGTGTGAGGTGTAGGGGCAGATGTAGCACTTCCTGCGGTTGCAGGGAAAAGTGCCGGGTGTGGTGGAGCTGAAGTGGGGTGTGGAGCAGACAAAGGAGTCATGGAGATGTTCACCTGCACATCTGCTAATGTGGTACACTGCATCTGCTGTTCCCATGGTGGCCTCCTCTACATAGGGGAAA
This sequence comes from Ginglymostoma cirratum, assembly GCA_024137785.1. Taxonomy (NCBI): domain Eukaryota; kingdom Metazoa; phylum Chordata; class Chondrichthyes; order Orectolobiformes; family Ginglymostomatidae; genus Ginglymostoma; species Ginglymostoma cirratum. The sequence continues at coordinate 5,176,957 of JAHRHZ010000040.1, forward strand.
CCAAGCAGAGGCTTGGGGACCGCTTTGCAGAACAGCTATGCTTGGTTCGCACTAAACAACTGCACTTCCCAGTCGCGAACCATTTCAACTCCCCCTCCCATTCCTCAGATGACATGTCCATCCTGGGCTTCCAGCAGTGCCACAACGATGCCACCTGAAGGTTGCAGGAACAGCAACTCATATTCTGCTTGGGAACCCTGCAGCCCAATGGTATCAATGTGGACTTTACAAGCTTCAAAATCTCCCCTCCCCCTACCGCATCCCAAAATCAGCCCAGCTCGTCCCCGCCTCCCTAACCTGTCCTTCCTCCCACCTATCCCCTCCTCCCACCTCAAGCCCCACCTCCATCTCCTACCTACTAACCTCATCCCGCCCCCTTGACTTGTCCGTCCTCCATGGACTGACCTATCTCTTCCCTAACTCCCCACCTACTCTAACTTTTACTGGCTCCATCCCTGACTCTTTGACCTGTCTGTCTCCTCTCCACCTATCTTCTCCTCTATCCATCTTCTATCCGTATCCCCCTGTCTCCCTATTTGTTTCAGAATCCCCTTCCCCTCCCCCATTTCTGAAGAAGGGTCTAGGCCTGAAACGTCAGCCTACCTGCTCCTTTGATGCTGCTTGGCCTGCTGTCTTCATCCAGCTCTATACCTTGTTATCTCAGATTCTCCAGCATCTGCAGTTCCTACTATCTCTGAGTCATGGTCATCATTCGGCTTTCATTTCAAATTCTACCATCTGCCATCACAGGATTCAAATGCAGGTCCCCAGAACATTACCTGGGTCTCTGGATTAAACAGTCCAGCGATAATACTACTGGGCCATCACCCAGCCCTTCTCGAATTTGGTGTAGACACATTCACAACGCAGTCAGAAGGGGAGTTCCAGGAACCTGACCCAGCAACACTGAAGGAATGGATTTGCTTTGATTGATTTATTGTCACGTGTACCTAAGAACAGTGGAAAACTTTGTTTCTGAGCAGAACAGGCAGATCATAGAAAGCAAGGACATACAGATCACAGGGTGAAAAAGAAAAAAAAAACTATTCAAAGGTATACAAGTTACATCACAAAGGGCATGTGCTAGGCAAGACCAACATTATCCATAACAGCATTGTTTGAAGTTGGAGTGTATATTCATCAGTCTAATAAGGGTAGGAAAGAAACTATTCATGAAGCTGCTGGTGCATGTGTTCAAGCTTCTGTATCCTTTGTCAGATGGAAGAGGTTGTAGAAGAGCATTGCTGGGTGTGATGGGTCTTTGTTGATGTTGGCACACTTTCTACAGCAATGGGACCTGTAAACAAAGTCCATGGATGGAAGCTTGGCTTTTGTGATAGTCTGGGCTATGCACACAACCTTCTGTAATTTATGCACCTAGACACTATGCTTTCAATGGTGCATCTGTAAAAGTTGGTGAGGGATCTTATGGATATGCCAAATTTTCTTAGCCAGCAGAGGAAGAAGTGTTATCGTGTCTTCTTGACTATTGCATCTACGTGGAAAGTCAGGATAGTTGGTTATCATCACTCCTAGGAACTTGACGCTCTCTACCTTCTCAACCTCAATTTTGTTGATGTAGATGGAGGTGTGTTCTTCTCCCTTCTTTCTGAAGTCAATGATCAGTTCTTTAATTTATACTTCCGTATTAAGGTGGTGAGTGGCTTAGAGGGGAAATGGCAGGTGGTGGTATTATTATGTATATGCTGCCCTTGTCCGCGTAGATGACAGTGTTCATATGTTTGGAAGATCCTGTCTAAGGAGTCTTTGCAAACTTCTACAGTGCATCTTGTGGATTGTACACTTGCTACTCAGTAGTAGAGGGACTGAATGTTATGGGTGTGATGTCAATTAAGCAGCTGCTTTGTCGTGGCAGGTGTTAAGATTCTTGAGCATTGTTGGAGCCGCGTGCATCCGGGCAAGTGGGGAGTATTCCATTACACTCCTGACTTGTGCGTTATAGATGGTGGACAGGCTTTGGAGAGTCAGGAAGTGAGTCATGTGCTTCTGTATCTCTAGCCTGCTCTGGTCTTATAACTATGGTCTTAATATGGCCTGTCCAGTTCAATTCCTGGTCAATGCCCAGAATGCTGATGGTAGGTAATTCATTGATGGTCATGCCAATGCAGATCAAAGGGCAATTTTCATATTTTCTCATTTGTTGGAGATGTTCATTGACTGGTATCTGTGGGCCGTGAATGTTACTTGCCACTTTTCAGCCCAAGCCCAAATTTTGTCCAGGTCTTGCTGCATTTGGACGGACTGCTTCTGTATCTGAGGAGTCATGAATAGTACTAAACATTATGCAATCACCTCAGTGGTCTTTAAAATAAATTCTAATTTTTTTCATCCTATTTTTATTATAAATTTCCTATTTTCAATCATTTCCTGACCTCAGAATGTAAACATTACCAGCTGTGCTGCCATGATTTAGAAACAAATGGCTTGTGTTTACATAGATATATCCTTTCACAACCACAGAACATCATATTTTACAGCCAGTTAAGTACTTTTTGAAGGGTGATCACTACTGCGAAATAGGAAAGGATCATCCAATTTACATAAAGCAAGCTCCTACAAAAAGCAATGTGATAATGATAGGGTAATATGTTTTAGTAATTTTGATTGTGGACTAAATATTAGCTAGGAGAGGCTATAAACTCCTTGTTCTTCTTTGAAATCATGCCAGGAATGTTTTATGCGAGAATAGATGAGGGACTGGCTCAAAGCTAAACGCACTGCCAACTGGTTTAGATTGGGATGTATGTACATTACTCCAATCTGATTTTTATATCCTATTGAAAGCTATCTGTACTTATATGCCTGACAAATATTGCAAAGATCACTTCACTTCTGACAGGTAGGTAATTGGTTGCGTAAAGTGTAACAAAGGAACTCTTTGGTTTCTCACATCACAGCCTCAAAGCATCCGAAAACAATAATAAGTGTCAAGCCAACAGATAAAGAAGTGACAGAATTTTTTTTTTTAACAAAGGAGCGCAGGTCTCAGCAACCTGCATATCCTGAGACCACATTACAGCAGTTTTATTGAAAGATTAGGGGCTGGATTTTACAGATCCCTAACAAATTTTTTTGTGGGTTGGGCACCAACACAGATCAGATGGTTATCCCAAAGTATTCCCATCCACCATTGATCTGGCCCCCTGATACACTAGATGGGCAAGGGCCAAAATTGGCAGCCTGCCCACAATATGTAAGTAGATAATTCAGGACCAATTAGATTTGTTAACATGCCTATTGATCAGGATAATACACTGCCACAATATAGTTGGTGTGGACAGGCTGTTTTCTTGTGGCATAAGTGAAAGCCTGAATAAGGTGGCAGTGGAGTGGAGGGTCACCTTCTTCAGGGATTGCCACATGTACATCAAGGCACCCCCTGTCAAGATATCAAATGCCCCCAACCCCTTTCCCCATCACCTGTCCCCCACAACTCAGCCCCATTCCGACCACACCTGTACCTCCACCACTGGGATCTTGGATCTCTGCTTGTCTGATAGGCCAGAGGCTTCCTGTGGAAGCCATCATTTTCCTTTGTGTTCCATTTTGAAGTCCCAGCAGTGCCCATAACAGAGCACTGATATAGTCTCCTAAAGCTCCTAGTCAGCTTCGCCAGCGGTTTTTAAAGGGAGGATCTCCTCCTAGTCAGAAGGGAAGTCTCACACTTGACCCTTTAGCATATCCGTAATGTTTTATAATTGCGGGCAGGACAGAGTGGCTTCTTTTCCTGTGTATTGGCCACTGACCAACACCCTTGTACCAGAAGCCCCCACACCCGCCTCCTGTAACCCAACAACCCAATGTTGCCATGACTAGAATTTCAGGCAATAACTAAGTTACTCTAAATCCCTTTGATGTAACAAAGATAGCCTCAAAATATTTACTTCTTGGAAGGGAGTTACAATTTGAAAATGTTCAGAACTTAAAGCACAAGTCACCTAAAATAATTCCAAAAACAAAAATTTCTGGAAAATCTCAGCAGGTCTGGCAGCATCTGTGGAGAGAAATCAGAGTTAACGTTTTGTGTCACGTGATCCTTCTTCATAACTGATGGTAGTTGGGAAAAAGTTGCATTGTACTGCAAAAGATAGAGTGGGAGGAGGGGACAAGGAGTAAACGATAGGTAGGGATACAGTCCAAATAAAGAGAAGAGTTGAACAAAGGAGTGGATAACAGTCAGCCTAGGAGAACGAATGGCTGCTAATGGAATATATTAGTGGTTAACAATGGGTTATGTATAATAACAGACCATGTGATAACAAGGCCTGGTGAGTGGGGGTGGGGGGTGGGGTAAAGACATGGGAGAAGGTGCCTCAAGCTGTAAAATTTTTGAACTTGACATTGAGTCCAGAAGGCTGTGGAGAAGTTGATTTACAGTATCTGCAGTTCTTTCGTTTCTTCTAAATCTAAACTAGAAAATTCTCCAGCACTATGAAAGTTAAAAAATGTGTAAGACAATTTGCAAAAAAATGTGGTTACCCACCCTCTTCAATTTCACCACCCCAGCCCGGGGTTGTTTGAAATTTATTATATTTATAAAATTAACAAAAATGAGAAACAGGTCAAATGTGGTGGATCCAAAGTGTCTGGCCGATACTTATTAAAGTCCAAACAATCAAAAACCAAAGGAAAATCCCAGATTAACAAAGTTAAAAAATACCCGAACAAATTTCTATTGTAAATGCAACATTCTGCCGAGGGGTCAAAATGGAAATAAAAACCAAATATACTGGAAGTATTCAACAGTAATGGCAACATTTGTGGGGCGAGAAAGATCATTAATGTTTCAGACCAAATAACCTTTCATTAGAAATTGTTAAAAAAAAGTAGCATGTTTTAACAAGCACAGAGGCATTTGAAGGGGGAATAGAACAAAAAGGATGGTCTATGCTAATGCCAGAACAGATGATAATGGGACAAATGAAGAAAGAAAAGATGGGTCTAAGGGAATTTTTAATGCGAAAGTAGGTTCATTATCAGCCCTTACAAACTGACAAAATGGAATCAGAAGTTGTGGTCTTGCAGTCTTCAAAACATCGTTTTTCTTACGCATCAAATTATCGTATTGTTTCTCAGTTACCATAATCCTAGGTTTAAAGTCCTCAGACCCTTCTGCAATATTCAACATTGAATTCTAATCTGTTTCATTAATATCATTTGACATCAGAGAAAGAGTTTGCCTTCTGCAGTAGGAAAGGTTCCCTATCCAACACTAATATGCTGATGTTTTTATTACACGTGTACAGATTTCTCCTAACGTAAGGATGCTTGCAAAATTCAGTTTTTGTTTTTTGTTACCCAAGGAATCTTACTTATTTTCTGCCTCTTCTTAAATCATGTCATCCTCAGAAGGGTATTTCTGACACATGCTTAAATCATAAATAATGATTACAGCTGGAAATATTCTGTTGTGCCTTTTGTTTCCTTTTTTCAAGTCTTTTATTATGATTTTCTGTGCCTCTGGAGTTAATTTTGCATATTGGACTAATTTAGCCATAAGTCATAACCGGTGAAGGAAAGTGTAATAGGATGTGAGCAGCAAGCAGGATGCGTTCAAGATTACACCTTATCCCATTAGATACAGTATCTTCTGGGAAACACATTAGCTACTGGGGTTGATTTTCCTCTCCTTACGTCCAATGGGGTATACGTTTGAGGCAAAATGTCCTGACAACCATTTTCCCTTCATATGCACTTTAGTTGAGGGACTGGCATGCTGTGTAGCTCGTTGAGATATTTGTTTGTGAGTAAGATCAATTGTTCTGTCACACTGGATTGCAATCATCTTTCACACTTTTCATCTTTCATACATCAGATGCCCCTAACTCCATTGCCCACCACTTCAATAGACCAGTGAGTTTCAATACATTGGTTTTCCGAAGCTGTCAAATTAAAAGTGATGTAAAAAGTTGTTAGGAGTGAATTTATCCCTTTATTACAGCTAGAAATTATGAGGTTTGTTTCCTGGCAAAGAAATAAAAGCTTGTTGGTTGAATACCTGCTGCCATCATGGCAGAAGATTTCTGTATAAACCTATAGTGCATGCACATGATGGTTTGCTAGATTTAGCACAGCATTTTCATTGCCAGTAACATTGGATGTGGAGATGTCAGTGTTGGACTGAGGTGGACAAAGTCAGAAGTCATACAACACCAGGTTATAGGCCAACAGGTTTTATTAAAAATCACAAGCGTTCAAACTGCTGCCCTTTCATCAGGTGAAGTAGAAGAAGTTGCACAGGCGCAGACCATATAGGCAGAGAGATATTGGCAAGAGAATTCCCGGTAATTAAGAGTGGCAACAGATACGTAGTAACAGTGTGAGTGGAGTATCAACAGGCAAAATAACAAGTGAAGGGATGACCCATGAATGGATTAATTAAGACAGAGAGATAATTACAAATAATCAAAAATAAGATGGTGCTAGAGACAAACCAAATGGCTGGAATAACACGAGTAACAGAGGTAGGTATCAGAGCAAATAAGTGGGGGCTGCATGGTTACCTGCTGCCTCGCAGCACCAAGACCCAGGTTCAATTCCAGCCTCAGGTGACTGTCTTTTGTATGTCATCCCCATGTCTGTGTGGGTTTCCTCCAGATGTTCCGGTTTCCTCCCGCAGGCCAAAGACGCGCAGGTAATGTGGATTGGCTACGCTAAATTGCCCAGTAGTGCCTAAGGTGGGAAATGCAGGGATAGGATAAGGTCTGGGTGGGATGCTCTTCGGAGGGTCGGTGTGGACTTGATGGGCCGAATGACCTGCTTCCATGTTGTAGAATCAGAATTGCTGCATTGCATGACCTCAGAAGAATGAAAGGATTTGGTTGAGGAGCCAGAAGAAACACAAATCTGCACTATTAGCCCTTTTACCAGTGACAATAGTTATTTGAGATTCTTTTTACTAAATCTAGCCATTATTCCCATTTGGCTACTTTTTGTCCTTCTAATATTAGCTTTCTTGATCTCTGGACAACTGGAGAATGCAATGAGGATATATGACAGATGATAAAGATCTGTGAGAGTTGTAGCATTGATCCAAATAGGAAAATGAGGACATTCATTATAAGAAACATCACTTTTACCAGCCAAAGCACAATAGCAACCCTGCACCAGCTCAGACAGGAGACTACCTGGCAAACACTTTCATAGGTAAAGTTATCATTCAATGCCATAATTGTATTGATGCTGGAGAGACAAGCATCTCCTGTTTAATCCCAATTGCAAATTCAGCTTTCCAGTTTGCTCATTCTTCACTTTTCTTGCTGTTTGATAGAAACAAACTGTTCGAAGCTATCACAACATCTAATGCTCCCTCATTCAGTCATGACAGTGTTCTATGCTAGTTTGAGTGTGATAGGAAAAAACATCTCTTCTCAAGTAATGCACTAAAAAAAATTCTCACTAATTTTGTTTCCTACTGTGTGGAGTTCCGAGGTCTGTCCGTGACAGTGAATTCTGGAACCACAAGCACACAACGAGGAGGAAATGTTTCTCTAACTGTGTGTTGCACTAAAGATGGCTATGCTGTCTACATTCATTCTTGAAGCTGCAACTATTGTGACCGCTAATCAAACAGGTGATGACTTAAGATAAACATATATTTTAAATTATAATGCAGCAAACTTTTTATTAGTTGGCACCAGGAGTATATAGATTATGCCAGATACTTAAGAGGTCCACAAAATCAATGTAAAATACACACTATGTAATATGTATGTGATATATATATATCATTGTTAAACTTTACTTTTAGCGTAAATCACTTAAATAATAATGCAGTTTTGCCTTAAATAAAACATACCAGCAGAGAGCCTTCACACTTGCATCCTCAACTGACTATTCGGACTTTGCAGTAGATCACAATTTTTGGCAGATAAGCTGATTTGAAATTGTATCAACTGTTGGAGTTTCATGTCGCCATTTGATTAAACAACAAGTATGTTTGCAGTGAGGTAAATAAATTTAAAAACTATGATAAATTGACAGTAATATAGTAAATGCCATAGTATTTGAAGTACATACATTTTGCTGGTTTATCGAGAATACTAGTTCATAAAGTAATGTTTAAAGTAAGTTTGTTGTATTGTATTTGCAATGAGGTTTCATTTGAGTGGTTTCAGAAGGTTTCCTCTTTACTTCCCTCCGACTTTGACTTTAACTTCCACAGTATTGACGGACATAGGAAGAGTGAAAGTGAAGGGGCCGGATACTTCTGGAGTGCACTGAGAGGAGACTTCTGTGGGGCTTGTATGTGGTTCCTACTCTATCTACTGCCTACTGATACTACCCTGTCTCTTTGTGAGGAAGGGGCACTTGGACTGAGGTAAATATCCCTCATCACTCTGTCACCTTGCTGAGCACCAATGGGTAAAAATGATAGAGTGCAAGCACATCCAGCAATCAATGAGCACTCTTCTGGACCCAGCTATCCATGACTGCAAGCAATATGTCCATACAGACAGCCAGATGCGCACATACTGGAACCATCAATGTACAGACAATGTTGGTGGATTCTTCCAGACTTCAATCCAGCGTACTGATTGTTCTGACAAGCCTATCTGATCCTGTATCTGTTTGTACATTTTAATTGAAGTTTTTGATGGCTGACACCATGGGGTCCTCTCCTGCGTGAGGCTGGTCTCTTGCAGTGGCCTGCCTGCCAGGGCCATGGGGCATTTCTTCCTCAACCAGCTGCGGAGATGTGTCAGTGATGTTCTCACTAGACTCTGCTCATGATTCTAATCCAGCTAAAGTACCCAACAAGTTAGACAATAAGACCATAAGACATAGGAGCATAAATCAGGACATTTAGACTATCGAGTCTGCTCCACCATTCAATCATGGCTGTTCAGTTTCCCAAACCCATTCTTCCACTTTCTACCCTTAATCTTTGAGCCCTTGACAATCAAGAACCTATCTCTGTCTTAAATATACTGAATAACCTGGCCTCCTCAGCCTTCTGTGGCAATGAGCTCCATAGATTCATCACTCTCTGCCGGAAGAAATTTCTCCTCATCTCCATTCTGAAGGGTATTTCCTTTAGTCTAAGGCTATGCCCTTGAGTCCTAGTCTCTCCTACCAAAGGAAACATTTTCCCAACGTCCACTCTATCCAGGCCATTCAGTATTCTGTCAGTTTCAATTAAATCCCCCTTATCCTTCTAAACTCCATCGAGTATAGAACCAGGGTCATCAAATGTTCTTCAGATGTTAAGCCTTTCATTCCTGGGATCATTGTTGTGGACCTCCTTTTCATCCCTTCCAGGGTAAACACAACCTCCCTGAGGTATGGGGCCCAAAATTGCTCACAGTACTCTAAATGTGGTATGACCAGAGCTTTATAAAACCCCAGAAGTACATCCCTGCTTTTATATTCTAGTCCTCTCAAAATAAATCACAACATTGTATTTGCCTTCCTAACTACCGACTCAACGTATAAGTTTACCTTAAAAGAATCCTGGACTAGAACTCCTGAGTGCCTTTGCACTTCAGACTTCTGAATTTTCTCCCCATTTAGAAAATAGTCTATGCCTCTAGTCTTCCCACCAAAGTGCATGACCTCACACTTACCCACTTTTTTGGGCTACGACTTTGCCCACTCTCCCAACCTGTCCTAAACCTTCCGCAACCTCCCCACTTCCTCAATACTGCCTGTCCCTTGACCTATCTTTGTATCATCTGCAAACTTAGCCAAAATGCCATCAGTTCCTTCATCTAGATCATTATGTATAAAGTGAATAGTTGTGGCCTTAACACTGACCTTTGTGGAACGCCACTTGTCACCAGCTGCCATCCTGAGAAAAAGGACCCTTTTATCCTCACTGTCTGCTTTCTGCCAGACAACCAATCTTCTATCCATGCTAGTACCTTGCCTCTAACACCATGGGCCCTTATCTAACTCAGCAGCCTCCTGTGTGGCATTTTGTCAAAGGCCTTCTGGAAGTCCAAGTAGATAACATCTATTGGGTCTCCTTGGTCTAACCTACGTGTTACCTCCTCAAAGAGTTCTAACGGATTTGTCAGGCATGATCTACTCTTGGTGAAACCGTGTTGACTTCACCCTATTTTACCATGCACTTCTGAGTATTCCGAAATCTCATCCTTCACAATGGACTCCAAAATCTTACCAATCACTCTTCACCCCACTTTGTCAACAGAATAAAACCTCTCATTTTCTAGTCCCCTTCAGTTCTAAAGAAAACAAATTGGACTCTAAATGTTAACTTTATTTCTCTCATAGAGTCACACAACACAGAAACAGACCCTTTAATCCAATCAGTTCATGCTGAAGATAGTCTCGAACTAAACTAGTCCTACCTGCCTGCTCCTGGCCCTTACCCCTCCCACCCTTTCCTATTCCCGTACTTATCCAAATGTCTTTTAAATGTTGAAATTGTACTCACATCCACCACGTCCTCAGAATGTTTATTCCACATGTGAAATACGCTATCTGTAAAAAATTGCTTGTCTTTTTTCAATCTCTCTTGTTGCGAGACCTGCAGAGTTTGTCCAACACTTTCTGTTTTTATTTCAGATTTCCAGCATGTACAGTACATGCTTTTTAAAATGTATATGTTTAATTCACTGCCACTTCTCTTCCCCATGAGCTTAACTTGAAGAAGTTCTGCACTTCTCTCTGACAGGACTTTTGTTTGAACATTTCAACTTTTTCACTTTCATTGCTTTCCATTTCCCTTCTACTGTTTGATAACCTGTTTACCAAAACTCACTTTCACAGCCACATCTCCTTCCTCAGTGGTTGCCTCTGGCTCTGACTCACCGCATATGAATACCAGTTGAAGTTCCATCCTTCATGCTTCCAACCCATCTGAGGTTACAAGTGATATACAGCCATCCTTGGGCAGCTGCTCTAGCCACACCCTGCTATCCACATTCAAGCGCATACTCTTGACATCCTTCTCTACCAGCACCACCTTATGTTGCCTCAAAATTGTTCTGGTTCCTAGTTTCATTTCATTCTTTGACTTATTCAATACCATAACAAGAAGCTGTTTTTCTTTTTTTCAGGTGTTAAAGAATGCAAGTTCCAACAACTTATGATGCTACAACCCTCTGGAGCCTTCCTTTCCTCTGACCACATCCTTTCATCCTATCCACTTCTTGATGTGTATTCAGTACACCCTCTGACCTTCTGCTCTCTGATTTGTGCTCAACAAAGGCCTCAATCTTATTGTTTACATTCACACCTCAATACCTTTTGAGCACAGCTTGTTGTTGGACACTTCTACCAGTGCCAGCACCTCCGTGCTGACTTCTTTGAACATGAGTACTCTCTCCACCCGGGACTCTTTCATCCATTTCATTTACACTCCCTCCATCTTAAGCCCTCTGCCTGCCCTCTTACCGACCCGTAATCATATCATCAAAACCTCATTGCTACTTCAGTCACATTTATTTCTCTGACCCTGTCATCCGCTATAGCCTGCCTTCATCTGAACTTGCTGCATTCAGAACTCTCAGTTGTAAACCTGACTTTGATATCATCCTGTGGCAATGGTGGTGCTGTTATGGTCTGATGTGCTGATCTTTGCTTTGTTAGAGCTTACTGTCAACTATCAGATACTTCCTCCTATTCCTACTGCAGCATGACTCCAGCATTGAACATCAAGCTGTTGTTTCCATGACTGTCACTGCCCCTATCTCCTGTGGGGAATTCCCTTCTACAGGCTTCCCACCTCACAGTACCCCATCTGCGCACAGTTTTCTTCTACTCCTTCCCAAAATCCACAAGCAGGACTGATCTGGCATATTCATTGTTTCAGCCTGTTCCTGCCACAGTTGAAGTTTTATTATTTTTTCTACCCTGACTCTTTTTTTCTCCCACTATCCACTTAAATTTGTGATTCTCCTGACGCTTTATGCCAGTCCCATAATTTCCAGTTTTCCCACCCCAGCAATCTCCTCTTCGTTACGGATATGCAGTCCCTCTAGCTCTCCAATTCTTCCTTGAGAAGTGGTCTAAATAGCTTCCATTCACCACTATCCTCCTTGGCCTGGCTGGGTTTGTTTTCACTTTGAATAATTTCCTTTAACTTGCCCCACTTACTCCAAGTCAAGGGTCTGGCTACTGGTACATGCATGGGTCCAATTATACTTCCCTCTTTATACCAAATGTGGAACATTCCTTGTTACAGGCCCACTTGGGTCTCCCACAACTCTTTTCCAAGTGCATCGCTGACATATTTCCCTTTCCTCCCTTGCATTTCACAGGTACTGTACCCTCATGACTTTTCCATGACTCTTAAGATAATCCCTCCCACCCTCAATGACAACTTCCCTTGCAATTGGAGAAGGTGTAACACTTGCCCTTTTATCTCCCTCTTCTCACTGTCTCCGGCCCCAAGCACATCTTTCAGGTGAAACTGTGGTTTACTTTTACTTCTTTCTTGTCTACTTTATCCTCTGCTCTTCTCTACATTGGTGAGACCAAACACAGGCTGGGTGCAGAATACCTATGCTTTGTCCAAAGAATGGCCTTCACTTTCCAGTTGTTTGTCATATCAATATGCCATTTGGCTCACATGCTACAATTCTGAGTTAGGCCTGCTGCAATGCTTCATGACACACAATGCAAGCTGGGGGAACAGCACTTCATTTTCTACTTAGGCTCATTACAGCCTACAACTTTAGAGGATTAGGACTATCCGCAATTGTAAATGCATGCTCTTTGCATGGATTAGTTCTCAACTATGCTGACCTATTCTCCACTATTCACACCTACTATTACCTTCTATTTAACATCTGTGTCCTTCCTGTACTACAATTACCATTCCCTTTTTCATTTTTTTGTTTGTTGTGCCACCATCACCTCTGTTCCATTCAGTCCCCCCTTGTCAACAGCAAAAAAGCATTATTTTACAGCTTCCTTCAGGTCGAAAGAAGAATCATATCACGCTTGAATTGATAACTTATTTTCTCTCTTCACCGATGCTATCAGACGTATTAAAATACTGCAGTACTTTCTGCTTTTAGGTCACATGGGAGTGGCTTGTTGCCCTCATAATAATAACCACATTGTTATGTGCAGGTACGTTGTGAGAAATTTACAGAAATAATTATGGGTGCGTTTAAACAAACCGTAGATTAGACATGTCAGATCAGGAAAGATAGTCTTAAAGATGAACCCATAGATTGCATTTAATCCATAGAATCCTTACCAGAGCATTTTCTAGAGCCAACAGAAGGGAATACTCTTCTAGATTTGGTTGTGTGCAATAAGGTAGGATTAACTAATGACCTCATAGTGTAGAAGACTCTAGGTAGCAGCAATCATAACATGATTGAATTTCGCACTCAATGTGAGAGAGACAATTTATTCTAAGATTGATACTTTAAACTTAACTAAAGCCAACTATGAGGGTGTGAAAACAAAGCTGGCTAAAGTGAACTAGGAAATGAAGTTAAATGGAAGGACAGCAAAAAATGTGGTGGCAGACAGTTAAGGAACTATTCCATAATGCCCAAGAATGATGTATCCACTGAAAAAGAAACAGTCTGGGAAATGCTTGCATTATCCATGGCCAGCTAAATAGGTTAAAGACAATAACAAATTGCAATGAAAGGCATACAGTTCTGCAAAGATTGTAGACCAAAAGATTGGACAGATTTCTATTTAAAACGGAATGAATAAAAAAGATAAAGAAAGAAATTGGAAGATGAGTGAAATCTGACTAGTAATACACTTTTGTAAGGGCAAGATTTCCTGCAAGTATTTAAAAGGGGAAAAAGTAACCAAAATTAGCATCAGTCTTCTAGGTAGTGAGTCTGTGTAATTAGAGATAACAAGGTGTAGAGCTGGATGAACACAGCAGGCCAAACAGCATTAGAGGAGCAGGAAGGCTGA
>JAHRHZ010000040.1:5191237-5300902 GCA_024137785.1 Ginglymostoma cirratum
TCGGGCCTAAACCCTTTCTGATGAAGGGTTTAGGCCCGAAACGTCAAGTTTTCCTGCTCCTATGATGCTGCTTGACCTGCTGTGTTCATCCAGCCCCATGCTTGTTAAAACTGAGAGTGGATCTTATTACAATTACAATAGCTATGGAAAAAGTGCTGAAAGAAATAATTTGAAGTAAAAGCTAACGAGTTCCCAGAACCTGATGGATATCATTCAAATGGTTTAAAAGAAGTGGCTGTGGAGATAATAGATGCATTGGTTTAACTTTCCAAAATTCCTTTGAGTCTGAAAGGGTTTGATTAGCATGGAAGATAGTGAATGTAACTCCTGTTAAAGAAAATCAAGCAGGTAACTATTGCCAGTTGACCTTACACCTGTCAGAGGGACAGTGCTAAAATTTATATTTAAGGAGGTTGTAGTGTTGTCCTTCGATACAATTAGGCTGAGTCAATATAACTTTGTGAAGATATATCATATGTGACTAATTTATTAGAGTTCTTTGAAGCACTAAAAAGCAAGATGGATAAAAGGGAACCCCTAGATGTTTGTGCTTAGATTTCCAAAAGGCATTTGATTGGGAGTTACTTCAATGATTACTAAATGAAATAAAAGCCAACGTTATAAGTGGTAACATATTAGCTTGAACAGAGGATTAATTAGCTGACAGAAAGTTAACATTCACGGTGGGCCAATGGGCCTGTCCCTGCACTGTACTGTTTTAGAAAGCAAAATGCAGAAAATAGGGATTAATATTTACAGTTCTGCTGGCAATCTGTAACTAATGAAGTGGTGTAGATATAGGTTAAGGAATGCAACCATTTACAATCTATATAAATGACTTAGAAGAAGGAACTGAATAGTTGTTAACTTTGCAAGGATGAAGGGACTCTACAAAAGGATATAGATAAGTTAAATTAGTGGGCAAACATTTGGCAAATGGGGTATATTGTGGGAAAACTATTGACAAAAAGAATAGAAGGATATGAGTATGTTGGTAAATTAATCATAAAACGGCAAATATAATGTTGTTATTTATCGCAAGGGGAGTAGAAAATATTAAAAGAAGGTATTTTTCTATGATTTCTCAGTGTATTCATGTGGCCATGTTTGTCGTACTCCACACAGCTTTTGGTTTCTTACTGAAGAAATGGAACTTTTGCATTAGAAGCCATTCAGATAAAGTTCCCTTGAATAATTCCTGGGATGAAAGGGTTAATTATAAAGAAAAGCTTGACATGTTGGGTGTATATTTGTTAGAGTTCAGAACTTTTTCTCTCAGGTTTATTTAGTGTGTAGAATTTTCCCTCACCAAGATGACATCCTTCAGTTGCAAAGGAGTCAAAGAGCATAGAAACAGTCAGGAGAGTTGAGGCTAAAATCAGATTGACCATGATCTTACCAAATGGCACCAGGGATGAGAAATTCCAGTTATGGGAAGAATTGGAATGTTTGGTTCTGTTCTTCCTGGAAAGAAGATGGCAACGAGGAGATCTGAGAGAAAAGTTTAAAGTCATAAGGAGGCCGGATAGTGTTGACAGGGAGAAAGTGTCCCCACTGTAAAAGGATCAAGAAGAACAGGGCACAGAAGCAGAAGTGAGATGAGAAGAAACTAATTACACAATACTAGTTTGGGACTGGAAAGCTCTGCCTGGAAGTATAGTGAAGGCAGGTTCAATTGTGGCATTCAAAATGGCTTTAGATGTTCATGTGAATAGAAACAATGTTCAAAGGTTTAGGGAAAAGACAGGAGAATGGCACTAAGTTATGATGCTCATTTGGAAAGCAGAACAGAAATAATAGGCTGAATGTCCTTATCCTACACTGTAATAGTCCTGTGATTCTGTGGTAGAGTAGGCTCAAGGGGTCAATTGGTATATTCCTGTTCTTAATTCATTTGTTTGTATAAAAACCAAAATAATTGCAGATGCTGTAAATCACGAACAAAAACAGAAGTTGCTGGAAAAGCTCAGCAGGTCTGGCAGCACATGTGAAGAGAAAATCAGAGTTAACATTTACTGCCTACCCCACCCCCCTCCCTATTTTCTGCATGTAAACCAATGTGTTCCCAGCTACCATCGGTTCTGAGGAAGGGTCACCAGACCCAAAATATTAACTCTGATTTTCTCTTCACAGATGCTGCCCGACCTGCAGAGCTTTTCCAGCAACTTCTGTCATTTGTTTGTATGCCTGGCCTTGGAATAGTAGTCTTTATCAAACAGTGGATGTGTATGTAATTTGGCAGCTCTAAAAGTAAATCATATGCAGTGTAAAAGAATCTTAAATGTTGTAATAGCCTTAAGTCTGGGCTTTGCAATCTTCTTATGCTTTCCTGACTTCCTTCTTCAAGTACCTTGTGCAAATGGTAATGATGTTGCTGTGAAAGGGAGGTATTAAAACATGGACAAATTTGTGATTGGCATTGATAGGAAAGTGAACAGAAGAGGAAAGAATGCATGGAAAATCCAAATTATTTTATACTAGTTACCAGAACTCAGGAATGCAGCAAGTTCAATGTCTCCAAGTGGAGTGAACTCAGAAACAAAAAACTCAGCAACATTCGACTTTGTACCCTGTTTCTTGCTGAACTTGCTGGCATCTTTACAAAGTACAATCCTGGACTACTCATGGACTGTGTCTTGTGCTTGATTCTAATCAATTTTTTTTTTGGATTTGGTTAGATCAGTTGACTGGATGGCTGGTTTGCAATGCAGAGTGATGATAACAGTGCCAATTCTCACACTAGCAGAGGTTACCATGAAGTATTCTCTTTCTCAGCCTCTGCCCTTGCCTGAGGCATGCTGATCCTCAGGTTAAACCACCACCGGTTGTCTCTCTCTAATGAGAGAGCAGCCTTATGCACTGCACTGCTAATACTATTGGCGACTTTACTTTTAATCAGTATATAGTTGGTTGTCATATTTTATTGAATTCTAATTAAGCAAAAAAACAGTTCTTAAGCTTTGTAGCTAGTAGACACAAACTTTTCAATAGGGACCATCTGGAATGATTTTTCTTTCCTTACATTTTAACCTAGGGATTTTGAGACTAAAAGTAGCACATCTACCAATGATCTAGCAGACATTGAGAAATGGGGATCATCCAAGTATTTATGTTTAATTAGTTATGTAAAGTGGAACTAATTAAATGCTTAACCAAGTGGTATGTATTGATCAGTTTGCAAAGTTCCTGCACTGGTTAAATTTGAGTCACAAGCAGCATACAGACATTTAAATATTTACTTCACAATTCTATGTTTTTAACCAATGTGTTGACTGGAGCTATCTGATCAGTGAAACAGTGTCTAAGATTCTTTTCCATTTGACTAAAAGTTTAGAAACTAAATGTGGAAGTCATCAGCAGTCAGAATTCAAATAATATGCTACTCACTTGAAAATTTCAATAAGGCCTAAGTCTAACCACAATCAGAATGTGTTTAACTGTGGTTGCTCAATAAAGGAACAAATGCTAGTTATTTACATTAAGAAGCTGTAATTTTAAGTCTTCAATTAGATCTAATTATTTCATCAAAGGCTTCACATTTGAGTGTATAATCCCTTTAAGCATGAAAATGACATATGGGACAATGGACATCTATCAAACTGGTGTTACTGCACTGCCCTTATATGAATCTTCCTCAGAGAATACTGACATAGGAATAGAAGTAGCAGTATTTTGCATTGTCAACAGAGGGCCACTTAGGTGGAATTTAGTCCAAGCGAGAGGGGTCCAGATAGTGGACCTGGAAGTCAGAGTTCTTGAGTGTGAAGGAAGGGGCTCACTGACTGCTTTCACGCAGTGGCAGACCAATTCGGACAAGCGATGCACTAGGCCCATGGAATTAAATGGCATGGATGGGCACTTTTTATGGTGTTGCTGACAGTATTGTCCTTGCTGCTTGAGCTGCTTTCTTGCTGTGCTTGTGTATCCAGCAATCTGATCTCCATTAACAAAATGACAGCTATGTTCAAAGAGAGAATGTACCAGGATGCTGTAATATTAATGTAAATATAAATAATGGCAGGTGGCTACATTCTATAATGCAAAATTGTGTGGCTGTTGGATCATTTAAAAAAAATTCACGTATTTAGAAAGGCAAGGACTGATTAGGGATAGTCAGCATGGCTTTGTACGTCAGAAATCACGTCTCACTAACTTGATTGAGATTTTTGAAGAAGTAACACAGAGGATTGATGAGGGCAGAGCAGTGGATGGGATCTATATGGACTTCGGTAGGGCGTTCGACAAAGTTCGTCGTGGTAGGCTGTTTAGCAAGGTTAGATCACACAGAGTACAGGGAAAACCAACCATTTGGATACAGAACTGCTCTAAAGTTGAAGACAGAGGGTGGTGGTGGAGGTTTGCTTTTCAGAGTGGAGTCCTGTGATCAGCACCGTGCTACAAGGATCAGTGCTGGGTCCACTGCTTTTCATCATTTACATAAACGATTTGGATGGGAACATGGGGGCATGGTTAGTAAGTTTGTGGATGACAGCAAAATTGGGGTTGTAGTGGACAGCGAAGAAAGTTACTTCAGGGTACAGCAGGACCTTGATCAGATGGGCCAATGAGCCAAAGAGTGGCAGATGTAGTTTGATTTAGATAAATGTGGGGTGCTGCATTTTGGAAAAGGAAATCAGGGCAGGACTTACACACTTAATAGTAAGGTCCTGGGGAGTGTTGCTGAACAAACAGACTGTGGAATGTAGGCTCATAGTCCCTTGAAAGTGGAGTCCCAGGTAGATAGGACAGTGAAGAAGGCATTTGGTATGTTTTATTGGTCAGTGTATTGAGTGTAGGAGTTGGGAGTCATGTTATGGCTGTACAGGACATTGGTTAGGCCACTATTGGAATACTGCGTGCTAGTCTGGTCTTCCTACCATAGGAGGGGTGTTGTGAAACTTGAAAGTGTTCAGAAAAGATTTACGAGGATGTTGCCAGGGTTGAAGGAATTGAGCTATAGGGAGAGGCTGAATATGCTAGGTAAAAACCAAACAAACTTCAGATATTGTAAATCAGAAACAAAGCAGAAATTGCTGGTTCTAATCTGAGGAGGGATCACCAGACTTCTGATTTCTCTTCACAGTTGTTACCAGATCTGCTGAGCTATTCCAGCAGCATCTGTTTTTGTTTCTGAATAGGCAGTGGCTATTTTCCCTGGAACGTTGGAGGCTGAGGGGTAACCTTATAGTGGTCTATAAAATCAGAGGGTGAATAGACAAGATCTTTACCCAAGGCTGAAGTGTCCAAAACTAAAGAGCATAGGTTTAAACAGAGAGAGGAAATATTTAAAAGGGACCTAAGGAGGAACCTTCTTCATGCAGAGGGTGGTTCATGTATGGAACGAACTGCAACAGGAAGTGGTGGAGGCTGGTGCAATTATAACATTGAAAATATATCTGGATAGGTATATGAATGGGGGGCGTTTAGAGGGATGTGGGCCAAATGCTGGCAATGGGACTAGATTAATTTAGGATATCTGGACCGAAGGGAATGTTTCCACACTGTGCAGCTCAATGACTCAACAAAACAAGCTCCAATGTCAAAGAAACCAGACTGAATTAGATTAGAATTAGAATCCCTACAGTGCGGAAGCAGGCCATTTGGGCCATCGAGTCCATACTGATCCTCTGAAGTGCATCCCACCCAGACCCAGCCCCCTACCCATCCCTGAAATCCCACACCAACCATGGTGAATCCACCTAACCTACACATCCTTGGCCACTATGGACAATTTAGTATGGCCAAACCACCTAACCTGCGTATCTTTGGACTGTGGGCAGAAAACCCAGCAGACATGGGGAGAATGTGTAAATGCTACACAGTTGCCCAATGCTGCAATCAAATCCAGGTCCCTGGCACTGTGAGGCAGCAGTCCTAAACACTGAGCCACTGTGCTGTCCTGAAGTTGACAAAAAAAAACTCCTTTCATTTAGTGTTCTAAATTGTGCCCTGAATTTTTGGTTTGATTGATTATTGTCACATATATCGAGATATAGTGACAAGTGATGTTTTGCATGCTAACTAGATAAATCATACCTTACATACGTACATCAGGGTAATTGAACACAATGCAGACTACAGTGCTCCAGCTACCGAGAAGGTGCAGAGAAAGATTAACTCTACTATATGAGAGGTCTGTTCATAAGTCTGATAACAGTGGTGAAAAAGCTATTCTTACATCTGTTGGTATGTGTTTTCAAACTTTAATATCTCCTTCCCAATGGAAGATGGTGGAAGAGAGTTGGAAAAGCTCTTTGGTAATGTTGGCTGCTTTCCTGAGGCAGCAGGAAGTGTAGACAGATTCAATGGAAGGAAGGCTGATTTTCATAAAAGATTGGGCTGCATTCACAACTCTCTGTAATTTCTTGCGGTCTTGGGCACAGCAGTTGCCATACCAAGCTGCAATGCATCTGGAGAACATGCTTTCTCTGGTGCATCTATGAGAATTAGTAAAAGTCATTGTGAACATGTCAAATTTCCTTAGCCTTCTGAGGAAGTGAAGGCATTGATGTGATTTCTTGACTGGAGCATCAATGTCAATGGACCAAGATAGATTGTTGTTTATCTTTACTCCTAGGAACTTGAAGCTCTTGACCATCTCCGCCTCAGCAGCATACATACAGCGAGGGACGTGTCCTCCACTGCATTTCTTGAAATCAATGACCAGCTCTTTTGTTTTGCTGACATTGAGGGAGAGGTTGTTGTCTTTGCACCATGCCACTAAGCTGTCTCCTTCCTGTACTGTGTCTCGTCATTGTTTGAGATGCAACCCACTACATGGCGTCATCAGCAAATTTGTAAAGGGAGTTAGAGCTGAATTTGGCCACACAGTCGAGTGTGCATAAGGAGTATATTAAAGGGGCTGAGCACTTAGCCTTGTGAGACACTGTGTTGAGGATTATTGTGGAGGAGGTGTTGACATTTTTCCTTACTGTTTCCGGTCTGCGGGTCAGGAAGTCAAGGATCTAGTTGTAGAGGGGGAAGCAGAGTCCTAGGTGTTGGAGTTTGGAGATGCATTTTGTTGGATCCATTGGGTTGAAGTCGGAGCTAAAGACAATAAATAGGAGTCTGACATGTTCAACAGATATTCCAATGACGAGTATAGCGCCATGGAATTGGCATCTGCCATCGACCTATTGTGACAGTAGGTGAATTGTAGTGGATAAGGGCAATCTGGAAGTTGATGTGTGCCATTACTAATCTCTCGAAGCAATTCATAATGATGGGTGTCAGAGCCACCAGATGGCACGTTGCCTGATTTTTTTCCTTGGCACCAGGACAATAAGGGCCTTTGTAGTCAGGAGACATTAAAGATGTCTGCAAGTACTCCTGCCAGCAGGTCTATGCAGGATCTGAGTGCACAGGTGGGGACTCCATCCAGGCCAGTTGCTTCCTATGGGTCCACCCTCAAGATGGCTGATCTGACATCTCCAGTGGTGACTGTGGGTACAGGTGCAGCTGGGGGTGTCGGGGCATGTGACATCATTTCACTGACCTTCTGTTCAAAACAAACATAGAATACATAGAATACATTGGAGAGGGATGCATTGTCATTAGCGACTGTACTCAACTTCAATTTGTACCCCATTATGTTCTGTAATTGTATCGTGAATTTGCTCCACCAGGCTCTCCCCTTCTGAATTGAACCTCTCAAACTTCAACTTTGCACATTCATTCCACCTACCTATGGAAGGCAACAGTGAAATACTTGACATTTCACCTCTCCACTTCAACATCAACTTTCGCTATCCAGAGACTGGACAGCCATGATTTCTGCTCAACGCTTGCAAATCCCAAAAAGGTAATCTCATTCAACAGTGTGGAAATGAATGTTAACAGCTTTCTCAGCTTCCCAAATTGGATTGTGTTTGCCTCATTACTTTCCAACTAGACTTTTAATTAGACTGTCGTATTCAAACAATCATATTTTACAGACAATGCCCAAGACACAACCATCACCATTACCAACCCTGAGTACAGTCTGTCCTACTGGCAGGACAAAATTCTCAAGTGGTGACAGCTCTGTGGAACATAGTCAGAGGGAGTTGCCCTGGAATTCCTTAACATTGGCTATAGACCCCATGAACTCTGACGGCATCAGGTCAAACACGCATATGGAAATTATTCTACACTCGTCATTCCACGCTGCACCCCACAAAACTCCCTACAGTGTGGAAGCCATTCAGCTTCCATTCAGCCCATCGAGTGAATACCAACCCTCCAAAGAACATCCTAAACAGAACCCAGCCACAGTCCCCTACCTTATAATCGTCCATTTTTCATGGCTAATTCACATCGCCTACACTTCCCTGGACTCTCTGGGCAAGTTAGCATGGCTATTCTACCTAACCTGCACATCTTCAAACAATTGGAGGAAACCAGTGCACCTGGAGAAAACACATGCAAACATGGGGAGGATATACAAATTCCACAGACCTGAGGATGGATTTGAACCTGGGTCCCTGGCATTGTGAGGCAGCAGTGTTAACCAATAAGCCACCGTCCAACCCCAATCAGTAATGTTCCATGTTGTACAACACTTGGAGGAGGCACTTTTGATAGCAAGGGCACAGCAAATACTCTAGGCTGGTATTCTTCAATGCCCATCACTAAGAGTGGATCAATAGCACCATGGAAGCACTACACTTACAGCACCTTCCAGACCTGTGGCCCCAAGGAATTTAAAGGACAATGGTAGCTGATGCCTGGAAACAGCACTGCGTGTGAGATTGTTCCCAAGTCACACACCATCATGTCTTGGGACTACCTCACTGTTCCTTCATTGTGGATGGGTCAGAATCCAGGAACTCTTTTAAAAACACAGTGGGTGTATATACACATGGAATGTAGTGGTTCAACAAAATGGTGCATCACATCTTCTGACGGGCAATTAGTGATGAACAAACAATGTTAGCTTTGCTAGGGACCCCAACATTGCAAGAACAAATATAAAAATACCTATGTAAGTATAAATATCATATCATCGAGTGAGACTGAATTTCCTAAATGTGAATATGTCACCTAGCCCAACTTAATCCATGCTAATTCTTGAATTCTACACAAATAATAATCTGAATGCTCAATACATTTAAGCAATACAGACAATCAATCAGCAAATTAAGTATAAATTTAAATTATAAAACCAAAACAATGGAATATAAGGCGTAGAAAGGAAGGAGTAATATTAGTCATCTAACTATACTACACCTAGAATAGTACATTCAGTTGTGCTTGCTAAGAACGAAGAGAGACCTCATTTAATGTGCCAGCTCTAAACTACACTGAATTCTGACAACATGAGGAAGTCTTTCTCCTCAATCATTTCCAACAGCTATTCAAAAGCTGCATAAAACTCCCCTTAACCTCAGCAAACCAAATCATCTCCATATCAAACCACCACTCACAAAGCTCACAAGTAATTCCCAGAAAAGGGAAAACAAAGACAACAATTTATTTTAGGAATGCTGCCAGCTTTCAGAGCCATTAATTGCTTCTAGAATACCTATAAGGGCTCACACTTCTTATACTTAGACAACTGGGTCCACAATTAACTTAAATTTTCCAAAGGCCTTGTTAGTTTAGGACAATTCATAGCCAAAATATAAGCACGATTGAACATTATGAACAGTTTAGTTTTATTTCATTTTATTTGTTTTGGAGTCAATTCTATTCTATGATTTGATAAATGCAGCTCATAAAATGTAGCACAATGATTTAAAATATTAATTCATTATTTTTCTAAGATATTATTAAAGCATCTCCAGCCTGCAATAATTAGTCTAAAAGCTGAGCTGCCAGCTGGTTTGTGTTTATTACCTTATAATTCATTTTTTTCATAATCTGAATTTGCAACAGCTTTAATTTTACTGCTTGTTAACTTATATTGAAATAAATATCTTTAAACAGACAGCATTTAAATATTTAAACAGTTTAAGAAAGTATCAAAGTCCAAAGTTGTATTGCAACTGAGAATGGATCCAAAACAAGCATTCTTCCAATTAGCATTATGTTGTGATGTTATAATCTGTTTAAAATATTTCAAAATGAATGATAAAGCAGTTTTTTATTCTTGGGCAGAAATCTGTACTTGCTCATAAAAATATCCTTGTACTCTCATTAATATGTCTTGTATTTCCAGGCAGTATATACTGCAAGCCTCGGTTTTTGTCTAAGTGTCTTCTTTATGCATGAGGCAGGAGTAAAGCTGCAAATAAATAACAGACCTCTTAGCAAATGAAAAAAGAAAATGAAAGGTCATATTTTAGGAATAGAAGCTGTGTCAGATCATGATTTCCAAGTCTGCATCCGAACTATCAAATTTTCTCTGTACCATGAACTTCTGACTTCCTGCTTTGATTTCAGATTTGTAGCATTTGCTGTTGCTTGTGCCCCAGATACAATATATTTGCAATAGATTTAAAATAATTACATCTGAATTGCAAAACGATGTTCCAACAGCACTTTAGTGTTTATCTTGTGGTACTTGTGGATTGAGCAATAAATACTGGCCTAGGTAGCAAAGTCCATAGCCAGCAAACAAATGAAAAATAACTTACCTTCGCTTCACTTTCCTTTCCTGGATAAATGTGAATTTGGTGTTTCTTTAAGCATGTTTAATTTTGCCAAATGCAGAAGCAGTAATATTAAAATATGCATATGTTGTTATTGTGCATAATCTTCTCCTGTAAATGTATATATGTAAGCAGTCATTGGGTTTTTGACTTTCTTTGTTCTTATTGAATTCATCAACTGTGATTTCATGAGAAATTTTTCACAGTGTGTCCAATGATCCTGTTGAATTTGATAAATGAATTCAATAAGCAAAATACCCTGATAGTATCAGATTTTTGAAATGTGTCAGTACATGTTCTGTCAGAATGTTACTTTCTTTCAATGTGAAATTATGCATTGAAAGAGGACGAAGGTATTCTACTCAATGGGAGTATTAGTCTTATATGTTTGTGACGTGATAAACAACAATAATCCCCAGAGACTGTATAAAAGTAGTTGTTGCCCTTTTTTAAAAGGGAAGGGAGCGTTTGAGATATTGTAGAAAATAGAGCCTTACTGGTGGTACAGGAATTTGTTCTACTGGCTTCTTTGCTCAAATGATACATCGATTAATTGCAGTAATTATTAATGCTTGTTTACAGGAGAGCCCTATATTCACATAGACAAGCATTCCCTTTGTAAGATCTGGGCATTTTACGGACAGACAACATCACCAATGAGGAAGTGCTTTAGAGGACTGATGAGGAGACGCTGCATTGCATAGTGATAAAGAGATGACTGAGACTGGCAGGATGTTATTTCACCTTCCGATGTATGCCCTGCCAGAGTGGTAGTAAAATGGTCACTCTGATTTCAAAAAAGAAGACAGATTGGCCAAAGAAGACCTGGTGACATACTGGTGAACTAGCTAAGGCGGACCTTCAAGCAGGGCACCACCTGGGCCCAAGCAGAAGAGATGGGGACAGACCAAGCCCAGTGACAGGCCCGAAACGTCAGCCTTCCTGCTCCTCTGATGCTGCTTGGCCTGCTGTGTTCATCCAGCTCTATACCTTGTTATCAAAGAATTTTGCAGCCCATTTTCCTGTCTGCAAATAGAGATCTAAATCTAAGTAAGTTAATATGAACATCTTAGCAGGTGATCAACGCAATTCCAACTACTGTGTCAAAACTTATACAACACACTTCCTGCAATGAAGATGCACATTGGCCATTGATGTTTCTGTAAAAACAACATTACAACAGTAATTTCGTTGTAACAGGAGCAACATTTTACTACTAACTACATCTACATATTTTCATTCATTCTTGGCTGACATTTATTGCCCATTTTTAATGGCCTTTCAAAGGGTGATGGTGAGCTGCCTATTGAACTGCTGCAGTTCATGTAGTGTAAGTACATTCATTACACTGTTAGGGAGGTGGTTTTGCAAGCTCGGTCTAGCGACACTTAAGGAGCGGTGATAGATTTCCAAATTCTGATGGTGAGTGCCTTGAAGGGAAATTTTCAGGTGGCGTTCCCATGTCTGCTGCCCTTGTCCTTCTAGCTGGTAATGGTCATGAGACTGGAAGATGTCTAAGGAGCCTAGGTGAGTGCATGTTCTATATGATACACACTTCTGCCACAGTGCGTATATTTTTGTCATCTGTCACACTTTAGCAAGTTCACCATTCAGTCAGACCCTTTTCCTTTGGGATGGATTTTGGTTTTTGGTTCCTTTACACTGACATGAGTGGAAAACAACAAACAAGCTTTAATATTATTGGGCTTTATAAGGAATCTTGTTACAAACATTCAGATATGAATAATATATATCATGTTATTAATGTGGGATGTTTAATTGTCCAGAAGAATTGCCAAGAGAGCAACAGTGTTTTGAAGGGTTAGTATTTTTGGCTAGAATTTTCCCATTTGTGATGGTCAGTGAGCTGCATAGTGCCTAATCCACCATGGTCTGGAAAAAAAATTATCATGCAGTGTTCGCTTTTCACCTCATTACTATTTAACTGAGCTGTTAAGCACATTTCTTGGAGAATTGCATGGCCAAACAGGGTGGAAATGCTCACCACTGTTGACACCATCATGCCTCTGGCACCATATAGAAAGCCTCACTTCACACCACTTCAGATGCTGCAAGCCAGGAACTGCCTCACAAACTGTTGTTTCCTGTAAAAAAAATCACAGAGAAAGGGAAATCAAGTTTCCTGCTTCCAGGACAGGCATCTGGAGGTGCTGCCGGACAGGGTGAAGGAGAGGAAGGCAGTCCTTTTTCCTGCAGACTGCCAAAGGAAACCAGGTCGGCAGACCAAGCCAGCCTGAACACAAATTGTAGTATAAGTTAATGCTATGTCCTAATTTGGAAGGAATGCTCAGTACTGTAGGAAGAAGGTCAACAACCTCCTGGACTCTGCAAGAGTAAGTGCCACCATTCTTTCTCTGCTACCTCACAATCACGGGCCCAGCACTCTGTCTAGATCTGCCACTGCACATGGATCCCCCTAATACTCATGGGTTACAACTCTCAGGATTGCATGAACCAAGTCCACTCAAGTGCTCTCTCCCAGCTCATCCTCCCAAACTACTGATTCCTCATGCAAGTTCCTCTACTTGCTCATTCACTGGGTCACTTCAACAGTTCTCTGCCTCATGCATGAAGTGCCCTAGCATCCACTTCAATCATACTCAAATCCTCCCTTCGTCTGACTGCAAGGAAATTGATCAATAACCAGGCTGAGAGGTCCAAGATTGGTAAGAGTGAGCTCGGTGAGATTGGCAGACACCAGACTTCACATTCCTATGAAGAACATTTCTGGATTTGCCCAGAATGGAAAGGAACCACTTACTCAGACAAAGAGAAACCAATGTGCAACTAACCTCGTGAGCTTGCCTGTACCATACTGTATAATTCTCTCATTCCCACCGGCGCTAAAATACACAAGATTTAATCCATCTCCTGCAACTGTCTCCATCTCTTTTCTTATGCAAGCATTAGCAAGTATCCATAGAGTCATCATATTATAGAACCCCACAGTGTGGAAACAGGCCATTCAGCTAACAAGTCCACACCTACCCTTTGAAGAACACCCCACCCAGACCCATTCCCCTAAATCTGCCTTTCCCTTGTTAATACACCTAATCTACACACCCCTGAACACAATGGGTAATTTAGCATGGCCAATCCACCTAACTCGCACGTCTTTGGACTGTTGGAGGAAATCAGATCACCTGGAGGAAACCCATGTACCCACAGGGTAATGTGCAAACTCCACACAGACATTTGACTGAGGCCAGAATTGAACTTGGATCTGTGATGCTATGAGGCAGCAGTGCTAACCACTGAGCCACAGTCCCAAGGAACCTCTGCCAAAGCGATCAGCACTGAAGACCCTCGGATCTTTGTTCACCTCTGAGATTGTAATAGCAAGACTTTTAGTTGCATGCTCCACCAGGTCAGAGATTAGACTCAGGCGCACAGCCTGGTAAGCACATCACTGATATGTCTCCACGGCTGAATGGGGAGTAAATGCTCTGATTCTGTGAAACTTAGAGAACTTCTGGAGTCCAGGTTCCTTCTCAGCTCCAGGCAGAAGATGGTGTGCCACTATTCTCAGACATTAATGACTTCCTCAAACTGCAGAGCCAAGCACGCAAGCCTCAGGCAAGTGGGCCAGGCCCACTCGGTAAGCTGGAAGGAAATATAGAGGAGTCCACCAATTTTCTGAGCTCTGTGTTGCTTTTTCATGTATGCAATTGACTGCCACCAGGGAGAGTTTGACAACTGTACTGGAGACTCAGGTCCAGCAGAATAAATTCAGTCCAGGTACCCCCTCTTGTAATGGAAAGAGGATTGCAGCAGGCATCTGCAGGGAGGAGGACTGAAACAAAGTACCCCCTTTCATTATAAATAAGCTTTCAGTTTTGTTCAAGTGTCATAAAGACCACCATCATGAGAGATAATTTTCAATATGATTTCCGCTTGCCATACTGATTTATAAAATATTTTGTTTTCTGTTGTTAATGTAATTTTTGATTAATGTTAAAGTTCTTGCAGAATTTTCTTGTTATTGACCGAATAAGGTTGCAGGCTATTAAACAGGATTGTCAAGATGAAAAAGACAAACAAAAAGAACACTGAATAAATCAGTAAGTAAAGACTTGGTGATGCTAAATTTGCTAGTTAAAAACTAGCAAAAGGTAATGGTAAGGTTGCCATTGTCCCTGAAGACCATAGGGCTGCTGTCTCATTGAAGAGAAATGACTAATGGTGTATTTAATCTGAGGGTCACCATTCCTCGGGTGAGGTTAAGAAGGGTGGACCTTCATAGTGACCTTAGAGGTGAGTTAGGTCAGTTGGCTGATTTGCGATGTGGAGTGCTGCCAACATTGAGGGTTCAATTCCTATATCACCTGAGGTCACCAAAAGATAGTATGTTAAAGATGGAAAGAAAAACAAAACAGAAGTGAACTATTCCAGATTTTAGAGATTGGAGAATGGGTTATATTAAACATTATTTAGGAAGTGTTGTTTTCAAGATTGTAAGGATACGAGGAGACAGTGTTTATTTCATTGACACACCTGCAACACAGGAGGCACTTTTGAAACAATCAGAGTAGCACTGACCACATTGATTAAAAATAACAAATTAAAAAGCAAGGACAAAACGGTAATAAGCTACAACTGAGAAATGGATTGTTTTTCAATGGTTGTGTTCAGTGTTGGTATGCTGGAGGGGTACTAAGAAACACTCCACAGACATAACAGTCCAATCTAATTCCTGGGAAAATTGTTAATTGCCATTGTAAAAGTGAAAGGCACAAGACTGGTTGTAGCCTTATTGAAGAACATAAATATGATAAAAATTATGTAATTTAGTCAATGCATAACGAGAGGAATGGAAATGCACAAAGGCAGGGCCCAGGAACTGAGGGTGGCAGGCTGAAAATTAGCCTCATCAATTGGCACGGTGGATCTTTTAAAAATGTTTGTGCAATGTGAGATCGCTGACTGGAACAATATTTATTACCCAGAGGGCAGTTAAGAGTCAAACACATTCTCATGGAATAGAGTCACATGTAGGCCAGACCTGAAAAGGATGGCCAATTTCCTCCCCTGAACCAAACAGGTTTTTAGGAAAAATGCAATGGTTAAATGCTAAATATGAGGCTACACTTTAGTTGAATTTAAATTGTACCATTTACCAAGGAGTAATTTGACCCCAATACCCAGAATTGCAAAATTGAGACTGGTAGGGCTACCTTCTCACACAGCAGATATTGGATCAGGCTTATCGAGACTTAATTGACAAATTGAAGAATCAAGAGAAATTACCAGTCAGCTCACAATTTCTCACCAGGGAAGGATACAGTTTTGATGCCCAGAGGCAGCCTGGGGAGCAGCACTCCAAACAGGTCTCAAGGGCCATCCAACTGACCTGGGTACACCAGCAACCACCACACACTCTCTAGGAGATGTGCACCCCGCACGATCAGAGCCGGACTGCTCCACTTCCTTTTAATTCAATAGTTTAAAAAGGTTGGAAAGGGATGTGTCCATATTGATGGGCACTCTCTCTTACTTATTTTCCGTCACATTCAGCTGGTCCACTGAAACTTATGAGCTTCTGATTGGTTCTCTAACTTTGAGAGCTCACCTATCACCCTTAATCAGAATAGAAACTTGTTTCCATTGCCATTAAAGGGAGGCACCCTGTGAAAAATCCCAATGAGTGACTGCTTCATCCCAGGGATGGGTTCAGGACATGGAAACAGTTCTAACTTCAGTTTCACACCCTCACGGGGAATATCTGGCCCACAGCCTGGAACAATATGTCGAGGCAATGGCATACCACCTCTGGCTAAAATATTAGGGATGCGCCAGCCTGGAGGAGACTAGGAAGCCCAGAACTGATTTTTCAACTTACGCCTAGAATGGTTAGTACTTTATCATCTATAAACACAGAGAAAGAACACATACAAGAATTCAAAAATCCATTAAAAAAGGAATATAATAGCTGCATATATCTAGAGCCCCCAACACTGTCTCATGAATCTGCGCAGATGTCTGTATTCTGCCTATGATCAATATGTAGAAAAGGATCAGTCTGTAACCAGAGACAGTAAGCAGCAACTTAAGTACTTCAATTAAATATAAGTTGAGAAACTGAATAAAAGCTGCTTTCTCTGTTTGTATCCCCCATCCCCAAAGATTCCTAAGAAACTGCATTCCATATGATTTCAGTGTATGTTGCTTCCGTCATTGCAAAGTCACATAGCTGCAGTCAAGTTCAGTAAGTTGCAAACATCCAGAGAATTGTACTCGAATGCTATGGAGCAAAGTGTTTTTTATTTTTCGCAGTACATTTAACAAAAATCTTCTAAAAATTTAAGACATTTTAACAGCATATATATCTATCTTATTTACCTCAATTTGTCACATACTCTTACAAGAAACTAAGGTTAGAAAAGAATGATACACTAAATATTCTTTCTCCATCTCTTATTAAAAAAAATAGAATTTACTGGGACACGGTAGTGCAGCAAGCATTTTAAAGACATACAAGAAGATCCTATTATTAATTTGTTACATAGTCAAAACCATACGCTGCAATTTCAACTATTTAAATGCTGTAGTGATATGTTTCACAGTAAAAACATCTTGTGTTATCGTAAGTAGATAGACCCATTCCACAAATGACCAATGCAGCTTAGAATCATAATTTTGAACTATGATTCTAATTTTACAAATAAATAGCAATAACTTTTATTTTATGAAAATAAATTGCATTGTAGTAAATTGCATTTGTAGAGATGGATGAATTAAAACCAAAGTGATAACATGGTTCTTTTGGCTCTTTCAGCAAACATCAGGAGCCTTCTGTCTCCCTGAAAACTCTCCGACTATGTGATGTCATGCAAATTTCCCAATTGTTGCACAGGTGTGAATTAATTCATTTGAGTGCAACACATAGTTAAAAAGGTAAAAAGTATCATATACTGATAATAAAATCCACCTGATTTGTGCCAGTTTTAAATTGTGAATAGAAAACCCATGGAAAGCGGAATTTTAGTTTTCAACTATACAGTACTTCTTGCCTGAGTTTTCCTTCAATGTGTTCAGTGAAATAACACAAAGAAATAATCCAAACTATTGAAGGAACTTGTTGATATTGTGGATAAACATCCCTGGAGTTGGTGCAGTTCAATACATTCCTTCATCCATTATCTTAATATATACATTAATCAATTTTTTTTAATGAGTTCAACCCTCTGCTAAAATAACAATTGAAGAATTCAATGTAATGACAAAATTGCTAGCAGCTTACATCTTTTCAACAATATTTTCTGTAAATATCATTTATTCATAGTTGAATAGAAATAGTTTAAAGAGTAAAACTAGCCTCAAAATATTTGTGAAAGTTCCAAAAGAAAAAAGATCAATGACCCAGCAGTAGTTATATTTGTTGTCAATTTCCTTATCCAGGAATGTAATAGTGCTTTTTCATTGACATGACTTTACTTAACTGTGTTTTTATAAGATTGTTATCTCCCCTTTTTGAAAATAAGTTATTCTTTTGTACTGAAGAGAAACTTGTACAAAATGTTTTAATAGGTTTATTCTAATAAATAAAAGCCCAACTTCCTCATGCAAGGAAATTGAGAACATAGCTTGTTTTTAAAAAGCATCACTGATACTAAATGTTTATAACAGGGTGAAACTTCAAAGACGTCTGCAAGATCTAAAGGATTTTCCAAGCCTTCCAAGAGTTTCTGTTGATGTTGCATGTCATCTTGAGAACAAATTCTGATCTAAATCGATCTTTTCTCCTGCAGAGTATCAAAACCTGAAAGTGTAGAGGTTAGTTGAACAGCTGCTGTAACTGAATGTCAGAGGTAAACTCAGAAGCAACCTTGATAATATTTATTTCATTTCACTTAAGGAATGCTTGGAATATGACGTGCAGTTCAGTTCATGTCAGCAGTACTTGAACTGTTCTTATGAGTACACCTGGACATTTGCTTTTGAAGCTGTAGCTGTTTACTGTCTTTCACTGAGCTATAAAGAGTTCCATAAGTTTTCTATTGTACTTTAGATGGTACTAAACGGAAACAGAACCAAAGATGCAGTTTATCTTTCAACATCTGGAAAGAAGTGACATAGTGAGCTGTATCATTTCTTTATACTGGGTAATCTAACTTTCAATTCAACTCAAATAGTTCTGATGATTGTCTTTTCTCTTTGCGAGGCTGGAATGTAAAAGGAAAGAGTTTGAGTCTGTTTCCCAGTTGACACGATTCATTGTTATGAAGGAACAGCCCCCTTGCTAAGACATTGCCTCATGTTGTATTATCTTTCCTTAAATAAGCTTTCTGCTAAAGCTCATTGCATCTGAATTGCCAAGCATCCCAGGTTCAAATTTTCATGAGTTATGCGGCAAAATTAATTGGTGCAGTTGTTTCTTTTGTAACATTTTAAGAGACTTTAGTTTTTGCACCGGAAATAATGCATAAGGCCAGTCAGATCCTTAACTTAAGCTAGTCCTTTTTTTGGCAGCTTTGATAAATTGCTACTTTGCTGATTGGCTGAAAACAACTTAATAGTTAAAATACAAACTTTATGGATTATAATAGTTCCTTTATCAGATAAGAAATGCCAAAAGACATCCTTATGACATGGGAAAAAATTAAGATCTTAAATTTATACAGCATTCTTTTCGTCCTTAGGATACCCTAAAATGCTTCACAACCAAATAAGTACTGTTGAAGCATAGTCACTGATTAAAGGAAATGTAGCAGCCAATCTTCACCAAGACAGGCCCCACAAATAGCATGAAGTAAATTATCACATGCTGTGTTTCAGTGACATTGGTTGAGAGATAAATGTTGACCAGGGCACCAGGAAAAGTCCCTTTTTTTAGTTGTTGGGATTCTTTAGAAAGCTATTCTTCTCTGCTTAGGACACCAGCTGCAGCTTTTTATCCTGTGTGTCCTCTGCCTCTCTCTCTTGCTCTCTCTCATTCTTTTTGTTCCAAAGTTCTGAGTCAGGAAGTTTGTCCATTTTCATCTTGGCCATTCCTCGCTTTTTTCAGGTGTGAACGTTTCTTGCCTTGCTCTCAGTCTGGACCCCCAGTATCGATGGGAACTCAGTCACACAGGCTTATTGTGAGGCAAAGTTTGTAGTAGGTCACACAACCATCTTCAGTCCATTTTCCTTGGATCTTGGCCTTCTCCAGAAGTCTTTGGGATCACAGTTGCTCGTCTTCAGCCAATTCAATTCACTTCATGCAATGTAGAAAGGTAGCTGGAGGCACTGGATACTGAAAAAGCTATGGACCCTAACGCATTTGGCAATAATCCTGAACACTTGTGTTCCAGAACATGCTGTGGCCCAAGCCTAGCCAATTCTCACCTTCAAACAACCACAAAACCTTAAACAGATCATCATTCGCAGCAAACTATCCAGCCTTCAGGACAACATTGATCACAACACCACACAACCTTGCGACAGCAACCTCTGCAAGACATGTCAGATCATTAACATGGATACTACCATCACAAGTGGGAACACCATCCACCATGTACACGGCAGGTACTCATATGACTCGGCCAATGCTATCTATCTCATACATTACAGGCAAGGATTGTCAGGCAATGTTGTCTACCTCATATGCTGCAGGCAAGGATGGCCCAAACCATGATATATTGGTGAGACCATGCAGACACCTTGGCAACTGATGAACGGACACTGCGCAACAATCGTCAGACAGGGATGTTCCCTCCCAGTTGGGGAACACTTCAACGGTCAAGGACCTTAAGCCTCTGATTTTCAGGTAAGCATCCTCCTACGCGGCCTTTGAAATACATAACAATGCAGGATCATCGAGCAGAAACTGATATCCAAGTTCCTTACCTATGAAGACAGCCTCAGCTGTGATCTTGGGTTCATGTCATGCTACATGTAACCCCACCACACTGTTCTGTATCAGTAAAATCTTCCTTACTGTCCTATTTTCACACCATCACCTTGATAACTTGTTATGATCTCTCTACCTTAATCAGTTTGTACAGTTTTGGATGACTTGTTACTTTGGTTAAACCCTCAGCATGCGACTCTTACACCTATCATGTTATTCCAGCCATTTGGTTTGTCTCCAGCACCACTTTATTTTTAACATTTTGTAATTATCTCTCTGCCTCAATTAATCAGATTATAGGTTATCCCTTCACTTGCCAGGCAGTTGTTGGCACTTTACTCTGACACTTTTTATCACCTGCAGAGGCTTATTGTTCACCCTGTTAACACTCCACTGACACCATTTGTACGATGTTTTGATCTCTGCTGATAAATAATGTGCCTGTGTGCTCTAAAAGTTTGTGATTTCAAATAAACCTGTTGGATGCTAACCTGATGTCATGTGACTTCTGACTTGTCAAGTCCAGTCCCACACCAGTACCTCCAACTCTAGAGTTGAGCTGAGAGTGACTGTCCTTGATGTGAAGGCATTTGACCTAGCAAAACAGGAGTCAATAGGAATCAGGGCGAAACTTCCCGCTGGTTGGAGTCATACCTGGCAGAGAGGAAAATGGTCATTGTTGGAGGTCAATTATCTCAGCTCCAGGACATCGCTACAGGAGTTCCACATGATAGCATCCTAGGATCAACCATCTTCAGCTGCTTCATCAATGACTTTCCTTTCACCATAAGATCAGAAGTGGAGATGTTCGCCAATGATTGTGTAATGTTCAAACTATTCGTGATTCCTCAAATACAGAAGCATTTCATTTTGAAGTGCAACAAGACCTAGATAATACACAGGTTTGGATTGACAAGTTGCAATGATATTTACACCATACAACTGCAATGGAACAACCATAACCAATGTCAATATCACCATTGCTACTTGCCATTGAATGGCATTACTATTGCTGAATCCATCACTATCCATATAGCGGCTACCACTGGCTGAAACTGAACTGGACTTGCTATATAAATTCTGTAGCTATACGAGCAATTCAAAGGCTGGGAATCCTTCAGTGTGTAACTCATTTCCTGACTCCCTAAGAACCGTCCACAAATTGAGGCGCAATTGAAGACTGCAGTGGAATACTCTTGACTTGCCTGGGTAGGTGTAGCTACAACAACACTCAACAGTCTTGACACCATCTAGGTCAAAGCAGCCCCCTTGATTTGTATCACATTCATAAACATTTGCTCCCTCTACCACTGACACTCAGGAGCAGCAGTGTATACCTTTGACAGGATGCACTGCAGAGAATTACCAAGGCTCCTGGGGAAGCAACATTTAAACCCATTAATATCTTCTAGAAAGATAAAAACAGCAGATACATGGGGACATCACCATCTGAAAATTGCTCTCCAAGCCACTCATTATCTTAACTTGAAAATATATCACTGTTCCTTTAGCGTCACTGAGTCAAAACTCTGAAACTGCCTTACTAACTGAATTTTGGGTCTACCTATACAAAGCAGGCTGCAATGGTTCACCATCTGCTTCTCAAGAATAAATATTAATTGGCAATAAATGTTGTCCCAGCCAATGAAGCATACATTCCGTGAATGAATTTTAAAAAGTAGCTGTGGATGTGCCCATGCCATTGTAACATATCACAGCTGCTCTTGTTTTTACCCTAATCATAACTAATTAGACATGACTGACATTACCAGTAAGTTAAATTCTAAAAAAATGTTTTTCATTAATACTAGACAAGAAATAGGAAAATAACAAATTTCTTATTCTTCATTCTACATAATTTCCATTAACCTATCCATTTTCATTATCTTTCTGTCTGGGTAGCTTCTTCCATTTCTATTAGCATGATATCAGTGTGTCATTCCCAACATTTCTGACTGTCAGTCCTGACCTTTGACTTTATTAGATCGACTTCATGATTGGAGATGTGATAATAACAGATTAATGTTAATCAAAGACCTTGATTTATTTTACCAGTCGATTCAGTTTTCTTGCAAATTTTAAGTTTGTTTTGTGACTTCCACTTTTTTTCTCAATTTCACTTTGGACTGCTGAATGAATTTGGACCTTGAAAGGATTATCATTCCTTTCTTTTATTGGAATTTCTCTTTCAAGATAATGAATTATACAACAGTGTCCACAGTCCTTTTCCAGTCTTCACTGGAAACATGAGCGGATATGCTCTCCTTACAGCAATTCCATTTTCATGCATTTCCTCATCACCTCAGTCATTTATTTTTTAACCACGATCTTGAGCTGGCATATCATTGAGGCCTAGAACCTTCCCGAATCCCGAAGCTTTGCTGTTTCCTCGAAGTCATCTGGATGTGAATGATGTCCCCACAGGCCTGCCAGTTTGACAGGAAATGAGAGCATTTTGGTGGTTACTAACTTCTGTGGAAATGGTAACATCTAAATCTGGGATTGTGATATCAGTGTGTCATTCCCAACGCCATAACCTGAACTGAATACTCCTTCTGCTCTCTCTTTCAGTCTCTCACCATACAATTATGATTAAAATTCCAAGTTCCAGTGGCTGGCATGGAAGACAAATGTAAGTTAGCAGAAGGGATATTCATCTCAGTACACCCCAGGGATAGCACTTCACTCTCTCTGCCATTATGCCAGAAGTTCCAGCAGAGAAGGCCAAAGGGGATGCCACCGCATCATTGTCGGACACTGCCAGGAGCCTGGAGTCTTCAAGGCTCCATGCCTTTAGGAGGCAGCTGCCACATTCAAAGAACAAAGAATAAAGAAAATTACAGCACAGGAACAGACCCTTCGGCCCTCCAAGCCTGCGCCGATCCAGATCCTCTATCTAAACC
The DNA here is from genome assembly GCA_024137785.1 of Ginglymostoma cirratum. Classification (NCBI taxonomy): domain Eukaryota; kingdom Metazoa; phylum Chordata; class Chondrichthyes; order Orectolobiformes; family Ginglymostomatidae; genus Ginglymostoma; species Ginglymostoma cirratum. Next base: position 5,214,562 of record JAHRHZ010000040.1, read on the forward strand.
TGTCACCTATTTTCCAAGGATCTGTATCCCTCTGCTCCCTGCCCATTCATGTATCTATCCAGATACATCTTAAATGACGCTATCATGCCCGCCTCTACCACCTCTGCTGACAACGCATTCCAAGCACCCGCCACCCTCTGCGTAAAGAACTTTCCACGCATATCTCCCTTAAACTTTTCTCCTCTCACCTTGAAATCGTGACCTTTAGGAATTGAGTCCCCCACTCTGGGAAAAAAGCTTCTTTCTATCCACCCTGTCTATACCTCTCATGATTTTGTAAATCTCAATCAGGTCACCCCTCAACCTCCATCTTTCTAATGTAAATAATCCTAATCTACTCAACCTCTCTTCATAGCTAGCACCCTCCATAACAGGCAACATCCTGGTGAACCTCCTCTGAACCCTCTCCAAAGCATCCACATCCTTTTGGTAATGTGGCGAAAAGAACTGAACACAGTATTCCAAATGTGGTCGAACCAAAGTCCTATACAACAGTAACATGACCTGCCAACTCTTGTACTCAGTACCCCGTCCAATGAATGAAAACATGCCGTATGCCTTCTTGACTACTCTATCAACCTGCGTTACCACCTTCAGGGTTCAATGGACCTGAACACCCAGATCTCTCTGTGCATCAACTTTCCCTAGGGCTTTTCCATTTACCGTATAATTCGCTCTTGAATTGGATCTTCCAAATTGAATCACCTTGTATTTGCCTAGATTGAACTCCATCTGCCAGTTCTCTGCCCAAATCTCCAATCTATCTATATTCTGCAGCATTCTCCAACAGTCCCCTTCACTATCTGCTACTTCTCCAATCTTGGTATCATCTGAAAATTTGCTAATCAGATCATCTATACCTTCCTCCAGGTTATTTATGTATATCACAAACAACAGTGGTCCCAACACAGATCCCTGTGGAACAACACTGGTCACAGTTCTCCATTTTGAGAAACTCCCTTCCACTACAACTCTCTGTCTCCTGTTGCCCAGCCAGTTCTCTATCCACCTAGCTAGTACATCCTGGATCCCATGCGACTTCACTTTCTCCATCAGCCTACCATGGGGAACCTTATCAAACGCCTTACTAAAGTCAATCAAAGCATTAGGGCATGACGAGTAAGCTCTCTCCACCTCAACTGCTGATGTTGGGTTGCATATAAACATCGTGGAAGAAATGAAATATTGGCTTTGAATGGGTAATAGACTCACGATTTTTCCTTGCGATCATTCATTGTTATCAAGAATTGTTGAGGCCCTGTATAGTTTCAGATTAAATGGTTCATGGTACATCCCGTGTTTCTCATGATGTGTGGCTGACAAGGAAATGGGGACAGAGACAGTATTCCTGATTGAGATATGTTGGATTTTCATGCATTATTCACAAAATGTTCATGCAAATTTTTACTTCTAGAGAACAGGGCCGCAAAGCAGACACAGCATTGTTCCCCATCCTGAAGCAATCTGTGCATTCTAACAGATATTGACCACTGAATTCTGAAGGACAATAAATGAAGTTGGATAGTTGGATTCAAACTGTTGCTAGATCAGAATAATTAGGCAAAACAGTCATTACAAAAATATCTGTGTATCCCTACAATGCCCTTAATAACAGCAGTCAACCACTGACAGGAATGGATATCAAAGCTCCACTCTGAATGCAATAACAGCAAGGGAGAAAGGCCTCACTCTGGGGATGAGTCACTCTCATGTATGCAGGGGATATCCCTCATCATTTCAGTTACAAAGGATGAGAGAGGATTTGATTGAAATGTATAAAATTCTAATAGAGCTAGAGAAACGAGTTGCAGTGGATGTTTAACCTGGTTGAGGAGTCTAGAACCAGGGGACACAGTGACAAGGAATGAGCTAGATCATTTAAGACATCTAAGGGAAAATATACTAGGTTTGGAGGCTCACCAGAGAAGGTTCATTAGATTGATACCAGCTAGAGAGTAACTGTCTTATGAGGAAATGTCAAATAGTTTGGGTCTGTAATTATTAGAATTTAGAAGAATGAGAGATGATCTTATTGAAGTACACAAGATACTTGAAGGGGTGGATGTCGAGAGGTTGGTTCCCCTCAGGGGACAATGTAGGACCAGAGGGCATAAGTTCAGATAAAGGGATCACACATTGAGATGAGAAGGAATTTCTTCTCTGAGGGTTGTGAATCTATGGAATTCTTTACTACATTGGGCTGTTGAGGCTGTATTATTAAATATATTAGTTGCTGAGACAGAGAGGTTTTTAAGCAAAAGTGGAATCAAGGGTCATGATTACAAAGCAGGAAAATGAAGTTGAGGGTTATCAGATCAGCTGTGACCTTATTGAATATTGAGCCAGACTCAATAGCTGAATGGCCTAATTCTGCTCCAAATTTCTATGTTTCTATCAATGAGGATCCATCCACCAACCTGTTTGTAAAGGATATTGTTAGGGAAAAGGATTGAATATTTATATTTCTTTAGTCAAAAGTACATTGACAGCAATGTGTGATAATGTTTAGTGACTGACCACTAGAGCAACCAAACTGCAAAGATAGATTATGGTTTATCAAGCCAGGTTTCACTCTGGACTCTGACATGTCCACTATTAGTATCAGATGTAATTAGTACAAAATATTAACTCTGCTGCTTTATACATCGACCTGATGAGTATTTCTAGTACTTTCTAATTTTATTTCAAATTTCTGGCATCCAAATTTTTTGTAGCTATTTCATTTTTAGGTGTTTGAATGGAATTTATCACGCTGATCATTTCTAAAATCTCAGGCAAAAAGTTGTGATGTTTATTGGCTATTCCTTACAGGAATAAGAGCAGTTATTCTTTCAGCTTTTTAGTTCAATTAATTAGTAAGTCTGGTGCTGAACCTTTATGCTTCACATCTTGCCCCAAAAATCACATTTATTGCAGATAACTGAAGGATTCAACAAATGCATTCATTTTATCTCAAACAAAAATATACATTAAAAGGACATATCTGGCAAATCCTTCATTCTCCAAGTCTATGCAAGTTCTCTGTTAAGGATTCTGTGCACAATTTTATTTACTTTCTCTGACTGAGATTAAGGCATTTGGAATACAAGTGGGATTTAAACCAAGGTCGTTTTGTGTACATAGAATTCAGTGATACCCCTAAGACATGCACTTACTCACATAGCTGTCAGAGAAACTTTATGAATTATGCATGAGACCTAGCACTGGTGAATTGATAAAAACTTAGAAAATTCAGCATTTCTGTTTGTAAACTTTCTAACTTAAACATTTCACAATATTTACAAGTACACTAGAAGTAAAAATCAGGCAAGTAGTGGAAGAGGTCTCAAAGAATATTGTACTGTTTGAATTCGCTGTAGTAACTACATTCCAAGTAGTCAGGAATGACCACAGTGTATTGCCTGTTTGATGTCTCCAGCACTACTAATGAAAAAGATTACACCAAACAGCCCAGGGTGCTGTTTTCCTACCTTCCCCACTCTGCTGCCATGCTTGCTCCCTAGTCAGGAAAGAAAAATATATTTGAAGCAAGGACCATCTGCAGTCACCTAAACTTGCCGAAATGCTTAAGATCATCACAACAATATAGATTTGTTCCTGTGCAGGCCCAACTCCCTGATAGGCTCTTGTGCTGAGGAACAAGAAAAGAGAAACCAAATGGCCAAAAATGGAAGAAGGGTTCCTATTCTGAAGCTTTGGAGAGGTGATTGAAAATATATTGGTGGCTTATAGAGTCATAGAGTCATTCAGCACAGAAACAGGCCCTTTGGTCCAACTCGCCTGTGCCGACGAGACACCCTAATCCAATCTAGTCCCATTTGCCAGCATCTGGCCCATATCCCTCTAAACCCTTCCTATTCACATTCACATCCAGACACCTTATAAATGTTGTAATTGTAACTGCCTCCACCATTTCCTCTGGCAGCTCATTCCAGACACGCCCAACCTCTGCATGTAAATTTACCCCTCATGTCCTTTTTAAATCTTTCCCTTGTTAGCTGAAACCTATGTCCTCTAGTTTTAGACTCCTCCATGATAGGAAACAGACCTTAGCTATTCCCCATATCCTTGCCCCTCATGATTTTATAAACGTCTATATGTCATCCCTCAGTCTGTGACATTCCACAGAATAAAGCACCAGCCTATTCAACCTTTCCCTATAGCTCAAACCCTCCAGTTCTGGTAACATCCTTTTCTGCACCCTCTCAAGTTTAACAACGTCCTTCCTATGGAAGGGTAACCAGAATCATGCACAGTATTCCAAAAGTGGCCTCACCAATGTCCTGTATAACTGCAACATGACATCCCAACTCCTATGCTCAACGTTAAGACCAATGAAGGCAAGCATGTCAAACACTTTCTTCACTGCCCTGTCTACCTGTGACTCCACTTTCAAGGAGCTGTACGCCTGCTCCCCTAGGTCACTTTGTCCAGCAACACTTCCCAAGTCCAACGATTTACTAAATAAGTAATGTCCTGATTTGCCTTATCAAAATGCAACACCTCCCATTTATCTAAATTAAACTCCACCTGCCATTTCTCAGCTTTGACCAATGTCCTGTTGTACTCTGAGATAATCTTCTTCACTGTACACTACACCAACAATTTTGTTTATATCTACGAACTTACTAACAATACGTCCTATATTCACATCCAAATCATTTTTAAAAGTGACAAAAAGCAGTGAACCCAGAACCAATCCTTGTTACACACCGCTGGTTACAGGCTTCCAGTCTGAGAAACATCCCTCACCACCACCTTCTGCCTCCTACCTTCAAGCCAAAGTTATGTCCAATTAGATCGTTCCTCCTAGATCCCATGTGATCTAAATAAAAACCAAAGAACTGTAGATGCTGTAAATCAGGAGCAAAAACAAAGTTACTGGAAAAGCTCAGCAGGTCTGGCAGCATTTGTGAAGGAAAAAACAGAGTTAACGTTTCAGGTCCGGTGACCCTTCCCCAGAATGGACCCACAACATTAACCCTGTTTTTCCCTTCACAAATGCTGCCAGACCTGCTGAGCTTTTCCAGCAACTTTGTTTTTTTTTTGCCCATGTGATCTAATCTTGCCAACCAGTCCAGAATGCTGAACTTTGTCCAACACTTTGCTGAAGTCCTTACAGACAAAGTCTATCGTTCTGCCTTCATCGACATTCTTTATCACCGCTTCAAAAAACTCTATCAAGTTAGTGAGACATTATTTCTGACGTACAAAGTCACGTTGACTATCACTAACCAGTCTTTGCCTTTCCACATGTATACCTTGGGAAAGGCTAGGCTAACACACTGAGGGGCCTGGACAGAGTGCAAAGGCTGAATATAATGCAACACAAGCCTTTTTTCACTTCCTTTTTACCAGGAAACAGCAAATTTCTCTAGTAGAGAAAAACATAATCTAATCTGGATTGCAGCCATTTATAATTCCAAGTTTTACTGCATGAATTTAATTCTCACTATATAAAACTTTTTTTTGAAAGAATAACTGAAAATGAATGTTTTTATGTGACATGTAATACTGTTGATTCTTTCATTCTATCAGTCTCATGAGATTGGATAAAAGTACATAGGTACAAGAAAAGTATCTAGTTTGTTTTGATTCACGGTAACATCATGAAAGCAAACCTATTCCATTTAAATACCAGTTTCAGGATATATGAATGTGCTGTCCTTAACTTGCTGCTATCCATTTATGATCTCATCACCAAACCACAGTGCTGAGGGGTCAAAACTGATGACATTTAAAGCCAAACTCTAGAAAAATGGGCAGAGCATTTTAACCACATCCGCAATCAGTCTTCATCTATCAATGAAAAAGCAGTCAACACTGAAGCCATCAAACTGTTCTGTTGATGACATGCTAGAAGAAGCAATGAATGAAAACTGTTGTTCAGTGGCAATGCTGCAAAAGCTGCTACTACCCTGGCTGAGGCTGAAAATCAATGCTTGGTCAAGAAGCTATAACTGAATTCTTTCAGTCTGTGAAAAGAAGCTGCCATCATTGTCCACTTATACAAGCAGTGTTTTGTGTCATTCTTTAGAAATTTCATTATTTTCTATCACTGCCATAATCTTGGACAGAATCCTTTAGATTGTTTCATATAACAGCCTGAACAGGTTCTTCTACCAGAGAGTCAAAGTGGTTTCAGAAAAGTTTGAGGAACTACTGACTGAACCTACTCCTTGTATTTTCATGAGGATGTCAAGGTCTTCAGCTTAGCCAAAATGATACCTAACCCCAAATTCAGAAGCCCTGTCACTGAATCTGGCACCCAGGTGTGTAGGCGTGAGATGTACGATATGCATCCATGGTTCAGACAGGTAGCTGAATGAGTTAAAGTGCAGCTACATTCAAGGAGATCCTTTTTTTATAATCAGATACCAGATCAAGACTTTGCACTTTCTGGGAGAAAATCTAAATAGACCAGAGGTAGTTTGTGGAGGTGGATACCATTTTGGACAAGTCCAAGGCACAGTTGGAAGAAGTCAAATACTTTTTGTTAAACTAGATGTGAATGTGGAAACAAAATGGAAACAAAACACTTATTACAATTGTCAAGCTGTCAAAGTACTCAACTCCCAATGGAACTGTTAAGTTAATAAGGCATTGCAATCTTCTGTCCATTAAATGAATAAAACAGTTTCAGTATATAAACAATAAGTTATTTTACTTTGTCTGCTGATATTGGCCTGAAAGTTTTTTTGTAGGAGTATATTGAATATCTGATTTCACACCTATCACACCCTATTTATATAATTTCTCAGTTTTCAGTCTGACTGCTCCAACTGTTTGTAAAGTCTTTCATAAGAATACAAGTGCTTGTTTTTGTATGGTATTAACTAGTTGAAGGAATTGTTTATTTTTGTAACTGGTCAAGTGATGGAAGAAAATTTTGCTCTTATAAGGGGTTATATAGAATGAAATACAGCCAATTGGAGTGTTTCGTTTTAAATAGCCATCATCAAAAGACACTTAGACATTATTTTGTTTCATTTCAGCATGTGTCCTGAGGTCTGCCTGTGTTGGTTACTGAGTGATTTGGCATGAAAGATGTAATGCCAGACATAGGAGCTATAAAGGAGGATAAAGAAGCAGGTAAGGTAGATAGATTAGCATGCATGGTTTGAGGAGCCATTGGGGCCTTGTGAAGAGGTTAACTACAGTGGGATAGATTATCACAGAAAACATACTGGATCATGGGACCTGGGTGGAAGACATATTTTTGCATAGATGGGGAATGGAGAGTTTGTGGATAGGGGCCTAAAATGTGTTCAGGATCAGGGCTTGTGTGCTCTGGTTTGGAATAATCTTTATCTTGCAAGCCCTCCAAGGTCAGCCTTGCCCTCAATCCGAGTCCACACCCAGTAGCTTTTGCGGCTGCTTCTTCCCTGCCTTCGGAGTAGGGTGAGTTGTCCTAACTGCTGCTGGCACCCAGCCTCTCTCCTCAATAAATTTAGGTACACTTTCTCCCGATTTGGATTTCTGAAACCAAGGCTTTTCAACCTCTTTCCAATTCTGTGCTCCCAACTGGAGAACAAATATTCAGATCATGGTGTTTGCAGTTAGTCAAAGGAAAAATGCCAAAACAGAATATAAACTTTTACACAATGTCTATTGACCTAACAGAGGATTTTGACAGTGAGCCCTCAGGTCTTTGGAAAATATGAACATATAAATTAGGAGCAGGCCACTCAGACCATCAAGAAACACTCCACCATTCAATAAGATCATGCTTGAATTGATTATTCCATATTCCTGCCTCTCCCTGATAACCTTTTACCTCCACTATTCTTATCAAGAATCTACCTCTTCTTTAAAAATATTCAAAAACTTTGGTTCTACCAGCTTTTGAAGAAGACAGTTCCAATGATTTACGACTCATTGTGAGGAAAAAAAATTGACCTCCACTTTGGCTTAAAAGGGCAAGAACTTACTGGGAATGAGTGACACCAAATTCTAGATTCTCCATGAGAGGAAGCATCATTACCACATGCATCCTGTCAGGAATGTTCAAGATCTTATATGTTTCATTTAAGTCACCACTGACACTCCTAAACTTCAGCAGATGCAAGCCTAGCCGTCTAACCTTTCAGCATAAGACAACCCACCAGAACCTGGGGCTATTGTTTTGACATTAGGGGTCATCTTTTCATGACACAGATGAGGAGAAGTTGTTTTTGTTTTCTCTCAGAGGGTTGAGAGATTTTGCCTCAGAAGGTGATGGAGGTCAAATCATTGAATATTTTTAAGGCAAAGGTAAATGGATTCTTGTTAGGTGAGGGAATAAAAGGTTTTCCAGGGTAAAGGGGAATGCAGAAGTTAAAAAAAAACAGATCAGCCACAGTCTTACTGATGGCACAGCAGACTTGAAGGGCTGAATGGCCTATTTCTATTCATGTTTGCGTGTAGCCATAGTATGTGTTACCTCCTTGAAGAACTCCAACAGATTTGTTTAACATGATTTTCCTTTCATAAAGAGAAAACACTATTTGATTACATTGGATCTTTCTGAGTGCCCTGCCATAACACTTTTGATAATAGCTTCAAACATCTTCCTATTACAAGATGATGAATCAGTTGTCTATGGTTTCCTCTATTTTCCTTGATTTTTTAATAATTGCTCCTTTGGAAGATAATTCATCTCAATGGTGCAAAAGTTCTATGGTGGCTGAGTCTCCCGATCTATTATTTGTCATTAATTTGCTGCAATATGGCTGTATGCTATGCTAACCCTTTGCCAGTTTTTCATTACCATGCTCTCCAATGCATGGCAGTGACTTGATTTAAGGGAATTCGGTATGAAAAATAATGACATAGTCCGCAATGTTCTCTTGCTGATGACCATAAGACTATAAACAGAAGAAGTAGGCCATTCAGCCCATACAAATCTGCTCAATCATTCATTGAGATCTTGGCCGATCTGAAAACCTTCAAATCCATTTTCTTAGAGATAGTAATAACTGCTGATACTGGAGTCAGAGATAGCAGTGCGGAGCTGGAGGACCACAGCAGGCCAGGCAGCATCAGAGGAGCAGTAAAGTTGACGCTTCAGGTTAGGACCCTTCTTCAAAAATGGGGGAGGAGGAAAGGAGCTCTGAAATATATAGAGACAGGAGGGGTGGGGCTGGGGAAGGTAGGTGGGACGGTGATAGGTAAGTGCAGGTAGACAGCGGTGGGGATTGGTCAGTGGGATGGGAGGAGTGGATAAGTGGGAGGGAAGATGGACAGATTGTGTCAGATGAAGAAGGCAGGGATGAGACGGAAGGTTGGTCATGGGATGAGGCTGGAGGTGGGGAGATTTTGAAACTGGTAAAGTCCACATTGAGACCATTGGGTTGTAGGCTCCCGAGGCCGAACATGAGGTGCTGCTCCTCCAGTTTCTAGTGTTATTGTGACTCTGCAGGAGGCCAAGGATGGACATGTCACCCAGGGAGTGGGGGGGGGAGTTGAAATGGTTTGCAACTGGAAGGCGTTGTAGTTTGTCACGAACAGAGCGCAGGTGCTCTACAAAGCGGTCTGCGAGCATTTGCTCAACCTCACCGATGTAGAGGAGGCCACATCGGGAGCAGCGGATGCAGTAGACCACATTAGTGGATGTGTAGGTGAACATCTGTCTGATGTGGAAGGTTTTATTTTGGTTCTTTGGGTGGAGTGAGAGGGGAGGTGTAGGGGCAGGTGTAGCACTTCCTGCGGTTGCAGGAAAAGGTGCCGAGGGGTGGTGGGACTAGTGGGGAGTGTGGAGTGGATGAGGGAGTCACAAAGAACGCGGTCCCTACGGAAGGCAAATGGGGTGGGGAAGGAAATACATCCTTGGTAGTGGGGTCAGATTGCAGGTGGCAGAAGTGGAGGAGAATGATACATTGAATCTGGAGGTTTGTTGGGTGATACGTGAGGACAAGGGGGATTCTGTCTTTGTTTTTGTTGCGGGGAGGGGGTGTGAGGGCAGAGGTGCGGGAAATGCAAGAGATGCGGTCGACAGCATTTTTGACCACTGAAGGGGGGAAGTTGCTGTCTTTGAAATAAGGGGACATCTGGGATGTTTGGGAGTGTATCGCTCCATCTTGGGAGCAGATGCAGTGGAGGCGGAGGAATTAGGGGTAGGGGATTGCATTCTTGCAGGAAGATAGGTGAGAGGAAGTGAAGTCTAGGCAGCTGTGGGAGTCGGTGGGCTTGAAATAGATATTGGCTTTGAGTCGGTCACCACAGATGGAGACAGAGAGGTCCAGGAAGGAGAGAGAGTTATTAGAGATGGTCCAGGTGAACTTGAGGTTGGGGTGAAAAGTGTTAGTAAAGTTGATGAACTGTTCAAGCTCCTCTTGGGAACCACGTGGCCACATCTGGGGCCACATGTAAGTCAGACTAGGTAAGGACAGTATCTATCCTTCCCTTAATGGCATTGGTGAACCAGGTAAATGTTTACAACTATCAACAGTGCTTACAGAGTTGCTATCTGTCATGGTGAGGGTCAAACCCATTTTTTTAAATTCACTTGTGGGAAGTGGCTGTCTCTGGCTGGCTGGCTAGCATTTATTGCCTGTCCCTTGTTGGCCTTGAGAAGGTGGTGGTGAGCAATATTTGCTATGGGATGACCCACAATGCCCTTAAGGAGGGAATTGTAGGTTCGTGACCCAGTGATAGTGATGGAACAGTGATATATTCCCAAGTCCGGATGGTCAGTATCTTGGAGGGGAACTTGAAGGCGGCGAGGTTTTCATGTTTCTGCTGCCCTTGTCCTTCTAGATGGAAGTGGTTGTGGAATGTGCTGTCTAAGGATCTTTGGTGCATCTAGTAGATTGTACACACTGCTACTACTGAGCGTCGGTGGTGGAGGGACTGAATGCTTGTGGATATGGTGCCAATCAAGTGGGCAGTTTTGTCCTGAATGACGTCAAGCTTCTTGAGTGCTGTTGGAGCTGCACCCATCCAGGCAAGTAGTCAGTATTCCACCACACTCCTGACTTGTACCTGGTGGACAGGCTTTGGAGAGTCAGGAGGTAAGTCATTCACTGCAGTATTCTGACTTGCTCGTGCAGCTTTTGCAGCTACTGTGTTTGTGTGATGAGTCCAGCTGAGTTTCTAGGAAATGATAACCCTAAGGATATTGATAGTGGGGCATTCAGTGATGGTAGCATGACGAAATGCCAAAAGGTGGTGGTTTGATTGTCTCTTATTGGAGATGGTTATTGCCTGGCTTTGTGCGACAGGAATGTTACTTGCTACTTATCAGCCCTAGCCTGGATTTTGAACATGGACTGCTTCAGTGTCTGAAGTGTCGCAAATGGTGCTGAATATTGTATAATTGTCAGTGAACATCCCCACGTGACCTTATTATGGAGGGAGGGTCATTGATGAAGCAGATGAAGATCTTCGGACCTAAGATACTACGCCAAGGATCTCCTGCAGAGATGTCCTGGAGCTAAGATAACTGACCTCAAACAACCAAGATCAACTTCCTATATGCCAGGCATGACTCGGTAATATTAGTTTGGAATTCTGGATTACTAATCTAGTGACATTAATACTGCGCCACAGCCTCCCCATTTTCTCAAGAACAATTATTGTCAGGCAACTGATGCTGGCCTGACCAGTGATACTTATGTCCTGTGAAAGGAAAGAAACTTACTTTTTAAATTTTGAAAATGAAGGAGAATTATCTGGAGCAATTTCTAATTTACTTAAAAATTAAAAACAGGCAATAATGAATAATTTGCTGAATTTTTTCTTCTAATGTATGCATCTAAAACAGAAACTTTTCTTATTTGTTGCACTTTACATTGGGCAGTGTGTTCAAGAGATTTGGTATACATTAGGTGGCACATCAATCAATTGATCATTAAACTGCTGTATAATTGTCATGCCCAATAAAAGTTAAAATGGCCATATCACTCCCATTTTGTGGAAGTTGAATACAGGACGGATCTATGTCATAAAAGACACAAAGAATCTTTGTCTTACAGGGATGTTGGGAAAAGTGCAGAAATCAATGATGAAGGTAGGATAAGGGAGAACATCACATGTTTCAGCTTTGACTGGAACATTAACATGACTAACTAGTCATTGACTCATACATATTTCCATTAAAGGGATAATTGAGAAGTCATATGTTAAGGTTCAATTGTTGTAAAAGAGCACATATGTATTAAACATGCATTGGTGGAGAGGAAATTTCCCAAGATTAAGCTGAAGGATAAATTTAAGAAATCAATTAAACACATCTATAAATCAATTCAAAATGTTTGTCAAAATGATCTTAAAACACTGGACATTGTTACATGCCAAGAGACTTCCGCAACAAACAAGTATCAGGATGATACGTCAGGATATTAGTATTTTTTAGAGCAGCAACTACCTGCAATTCAACAGGTTGCTCTGAACATGATACTGTCATAGAGCTTTGAATATTTAATTAGGACTTTTTGATTAGTTCTCATACTAACCATAACATCTCTAAGCACAGGGAATTATAATGAAAGTTACTCTCTTTCCATAATATCTTTCTTTCGATATTATTTTACTTAGCAAAATAAAAGGACAAAGAGAAACATAATTCACAGGGTCAATAACAGCAAGTGAGACAACGGTCTTAACCCTCAAAGGCAACAGCAGATATATTACAGTCACTCGTTTCTCAATCTCCTGCCACTCAGGAAATATAATGTAGAGTAAGGCAGCTAGGGGCATGACCATGCATGAATTTAGACATATATTGTTCACATGGTCATAAATTTTAATATTAGTATAGTTAGTGTGAGAATTTTTTATAATTTAAGAAGACATTGTACTATGAAGTGACATTGGCTTGATTAAATACAGTTTCTCTACTGGATTGGAACCTACTGGACTAAGTAGATGAAACATGAGGATGTGAGATTCCTATCACTCAGGGAAGGTACAGATGCCTTTGGCGATGGAAGGCTTAATGAGGTAGTGGGAAGGTGACCAGCAATGAGAGAAGGATTTTTATTTCTTTGTACAACCTTTGCTTTATTGAAAGCAACAGCAATAAGATACTTTCTGGCAGTGTGTTGATGGATCAGTTGCTCCACTGTCTCCCAACTATGCAATCTTGTCTCCTGCTTAGGCAAAAGGTCAATGCCGTCTTCACCTTCACCCTATTATGCAGCATGCAAGGAACTGCTAGAAATGCGGACGTGCTTGCTGGGCTGAACTGCAGGGTGCCAAATTTGTCAGCATCTTCAACAAGACTTCAGATGGTCTGCTCTATGATACTTCTCATAATCCCATGGGCCTCATTATATTTGCTCTACCCCTCTGCCTATGGATGCCTCACTGGAGTCATTAACAACTACTGTAGGGGATATCCCTGATAACCAGCAAAATATCCCGAAACATGGTTTTGAATCATTAGAACTGCTAAGGTGGGTTGCCTTATGATAAAAGCAAACAACATGCAGGACAAGACAATTGGTATCATGTATTCACTAGATGTTGATAAAGAAATATTCTTCCTGATTAATGAAATTGAATCTGTGTTGCTTAAGGTTATCAAGGCCACTTGTGCCAGGCTATGAAATTCTGCTTGACAAACCGGACAACACATCTTCTTTGTTTTCAAGTTTCATGGAGCACTTCATGAGCCCAGCTGAAAAGAAATGTCAGAGACTTTTTTTCACAAAATATTGAGCCGCTGCTTAACTAATGTGACAAAGGTTGCCAAAGGCTGGTTGTCACAACCCAGTGGCAAACAACAAAAAAATGCAAGAAGTGGTAACTTCCACTCCTTAAGATAATGCTGAGGGCCTCAATGAAATTGACTTCAAGTCTCCAGCCGGTGGGTAAGATAGGTCTCCAGAAAGTGCTGATTATGAGGCATAGAGATAAAGAAACTTCTGAGTGAAACTTGTCAGACACACTAGGACTGTAAAACCTACAATGTGGATTTTGACATATTGAAACAAATGCCTTTTTTAATGTTTCATGTTAAACTCCTCACGCTCTTTCATTCTAGAAATTACAAGATAGGAAGCAAAACATATAATAATCAAGACCCTGATTTTCATTCCACATTGTGGGGTCCATAAACCTGACCTTTAAAAACAGCAGCTCATACTTTGTAGTTACAGCACTGGGGGCTATGGGCTCAATTCGATGTTGAACCAGATGACTTAGGTAGAAATGTTAACACTTCCTGAGGCAGGTTGAGTGGGAACCATACGTGGTCGTCTGGTCCCATCAAAGGAGCCAATTGCAGAGAAAACCAACACATTTGTCACATTGATGGCCATTAGTATAACATGACCACCCTGTCCTTCAAATCGCAGAATTTGGTGTAGCATCTGGCACAATTCTGCCATTGTGACCCAAAGCATTCTGAGCCTATGCCAACACTGCACCTCACCCATCTTGAGGAAGTGGTATTGATAACAAGAGACTCTGGCACTCCCATGTCTCTGACACATCCTGAGTAACCTACAGCTGCAATCTCTTCAAGTGCTGGAAGCCCTTCAACTTCTGTACCAGGTTGCTACTGTCCTTGGACTTGCTGGTGTATCTGCACCTCCTCCATCTCCCTTTGCCTCCTTCACAAGAAGACTCTCACACTTCCTGTGGCTATATTAGGAACATAAGAAAGAGAGCAGATTGTTAACTATGAGAAGAGTCTGTGTTTGCAGACAATACAAGTAATAGCTGAGCACACCCCTTCACATAATGAAACACCAAGTATTCTGAGAAGGACTCGCACATATTAAATTATTACGGCTCTTTGAGATAGGGAGTAAAGTGGAAGAGTTGCGTCACCAGTCATGTGGCAAATACATACCACTGCAGTGTAAGTAGTCTATGCATACAAAATCCTTCTCCTCACAGACCCATATCACCCACAAAAGCCATAATTGTATACAAGAGAGTTTTACATAATACTTATAGTTCACTTGGGCAGGGATTTGCACCATTGGATATCTTACATCAGCTGCCTCTTTGAAGGTCTGTAGAAATTATTTCTGCAAATAGAAATGTCTATTTGCAACTTGAAGTACAAAAGACACAGGGACTTTGCTTGTGGCCGGCATTTGCACCCCACATTCTAAGACACCCATGCATTTTACCTTCATGACAATACGACTGCAAGCAATGTGGACCTGCATTCTGATGCAATTGTCCAGAAAGACCAGCCATTACACAGCAGTGCAGCTCATATTTTCTCCCATCAAACTCACAATTACTCCATTCACCCAGCTGTCCCAGGTATTTCCCAGTTGCAGGATGCTTTCAAAAATAGGCAAATCATGGGAAGAAACTGAGGTTGCATTGGTTACCATCAGATACTCCCCAGAGCATCCATATCGCATTCTACCAGTTTCCCAATATTGCCCATCTCCACCAAAACCCCACATGTGGCACCGACCATATCAAACTATGACTCCAACTTTCCTCCTTGCACCCTGTGCCCTGTTACTACAGTCTCGTAACACTCACTGTTATGTTGTAAACTCTCCCATGGAGTCCATGACGGTGATGGCCATCTACCATGATTCTCACCTCAGTATACCATGCAGTCCCATTCACTACTGGCTACACTGCCCCTTACACATTAAGTTTTCTCCTCTTCATTGTCCTTGTCTCCCCCACAACACAGGCTTGTGCCTTCCCTCCCCAGTGTTGAACTCCCCAACCTTCCTACCTCTGCATTTCCTCCTTTCCCCACCACACCCCACCCTAACATTTAATGAACAGATTCACAGGACTGACTGTCGCGAACCATTTCAACTCCCCCTCCCATTCCTCAGATGACATGTCCATCCTTGGCCTCCTACAATGCCACAGTGATGCCACCCGAAGGCTGCAGGAACAGCAAATCATATTCAGCCTGGGAACCCTGCAGCCCAATGGCATCAATGTGGATTTCACAAGTTTCAAAATCTCCCCTCCCCCAACCGCATCCCAAAACCAGCCCAGCTCATCTCCACCTCCCTATTTATTTCAGAACCCTCTTCCCCTCCCCCATTTCTGATGAAGGGTTTAGGCCCGAAACGTCAAGTTTTCCTGCTCCTATGATGCTGCTTGACCTGCTGTGTTCATCCAGCCCCATGCTTGTTATCTCGGATTCTCCAGCATCTGCAGTACCTTTTATCTCTTTATCACAGGACTGACTGTTCTCCATTCCCATAACTGTTTTTGAAGGACAGTCCTAGCGAATGTCTGACCGGGGTCCTGACATCCGTCCTAGTAGTTGTCCAGCTGACAATCTGTAAGTCCCATGACTGCTTGCAATGGACCCAAAAGGACTCACCATAGCCTCACCATAGTCACCCTTCTGAACAGGCAACTATCTGTTCCCAAGCCCCTTGACTGTGCGCAGGCATTGCTGTTGACTTGCTGCACCAGGATCCCCTGACTGACAGCAGCCCCTTTGACTGGAAACAGACTATCTTTCATACTTCAGACATGGCCTTTTGGTTGAAAGACATGCAGCGTGTGAGACTGGCATACCATTGTGCCACCCATCAAAATGCATTCCTCCTGCAGTGATCGCAATGATCAGGTATGATGAGCAGCCTAGCTCTGTGTCAGTGCTAAAATACAAGTCAAGACAGATGTACTTTGAACCTTTAATTTCTGGCTGAGGTGCCAACCAAGCAAGGCAAGGCAAGGCAAGGCAGAGATGCTGTGCGTATGCAGATAGGTGCAAAGTGAGTGAGTGTTAAGAATGTAATTGAGCAGCCCTGAAATGCAACCTTCTTCGTCTGTGAGCTGGTGCCTGTGCCTAGCTGCCTGCAAATATCCCTTGCAGCAGCATTTCAATGATAGCTGTCAGTGCACTCCAAAGTGCAGCATTACGGTGCAGATCTGAAGTGGATCAGAGATGTGGCATGATGATATGGAGAGGCTGGCACATGTCAGATGCAAGAATCCATGGACATAGAATGTGAGCATCTGGTGCCCTGGAGCATATCCTGAGACATTGGTGCTAAGTGTAGATGCTGTCTGTCCAGTAAAGCAAGCAACGAGATAGAGTCGCTAAGTACTCTTTCTGACTTGTACGTTGGGATTACGCAGCCTGTACTTTCTATCTGTCCCATCATGTGATATGAAGCTGGTCAGTAATCACATGACACCAGGTTATACTCCAACAGGTTTATTTGAAATCACAATCTTTCGGAGTGCTGTTCCTTTGTCAGGTGGAGTGATTTCACCTGACAAAGGAGCAGCGCTCTGAAAACTTGTGATTTCAAATAAACCTGTTGGGGTATAGCCTGGTGTCGTAAGGCTTCTGACCTTGTCCATCCTAGTCCGATACCGGCACCTTCACATCATGATATGAAGCTGCATATCAGTGAAGTGAATTTTGATGTTACTAGGATGATAACAACAATAACCCCTGTTACCAGGACCCTCACCACTCCTGAGTGAGAATCTCATCTTGATATCTGGAAGTCTTTTGGAAAATGCAACTATTTGTTTCTGACTTTGCGTAAAACCTCACTGGACTTCTTACATAATTCTCCTATCATAGTCCATGTCAGTCAGGCCCAATAATATTGCATGAGAAAAGATTAGGTATATGACACGATGACTGATTTGGATGAGTTGATCTATGCAAGCGTGAAATGACAATTTAGTGGCATTTTTGCCTTCCTAAAATGTGTTGTGTGAGATTCAGAAAAATGGCACATCTGCACAAGTGCAAGAAGCTGAAGAAAGGGAAGGAGTTTTCCTTTAAGAGTTTGCAAAGTATCTTTTTTCCTTCAATATTTGCAAGCACTGCCGCAAAGTTTTATTTGTTTCTGACGCATCTTGCATCTTCCACAAAATCATCATAATGGTCTTTTCTATAAGGGACAGTTTCGTAATCATGCACCTATAACCCATGGTTTTCCAACACTTAGTTTTAATAGAAATATTTCAGTGTTTCCTTCTGCTAGTTGGGAAAAGAGATAAATAATTTTTCAGCTTGAAAGAAATCGATCACACAAACAATCAAAACATCAATGACTTTCACAGGGTTGATTACAGGAAATACGGAAGTGAGGGAATACCCTGGAGCTTTTCTTGATTACCTTTGGAGATCAGAGAGTGTTTATGCAGAACTTTTCCTGAGTAGATAAAGTCCATAGCATTATTTCAAAATATCTGATCGACGATTCTAGTATAGAGGGAATGTTTTATAAGCAAAAGTTAAACAGGCTGGGACTGTACTCACTAGAATTGAGGAAAATGACATGTGATCTCGTTGAAACATATAGGATTCTTAATGGGCTTGACAGGATTAGTGCTGAGAAGATATTTCCCTTTATGGGAGAGTCTAGGACTAGAGGGCATAATCTCAGAATAATGGGGTGCCAATTTAAGGCTGAGATAAGGAAGGAATCTTCTTCCAAGGGGTTGTGAGGAATTCGTTGTCCACAGACAGCTGTGAGGACAGCATCCTTGTCAACATTTAAGGCTGAGATAGATAGATTCTTAATCAGTAGGTGAATCAAACGTTACAGGGGAAACACAGGAAAGTGGACATGAGGAGTGTCAGATCAGCCGTGATCCTATTGAATGCTGAAGCAAGCTCAAAGGGCTAATGGCCTGCTCCTGTTCCTGTTTTTTTACAGTGAGAGGAGACAACATGGCATGTCAAATATCTATCTCATGTTCTATGTTGAGAAAATGCTCTTTAGAACTCTGATGTAATCAAAACTGGACTTCGTGAAATCCAGAGTGATTGCACTTTGGTAGTGTAAGTTCAAAAAGCAGAAGAATGCTGGAAGCTGTGTCTTGAGCTCCAACAAAAGTAGGGAGCTATCGGCCGTTTGAAGCAGAAATATCTGTTGTCAATCTATGGTGATCACTTCTGATTATCCCTTGTTGTAGAATGCTGACTGGCTAAATCTGCTACTTCAGGTTAAGGTCAGGCTTTCCCTATGCACTCAAATTTATGAAGCTCAGGCGGCTAGTGACAATTGTACTTCACAGCTTCTACCAGTAGCCTATAATTCAGCTGTTAATGATATACAGCCCAGGTGTATTCCCCCTGGCTAGGGCGGGATATCTATTGAATACCATCTCCTTTTGTTTTACATGTTTCTGTTTGGTAAGCTGTCATGAAAGTGCCTACTAGTATGCATGAAAACAGAGATAATCCAATTAAGAATCTGTCCACTGACTTTTCTCAAAGTTCTCGATCTTACGGTCACTTGAGGACAAAGGGCATATTTAGAACTATAATTTGAAGGCATCTTGGAAAATAAGTCAATCAAGATTCAAAAGTAAGGTAACACTGTTGGGTTTGAATTTAGACAGCTCAAGAAGCTTAACTAAGTCTGCCTTGACCTTTATAGCTCCTTTTGATTTTTGATCCTTTTCAAAATGGATCAAACAGCCCAGCATAATCCAATCAACTGCAGCATGAACTAACAGTTAGTTTCCCTTTCAAAATAACTTTTGGAGGAGTTTTATTTTCTAATGGAAACAATTTACTTCAGTGACATAATTACTGGGTATGCAGCAATTTAAATACAGACCAATGGATTCTTTATATGAAACAGATGTGGCTACTGTTTTACACGAATACTAATTACCTCTGTAATAAAAAAGGCCACAAATGAACTATTTTACATTTATGAAGGATGTGTTTTCTTGTTAATGGAATACGTCTGTGTTTATGCTTTCAACCTTGCTCCTCTACTGGAAGAAGTTTGGCTTCAGTTTTTCTCACTTGTTTCATTTTTACAGATATTTGCAGTGTCAATGCTTTGTTTCTTCATAATTGAAGAAACTTTGTATCACATTTCTCTCATCAGCATTCATTAAGAATTGCTTGTTTCGATTCAGGTTTAATGATTTGAAATTTGTTTGCCCACATTTTGGGATGCAGGAGCAATAATTGTAACATGCCCATACCCGTGCACATGTGCGACATACAAAACACATGAACTCACCTCGTCAGAATAATTGTGGCATTAGCTGGTACATCTCTAGCACTGCTTTCAGCTTCTTAATTACTGCCGAAAGCTCTGCACACAGCAGGAGGACACTGCCCATCATGTGGTACTAATAGGCTTCCTCTGCCTATGTTGGTAGTCTTCCAGAACAATGGCAATACCAAATAGCATGCACAAGCACCTGTACCTCCTAAATCGTGTCTAGAATGTCATTGGAACTCTGCAACTTTCATAACTTCACTTGCCAGTGTTCATCTTTCACACATAAGCTGGTGAGGACTTTTGCCTTGGAAAGTTTATGGAGTAGTGTGAGTACTTAAAGCTTTATTGAGATCCTTTAGATCTCTGCATACTCTCAGATTTTCAGGGCTATTTACCACTACCTTGCTGGCAATCCAGTGTGAAGGATTTGTTACTTTCTTGGTTACTCACTTTTTTCCCAGCTTCTCTATCTTGTCTTTCACATTGTACTTATGAGCTGCTCAAACTCTCCTCAGAAGATGCTGAGATTCTCTCACACTCTCATCCACTGAAAAATTATATTCACCAGCAAGCCATCCAAGGCCTGTAAAAACATCTCTGCAATCTTCTTGGATCTGTCATGTGTGGGGTGACCTGTCCAAGTTTTAGACTTGTTTCAGCCGAGATGACTGGGTTTTTTTTTAATGTCTGCTATCTGAGGCAACAGATTTTCATTGTCCCCTTTGCTCTGGACTCAACTTTATTTGTCCTCCTAGGATAAGTATCATTCCATCATATAGACTCAACATTATTTTCAACGGCTTCATATTTGAGTCAATGTCCGCCATCCATTTGCACAGATCTGTAAATGTCTAGGTGGTAACACAAAGCTCTAATGTCTCTGACATTTCACATGCACTTGATCCTTTCCTCTGCAGTCATCATTCATACATTCACAAACCATTTATCTCCTGTGGACCTAATGATGTCAACCTGTTCTATGGGGTATTGTGGTCTGTCACAAAAATCATCTGACATCTTTCCAGTCACCATTATATGCTTGCTTTGCATTGTTTTATCTCAACACTTCAATGCAAGGTGATGCAGTTTCTGGCAGTTACAACATTGGGCTGAATCATAATCTTTTGCCCCACTGCGAATCATGTCGAGTTTGGTGAAGTGACTGTCATAGTGAGGACAAACAGGCTTTTATGCTTGTTAGGCATTAGGAGAGGTGGCAGAGGGAGGAAGGTTGGTGATGTAGGTGTCAGAGAAGAACATGGGGGTTCTTATGAATAGGATGGTACAGAGGAGAGGAGACCTCTTCCACAGAAAACCAGCAGAGGAGGCCAAGCCACTATATTATGCCAGTCTGGTCAGAGATTACCATCCAGGTCAATGCCATCTCCAGAGTGAGGAGGACTGGGCAGCAGTGTAGGAAGAATTAATTAAACCCTACAGAAGGAGACCATTAATCCATCAAATTGGCACTGACTTTCTGGAGAGTATCCCACCCAGACACATCCCATCCCTGTAACGCCACATTTATCATGGTTGATCCACCTAGCCTACACATCTTTGGACTGTGGTAAGAAACCAGAGCACCCAGAGGAAACCCATGCAGACACGGGGAGAATGTGCAAACTCCACATAGACAGTCACCCAAGGCTGGAGTCAAACCTGGATCCCTAGCTTTATGAGGCAGCAGTGCTAACCATTGAGCCATCATGTCTCCCAAGATGATCTTCTCTGCTTTGCTAGGGTAAGTGCAATATCTTGCTCTCTGCTACCTCACACCTACCTGTGCCATTGCATCCATCTCCCATCAAAGCATAAGCATGGACACTTCCTCTGTTACATGCAACACCTTCCCTCACTCAGTCTGGTTGCCACACCATCCTCCCACACAAACGAGCCTGCATCACCTCCATACAGCATCTTCATTCCTTTGGAACACATTTCCCTCACATGCACAGACCTTACACACTTGCATCTTACCCATTCATCCTCTTAAATTCATTACAGAAGAGGACATCCCATAATAGGGCGGAGCAATATCAGACAGATGTCCTCACCGGCCATCCATGTTCTTACCCCCTACAAGGAAAGGATTCTGGCCCTCGTAGTGGAGAAGCTGGAGATATTTACTGCCTATCATTGCTGAAACCTGTGTTGCTGTAAGCAGTCCATTGATTCACAGCCTGCGGTTGCCCAGACTCTGCAGCACTGAGGCTGGTCTTTTGGCGATCTGTCTGCCTCCATGGACAGGTTGGTGGTTGCCATTGAGACCCAGGCTCAACATCTTTGGGGGCAACTGGACAGTTGACACCCTCTGTAATCCACTGGCTCACACATTGGTCTTAGGACTGAAGGCAAGATGAGTGCAGGGCAGGGGGTCTTGAGCCTAATGTAGGTTCCCTCTCCCCACAAGAAGCCAAGGCAGTCCAATAAGGCACCCAGCTCCCTCAACAATCTCCACTCAGGCCCTTCACCTCCACCCTGCCTGCCCCATCTGACAGTTAGAAATTCCAGCCAATGAGGGTCAACTTTCCTCTGACAAGAAGACCCCCACCCTGTCTGATCTACCAAGACCAAAAACCCCTGGTGCTTCCTGACAAAGCCTCCAGGGTCAACGGGCTCCCGGCACCCCATTTGTGAACATTGGGAAAGGCAGAAAGAGAAAAATATCCATTTTAAATGTGGATGATAGCTGCAAAAACTTGCATAAAGCTTGTTGATCATTATATCTGACATAAATATTTTGCTTGAAAAGGATTTTCTTAAAGGGATGACCCTTTATAACTCGAATGATGGGGAATTTCTTCAGCCAGAGGGTGGGTAATCTGTGAAACTCATTACGCAGAGGGCTGTGGAAGCCAAAGTCAGTGGGTGTATTTAGGACAGAGATAGAAAGGGTGTTGATTGGTAAAAGATTCAAGGATTATGAGGAGAAGGCAGGAAAATGGTGTTGATAAACATTTCAGCCATGTTTGAATGACAGAGCAGATTTGACAGGCCAAATGGCCTAATTCTGCCCCTATACCTTATGATTTTATGGCCTTATGTTTACCATACTATGTTATATCCATAGTTTATTTGCAAAATACTTACATGTTTAAAGTTTACATCACATCCAAAGACTTTAATATTTCGTAACTCCTTTCATTTCACTGTTTGTGTGGTTCTCCCTGTCTCTGTGGCTTCAGATGATGCAAAGTGCCCTGCGACATCAATCCTTGGCCATTTACAAGACATGGTGATTGGGGGTGACTGTGATGAGCACCAAATGCATCATGTGGGAGCAGGGTGTACCTGGCAAGAACTCAAACTCACTGTGATAGACTGCCAACAAATAATGCACACTGTTCAGCTGGCTGCGTGTGCAGGAGTGTATACCTCAGGGCATTCCCAAGCTGTGAGGGAGGTCCATTCCCCAAGACAGTCAATGCTACAGCAGGTGGGGGGAGAGGTGGTGTAGGGAACCTGCCTGTCTCTGTGACTGACATATCGTGCATTGGAAGACAATGTTGTTCCCATGTGAAGGCCCTGTGAATGGTTGTAGATGAAGCGCTCTCCGTCAAAAGTCAGCTCACTTACTTTGCTCATTGTGAGTCCAGCCATCCTCATCAACATTACGCACTATCCATGTACTTCATGATTGGCATGACAGTGAGTGGTCCTCAGCATGTGGCTTTCAGCTTCAACATTACTGTGCCACTGACACTCCCAACATCAGACTTTCCTTCCTTGGTCCAAAAGCTTGCGTTTTCAAACAAACCTGTTGGGTTATAACCTGGCGTCATGTGATTTCTGACCTTGTCCACCCCAGTCCAACACCGGCACCTTCACATCATCGACTGACATGGCACACTGGCATGCAACAAGATGTACCGAAGACTGCTGCACAACACCTGCCTGGTTCTCTGACTGTACCAAGTGCCAATGGAAGGCAAGGCAAGGCAGGAAATGCATGCTGAGGGCATGCTGGTAGGTACCAAAGGAATGTACACTGAAAGTGAATGGGAACAGCCCTTGGAGACAACCTGGTCAAAATCCATGTAGTAGGTTCCTTTCCCTGTGCAGAACCGATATCCAACCCAAAGCCATAGACTGCTAGTTGCCACTATGCCCTCCTGGACCAGACTGCTTTTGCTGGGCACAGTGCCAGTGTGTTGGTGGATGCCAGGATGAGGTGAATCTCCTTAAAAGTGGTGTGTCCATGTCTGTGGAGGAAAAATAAATATGGATGGTGCTGACGGATCATGTCCTATTCTCCAGTTTTCCATAGTTAATATGGATCTCCAGAAGCAAGTAGCAAGTTGAATCCACAAAGAACACGTTCTGATTTCCGTGTCTAGTTTTCCTGATAGCTAGTTTGTGTGGCGAGTTTGGTAAATCCCATCCTGGGTGGGAAGGACTGTTAACAAGCCTTTCACAATCAACAAAGAACATCTATTGGAAACACACTGCTCCTTGTTGAGAATCTCATTACACAGCTTGAGAAAAGTGTACAAGATGTGGCAAGATGATCTCATGTTGAGGCTGGCTTTGTTGGCACAGTGGCTCAGTGGTTAGCACTGCTACTTCATAGTACTACAGACCTGGGTTCAATTCCAGCCTGAGGTGACTCTCTGGGTGGAGTTTGCACATTTTCAGCATGCCTGTGTATTTTCTTCAGGTGGTCTGGTTTCCTCCCACAGTCCAAAGATGTGCATTTCAGATGGATTGGCTGTGCTGCATTGTCCATAGTGTGTAGGGTAGGTGGATTATTAATGGTGAATGTGGCATTATGGGATATGATAGGGGTCTGGGTGGGATGCACTTCAGATTTGTTGATGGGCCAAATGGCCTCCTTCCACACTGTAGGGATTCTATGTTCTATGAACATTTACTTTATTCTACTGCTTATCTCACCCATTATTTTCTCTCTGCTCGACATGCCTTTTCTTTTTTGTGGCATCTTCTATAACATTTACATCCTGGACCCCGGCTTTGATCCTTCTGCTGTACCTTCTGGAACTAATTCTTCCTTTTTTCCCCCAATATGTTGTTCTTATTAGCCCTGGAACATTTTTCAGCAAAATGGAACGGTGTTACCTTAGATACTGGCATGGAGTCAGAATCAACTCATGGCAAATACTCCAACATTATTGTGGTGGTCATCACTGAACACATTCACATAAGATTGCCAATGTTCTTTCGACTCAAGAATACCAGCTTATTATACACAAAGAAACAAAGTGATGTATGTATCTACACATGTAAGTCAAAGATTTGAACATGAACAGTAGAAACAGATATTACTTTTTTTTTCCAGCTGCACTTTTTCTCAGATGCTTAATTCCAGTGAAATAACACTCATATTTTTATTCTTTAATTTCTTACTTAACTGATTCTTTACAGTTTTTCTTCTTGCACTATTTGAACAATTTTTAAGATTTCTTTCCAGTTCAGATGTTTTGTTTTCCTTTTTAGTGCTGACAGTTAAGAGAGCTTTTTAAAAAAAAATTCTCACAACTTAGACATTCTACGAGCAAAGCAAGCTACCCTGCTTCAAAAAGAAACTGCTGTTTTGAACTAAAAACTTTATTCATCTGTTTGGATAAAATAGAAACCTGATTGTTTTGAACTGGACTCAGCTTAAACCTTCCAGTGTTCATTGATCATTTATACAACTGCGTGTCATAAACTCAGTGTTAACACCATAGGTTTCTGGCTAGACCCATTATAAGTTTTTCTTGGAAATGTTTTATTTTGATCACTTTTCCAAATGACTTTCTGACCTATTAAAAAACATATCTTCACAAAACAGAAACCAAAAAACACATTTGTCTCAATTTTGAAAAATGAAGATATATAGCAGCAGTGCTAGGACCATGACTAACTTTTATGTCTAAATATTGCAGTTTCAAGGTATCTTTTTATTTTGTAATGATTTGATAATGGTAAGTGGAGCTTGCACTTTTCTAACACTTTTGCCTTGTGACATTCTCCAATTAAAGTTTTGAATGAATGTTACTTTGGAGATTTTTTAGCTGTCCTTGCTGATGCATAATTCTTGCAAAAATGACAAGACTTTGATGTTCAAAGCACTGCCATATTTTCAATCTCAACTAAGGTTTACATAATTTGCATTGATAACTTGTAATTTTTGTCACCTCACAGGGACATAACATTTTGAACTTTTATGTTTGTTTCAGTCACACTTGTATTTTTAACTTCAAAACAGGGTCATTTGCGTCCAGTTGCAGCTCCACGACATTGCGTACAGGTACCCAATTGACCTGTGAATTGATACATAGTGATACCAAAATAAAAATATAGTGTTATCTGGGTTTAGCCAGGCATTAGGGGGTCTTACAGGTCCTTGTTGCTGAAACTTTCCTGTACATAGACCTTTCATTTATTTCATCTACTGGGGTGTGGAATGAAATCTTGTCTTCTTGGTTTTCATGTATCCTCATATTGCACAGAAACATCCCATTTGAAACAAGCTGTTCTTGTTCGGCTTAACAGCTATCACTATTCCAACCTCCTGACCCTCGGTTTCCCTTCCATTTTGAGAACCTAATGGGTTGCCTTTTCATAACTTTTCCTTCAAATTTACGCCTTCCAGGATGTCTCCACATGAGGGGCTCTTGCAGTGTTTGACCTGACTTAGAACTGCCCACCTCTCCTGACAGCATGTAAAAGAACCAAGAAAATTACAGAGATAATAGGAACTGCTGATGCTGGAGAATCTGAGATAACAAGGTGTAGAGCTGGATGAAGAAGAATGGTCTCAACCCGAAACGTCAGCTTTCCTGCTCCTCTGATGCTGCTTGGCCTGCTGTGTTCATCCAGCTCTACACCTTGTTATCAAAGAAAATTACAGTACAGGAACAGGCCCTTCGGCCCTCCAAGCCTGCACCAACATGCTGCCCATCACAACTAAAACCCCCGATCCTTTCGGGGATCATATCTCTCTATTCCCATCCTATTCATATATTTGTCAAGATGCCCTTTAAAACTCACTATCGTATCTGCTCCCTCTACCTCCCCAGCAGTGAGTTCCAGGCACCCACCACCCTCTGTGTAAAAAACTTGTCTCGTACATCGCCTTTAAACTTTGCCCCTCACATCTTAAACCTATGGCCCCTGGTAACTGACTCTTCCACCCTGGGGAAAAGCTTCTGACTGTCCACTCTGTCCATGGTCTTCATAATCTTGTAGACCTCTATAACGTCGCCACTCAACCTCCGTCATTCCAGTGAGAACAGCCCAAGTTTCTCTAACCTCTCCTCATAGCTAATGCCCTCTATACCAGGCAACATCCTGGTAAATATTTTGTGTACCCTCTCCAAAACCACCACATCTTTCTGGTAGAGTGGCGACCAGAATTGAACACAATATTCCAAATGCAGCCTAATTAAGGTTCTATAAAGCTGTAACATTACCAATTTTTAAACTCAATGCCCCGGCCGTCAAAGGCAAGCATGCCACATGCCTTGTTGACTATCTTCTCCACCTGCATTGTCACTTTCAGTGACCTGTGTACCTGTACACCCAGATCCCTCTGCCTATCAGTACTCTTAAGGGCTCTGCCATTTACTATATATTTTCCATCTGGATTAGACCTTCCAAAATGCATTACCTCACATTTTTCTGGATTAAATTCCATCTACCATTTCTCTGCCCAAGTCACTGACCAATCTATATCCAGCTGTGTCCTTTAATGGTCCTCATCGCTATCTGCAATTCCACCAACCTTTGTGTCAGCAGCAAACTTACTAATCCGACAAGTTACATTTTCCCCCAAATCATTTGTATATATTACAAATAGCAAAGATCCCAACACTGATTCCTGAGGAACGCTATTAGTCACAGCCCTCCATTCAGAAATTCACCCTCCCACTGCTACCCTCTGTCTTCTATGACCGAGCCAGTGTTTCATCCATCTTACAAGCTCACTTGTGACCCCATGCAACTTTACCTTCTGTACCAGCCTGCCATGAGGGACCTTGTCCAAGGCCTTACTGAAGTCCATGTAGACAACATCCACTGCCCTGCCCTCATTGATCACCTTTGTCACTTCCTCAAAAAACTCAACCAAGTTAGTGAGACACGACCTCCCCTTCACAAAACCACGTTGCTTCTCACTAATACACCTACTTATTTCCAAGTGGGAGTAAATCCTGTCTCGAAGAATCCTCTCAAAATTTTCCTTAAAGTGATGAAAGGCTCACTGGCCTGTAATTAGCTGGATGAGCCTTGTCATCCTTCTTAAACAAAGGAACAACATTGGCTATTCTCCAGTCCTCTGGGATCTCCCCTGTAACCAGTGAGGATACAAAGATTTCCCTCAAGGCCCCAGTAATTCCCTCCCTTGCCTCTCTCAGTATCCTGGGGTATATCCCATCAGGCCCTGGGGACTTGTCTACCGTAATGTTTTTCAAGACCCCCAATACCCCACCTCCCTTTTGATCTCAACAAACTGGAAGGCTGCAGCTACTTACCTGCCAGGGATATGGCCTTGTCCCTCTATACAGTGCAACAGGCAAGAGTTCTTCTCTAGCAGGCGATGCAAATCAGTATCGATCAGCTTTGTCACTTTCAGCTTCTGGAAGACTTGCTCCTGCGACAGGTCTGTTTAGGAGACACTTGTGAAATGTGGAAAGCATTTTTCAAATAGACTCCCTCAACCAAAACCTTCTTCGTATTTAGCTGTCTGCTGCTGTAGCACATGCTGTTGGCCATTTTTGTGTAGTGGACCCATAGAAAAGCTACAGCACAGAAAGAGGCCATTCAGCCTCCATGTCTATCCTGGCTCAATAAATTAGCCATTTATTCTAATCCCATATTTTAGCAGCGCCCTCTGTCTATTATATCCAAGATTATTTTGTACACCTGATTAAGTTATCCCTCAGCTTCCAATCTTTATGCAGAGCTGTGATTTAAAAGCTCCAGAACCATTCTTGTCAATTGTGTTAGTACTAATAGTTATGATTGCAGATAAAACTGCAAGTGGACAAACCAGATCCCGAAGTGAAACCTGGCTCGATAGATCATATTATGTTTTTTTTTACTACGGCAGTCTTTCACTGAAATCTAAACACATGACTGCAAATTTGACTTTAACAATAATATGAAAGTTTATTAATAAAACAGACTAAGTTATCTACATATCACGCAGTTTGAAAGATTTCAAAATACACAGCAAATCAAACATTGGCATTTAATCACAATCCAGATAAAATTTCCTTCCCTATCAAATTCTTTGACTTGACTGTTTCTTCCGATTTCCAATCCTACTGTTCGTGAGATCTTTTTCTTTTATCGTTCACACAACTGAGAGCTTAAACTTCCCCAGTCTTTCAGGAATCTTCAGACTTCCTGATCCTTCTCGATCTGGATGTTTCACAAACTGCGCTTTCACTAAGGGAAAGTATTTCTTTACAATCTCCCTTTTCTAGATGACAGTATTCTAAAACATTTATTCACAGGATGTGGGCATTACTGGCTAGACCAGCATTTATTGCTCATCGTGAATTGTAAAAAGTGGTTCTGGAGTCACATGGACAATACAATATAGAGCTGAAGGAACACAGCAGGACAGGCAGCATCAGAGGAGCAGGAAAGTTGATGTTTCAGGTCGGGACCTTGAAGAAGGGTCCAACCCAAAACGTCAACTTTTCTACTCCTCTGTTGCTGCCTGGCCTGCTGTGTTCCTCCAGCTCCATACTGTATTGTCTCTGACTCCAGCATCTGCAGTTTTTGCTACCTCTGGAGTCACATGGAGGCCAGACTGTGTAAGAGTGGCAGCTTCCTTCCCAAAAGGACATTCGTAAACCAGATTTTTTTTTCCTGACAATCAACAATGGTTTCATTGTTATCATTAGACCTTTAACTCTAGATGTTTACTGAATTCAAATCCCACCGTCTACCATGGAAGGATTTGAATCCAGGTCCCCAGAACCTTATCTTAGTGCCTGGATTAATATCCCCTTCCCACTAAGCAAATACCAGCATCTGACTTCAGTCAGGTCTCCTTTGAATTGTCCAAAGGTTTTTGAACTAAATTTCTCAAAAAACCTACTCATCTCAACTTCTGTTAAGTGAATGGTTTGATGTTTTCTCTCCCCTGTCATAAATCCCTACAGCATAAACAAAATTCCATTAATTCTGTAGGAGGCATGTGCTGGTTTAAAATTACGTTTCTGGAAGGACTGACCAAATTGATTTTTAAGATCCTTCACAAAAATAAGCCAACACCCAAATGCTGCTAATGGAAAGGACAAACTCAGAAAGATAATGCATCACATACTTTTCACCACAAATCTCTAGAGCAATTCTCTCCTCCCTGTAATGTGGTGACCAGACCAGTACACACAAAGCTGCAATTGTGCCCTAGTCAGTCTCTAGGATAGTTCTACAATGACATCCCTGCTCTTGTATTCATTTCATAGCACAATGGGACAAAACATCCCATATATGTCCTTCACCACCTTATCTAGCAGTCCTGCCACTTTCAGGAACCTATGGACATGCACACTAAGATCTTCTACTTCCTCTACCTTTTCAGTAATCTCCTATTTATTATGTATTCACTTTCCTTGTTTGGAACATTTAAAAGACATGTGGATGGGTACGTGAATAGGAAGGGTTTAGAAGGATATGGGCCAAATGCTGGCAAATGGGACTAGATTAATCAAAGATATCTAGTGTGCATGGAAGAATTGAATGGAAGAGTCTGTTCCCATGCTGTATAACTCTATGATTATGACTCCCCACATACGTAACTTGGAACCTCTCTCTGGATTGAATTTCATTTGCCAAATTTCTGTCTACTCAATCGAACCTTTGTTATCTCCCTGCAGTCAATCGTAATCCTCTTCATTGTTAACTATCTGGTCAGATTCTGTGTCTGCAAATTTCCCAATTATGTCTCTCTTTCTTCCTCCTTTCCCACCACCTGCATCAACTGAACCAGCTACAGTGAGGTAAGGATGCAAAAGCAAGTGGAAAATTCCAACTGGAAAGTTGCCCTTTAATAAATAATTTGTGTTCAGCTTTGCAAACAATATAGGTTCACTAGAGCATGTGTATTTAAAACAGGTACGTGGAAAATATTTTGACCAAAAGCCTAAATAAAAATAATCATAAAATAAAAGCAAAATATTCCTGATGCTAGAAATCTGAAATTTGAACAGAAAGTATTGGAAATGAAACCGAAGCATTAGCAGTGTTTATAGGTGTCAGGCTGGAAAAGCACAGCAGTTCAGACAGCATCTGAGGAGCAGAAAAGTCAACGTTTCGAGCCAAAACACTTCATCAGGACTGGGGAGGGGGACATGAGCCCAGAAATAAATAGTGGAGGCATGGGTGTTGATGGAAGGGTAGATAAAATAGTGATAGGTGGATGCGGGTAAGGGCTTATTGCGATCGGTCCGTAGGAAAAGTGGAGCGGATAGGTGAGTTGGAAGACAGACAGGTCAGGTCAGGTCAGGAGAGAAAGGGCTGGGCATGAGAAAAGGCTGGGGATGGAGGGATTTTGAAGCTGGTGAAGTCAATATTAAGGCCATTGGGCTGTAATCTTCCAAGCCAAAATATCAGGTGTTGTTCCTTCAGTTCATGTTTGGCTTCACTCTGACAGTGGAGGAGACCAAGGATGGATATGTCATTCGGAGAGTGGGAGGGGGAATTAAAATGGATGGCAACTGGAAGCTCGGGTTGGTTAATGCATGACAAGTGCAGATGCTGCGCAAACCAATCCCCGAGTCTGCATTTGGTCTCCCAGATAAAGAGGAAACCACATCAGGAACATTGGGTGCCATAGATAAGATTGGATGAAGTGCAGGTTACTCTCTGCCGGATTTGGAAGGATTGTTTGGGGCTTTGAATGGAGGTGCGGGGGGAGGTGTAGTGGCAGGTGTTGCACCTCTTGCGGTTGTGGGGAAAGGTACAGGGTGTGGTGGAGAACTTGGTGGGGAATGTACAGCTGACAAGGGAGACATGAGTTAAATGGTCCCTGCAGAAAGCAGGTAGGGTGGGGAGGGAAATATCTTTTTGGTGGTGGGGTTTGATTATAGGTGGCGGAAATGTCAGAGGATGATGTGTTGGAACTAGAGTTTAGTGGGGTGGTACGTGAGGACTAAGGGGACTCTATCCTTATTGCTGTCAGGGGAAGGGGGTTCGAGGGTAGAAATGCGGGAAAGAGAAGAGATGCATTTGAGGGCGTCCTTAATTACAGAAGAGGGGATATTATGGTCCCTAAAGTAGGAGGATATCTGGGATGTCCTGGAGTAGAATGTTTCATCCTCAGAGCAGATGGGGCAGAGGTGGAGGAATTGGGAGTAAGGGATAACATTTTACAGGACAGTGGCTGAGAGGAGGTGTAGTCAAGGTAGTTGCGGGAGTCAGTGGGTTTGAAATGGATATCGGTGGTGAGTCAGTTTCCAGAGATGGAGATGGAGAGCTCCAGGAAGGGGAGTGAGGTGTCAGAAACAGTCCAGGTGAATTCGAGGGCAGGGTGGAAGGTATTGGTGAGGTTAATGAACTGCTCGAGTTCCTCGCAGCAGCGCAAAGCTGCACTGATATTGTCATCAATATAACGAAGGAAGAGATGAGAGATGGTGCCGGTGTAGTTGTGGAAGAGGGACTGTTCCACAAATCCTACAAAGAAGCAAGTATAGCTTGGGTCCAAGTGGGTGCTCATGGCCACCCCTTTGGTTTGAAGGAAGTTTGAGGAATCAAAGGAGAAATTGTTGGAAGTGAGGACATGTTCAGCCAAGTGAATGAGAGTGTCAGTGGAGGGAGAGTGCTTGGACCTACAGGAGATGAAGAAGCGGAGGGCTTCTTTTCAGCCGTCCGTGTGGGGGATATAGGTGTACAGGGACTGTACATCCGTGGTGAAGATGTGGTGTTGGGATATCCTCCTCCTTTAGGGACTGTAATTTCCCCTCCTCTGTAATTAATGATGCCCTCAAATTGGGGAATTGAACGTTTTGGAAAAGGTGGAGGGCATGGGTTGTGTCACATTTGAAGTGTTTCCTGTTTTAATTTTATATTAAAAATCATTTTGACATCTATTAACTGTTACTTTTCCAGTTTTTTTTTCCTGTTTCATTACAGGGGTCAGTTGCCTGAGTTCTATCTCCTCTAAAACCATTTACCATTTTCTAGAATTTCATTTTTAATGACAGCATTCTTTGATAGTGATACTCATCATGTGATTCCTGAGCCGACTGAGTTATCTAATGAGACAAGCTTGGGCCTGTATTCGCTGGAGTTTAGAAGAATGACAGGTGGGTCTGTTTGAAAGATCCTGAGGGGAACCTGTCTTGGTGGCTATTAAGACAATCATTACCCTTCTGAGAGAGACTAGAACTAGATAACACAGTTTTAAAATAAGGGGACCCATTTAAGGCGAAGGTGAGGACAATGTTTCTTTTCTCTCAGGGTGTCTTTTTCTCAGAATTTGTGGAATTGTCTTCACCAGAATGCAGTGAAAACAGGGATATCAAGAATTTTTATTAAGAAGAGGTAGCTACAATGGAATTTCCCCATTTTCAGTTGAAGTGTTTTGACAAATGAGATTCATGGTGCCCGGTTATCTAACTTAGAGTAAATTTTCTCATGCAATCTTTCACTCTTATCCTCAATAAGAATCTGTCCAGGTTCTTTAGTGCCATTCTCTTGGAATTGCATGGTCAGAGAGGCAGAATTGCTTGCTAATGCTGGAACATTCCAGTATTCTCCTCACTGGTGCCATTTTCAAAGCTCAGCTGCACACCACCACAGGTGCTACCAGACAGGAGCAGCCACTCACACTGTGGTGTGCTCTACCTTTATCACTGAGGAACAGGACCTGAAAAGGAAGTTAGTTCCGACTTAGTGGGACAATGACATGGACGTGGTCACGGACAGGATGGTGGAATGCAGGACCATCATTTTCCATGCAGGCCACCAAAATGTCATGCAACTAGACTCAACCAAACTGGATACAGAGTTGCCCTTGTCTGTGCTGTATCCGGGATTAAATTCACTGTTCAGCAGTGCACAAGAAAGGACAATTATTTACTTATTTTATTCATTCGCAGGATGACGGCATCACTGGCAAGGGCAGTATTTATTGCCCATCTCTAATTGCCCAGAGGGTAGTTAAGAGTTAACCACATTGTTGTGGGTCTGGAGTCACATGTAGGCCAGAGCAGGTAAGGATGACAGTTTCCTTCCCTAAAGGACAGTAATGAACCAGATGGGTTTTCCAACAATCGACAATGGATTCGTGGTCAACTTAGACTCTTAATTCCAAATTTTTTTAAAAATTGAATTCAAATTCCACCATCTGGTGTCCCCAGAACATTATCTGGGTCTCTGGATTAACAGTCCAGAGATAATACTACTGGCCATTTCCTCTCCCTGCACTCTGCAATGGTAAGTGGCACCATCTTCTCTCTGTTACTGCATACTCACAAGGTCACCATTAAGTCTGACTCTGACACTGCATGTCTATCTGGGTAAAGCTCATGAACTAAAACTCACTTTTGAATGCAGCATGTCTGGCATGAACAGCTCTCAAACACTGCACTCTCCCAAACTACTAATCCCTCCTGCCCTCTGAGCTTCCTACTCATTCACTGGGGCTTTTTCCTACATTACAACGAACTGCTTTTACATCACTTTAATTATACTCAATCCTTCCCTTGTCGTATTGCAGGGAAAGTTGGCTTGTATCCAACCAAGAAGTTAGTTTGCAAATTACTTGGACATTACCATGTCCTTTGTACATATAGTCCGGTGTGCAAATGTGGAAGTTCCAAAGTATTGTCTTCTATTCCTAACTATGGAATGTATTTCTGAGGTGAGAGGTTCAGGTGATGTGCTTTTAAGTATGCTTTTTTTCTGATTTCATTTGCTTAGTTGACATGACAAGGAGGCAATTCGTGCACACAATGCAAAAGTGTGAAGTTTTGTATTTTGGCAGAATGAATAGAGGAGCTGAAATTTTTTCACCCAGAGTGGTGAGCTTGTAGAATGCAATACCATGGAAAACAGTTGAGGCCAAGACATTGAATGTTTGGGAGAAGGAGAAAAGCTAAAGAGATCAAAGCACACAGGGCAAAAATAGATGACTGTGTTGGATGGTCAGCTGCGATCATATTAAAAGGCAGGTCAAGATCGAAAGGCCAAATAGCATACTCCTGTTCCTATTTTTTATATTTCTATGTGTCACACATTTAAGATTAGGAGGAATTTCCTCTGCCAGAGGGTAAGAAGCTGTGGAGTTCTTTATCACAGAGAGCTGTCAAGTCTGGGTTGCTAACTACATTCAAGGCTGAGATAGGCTGATTTTATTCATTTAAGGAATCAAGGATTATGGGGAAAGGCAAGAAGCTGAACTGGAGCTGAGGATTATCAGATCAGTTGTGATCTCACTAAATAGTGGAGCAGACGTGATGGGCTAAATGGTCTACTTCTGCTCGTATGTCTTATGATTGTATTGTTAATTTGTGTCTCGCTGACAGTTAAACTGAGAATTTTGCATACTTTGATGACATTTTCAGCTTTTGTGACAACTCCAACACAAATGAGACTTAACTCACAACATGTTCTCCCAGTGAGATATGACAGAAATTTTACAAAACCCACTCCTCCTGGAGCTCCGTGTTCACTCCTTTGCTATGAGAGATCTCACCATTCTATCTCCAATTGTCCCTTTTTACTGCAGTCTTTCCTGAGCAACCTGGTTCTGTCAGTTAAGGTCCCAATTTTCCCCAGGGGTCCATGGACTACCCACACATAAGCCCCGAACCCCATCACAGCAATATGTCCATCCCCTTCAGTGCTCCCCACTATAACCAGCAGCTTGCCACTCGCTCAGTGCTAAACAAACAATGTTAGCCACAGAGACTGGCTGCTTCCTTCAATTAATCTCAAAGTGAGTGTGAAAAAAGAATGTACGAGCCACAAGATGCATCGTAGATAAGATGCATGAGGTGTCTGTGTGTGTGTGTGCATGTGAGAAAGAGAAAGTGTGTATGTGTGAGAGAGAGAGTGGGTGTGGTTGGTCGGGTGGCATTGTGTGTGATTGTTTGTTGGAGGGGTGGGAAGGAGAATTGTGCTTGTGTGGGCGTGCGAGTGAGTGTTGCGGAGGTGGGAGGTGGAATTGTGTTTCTTTGTGTGTGTGTTTATTGGGGAGAAGGGTGGGAGGTAGGATTTTGTGTGTGTGTGTGTGTGTGTGTGTGTGTCTGTGTGTGTCTGTGTCCGTGTCTGTATCTGCGTCTCTGAGTGTAAAGCGACCTGACAGAAGCATACAAGTTGTCCTTGAGCTCCAAAGTCAAGTAATGAAAGACTGAAGTGATGAGTGAGTTGTTTCAAGAGCAGGCAGGACAGTGTGTGGGTCTGCTGGTTTGCCAATGCTGACTTGCATGGGTGATATTTCAAAACGGATGGTGGTCAACATTAGTAATTAGTGAGCAGCTACTAGCTCTGATTTTCCGGTCAGGATTTTGTGCTGTCCCCAGCTCAAGGATAGAAATGGAAGTAACATAAAAAGAAGGTGATTTAGGCTAATAATCAGACATAAGTGCTTAGATATAAGGTTGTCACTGCTCAATAACCAGATGATTAAATTACTATTTAAAGCTTAAGAGGCAAATCACAAAACATTTTTCATTGAGATTCTGAATTTATCATTCCAGCCATATGTTCACAACTTGCTCATTGTTGCCCAATCCACAAGGGAGGAAAATTCTACCCTGTTGTTTCTTTGCTAAGAAGAGAATCAAAGTGTATTGGAGTTACCAGAAACATGGGTTGAGGCTGCAATCATTTCAGCCATGCTTTTGACAAATCAGGCTCAAACAGTCCTAATGGTTTGCTCCTGCTCTAAATTGGTGCGTTCACATATCCAGTTATGAAGCCGTCGGTGCACATGCAGAGTCACATTCAGAAAATTGCCCCAAGTCTCAGCGGAACCTTCTCCCAAGTTTGATGTTAACAATAGTGTAGTTGTTTTAATGCACAATGCAGTATAGTCTCCCTACATAAAGGCCAGAAAGATCAAAAATGCAATGCTTACTTCAATATGAATTACCTGATCTCTGTCAGGATAAGGATGAAAAGCACAATTGTAATCTTGCTGTTTACCCCAGACCAATGACCCCTGCATGCGAGTGTTAAGAGTTAAAAGAAAGATAACAGAGAAAAAAGTTATTTGGCATAAGCACATATTAGTACATATATTTTTATTATCCAGATGAATTGTCAAGACTACAAAATGGCCATGGCTGGGTTGCCCCATACCTCCACTCAACTCCACGGAGCCCTACCAATGTGCTTTGGTCAGGTAGCTTGCTGGCACTCAGCAGTTGTGATTCGCTGGTTCAGTGCTCTCAGGGAGATACGGTGCCCAAAAGAAGCACAACTCACAGCAAATTAATGAATAAAGAAGTGGTTTGCACACATTCAATACATCCCCAGAGAAAGCAAGAGTTGAGTGGGCTGGCACAGACATGATGAACTAAAAGGCCTCCTGCCATGCTGTAATCATTGTATGATTCCATAAGCAATGACTGTTTTCCACATGATGTAAAAGAATTGAAGGTGACTCTGGCGTGAGCAATCTTCTTTAGTAAAGAAGAGTGGAGAGATGGGAAAAGTGGCAAAGCCATTGTAAAACAGCAAAAAAAAGAAAAATCTTTAATAAGAACAAGAATGTCTTGTCACTGATGCTATAAAGTTTTGAGTCATAACTCCTGCACTCCTGGTTACCTAGGACATTACAATTACGTCACATCAGTAACATCACATTATGATTAGATTCAAGAAAAGCTTCTTCCCTGCTGTTATTAGACTTCTGAATGGACCTCTCAAATTTTAAATTTAATGTTGCTCTCACTCTCTGTGCACTTCTCGGCAGCCGTAACATTGGATTCTTCGCTCTGTTCTATTACCCTAATACATTTTGTATGGTTATGATCGGCCTGTATTGCAAGCAAAACAAGGCTTTTCACTGTACCAAGATACATATGAAAATAATAAATCAAATCAAACCAAATCAAATTGCAAACCGATTGGTGTTGTACATTTCTCATCAGATTTGTTCAGAGCAAGGACAGTTCAGAGAATAGCAAACTATTGTGTCATGACAGGGTTATGGTTTTTATAATATGTAAAACCTGACTGCTCTAAACACTGCATTGTTCAGACAGGAAAGAAGATCTGTAGTTACCCTCAATGACTCAACGTTTTTTTCACCACTAATTACTTTTTTAAGCCTTTATTTGGAAGGTGGATGTCCTCCACCTCCACACACCCTGACATTTAGATTTTAAAAATATCTCTAACTTAATTGGAATTACAAACACTTGATTATATATCATTAATTATTTTTTTGTGTCTATCATTTTACGTGGCACACAGATACAGAGACCTGATTGAGAGCAGGAAATGCTTAAAGCCAATTCCCACTATGCAAGCTCAAAGCCTGACTATCAGCAAAAATTTGTCTGCGCTGTTGGGTGGTCATAACGGTTTACTGAAATGTTTAAATTTAGTGTGGTTTGAAAATCATAATTTTTTTGGTGGCAGTGAAATTAATCACAGACATCTGGCTCAAACTATTAGGCTTGTGCTGTATTTGTTTTGTAAGTAAATAAATTAACAAACTCTATAGGAGCAAAAGTTAACTACAAGACTGTAACTGACTATTGGCTTTTTAAAATCATACAAAAATAAAACAAAACATCCAAACTCGGTGTGAGGAAAACATGCAAACGTACTTTAAGCCCCATAGGCACAGAGAGAAAAATTTTGCATGGCTAGTTCTTGCCTATTGCTAATGAGGTAGAAAACCCACTGGCAAACCCTGAGACCAATAGCAATTACTGTCAAAGTTATCACAAATTGATGACCTGCTTCCATGCTCCACGCGTAACCATGACACAAGTTGGAGTTGGACACATCCATTCCTTGTGAAATTATGTACAAGTTCACTGGCAGGATGCCTAGTGCACGTAACATGTGCTGGTATTTATTTATTGGCCCTCTTCAGTATTCCAGGCATGAATTCAACATTTGAGTGTATACTACAAAGCTGATACGCAATCCCAAACTCCATCAAACCGGCTAGTATGGAATCCTATTCACCTGCCTTAACTCCAGTAATTCATCAGAGAGTAACACTTCCTTCAGCCTATACTTTAAAGAACATAAGAAGCAGAATCTTATGGACGAGCTGACAGACATGGACCATGGTGAGATATGTGGTAGAATTGAGTTACAAGAGCGGTAAGGCCATCTCAACATCAAGATCATCTTGCTCCATCTTTTTATGCTTTTCACAGGTGACGTAGCACAATTCTCAGTTGCCAACTGATGGTAGTTGCTTCTTATTAAGCACCTTGTAAATAACCCAACTTTCCTCATTAATATTCAGCCTCACATATTACTAAATTCACTAAATAAGCTTGATGTCAGGAAAACTCTTAAAGCAAAGTGAGCGCATGGTGGACTCAGCATGTTGCTTGTTTCAACTGACCTCCATGTTTGGAAATCAGGCACTGACATCTCAGGGTACACTCCATTGGTACCAGCCTCTATCATGGAAGACAGAAAAAAGCTCTCCAAGAATTGTTGTGAAGCAAGAGCAAAAGGGATGGAGAAACGTAAAACAATCACTATCTCTAGAGGAAAACTATTGGGATAACTAATGAGGATAAAGATTTACAAGTCCCCTTCACCTGATGGCCTGTGTACCAGAGAGTTAAAAGACATGGATCCAAAGACAGTAAACATATTAGTTGTAATGTTCCAAAATTCTGTAAAGTCAGGAATAATCACAGTGAATTGTAAAACTTCAAATTTAACACCTCCATTCAAGGAACAAGAGAGACAAAAAAACAGGAAACTAAACTAAGAAAAAAGAAATTAGCCTAAAATCCATCATTGAGAAAATGTTGGAAACCATTCTAATTTCTGAAGAAGGGTCGAGATCCGAAACGTCAGCTTTCCTGCTCCTCTGATGCTGTTTGGCCTGCTGCGTTCATCCAGATCTACACCTTGTTATCTCAGATTCTCCAGCATCTGCAGTTCCTTACTATCTCTAAAGCAAATATATATTTATTTCTGAAGGAAACAAGAAGGTTGGACAAAGGGGCACCAGTAGATGTAGTTTATTTGGATTTCTAAAATAAGGGATCGGTTAAAAGTTCACACACAGGAGTTTACTGTTTAGGTGATCATATATTTGCGTGGATACGGGATTAGCCAACAAATGGGAAACATAGAACTGGGATGTATGGATTATCTTCAGTTTGAAAAAAAAATTAGCGAGGCGCAGCGGGATTTGTGTTTCAACTATTTCCCATTCACATTAAAGACTTTGATGAAGAAGCCAAGTGTATTATAACCAAATTTGCTGATGATCCAAGAAAAGTAGAAAACCAATTGCAAGGTAAACACTAATACTTGGCAAAAGGATGCAGACAAATTAAATGAATAATGAAAGAAAAATAGTAGATTCAGTATTATGTAAGAATGTGTAAGTTAGTCCTGATTGATAGAAAGAATGGAAAAGCAGAACACTATTTAGATGGAGAGAGACTGAAGAATGCCACAGTCCAGAGGGATCTAGGTGCCCTCATAGGTAAATCATAAAAAGTTACATTCATATGCAGTGAGTAATTAGGACAGCAAATAGAATGACTAGTTTCAAAGCTGAGTTGAATAGATTTCGAAAGAAGTCCCACTTACATCATGCCAATTTCAAGGCTGATTTTTATATGGGTGAAAGGATGCATTTTTGAAAGGCTGACCTCATGTTCCTTTACAGGAATATAAACACCTACACTTTTAGCAGAAGCTCCTTAGGGCTGTTTCATTAATGACCTTCACTCAGAAGTAGGAATGTTTGTTACTGATTACACAATGTAAGTACAATTCCCAACTCCTTAGATACTGAAACAGTCTGCATCTTCATGCCGTAAGATCAGGACAGTATTCCATTTTGTACGGCTAAAGGGAAATTAACTTTCAAACCCCAAATATGCCAAGCAATGATCATTAATGAGAGATAAATATTAATCATCTCTCCTTAATATTGATCTCTTGTTAATATTACAATCACCAAAATCCCACCAACGGTATCCTAAAGGTGACTCTCTGTTTAAATCTCTCTCCCTCTCTCCTTTCCTTTTTAGGTAGCACGCTCTAAAAGGGCATTGGTGATGGTGGCCAGGACTTCCACTGGAATAGTCCTTAGATTACATTTGATAAAATACTTCAGTATGGGATGTGGGGTATTGGACAGCCAGTTTGTGATTCCCACACCAACTGAGGTTACAATGAATTACCCCCGTGGTCAGTCTCTCCCCTCACCTAAGGCATGGTGGTCCTCAGGTTAAACCACCATGAGATGTCTCTCTCTAATGAAAGGTTCAATAGGACTATGATAACTTTACCTTTTAGTATAGGATGGCTGACCAGAAAACCAATCGCCTCTTACCACAAGCCATCTGGCATGTTAGAAGAATTTACAGGCTCATAACAATGTATTTGGCCGCGTGATGAATGTACTTTCCATGGCCATCAAGTCCTAAAATGAGTTGAATCCAAAGCTTCTAGTCTAGCAGTAAAAACCCAACCACCCTGCCACAAGCCCTCCCCCTGAGGGTGACTGATGACCAAAAATGTAACTGGGACCAGCTGCATAAATATTACCAATACAACAAAAGATTTGTGCCAGAAATTCTGTGGAAAGTATTGATTTATTGTGCCACTTCCCCCACCCCACTCAAAACCTGCCCATAACCTATAACATTAAAATTAACATAATGACACTTGTGTGGTTGAGCATCATTCCAGCAATATTCAGGTTACTTGACACCATTCAGGAGAAATCAGCTCCTTTGATTATCATCTCATCACACCTAAACATGGAGAAACATGGCGACAGTACCTTCTATGTATAAAATACAATGCAGCCATTCGCTAACTTTTCTATAACAGCAAATCCCAATCTTCAATTTCGGTAGCCTTAATCAATGCCTCCAAGGTCCAAGCCATACACAGTCTTGACTTGGAAATATATTGCCATTCCTTCATTATCACTGGGTCAAGTTCCTAGAAGTGTTCCTCCCGAAGTGTATGGCTATTCCACAGTGCAGAATGTACAGCACAGAGAAGGAATCTGAAAGCGGCAAATACCCTCTTTAACATGTATCCATGCATGACTACATGTCAATCTTAAAGGGATCATACAGTGCATCAAGAAGAACATGCACAGTAAAAAGAAACTTGAGGAAACCTTACCATCAGAACCTAACAGTACATCATCATACAACTCCATAAGTAGACAATTCACTACTACTTTTTTGTGGGCAGATCGGGATGAGTAATAGTTACTGACCTTACCAGCAAAGCCTACATTCCACAAATTACTATGTTTTTAAGAATAGAGAGTTGTATTTTACCTTGATCAATCTGATATGTCATCGAGCTTCCCCCAGAGTCGCACCAATGTCCCTGGAATTAAATTCTTGCTCTTGACATTCTCCACACTGTCTTTTCACTGGCAGTGGAGCTTTCTCTTGTGGGCTTCTGGAGGCAAGGAAATCTCCCTCCTCATGTCCACTCTCTGCATCAGTACCTCCAAGGCAGCATCAGAGGACTTTAATATAGTCTCAGTCTTCGCTGCACCCATTTCTCACTTAAGAACTTGATTATTCCTTTTGCGTTCAGACAGCATCTTCCCTTTAAGAGGAGCTAGCTGCCTTTTAATAGCATCACAAATGCTCATTATCCCTCAAATGGAACTACAGCCAGCACGGCCCTCATTATTTATTGGTCATGATAATTAGGAAGCATGATGAGCATTATGTATTGCCTGGGAGATCACAAACTTGTACGTGCAGTACCCCCCGCTGTTTGTCCATTTTTTTTTTTTTTTTTAGTTGTAATCAAACTCCTTAGTCATTGCTTTCAGAAGAGGAGGAGAAAGCTGAACATTTACTTTTTTTTGCTCCGAAGTAAGAAAGGAGTACATGAATTGGAAAAACCAAGATGCTTTTGACTGCAAAATACTCCCTGGTGAGTTTGAGCCTGTGAAGAGTTGCCTTTTTTTTTCTCTACACAATAAACAATCTCCCAATAAATTTTTGCCGTTCATTTTTGCAATGTAACTTTCATTGTTTGACTACACCGTGCTGATTACAGAAACCCGTGATTGCTAATTAAATAGTTAATTATTCATGGTGCTTTTCTATTTGCATAGCAGACACATGTTGGGATATGAGTTATTTGAGGTTTATGAATCTTAAAAAATAAGGATTCTTCAATAAATTAATAAAGGGGCCCAGGGGTTTCATTAAAAGGTGGCTTGAGGCAGCCAGTTCCAGAGAAAACCATAGGTGGCTCTTTCTTTTTAAAAAAAAAATCTTTTTTGGGCCAAATGACTTGGGCTTGTGCATGCTACTCTTTCCTCAGGCATCTAATAGAACAAATTAATGAAACCACTGTTGTCTGCTGCACTACTTTCATCCCATCCTGCATTCTCCAGTGGTTTATATGGGCAGGTCAGTGTGGGGGAGGGGTTCTAGTTCCAGCTCTTCAGAAATAAGAATGGAATTGAGCAACAAATAGAGGAAGTGAAGACATTTGGACTAGAGAAATATTAGTAATTGGAAGGGTTCAGCAGAGGTTGGAAGTCAGCTCTCAAGTCTCATTCATTTTAATTCACAATTTTAAAAAAATTCATTCATAGGACATGGGTGTCACTGGTTGGGCCAGCATTTATTGCCCATCTCTAAATGCCCTTGAGAGGTAATGGTGAACTGCCTTCTCGAACTGTTGCAGTTCT
Source organism: Ginglymostoma cirratum (assembly GCA_024137785.1). Taxonomy (NCBI): domain Eukaryota; kingdom Metazoa; phylum Chordata; class Chondrichthyes; order Orectolobiformes; family Ginglymostomatidae; genus Ginglymostoma; species Ginglymostoma cirratum. The sequence continues at coordinate 5,258,251 of JAHRHZ010000040.1, forward strand.
TGTGTTAATTATAACCACAGTGCAGTTAGGACTGTATATTTTTTAAAAAAGTCAAGGGCCTTTGTCACTCTCGTTATACGTACAAGAACCCCGCATTTATTGTCTCTTCAGATGCAGACGATGTAAATCTCCAGATCCTTTAAGGATTGCTTACATTAGGCAGGATTCAGATATCACTGTCAAGATTTTACAGAAGCTGCATCATTTTGTAATATTCTAATTGTAATTTAATATATAACCACACCCTATTTTCCATACAATTTATAAAAGAGCTTTCTAATTATTTGATCACAGTTTCTTCTCAATATTGTCAAAGTAAAATATGTCACATATTGGCCTAATCTACAAAAAGTAAAATTGCATTTATATAGTGCCAGTGCCAGAAAAAAAATCACAATCTTCTTCACAAGAGTGCAACAGGCACATATAGGTACCGAATTAAAGATATAAACAATTGGATGGGTGATTAAAACTTTGGTGAAAGAAGGAGATGTAAAGTTCATCTTAAAGGTTAAGGAAACTTAAACAGGTCCAGCGAGGTTTCTTTCCTAAGGCAATGACTTATCTCTTCTCCATTTTACACCAAGGGGCAATGGGGAGCAAGGAGGGGGATGGATTCAGCACCTTCAGAAATGGATATACCCCATCAGGTTGACATGTCAAAGGCAGGAGAGATGGCAGTAAGGAAGACCTGAATGCTATCTATGTACACTTTAATTTCAATACGATTCATGGAAGAAATCAGCCAAGGAGACAGATAAAATAGACGGTGACTTTGTTGCCACTTATTCACTCTGAGCAGGCCAACTGCAGCTTGAGGCACTAAGCTTACCTTCCACAAAGATTAGAAGCTTTTCTTTACATATGCAGACTGGGCTGTGAAGGTATCACAGTCTGCCAAGAAACCGGACAGAGAAGTCTTAGCTCAGAAATCTTTAAATATTTTATGTGTGTGCCCAGAGGAATAGGAGTCCTGTTTTGGGCTCCAAAGGGAAATCTTCAACTTTCCTATCCTAGAATTTCTCTGTTTCGTGATAAGTTGAGGCTCGTATATCCATGAGATCAGTAATCTGGTCTTGTAGGCTTTTATTGTAATAAATCTCAACAGCGCGTATTGCTGGGTTGACTTGCAGGCTCCAACTGCCATCTGTGTAAATCAACAGTTACTGCATCTTGAATATTAACACAATCTACTTTGGACTGAGAAATCTCTTTCTTTCTGTATAACTCCTTATCGGCTACTTGAAGCTATTGTACATCTCTGAGAGTCTTTGCTGGAGATCTGGTACTGGCCTTTACAAACAGGGGACTGGAGTCTCAGGACACAGAAGTTATGCTGCAGTAATACAAAACCCTCGTTAGACCCGATCTGGAGTACTGTGAGCAAATCTGTGCACCACGTTTTAAGGAGGATACGTTGGCCTTGGAGGGAATACATTATAGGCTTACAACAATGATACGTAGACTTTAGGGATTAAGTTATTAGAAAAGCTTATACAAGTTAGGCCTATATTCTCTAGAATTTAGAAGGTTGGGGGATGATCTGATCAAAGTCTTCAAGATTTTAACAGGAAAGGATAGAGTAAATAAAGATAAACTATTTCTGCTGGTTGTGAATTCTAGAATTTGGGGGCATAGTCTGAGAATTTGGGGCAGCATGGTGGCTCAGTGGTTAGCACTGCTGCCTCACAGCACCAGGGACCCGGGTTCGATTCCAGCCTCAAGTGCCTGTCTGTGTGGAGTTTGCACATTCTCCCCGTGTCTGCGTGGGTTTCCTCCAGGTGCTCTGGTTTCCTCCCACAGTCCAAAGATGTGCAGGTTAGGTGGATTGGCCATGCTAAATTGCCTGTAGTGTTCAGGGAGGTGTAGGTTAGGTGGGTTGTTGGAGGGGTAGGTCTGGGTGGGATGCTCTGAGGTTCAGTGTGGACTTGTTAGGCTGAAGGGCCTGTCCCCACACTGTAGGAATTTTATTCTGTTCTCAATGAGGGCCAGACCAGAGCACTTCTACATGCAAAGAGTAATAGATGTTTGGAACTTTCTTCTGCAAATGGCACTGGATGCAGGATCAGTTGTTAAGTTCAAATCTGAGATAGATATTTTTCAGTTAAGCAGAATTATTAAGGGTTAAAGGACAAAGGCAGGTATGTAAAGTTAGGCCACAGATCAACCATGATCTCACTGAATGGTGTAACAGGCTTGAGGAGCTGATGGCCTACTCCTGTCCCTATTTTCTTATGTTTGAAGTGTTCCTCTAAACGCAAGTTCACATTGGTTTTCTCTGTGTACTGTGTAATCATAACGGTATTATGCATATACTTGGCATCCACCTGTGCTGGTGTGATCCATCCTCTTTCTCTCTCTCCCTTAGGTCATGTCCTGTACCTACCATCTTCATAAATACTTCAATTTTTGCCAAACTTTACACTGTGGTCAATTGATTTTATACCCAGTACACAACCTATGTACTCTACTGTGGGCCTCCTCCAATGTTTTCTTCAGCTACTCATTGATAGAATCATAGATTCATACAGTCCCTACAGTGTAGAAACAGGGCCTTTGGCCCAACAAATCCACACCAACCCATCCCCATATAACCCATCTAATCTCCACATCCCTGAAAACTACAGGCAATTTAGCATGACCAATCCACCTAGTCGGCACATCTTTGGACTGTGGGAGGAAACCAGAGCACCCGGAGGAAACCCACGCAGACACAGGGAGAATGTGCAAATTCCACGCAGACAGTCGCCTGAGAGTGGAATCGAACCTGGGTCCCTGGCACCGTGAAGCAGCAGTGCTAACCACTGAGTCACCTTGTCACCCCCGAATATCATTGTAGAATCCATACAGTGTAGAAACAGGCCCTTTGGACCAACAAGTCCACACCGAACCTCAGAACATCCCACTGAGACCCATCCCCCTAATCTACACATCCCTGGACTCTATGGGTAATTTAGCATGATCAATCCATCTAAACTGCACATCATTGGACTGTGGGAGGAAACCCACACAGGTACAGGGAGAACATGCACACTCCACACAGACAGTTGCCTAAGCGTGCAATTGAACCCACGTTCCTGGTGCTGTGAGGCAGCAGTGCTAACCACTGAGCCACCGCGCCGCCCCTAAAGCTGTGAGCTGCGCTCGCGCTAGGGAGGATTCAAACTTACAGTCTTCTGACCTGAAATCAAACACCTTATCCATTACACCACTCACCCCATGCCAAAATTAAGCTTCCTATTCACCCTTCAGTGTCTATGTATGCTTCAAAGTCCATTGCTGGCCAGCCATATCACCATTGAGGTTCATGTTGAATATATTCCCTACTTACAGGTTTCAATCACTGGTCTGATCTTATGGTTTACTGTCCCTGCTCTCCACTTGAGGCTTGCATCACCTGCTTTTGTGTCTATGGGTTTGGTCACTGTTGCACCAAGTGGTAAGATGAGATTGACACTCTTGTGATTCAACAGCAATGGGCTTTATTGAATTTAACTGCATTCAGAGGTTAGTAAGAGAGGGCATTGTATCTGAACCCTGCCTACTCAGGTTCCAGTTCCATGTGGTCTGACATTACTATGCCATAGCTCCACCCTCACATGTTCAAAAATATATTTCCTTTTAGCCTGTGTTGTTGGCTGGGATTCTTATTCCACAAAGAATAATCTTTTTTCAGCATCACAATCCAGGGCCTTGACATTAGGCTTTTTCAGTGACATGATAAATGATTTTTCATTGACTTCTGCCCATTTTTCTCAGAAAGCCCACAAATGCCAGGCTGATGATGTCTAGCAGTTACAAATGATGATGCACGCTTGCTGACAATTGTGAATAAGATTTTCTAGCTGGGAGCCATACTCAAGACAAATGATATTTCTTAGGGGCAGCATGTAAATCAGAATGGGAAGCAGGCATAGGCAGAATAAATTATTGGGGGACTTCAGAGTCTACAGAGCAAAGTTGCAAGAGAAGCCATTGATGGAAAATCTAGGATATGACAGGGACGTAAATGAGGAAACAAGGAGAGAGTGAACTGGATAGTTTATACTTCAGTGATAAAGAAGAAAACGGCCTTTGGCGAGGGTGGAGGAGGCAGGGATTGGATTTTGAAAACTTGACTGATGAGTTGTAGATAAGAAGCCAAGTATTATACTATAATGATCCTGGAAATTTTTAGATAAAATAATACATGAGCTGGTAGTGCACAATGTGATCCAACATTCAGCTCTCAACACTTTGGTTAGCAGATGTGGCATCAGATTCTGTGAAGGCTTTGCAGACCAGTAAAAATGACAGGTGTGACACAGATACTGAAATCAACCCCTCTGGCCCCAACACCAAAACCACCATTTTCAACAAATCCAAGTCCTGATAACATGAGTAAGGGTGTTGGGCATGTTTCAAGCAGGTGAGAAACTTGACATCAGCAGGGTCTTTTGAATCCAATACCGGCTTCAGAAAACTCCTTTTTGTAGGCCCAAAACACCTTAACCTGTAGTGTTGGAGTCAGGAGTTGACGGAGTAGGTGTAAATGCCCTTGAAAGATGTATGTGGTCTGTCAAAGTATTTTGATTTGATTTTTTTAACTCTCTTGTCTTTAAATATGATAAAAACATATTGAAGATATCCATATCAGTCAAAAAACATCCATTCCTTGACTGCCTTGATTGACAGGCCATCTGGTTTAGGTAGAAATAATAGAACCTCCTGTTGTTGCAGTTTATCAGTTTTACATGGTATATGAATGCTTGAATGAATTTCAAACCACTGCAGTTATTTCAGGGATTTTGAGTTCACAGTTTTACTGCCAGCTTAAAAAGGTTATTAAAAGGTCAGTTGTTTCTGCTGTGTTGATGTGGGATTTAAATAAAAGTTTATTTTTATAGGAAATTCATTAATTGAGGAGATTAAATATTTTGAATGGATTTCATGATTTGGAGTCTTTTTTTCACTGTTATGTGTTTATGAGTGAGAGTTGTATTCGATTGTTAGAAGTTTTTTTTTCATCTCCACGTGGTTCCTGAGGTTTTCTCTTGGTGGCTACTGGGTGAGTATGAATGGAGGTGGTACTAGAAATATGACAGGGCATGTGGATTAAGAGGGAGTGTGCAAGTAACTGGGACAATGAGCTGGCTCGGAGGGTCCATAGAGGTTTGTGGCCGTGAAGAGTGTGAATGGGAATCAGGTGATGAATGGGAGCATGCATTGGTATCAAAAGAACATGAGGAATGAAAGGAGAGGTAAAAACTAGAGAACCCAACATTTTTTAAAAGAATTGCCACTGAATCCTGGTAAAATGAGACAAATCTAATTGGCAGGCTTTGGCACTCTCCACACACAAATCACCCAGAATCTCTTTTTGGGTTTGATGAATCTGACTGTATACCACCACTGCTTTCCCAGATTAAAAATTTGGTCTACTAAGGTCCTGCAAGCTGAGAATGGTCAAGGATCTTTGTTAAAGCAGCTAAAATTTGGAGCCCACTCTATCTGGATATTTCTTGCTTGAAGGTTTATTCTTACTTGTGTAGTCTGATTTTCAATAAGGTTTTGAATAATTTGCCACTTTCAAATATCTAGTAAGGCTTTTAATTTAAATATTCCTAATAAAATAGTTAGGGAAGAGACAAAACGCTGTGGTCACTATTTACTTACAGACGAATAATGGATTTTTACCTATTTAAAAAAATGATTTCTTTATAGAATTTCTCAATAAGGAAAATCAAAGTAATTAGGATTACTAATTCTTCTCAAAATTAGATGAATTTAATGCCTTAACTTACACTATTTCTGAGAACTACTGTGTGAGAACAAGGTATTACAAAAATGATACTGTGAAACACCAAAATAGCTTCATGTATTTGGAATTCTTGCCACAGTATTAATGAAATCTCTTATTTTAAAAAAGCAAATACCTCCAACAAAACAGCAAAAAATTTGAACAAATGGGTTAAACATTCAATCACTGGTGTCACTGTAAGGTCTTTATTGTAAAATTTGTTTTGGCAATTTTATCATCAGAACGTGTAATTTATTTCAAATTGGTTAGCAGCTGTCTTAAAATAACAAAGGAATTTGACTTGACTTTGATTTTTATCACTGACTGTTATTCCACATCTAAACATTATTTCATAACTTTTTCAAGGTAAACATCCTGTCTAGGAATGTTACGTTTTGCTTGTCACGTAATTTTCTTGAATTGATTTCAAATTAAACCATTTTTTGGTGTAGTTAATGATTCCAACTGGCTAGGGGAAATCCAAATCCCACTTTTGGCTGTACTTTGTTAATCCAATCTGGTACGTAGATCTCTTAGACAAGTATTCATTCTAATTATTTAAAGTGACGTGGATATAAGGTCTGGGTAGTGTTTAAAATAAAACTTAAATAAATTCGATGCAAATTTATTTCTTCCATTAATTTATATATTACTTTTAGTAGCTAGTCAGGTTCCATCAGGCAAGCCTCTCCAGTGCACCATCCTCATTAAATAATTGAACAATAACAACTTTTACAAAAGCTACTATTTCAGCCTACCCTCATATGGAAATGAAATTTTGAACACTGACAGTGAATGTAATTTTCATCGCATGAGCGTACAAGTTTAAATTCATATCCAGGCACCTCAGACATTAGCCATACCTAGAAGCACTAAACTCTGCTAGCTTATCATTTATTTCTGGTAAATTTGTACAAAGCTATGCTGCATTATATCAGGTCGTAGTGAACTGTGCCAAGTTCAGACAAACAATTATCATTTTATGGTGAGTTACTGTCACATTTGATTTTTTTCTTAGAGTTGTAAGAATTTCATGGTAAATATGATTAACAAACATGTTTGCCTTTCCAAAAACAATGTACAGAATTTGCTCAACTAAAAGCTTTTCTGCTCCATACTACTTTTGTGAGCTCATGGACATGCATTCTTTAATCGGGCAGTTTCCTTTATATAATTAGGTTAATTGGTTTCAACTTTTGAGAATGAAATTTTTCTCAACTTCACCTTATGACGCTATGAGTTGACAATACACAGCACAGAAACATTTCTCCTTTCACTTGCAGGTGATTTCACAGAATTGTTCCAAAATAAATCTTTTCTTTGGCTCCTGTGGTTAATCTCTATGATTAATTTGAAATTTCATGCTGGCTTTACTAAATCAATCACAACCCTTTGCACATTTCTGTCTGTCCCTCAAATCCTTTGTGCCTTTTCTTGTTAGTGACATTTGGCCCCAACTGTGTGGGTGGACACTACTTTCTTCCCATTTTAATGCCGTACAAGATTTGAATAAATTGACAAGATCAGATAAATAAGATTACTATCTGCTGCTTTAAGCTGCTTTCACACGCTGCAAACTTTATCGGTGTTTGTGGTGTCACAACAAGAGATATGCTGATATAAGTAATTCATGTTTCTCCCCAGCAAAAACCAGTTTTCACACTTATTAGCGTTTTATACAAGTTGTGTATTAAAAAGAACCCAGAAAGGAATAACACCGAAACCATGTTTACGGTATATAATACAAGCTTTTCTCAGAGAAGTTAACGAGAAATCCGACAATTAACTGACAGTCACAAAATGCTTGATTCCACACTAGCCAGTTTGCTGCGATGTTTGTATGAAAACCAAAAGTAGTAAACTCAGGAACAAAATCACTCTGTGACAAACTAAAGGCAGTTTCACATTGAAAATCTCCTTCTGGGAAATTTAGCTTCAAATGTTGACTGGTAAACTCTGATCTGTTTCTCCTGTTTCTAACACTTATTTTCATATCAAACTGAGGCTCAATTCTAAAAAAAAAGGGACTCCAGATCTATGTGTTTAGTTTTAAGTCAAAAGCAGTTTTCTGATGAAGGGTTTAGGCCCGAAACGTCAAGTTTCCTGCTCCTATGATGCTGCTTGACCTGCTGTGTTCATCCAGCCCCATGCTTGTTATCTTACAAAAATATTGTTGCCATTGTTTTTGGACCTTCATAGGTTTCTACACAAGAAATTGCAGAGCATAATGGAAAAATTGTACATCTGTTACCCTGACATTCTCCTCAGGCAATAACATCTTGAATTTGTACTGCTGCAGATATTAATTGTTTCCACTGTCATTAAAAGCATAGAACAAGTTGCCGTTGAGGCTAATCGTCAAGACCAATCTACACTCACCTGAAGACAGGTAGAGAAGATTTTAGGCTGACCCTGTCATGAACGTAAAACACTATTCATTTAATATGGCTTTCTTAGGACAAATCCTAATCTCTGTTTCCTCTCCAAACTTGGAATGTTGAATATGAACAAGAAAAACAATAAAGTAGGTGGCTATTCGCTTTAGACATATTAAATGCTATTCTGGAATCAAGTTCAACAGAATACATTTATGACCTATTTCAACAAATCCCATTCTACTCACTGCTTAGCAAGGCAACTTGCACACAATAAGTAGTTGTATTCCATGAGGAGTAACATCTCATGTTACTGGAAGGCAAACTATTCATTACATAGCTGCATATGAACACATATGGGCTGAATGTACCTTTTTTTGGCTGTGTCAGCTTGGTCAAGTTCTATAGTGGGTGTCTCTCTCTGAGGCAAAGAAGGCTTTCTTTGTGCTATCATCACCTCATTAACTTCCTATCTTGCACCAATGGCATTCCTTTTGTCCAATGCTAGTCCAATTCTCCTACCCACCTTAGCCGGAAGAATTTACCGCTGCTCAGATATTCCAGGATGGCCTGACATCCCTAGCACCAGCACCATCTTTAAAAGGCCATTATGCACCTTGGCAGACTCTATCGGTCTGGAATTGTGAGCATCCAGGTAAACTCAAATTGATAAACTCTAAGACAGCAAACAGGCAGCGCCTAGATATAACCTGGTCCAAGCTGAGAGCTAGGTGTATGTTCCTGCATACAAAGTATCTCTGCAGCAGCATATCGATGTTAGTTCCCCATTGACCATGGCAGGATTTGTACCTTTGATACTAGAACATGAGCCTTGAGTTCTGTTTACTAGTTCAGTGACATTACCACAACACTACTTCCTCTACTAAATAATCCATTTTACAAATGGACTATCAAGAATGAAGACATAGGTTGCAATCAGAATGAAAGGTTTGAAGCATTACTGAACTTGGAGGTGAGAAGGTTAACATTGTAAATGCAAATAGAGATCTGAATACATTACCATTCTAGCAGGCAGTTAAGGAAGATGGTCAATCTTGGTCATCTCCACCATGAGCCCTGGCACGTACTAAGCATTTATATTAACCATCATGGTGGTTTCTTCATTTTTATTATACCTGGGTCACTCAGGATTGCTAGTGTTTCTGATGAAAATCATAGGCTATTTGTCTGTCTTGTTCCCCAAGCAACTACATTCTCATGTTCCTCGAAGGGTCAAATAATGGCAACACTGGGAGGTAGTGGTTGTAGTGATAACATTTTGCCTGAGTTTATCATACAATGACCTGACTCCCGGGTATAACATAAAGAGTAACACTTGAGTATGTAAATAGGAGGTGCTGTCAGCTGTGATTGTGGTAAAGGTTTATGACATATTGTCATTGTTTGGGAACTTAGATTTTAAAATAGCAGTAAATGCATGATTGGTGTGTCTATGCAGGAGACTTGCTTTTTTTTAACAAGGGGTCAGAAAGTTATTTTTGCTCAGTGAGGCTAAAACAGCCTTTCAAATGTGACTTAAACTTTCTGGGCAATTAAGTGCTGATTGTTTACTGAGATGAGTTTTTGATCAATAAAAATAGATGATCTGGGATTCTTAGACAGGGGGAACAAAATTGTTCACAGCAGTCTAGATAGGGTTACTAGTGGCTTGATTAGTTTTAACAGGATCTCCTTATTTTACATCCCATTCACTTTGAAATAAAGATCAATACCCCATTTGCCTTTACTATTACTTGCTGAACTTATGCAGCTTGCTTTTTTGTGAGATATGCACAAGGACTCTCAAATCTATCTATGCTGTAGCCTTCTGCAGTCTGTCTTCATTTAAATAATATGCGACTCTTCAATTCTTCCTGACAAAAAGCACAACATCTCATTTTCCCACTTTTTTTTTCCATTTGCCAAGTTTTTTGTCCACTTGCTTCACCTGGTCATGTTCCTTGGCAGACTCATCATATTATCCTCAGCACTTACTTTCCAACTAATTTTTGTGACATCTACGAACTTGGCTATTGTATATTCACTTTCCTCTTTCAAGTTATTAACATGTATTGTAAATAATATTGGCCCCAGCACTAATCTCAGTTGCACTGCACTAGTTACAGGTTCCCTTCTGAAAATATCCTCCTTATTCCTACTGTTTGTCTTCGATTAATTCACCAATTTTCTATGCATCCTAACAAAATACCTCCGACACCATGAGCTCTTATTTGATATAGTTATCATGTAGTACTTTGTTAAATGTCTTTTGAAAATCCAAACATATTACATCCACTGCCTTCCTATTCTCTATATTTCTTTTGTTACTTGTTCAAAGGATTCGAACAAATTTGTTCAGCATGATTTCCCCTTCACGCAGCCATAGTAACTCTGCTTGATCAAGTTATGCATTTGTAAATGGTCTGCTATTACATCATTTATAATAGACATTAACATTTTCCCAATAAGACATATTAAGATAACTGGCCTATAGCTACCTGTTTTTGATACCTTCATTTTTTTAAATAAGGGTGCTATATTGGCAGGTTTCCAGTCCTCCAGCACTTTTCCGGAATTTATGGATTCTTGGATGATTATGACCTGCGCATCCAATATCTCTGTAGCTACTTCATTCAATATCCTATAATGCAACCCATCACATCTAGGGAACTTATTGGTCTTTAGTTCCGGTAGTTTTCCTGTTCCTTTTTCTCTAGAGATATTTATTGTGTTTATTTCATTTCACATTTTGCCCCTTTTATTAGTTAGCATTTTTGGAACGTTATTAGTTGTCTTCTACTTCGGTGACTGATGCCATTTCTTGGTTCAACATTATAACATCCCAGCCTCATTCTTTAAGGAGTCTGTGTTAACTTTGCTTCTCTCTTCTTTTTTTATACATTCACAGTTGAATCTGCTGTCCATCTTGATGTTACTTGCAAGTGTACTCTTAAAGTTCCTCTGCTTTCTCTGTGTTTTGTTTTGCTTATTTTCTTAAAAATAAGCCCTTGAAAACTAAAACAGAATCCCTAAAACTCAAAATGTTGCCCTCAAGAAAATCTCAAGAACAGCTTTTGAAAAAAGTATTGACCCTCGCCAAGAAGGCGTTGGGAATAAATTGTATTCCATCCAGGAATAATGTTACCTTAAAAGCTATTTTATAAGCAACTGATCTAGAATGTTAATGATTAAAATGGTGTTTATGGAATTGTCCAGTGAATTTGATCATGTTCTATGCAGTTTATGACCAACAAGCAAAAGAAAAATGCACTTCCCCAAAAAATAAAGGCATGAAGTCATTGCCATGGTTCCTTTCTTCACATATTGTTTAAGGTTCACCACTCCCCTGACAAATGCACATAATTCGATCATCATGTTTTTCTTTGGCCCAAAATATCTTCCAGAAGTATTTTCCACTGTACCAAATGTAGGTCTATCTTCTGTTAGCAGCTTGAATGTTTACCAATGTTTTGCTACAAGACAATGCATGGTTATCACTATCACACCTAGACTCTTGATGATCATGGTGAGGAACATAGGAATTAGAAGCAGGAGTAAGCAATTCAGCTTCTCAAGCCTACTCCACCATTTAACATGAACATGGCTGCTCTTATCATGGTGTCAACGCCACTTTTCTGCCTGTTATCCGTAGGCCTTTCTCCTGTTTTTCATCCAAAACATATCTATTTTTGAATCTGTTGGTAGATTCTGCCTCCACTGTTGGTGGGCCCTGAACTCCAAAATCCATCAATCCCAACATGTGTAGATCGCAAGACAAAGAAAGGAATGCTGCTGTGGCTAGTAGTTATATTATTTTTCTCAACCATCTTGATTATCAGTTGTTGTGCGCGTTATGCATTTTGGACTATGCAGGGATAACACCAGTTGCTGTTGTGTAACATATTTTGTTTACAGGGCTTAAAATGTCTCTGTTTCTAGCTCTGGATTCCAACTCCTTTGACATCTCTGATTCCGCATCTAGATTTATTCAATCAAGTGCAGTGAGCATCAATAGGTCGCCAACTCAAACAATCGAACAGATAAGAATTGAATACTACATGAGCAAGTTTAACACTGAAATATTTTGTTAATTATTGCAGTGACTCCTAATCCTTTATGCATTCAAGGGGAGCCAGGTTGGTTTTTAGCTAAGACAGAAAGAAAGTGAGCACATTTTGGTCCATGGAACATGACATTGTTTCAGTTACATGATGGGGGCATGGAGGAATTTTCAAGAGTGTTTTTCCCTCCTCAGTTCTGAAGTATTTGTTTTTGTTTTCAGGGGGTTAAAAATGGGCATCAAGCAGTTAGAAATCCAGTGAACAGATCACCTCAACCATTATTTTGGCAGAAGAATTCTGCCTGGTGTGATACTCAGGCAAGTCTGCAAATGGAGAGAAGGCTGCTTGTCTAATGCAGGAATAAGGCAGTTTCAATATGTAAAACAGCATGATTAGCTCCAATTAGCAAGAAAATGAGGAGCTGAGCACCAAAATCGATTGGGCCTCCCACTGTCTGTTGTTGCTCCATCTACCACCTGCTTGTTATGTACTCAATACAAAATCCGAATCATTGTCAAGCTCCAGATGTTGGATACATATACGTAGCTGGGGGTCCAAAAAGATTAACTTTCAAAATGCTAACAGCTGTACTTGGAATCCTTGGATTTTAAAGTTGCTATCCTTTTCAATAGAATTACATTTATTTATCAAAATATCGTATAATCTCTGATCAATTTCTAGCAATGTAACAAATGGAAGTTTTAGCCAAACGCAAGATACCAACTCTCTGTACCATCTACCCATCACCCTTATCCTTGCCAATCAAATTAGACCCACAATGCCTTACATTAGAATTCCCCTTCTTACTTTTTTTGAGGCCTTGCTTTTCCCACTTTCTGAAACTTGATTCCATAGCGGATAAAATATTCATAGTTTACAAGGCAAGATCATTTTAACTAGCAAGTCTCCAGAGCTCAATTAATAGAATTCCATACCTCAAAGGCAGGTTTGTTGCCTCACCTTTACAGCATCAGTAGAAACTAATCCATGAGATAACTAAAATAATAACAACACACTGTGAAAGCTGGAGGTCTGAAATAAAACTGAAAGTGCCGGTGAATCTCGGTAGGTCTGTCTGCATCTGTAAAGAGAGAAACAGAGTTACCGGTTTAAGTCCAAAAGGTTATTCCCTGTTTTTATCATGGAGAGACCACTGTGTCTTGATTATAGGAATACATGATGTATTCCTATAACTAGGAATACTATTCAGAACTACCTGTCAATGCTTGTGATCTGAAGTGTGAAAACTTCATTTACAACCAAGTAATGTCTGATATGCGCTTTTAGTGCTGTCGAAGGACTTTCACAAGGCAGTTTGCAATATGTTTTCAAAGTTAAATCCCAGATACACATGCCTAGTCCTATATGTTAGACTCATTCATCGTCTACAGGTCATTCTGCTATAACGCGTGTTTCGTTAACATGAATTGGCTGCAATGCAATTGGTGAATAGTAGACACTGTTTGGATAATGCAAATTTTCTGCTGTACAGAAAAAGCAATTCTCTATTGATACAATGTGGAGCTGGACGAACGCAGCAGATCAGGCAACATCAGAGAAGCAGGAGTGTTGACGTTTCGGTCCTAGTCCAAAACATCGACTCTCCTGTTCCTCTGACGCTGCCTGACCTGTTGTGTTCATCCAATCCATACTGTATTGACTCTGACTCCAGCATCTGCAGTTTTTGCTATCTTCTAGCATTCTTTGATAGCGATTTTCCTATAACGTGATTTTCTAAAGCGTGATTTTCTATAGTGCAGAGTCACGTAAGAATGCAACTATTGCATTTTAGGAAAACTACCTGTATTGTTCAGTTTAAGTTACATGGAGTTATGTGATGCTACTGTGATTCATCAATTTATGAATGTTCTACTTCATTGCAAAGCTAACCTTGAGGTTTATTGGATAGGTTCCAACATCTGTTCTTTTTAGTCTACCCTAATTTATCTTGGAATTTCATAATTAGTTCTGCACTGCATTTATTTTGTTTGCAATAATGTTCAAGACATGCTTTTTTTTTAATCAAATTCATTTTGTCTCATGCATGGATGAACTTTGAGTTTATAAAACTTCTGAATTCTGTGTTCAGTTTGAGGAGAAAGTAAAGTGGCTCTAAAACTAGTGTCTTAAATTTAAATAAGGGCAACTATGAAGGCATGAAGACGGAACTGGCAAAAGTGAACTCGGAAATTAGGTCAAGGGACAGGTAATTAGACATGCAAAGATATGTTCCAATGAGAAAAGAAGACTCTAGAAAGAGGATACACCGTCTGTTGCCAATTATGGAAGTTAAAGACAGTACCAAACTGAAAAACAAAGCGCCTAATTCCATAACGATTAGTAGCTGTTCAGAAGATGGGACACCACGTAGAAAAGAACTAAGAATAGCTAAAATATAATGAAAGAAGAACTAGATTATGAGAGAAATATAGCAAGAAACATAAATGTACAGTAAGAGATTTTATGGGTATTTAAAGGGAAAAGTGTAACCAAAGCGAGCATTGACATTCTAATGAGTTAGTCATGGGAATTAATAATGAAAAATAAGGAGATAGCAGTCGATTTGAATAGGCCTTTTGCATCTGCCTTCAATGTACAAGACACAAGGAATATTCCAGCAATAGTTATAAATCAAGATGTGGCTGGCTGAGAGGATCTTTAAAAAAATGGGACCATTGAAGAATAGTTAGTGAGAAGCTTATTGAAATTAGAGGTTGACAAGTCCCCAGGTCCTGAATGATTTAATTACAGAGTCTTAAAATAAGTGATGTATTTATTTTAATTTTCAAATATTCCTTATATACTGGAAAGATCCCATCAGATGGGAAATCTAATGCTTCTATTCATAAAAGGAGCGAAGACAGAAATCACTGGAAGAATTTTTCAGAGGTGGTAACTGGAAAAACTGCTCGCCATTTTTCCTTAGAGCTCAGTAAGAAAAGTCAGTGAGTTAGTCTTTTCTCTGATTTGTTCATGTGATGTAGTCTTTGATGGTTGGGACCGTAATTATTGCATATCTCTAATTGCCCTTGAGAAAGTGATGACAAGCTGCCTTCTTGAACCACTAAGTCTGTTTGGTGTAGGTACACCAGCCTGTGAGTTTGTTTC
This sequence comes from Ginglymostoma cirratum, assembly GCA_024137785.1. NCBI lineage: Eukaryota > Metazoa > Chordata > Chondrichthyes > Orectolobiformes > Ginglymostomatidae > Ginglymostoma > Ginglymostoma cirratum. Next base: position 5,273,574 of record JAHRHZ010000040.1, read on the forward strand.
TCAGGACGAGGCAGAGAGAATCTCATTTGGTGAATGTGTAGAAAGTCAGCAAAAGGAAGTTCTTGCAACTCATCAGTTGAATAATGCATTAAAGAATGAAGACAGAGGTGAAACTTCACTGAGGTTGAGTGTCAGTAAATGAGAAGAAAAAGGGTTGAAGGTTTATTTTTACTGGTTATGATAAGATTTTTCCAAATTGTCATGCATGTAGTTATTTTTCTTTTCCTCTGTGTAATAAACTTCTTCAGTTAAAAGTACATTGGTAGCCTTATGTGAATATTTTCAGTGACTTAGCATCCTGGTAACTAATTTGCAAAGGTAAAAAACATGATCCATCAAGGCAATTTCAGTTTTACACGGGGATATGACATCCAATATTAACATAATGAAATAAAAATTGGTGATATTGTTGATAGTGAGGAGGATGGTCTCAGTGTACAGTTTGATATTGTTCAGCTGGTAAATTGAGCGGAGCAATAGCAGATGGAATTTAATCCCCAAGTATGAGATGGTGCATTTTGGGATATCTAATAAGGGAAGAATTGACATTATGAATGGTAGGTCCCTGGGGAGTACTGAGGAATAAAAGGATCTTGGTGTATAAGTCCATATGTCCCTGAAGGTATAAGCACAAGTTGATAGATTCATTTAGAAGACATACGGGACGCTTGCTTTCAATAGCCGGGGAATAAAATTTAGGAGCAGGGAAGTCTTGTTGCAACTTTACAGAGTATTTGTTAGGCCGCCAATGGAATATTTTGAGGAGTTCTGGCTGCCATGCTATCAAAAGAACGTGATTACACTGGAGAGTATACAGCGTAGATTCACAATGATGTTTCTTGGGATAGAAAATCTGAGTTATGAGGAGGGATTGTTTAGGCTGGGTTTGTTTTCCTTGGAGCAGAGGAGCTTTATGGAGGATTTGATTGAGGTATGCAAAATTATGAGAGGCATAGTTAAGGTAAATCATGAGAAACTTTCTCCCATGGCAGGTGAGTCTAAGACCAGAGGGTGCAGGTTTAAGATGAAAAGTAAATTGTTTAGAGGGGATCTGAAGTTAAAAAAATTCTTTACCCAGAGGGTGGTAGAAATATAGAATGTACTGTCTTAGAGGATAGTGGAGGCAGCTACTCTCACGACATTTAAGAAACATCTGAATGAGCACTTAAATACGAAGAAATAGTAGGCTATGGACTAAGTTTAGGTCAATAGAATTAGTGTCATTTGGCCTTTGTTGGTTAGCATAGACATGGTGGGCTGAAGGACCTGTTTCGATGCTGTATGACTCTATGACAATCTGGGACCGTAACATAACAGGCAACATGGATAAAGGGAAACTCTCAATGTTGTATACTTGGATTTCCAGAAGGCATTTGACAAGGTAACGCACCAGTGGTTTTTCCACTGACAAACAGAACCGGAAGTGATGCCACCCACCCTCGCAAACTGAGGCATATAAATAACAAGCGGGACAGAACACCGATGCTTCACCGGAGGCACACTGACCATGTTACCTAACAGGGTGACAAAATGTCCGCAATCAAACATATCGGCTTGGCGAGCACGTCTACAACCTCATCCACAACCTGAGCTACAAGTCTTCTCAAAAACTTTGAAGCATTACTTAGCTAACAAAAAGCATAGAATAGGGATAAATATGTCACTTTCAGATTACCAGGCCGAGCACCATCAGCTACTGCTCACAATCCATTAATTACTTCAGTGAAGGTACTAGATATGTGATTAATGATTTTGATGATGACTTGAAGATAGGTAGCAGAGTGAATTATTGAAGAGGGTATAAAGAGTCCATAAAGGGAGTCAAATGTGACAAGGAGCAAAAAAAATGTGTAATTTGGGAAAATGTGAACTTGTCCACTTTGGCAGGAAATATAGAAAAACTGTAAATGGATAGAGATGACAGAACTCTGAGGTAGCGAAATATCTGGTGTCCTGGCACATAAATGACAAAATATTAGTATGCAGTTACAGAAAATGATTATGAAAGAAATGGAATGTTGTCATGTATTGCAAGGGGAGTGGAATCTAAAGGTAAGGATTTTGCTGCAGTTGTACAGGAGTTTGTGAGACCACAACAGGAGTACTATGTATAGTTTTGTACTTGTTATTTAAAAAAGGAATTAGCTACATTTGAAACATATTCAGAAAAAGTTTAATTCAGCTGATTCCTTAGCTAAAGGGGTTATTTTAGGAGGAAAAGTTAGAACTATCAAAAACTTTTAAAATTACAACATGGAAAGAGGCCATTTGACATAGGCTAAATTAGCTCACCGTTCACTCTAATCTCACTTACCATCATCTGGTTTGTAGCTTTGTGTTTCAAGTAGACATCCAAGTTCCTTTTTAAATGAGATAACAAGCATGGGGCTGGATGAACACAGCAGGTCAAGCAGCATCATAGGAGCAGGAAAACTTGATGTTTCGGGCCTAAACCCTTCAGCAGAAATGGGGGAGGGGAAGAGGGTTCTGAAATAAATAGGGAGAGAGGGGGAGGTGGATAGAAGATGGATAGAGGAGAGGATAGGTGGAGAGGAGGCAGACAAGTCGAAGAGGCGGGGATGGAGCCAGTAAAGGTGAGTGTAGGTAGGGGGGTAGGGAGGAGATAGGTCAGTCCAGGGAGGACGGACAGGTCAAGGGGGCGGGATGATGTTAGTAGATAGGAGATGGGGGTGTGGCTTGAGGTGAGAGGAAAAACAGTTCAGGGAGGTGGAGATGAGGTGGGCCGGTTTTGGGATGCGGTTGGGGGAGGGGAGATTTTGAAGCTTGTGAAATCCACATTGATGCCTTTGGGCTGCAGGGTTCCCAGGCTGAATATGATTTGCTGTTCCTGCAGCCTTCAGGTGGCATCACTGTGGCATTGCAGGAGGCCAAGGATGGACATGTCATCTGAGGAATGGGAGGGGGAGTTGAAATGGTTCGCGACTGGCAGGTGCAGTTGTTTGTTGCGAACTGAGCACAGGTGTTCTGCAAAGCGGTCCCCAAGCCTCCGCTTGGATTCCCCGATGTAGAGGAAGCCACAATGGGTACAGCGGATGCAGTATACCACATTGGCAGATGTGCAGGTGAACCTCTGCCTGATGTGGAAAGTCTTCTTGGGGCCTGGGATTGGGGTGAGGGAGGAGGTGTGGGGGCAGGTGTAGCACTTCCTGCGGTTACAAGGAAAAGTGCCGGGTGTGGTGGGGCTGGAGGGGAGTGTGGAGCGGACAAGGGAGTCGTGGAGGGAGTGGTCCCTCCGGAAGGCAGATAAGGGTGGGGAGGGAAAAATGTCTTTGGTGGTGGGGTCTGATTGCAGATGGCGGAAGTGTCGGAGGATGATGCGTTGGATCCGGAGGTTGGTGGGGTGGTATGTGAGGACGAGGGGGATTCTTTTTTGGTTATTGTTGCGGGGACGGGGCGTGAGGGATGTGTTCCGGGAAATGCGGGAGACACGGTCGAGGGCGTTCTCGACCACTGTGGGGGGGAAGTTGCGGTCCTTGAAGAATGAGGACATTTGAGATGTGCGGGATTGGAATGTCTCATCCTGGGAGCAGATGCGGCGGAGGTGAAGGAATTGGGAATAGGGGATGGCATTTTTGCAGGAGGGTGGGTGGGAGGAGGTGTATTCCAGGTAGCTGTGGGAGTCAGTGGGATTGAAATGGACATCTGTCTCTAGGTGGTTGCCCGAGATGGAGGCAGAGAGGTCCAGGAAGGAGAGAGAAGTGTTGGAGATGGTCCAGGTGAACTTCAGGTTGGGGTGGAAGGTGTTGGTGAATTGGATGAACTGTTCGAGCTCCTCGTGGGAGCACGAGGCGGCGCCGATGCAGTCATCAATGTAACGGAGGAAGAGGTGGGGTTTAGGGCCAGTGTAGGTACGGAAGAGGGATTGTTCCACATAACCTACAAAGAGGCAGGCATAGCTTGGGCCCATGCGGGTACCCATGGCCACCCCCTTTGTCTGTAGGAAGTGGGAGGAATTGAAAGAAAAGTTGTTGAGGGTGAGGACGAGTTCGGCTAGGTGGATGAGGGTGTCGGTGGAGGGGGATTGGTCCGTTCTGCGGGACAGTAAGAAGCGGAGGGCCTTTAGGCCATCAGCATGGGGAATACAGGTGTATAGGGACTGGATGTCCATCGTAAAAATGAGGTGTTGGGGACCGGGGAATTGGAAGTTCTGGAGGAGGTGGAGGGCGTGGGTGGTGTCACGGACATAGGTAGGGAGTTCCTGGACCAAGGGGGTGAAAATGGAGTCTAGGTAGGTGGAGATGTGTTCGGTGGGGCAGGAGCAGGCGGAGACAATGGGTCGACCAGGGCATTCAGGTTTGTGGATTTTGGGGAGGAGATAGAAGCTGGCGGTGCGGGGTTGGGGAACGATGAGGTTGGAGGCGGTGGGTGGGAGGTCACCTGAGGTGATGAGGTTGTGGATGGTTTGGGAGATGATGGTTTGGTGCTCGGGGGTGGGGTCATGATCCAGGGGGCGGTAGGAGGAGGTGTCAGAGAGTTGGCGCCTGGCCTCAGCAACGTAGAGGTCAATGCGCCATACTGTGACTGCCCCTCCCTTGTCCGCGGGTTTTATGGTGAGGTTGGGATTGGAGCGGAGGGAGGGGAGGGCTGCACGTTCTGCGGGGGAGAGGTTGGAGTGTTTGAGAGGGGTAGAGAGGTTGAGGCGATTGATGTCTCGACGGCAGTTGGAGATGAAGAGGTCGAGGGAGGGTAGGAGGCCTTGGGGTGGTGTCCAGGAGGAGGGCTTGTGTTGGAGGCGGGAGAAGGGGTCAGTAGAGGGAGGGTTAGATTCGCGGTTGGAGAAGTAAGCGTGAAGGTGGAGGCGGCGGAAAAACTGCTCAATATCCAAGCGTGAGCGGTATTTGTTGATATGTGGGTGGAGGGGGACAAAGGTGAGCCCTTTACTTTTTAAATGAGTTGGCAGTTTCTGCCTCAACCACCAAACTAGGAAGTGGATTCCGAATCCTTCTCCTCTAGATGAAGAAGGTTTTCCTCATGGTTTCTCTCATCCTTTGACCAATCTGCTCAATGATCCCCTCTATCTGTAAACCTATCCCGCCCCCTTGACCTGGACTGACCTATGTCCTCCCTAGCCCCCCCCCCACCTACACTCACCTTTACTGGCTCCATCCCTGCCTCTTTGACTTGTCTGTCTCCTCTCCACCTATCATTTCCTCTATCCATCTTCTATCCGCCTCCCCCTCTCTCCCTATTTATTTCAGAACATTCTTCCCCTCCCCATTTCTGATGAAGGGTCTAGGCCCGAAACGTCAAGCTTTCCTGTTCCGATGATGTTGCTTGGCCTGCTGTGTTCATCCAGCTCCACACCTTGTTATCTCGGATCCTCCAGCATCTGCAGTTCCTATTATCCCTAACAAGACTTCCCTTTCCACTGTTCATGCCCCTCATTATTTTGTACATGTTTACTAAAACACCCTTCAGTCTCCTCTGTTCAAAGAAAAACCCTAGACAATCTATTCTTCCCTTATATCTTCAATTTGTAAGCCTTGGCAACATTTTTGTAAATCATCTCTGTACTTCTTCTAAACTAGTTATGTACTCATAAATGTGGTGATCAGAACCGTCCACAAAACTCTAATTGTGACCTAACTAGAGTCTTGCTTAGTTCCAGCAAAATATCCTTGTTTTTCTCTCCACATGTATTCCAAGGTCTCTCACTTCATCTACCTCTCAGTATTTGTTGTACCTTCTCTTGCTTTATTTCTACTCCCCAAATACATAAACTATCACTTCTCTAGTCTGAATTCCATTTATCACTCTGACATCCACTCAACCAAACCATTGATATCATTCGCACTTAACAGCAATCCTTTTTGTTATCAACTATTAAGCCAATTTTTGTATTATCTGCAAATTTCCCAAATATGCTTTGCATATTTAAATCTCAATCATTAATATATATTTCAAACAACAACAGATCAAATACTGAGCCCTGGGGAACACCACCGGAAACCACTTTCCATTTGCAAATCATCTATCAACCGTGATCTTTTGTTTCCCGATGATGAAGGGTCATCTAGACTCAAAACGTTGGCTTGCTCTCTCTTCATGAATGCTGCTTGACCCGTTGTGATCTCTAGCAGTTTTTGTTTTCAGTACAGATTCCAGCATCTGCAGTAATTTGCTCCTATCATTTGTTTCCTATCACTGAGCTAATTTTTAATTCAACTCAATACGTTTCACTTTGCCCCATGAGTTTTAATTTTTCTTAACAATCTGCTACATGGACTAACATGTCAGCAACATCTGCTGCATTACCCGCATCAATTCTCCTTGTTCTTTCCTTCAAATAATGCAACTAAATTGGCCTTCTCTTAATAAAGCCACGCCGTTTAAACTTGATTAATCCATGTTTCTCCAAATTTAACAGTTAATTCTATTTCTCAATATTGGTTCTAGTGATTCACCACTTGTGAGGTCTGACTGACTCGCCTATTATCATCTGGCATAAGTTGTGGATCCTTTTAGAATAACGGTGCAATATTTGCAGACCTCCAATCATTTAAAAGCTCACAAGTGCACTCCAAAATATTTTATCTCAAATTAAAGACATTGAAAATCTTCAACTATCCTGAATGCTCCCTGTTTACTCTACTCTCCCAACACCATGTCCGCTTCTTCAAGATGCTTCGTTCCCTTATTTCCCTATCTCTAGGACACCTTAATGTCTGCCTACATTAAAAAATGCCTTGGATAATTTGTTCCAGAAGGAAATAATGGCAGCCGCAGCTCTATTTCAGTGAGCTGGCTACATATCACAATTGTTCCTGTAAGGCATAATAAACCATGTCAACTGTATTATTTTTGATCACTATTTCAAAGCAAATACTAATCTATTTACTTTAAACAGACTGTTATTACAGTGGACAAGCATAGGCCGATGGATACGAGAACAATACATTAAAATCATATAGCATAATTTCAAGACTATTAACAGTGGGGCAAAATGCAGTAAAATACAGGATTCTAGGCATATACAAAATTGGAACAGGTTTGGTTTGAGTATTCCAAGAATGAACCATTTCAGTCTTGATCCTTGAGGAAATAAGAGAAAATTACTTGAGATGGGAACAGTATGAAAATATAGTTAGATTGATTCTTGAAGTAGAATAGAGGAGATCAAATTAGATGAGTTGACTGTTTTTCTTTCATCTCTTAAGTGTTTGTGTGACTTTCTCAGCTGTGTAAAGGCTATATTTGTACATGTATATAAACATACAATACAATCATAAATAATATACCACTGAAAGTAATTTTGTGTAAGACACTTGTCAAATAAGAAAAGATATATATTTGTCAGGTTAGTACACATATGTCTCTGGCATTAAAAATTTATGAAATGATACAAACTAAACAGCTTGTAGAAAACTAAATCTATGTTTAAAATTTAATACTGTAATTTGTAAAATGAGCAGCTGTAATTAATGGAATATTAAATAGACTCTCAAAGATCTTGAATGTTAAATTTAATCAAATAACAAGCTCAGCGAGTACCTCTGTAGATATTGAAAAGCTTTATTGACATACATATTATAGACAGAGTATAGCATTCAATAAAGATGACTAGCAGGTTGGAAAAGAATTTACAAGAACTTATTTCTTCAAAAGAAGGAAATTTAGACTAAAATCGAACTTATGCGCCATTTAGTAGGTGCCAGCTGCTGTTCATATGAATGCAATGTCACGCTTTACTGAATTAATTCAACAATTTTAATAGATTCTTCCAAAACAAGTCTTGTCAGAAACAAGTCAACACAGTTTGATGATACAGTAAATATCTCAGTTCTTTCCAAATGTAACATCCACCATAACAAGCTTAGTAACAATTGTAATACAACATGTTGGCTCAGAAAGAATAACAGAACCATCTAAATCCAGGAACTTCGTCTTCTGGGCAGATGCATTCCAGTTTTCTGTAGATATCAAGCAAACTAAATTTATGTAAGTTTTGCTTTTGCTTTTCATAAAACTAATTATTGTCATAATCATTCATATTAAATCCCTTTCACTCCAGAATTGATAATGAGCTTGTAACTGGTTGTACTTTTGACTTAACATACAATTCTTCTGCTCTCTGATCCTTCAAAAAAGATATAAAAGGAAATTGTGTTTAACAAATTTATTAGTGCTCTTGAAATATCTACCAGGGTGGATTTTACGGATGACATCTTGGTCTGTTTAGAGGATTAGCTAGCCAATGGGAAACAGAAAGGCAGAACAAATGTGTCATCTTCAGGTTGATAATCTGTAACCAGTGAAGGTCCATGGGGTTCAATGGAGCGCAACTCTTCAACGACTTGGATAAAGAAGCAGATTACTGTAGTAAATTTGCTGATGATGCAAAGACCTGCAGGAAAGTAAGATGTGAGAAGGATGCAAAGAGTCTGTAGAGGGACTGGATAGGTTATACAAGTGGGTATTATAAAAAGGCAGATGTATATCATGTAAAAAATGTGAAGAGTAGGAAAATGTTTTGGCCTTGTCACTTAAGTACAAATACGCTTGTAATTCTAAGAAGATTGACTAAGTTGATTCCTGGTGTGAAGGAGTTCTTCTTATGAGGAAAGAAGATCAAACTGAAATATATAAGATTCTGAGAGGACTTGACAGGGTACATACTGATGGGATACTTCCTCTCATGTGGGAATCAAGAACTGAAGGCACAGTTTAAAAGTAAGGAATCTTCGATTTTAAGTGGAGATGAAGAATTTATATCCTTTAAGGCCCACGAGTCATTGAAATTCTCTTTAATGGAAAGCAATAGATGTTGGCCATTGAATACATTCAAGGCTTTGTTAGACAAATTTTTGATCAACAATAGAACTGAGCGCTATTGGGAACAAGCAGGAAAATTGAGCTAAGGCCACAATCAGAACAGCCATGATCTTATCAAATGGTGGAACGGACTTAATGGGCCAAATTCCGAGTCCTGCTCTTAATTTTATAACATTGCAATCTTATGATAGTCCTGCTGAGTATTTTTATGTTTTTTGTTTAAATTTGTTATTGTTTTTGGTAGCCCTTTGCTTGTTTTTAAAATAATCCCAATCCTTGGGGTTTACTATTCTTTGAAACATTATAAGTCATTTCTTTTCAATTATTACTGCCCTTAACTTATTGTGCTTTGTTTTTTGAATGCAACGTATTTTAGTTGAGCAAGTTATATTATATATTTAATCCTTTTTGCCACTGTTTATTTATTCCCATATGTTTTGGTCTATTTAATTACGATTTGTTAAGTTTCCCCTTAATACATATGTAATTGGGTGTTTTAAGGAAAAATTCTTGTTGAAGGTTGGACAATGTCACTTTAAAATTTAATTGAATTATGATCTTTTTTACCCAATTGTTCTTTTACTATGAGATCACGAACTAACTTTGCCTCATTGCCCATTTCACTCACTCTAAATAACTTTATTCCTAGTTGCTTCCACAACATATCGTTATGTAATATAACATTTGGCTATTTTTTTTTCCAAATTACCTTCTGGTTCAACTTCAATTTAAGAATCCTTATTTGGCTGCTTTTTTAAATTAAAATGATTTTTCAGAAATTATTGTGAAAATTAATTTAAGTTGCACAACAGTTATAATATTTTAACTCCGTTTAAATGACCAAGAACTAAGTGCAGCTTAATTTAATGTCAAAATAATGGGTGTAACTTCAAGAAAACACAAAGCAATGGTTATAAACTAAATATAAAAATTAAAAGTACGAAAACTGCCATCAATTGTGACATCAGATGATAGATTTCCTTCCTAATTTGCTGATTAATCCATTTATAGTCCATTCTGTTTTATATTCTGTTTTTATATTTACTCTGCATTACTTCATTACTAATGGATCGCGATATCTTTTACTCTTGAAGTTTTAAGTTAGTTCATCTCATATAGAAATTGTGAACAGGTAGTTGAATTTTACCATTTTAAGTTAATGTGTTTTGCTGAGCGAGATGCATGGTGCTCTTTCCAACATGTCTCACAGTGACTTTCCTCATGCAATCTTCTGCTCTTCACATCATTAATAATGCAGCCAGGTTTGACAACGTCCTTCTTGTGGAATTACAAAACCAGAGAGTTGGGTGTGTTTGCCCTTGATGGGGCTTTCCAGCAGCATTCACACCTCAGGCAGCATAATTAAAGCCCAGCTATGCATTACTTCAGGTGCTGCAGGACAGGAACTAGCCATTACACTGTGATGTTCGGCTGTTACCACCAGAGTGATAGGCCAGACAAATGAAGAGTTTGCTCCCCACTTCACTGACAGGGACCCAGAGGTGCTGGTGGAGAGGAAAGTGGTGCTTTATCCTACTGACTGCCCAAGCTGACCATGCCACCAGGTGCAGCCAGCCTGGACTGAGACAGCAGCTGCTTTCAGAGCAAGGAAAGGTCAATAATAAACTAAAGTCCAGGATGAAAAGTGACACCATTTTCTCTCTGCTACTTCACAATCACAGGGTCAGTAATCACTCTGACTTCACCCCTGCACACACTTCTCACTAAGGCTCTTAGGCTGCAACTCTCACTATTGTATGAATTATGACTACAACAGCTCTCAAACACCTCACGCCCCCCAAAACAAGAAAATATTTATGCCATCTGTGTTCTTGTACTCATTCACTGGGGATATTGCACCATTTATCATGCTCCTGCATCAACGCTAATGGTTCTTCCTTGCACTCTCATCTGACCCTTTCCTTTATCTCATTCCAGAAATTAATTAAACATAACTGTGCAGAGATGGTGAAGCCCTGGGGGTAGACATAAGATTTCTAAGTTTATATGAGAAGAATATTCTCAAGCTAGCTGGAGAACAGCACAACCAATCTGGGAATAGGGAGACCAATCCTGTGGGCTGTGCTGCTCTCCCGTTACCACCAGTGCTAACTCATTCTCGACATACACAAGATCATACTATTCTCAGGCACTTCTTTATTGCTGGCACATCCAGCATCCAGTGAGTTTCGGCCAAAAGCAGGCAGTGACAGAGACCTTCACCTCCACCCCAGCTTTGAAAAGAAAGAAAGCCACTGAACCCTCTGTGGATTCACCAGCAAGATTTTCAACTGCACTGTCCAACAGCTCAGAGGCTTTCACCTCAATGGCCACTTTGCTTGGACTAGACTCGGGAACACATTCCAGTGAGCACATCACTGACATGTCCCTGCCACTGGTTGACGAAGGGAATTCCAAGATCTCTCCAACTCAGAGCACTGTCAAAGACCACGCACCTGGTCAACCTCAAGCAGAAGATGATCCCATGGTCTAGTCCATTAATTACTAACAAATTAATTTCTCACATCGAACTCTGACTTTATAGTTAAGCCTGCCAACGAAGGTGGTGTTGTTGTTATCTGGCATACTGATCTCTACATTGCCGAGGCTGAGCACCAGTTCTCAGATACTTTCTCCGATCTCCTCTGGACCATGACCCCACAATGTAAGATGAAGCCATTGCGTCATCAACAGTCTGGTGATCTCCCCTCCCCTACCTCCAAGCTCATAGTCAACCAACCTTGTACTTCTGTCTTCTACCTCCTTCCCAGAATCCCGACCCATTGTTTCTGCCTGCCAACTAAGGATTACCCAGCATAACAGTTAATAAGGCCCTCAGCTGGGTCTGACCCATCTCCTGCACTTCAGCCCTCAAAACCTCTCTTCCCTCCTACAATTTTGCCAGGATCGTCTTGACCTCACCTGCTATCTCACCAGCATCCACATCCATAGGATCATTAGCCACCATTTCTGCTACCTCCAGGACACCCTGGTCCACTCCTCCTTAACTCCCAACACATCCCCATGCCCCCACGATACCTTCCCATGCAATCGCAGAAAGTGGAGGCGGCACAGTGGCACAATAGTTAGCGCTGCTGCTTCTCAGTGCAAGGGTCCTGAGTTCTATTTCAGCCTTGGATGACTGTCTGTATGGAGGTTACATGTTGTCCCCATGTCTGGGTGCTCCGGTTTCAGTCCAAAGATATGCAGGTTAGGTGGATTGGCCATGCTAAATTGTCAATAGTGTTCAAAGGTGTGCAAGTTAGGTGGATTAGTCATGGTTAATGTGGGGTTACTGGGATAGGATGTGAGGTGGGTCTGGATAGGATGCTCTTCACAGGGTTAGTGCAGACTTGATGGTCTGAATGGCCTTTTTCTGCACTGTAGAGATTCCATGATTCTATGAAATTTGTAACACCTGCCCACTTACTTCCTATCTCCTTACCATCCACGGCCCCTAAATACCTTCCAGGAGAAGCAGCAGTTTACCAGCACTTTAATCAATCTAGTATGCTGTATTTACTGCTCACAATGTGGTCTCCTCTATACTGGGGAAACAAAATGCAGACTGGATGACCACTTTGCAGAACTACTATGCTCTGCCCACAAAAAAAACACCCTGAGCTTCCTGTCGCCTGCCATTTCAACCAGCCACCGTGTTCCCTGGCCAACATCTCTGAATCAGTCTTGCTGCAGTGGTCCAGTGAAGCTTGGCGTAACCAAGAAGAACAGCACTTCATTTTCCACTTGGGAGATCTACCACCCTCTGGACTTAATATCAAGTTCAACAATTTTAGAGCGTGAGGCATCATCTCCCATACCCTTACCCAAACCCCCACACACCTTGTCATCACATGGGCTCCTACCACACATTATCCATTATCAGCTACTGATAGTCCCTATCAGCCACTATTCATTCTGCCTGACAAATCTTTACCCATTTTTTTCTCTAGCCAACTGTTCTTCTCTCTCTTTAGGGTCTACCTGCACCTGTCATTTACTCCTTACCCCTTCCCCCATCCCATCTTCTGCATAAATACCAAATTTTTCCTAGATACCATCAGGTGTAAAGAAGGGTTACTGGAGCCAAAACATTAACTCTGATTTCTCGCCACAGATCCTGCCAGACCTGCTGACTTTTTACAGCAATTTCAGTTTTTGTTTCTGATTTCCAGTATCTGCAGTTCTTTCAGACTTCTGGCAGAAGCATGCATGTCTTAAGTGCCCTTGAGCTCCAAAATGACCTTAATCAGAATTGAAAGGCTGAAATGCTATGAGAGCTGGATCGAGAGCAGGCAAATTGATGTGTTGAGCTGGTGGTTTGCTGATATCAACAAGGAGTGGAAGAGAATGGCATTCATTGAGAACATATGGTTGTTTTGTTGAACATAAGGTGGAGGAGCCAGTGTAGGACTGGGGTGGACAAGGTCAGAAATCACACGACACCAGGTTATAGTTCAACAGGTTTATTTGAAAACACAAGCTTTCATAGCCTTGCTCATTCTTCAGGTGTTAGTGACAGAGGTAGTATCAGACACAGATTTATTATGTATGCATGTTCGAATAAAGCATGCTCGATGTGAGGCCTTGTTTAGAATCTGTTTGTGTTCTGGTTTGGAGTCAGACTGGTTATATTTCTAAAGTAGGAATTTATAAAACACCATATTGACTGACTGTCAATAAATTGTGTTCTTTGAACAAAATAGAATGTATCTGCAAAGACAAGTTCGCCCCATAGATTTACATGTGTGTTTGTGTGTATGTGTGAGAGAGAAGGAAGAGAGACAGTGTGTGTGTACATGTGTGTCAGTGTCTGTGTGTGTGTGCGCTTGTGAGGGGGGAGAGAGAGAGTGAGTGTGTGCCTGTGAGTGGGGGGGGGGAGACAGCAAAAGTGAGTGTGTGTGTGTGAGGAGGGAAAGGGAGAGTGAGTGAGTGTTTATATGTGTGTGTGTGTGCGCATGCGTGTGAGAGAGAAAGAGCGTGTATGTGGGAGAGAGAGAGTGCGTGTGTGCAAGTGTGTGTGTATATGTGTATGTGCGCACAAGCGTGTGTTGGGGGAGAGAGAGAGAAAGTGTATGTGGGAAAGAGAGCGTGTGTGTGTGGGAGAGAGAAGAGTGTGTGTGTGTGTGTCTGTGTCTGTGTCTGTGTGTGTGCTTGAGAGATAGTGTGTGTATGAGAGAGGATCTGTGCGAGAGACTTCTGTGTTGAAGGCTGTGAAGAAGTGTGTAGGAACAGGATACAACACTCAACTCATTGATCGCCAGTTCCAATGTGCCACAGCGCAAAACCGTAATGACCTCCACAGAAGACAGACACGGGATATGGCCGATAGGATAGCCTTCGTCGTCCAGTACTTCCCAGGAGCAGAGAAGCTATGCCATGTTCCTCACAGCCTTCAACACATTATCAATGACAATAAGTACCTCCCCAAGGTCTTCCCCACGCCTCCACTTCTCACCTTCAAACAACCGCCAAACGTTAAACAGACCATTGTTCACAGCAAACTACCCAGCCTTCAGGGCAACTTGACCACAACCTTATAAAACTCTGTCATGGTAACATCTGCAAGACATGTCAGATCTTCGACATAGACACTACCGTCACATGTGGGAACACCACCCACCACATGCATGGCAGATACTCATGTGACTCTGCCAACGTTGACTATCTCATATGCTGCAGGCAAGGATGTCCTGAGGCATGGTATATTGGCAAAACATGCAGACACTACAAACAATCGCCAAACAGGAATGTTCCTCCCTGAGGGGGAGCACTTCAGCGGTCAAGGATATTCAGCCTGGATCTTTAGGTAAACATCCTCCAAGGCGGACTTCAGGATACACAACAACGCAGAGTCGCCAAGCAGAGGCTAATAGCCAAAATCGGTACCATGAGGAAGACCTCAGGCAGGGTCTTAGGTTCATGTTGCTCTATATGTGACCCCACGACACAAACACACTCTCACACTCTCTCTCTCACTCTCTCTCTCTCACACACACACACACACACACATCTATGGGGTGGATTTTTATTTGCAGATACGTTCTATTTTGTTCAAAAAGCACACAATTTATAGACAATCAGTCAATGTGGCATTTCATAAATTTCTACTTCAGAAATATGACTCCAAACCAAAACACAAACAGATTCTAAATAAGATCTCACACCTAACATGTATTTTCTGACCTAAAATGTCACCTCTTCTTTACACTGATGAAACATTTAGCTCTGTCAGGACAGTGACTTGAGAAGAATTCAGGGATTTACATCTACATGTAAATCAATTAAAACCTTCTAATTTTTAAAGGTTTAACAGCATCGTAAGTTTGGTTAATACATCCTCATCAGTGGTGTGACCCTTTGATTTTTTACTTATAAATTCTGTATCTGATACTGCCTCTGTCACTAACACCTGAAGAAGGAGTGAGATTCTGAAAGCGTGTGTTTTCAAGTAACCCGGTTGACCGATAACCTGGCATCTTGTGATTTCTGATCTTGTTTTGGTGAAGACAGAATTGGATGAGGCTGTGACAAGTGATCGGTAAGACGCAGCTGCCCAGCTCTCACTTTCATATCAGGAACCTGCACTGTCTAGTTTCAGCAAAGGAAGGAGAATTGGAAGTGGCTAAGAGAAAAGGCGAGTTGAGATAATAATGAGGTGAGCGATAATGAAATGCACATGCATAGAAATAAGGCAATCACCATTCCTATGATGCTGGTCGGCCTGCTGTGTTCATCCAGCTCCACACTTTGTTACCTCACCATTCAAAAGTGAGTCTGTTTAAAGCTTAAGAGGAAAATGGCAAAATTTGTTCTCAGATGAGATTCCAATTTATTTATTCTAACCACATTTTTCCACCCGCATCGCTCCAGTGACAAGAAAATTCTATCCCTAGTATTTCCAGGATAACCTGCCATTAGCAATCATCTTGAAAAAGTCACATGATAGGAAGTTGCAAAAATCCTAAGGAAAGGGTAATAGGCAAACACATTCAAAATCTGGCTATTTGTATCGATAAGAAAAGAATCTGGCAGAAATTGTATGAGATGTTCTGAACAAAATTCAATCTAAAATTCTTATAATTTTCATGATCTCATTTTCATGACAACAGCATTCAACTTAGTTCTGAATTTTTGCTCTTGCTAAAACAAAAGGGAAATGGTCTGGTCTTGTCTCCTCAATCTGTCTGATAGAAATGGACTGCCAATAAAAACCTGAAAGTTTGAGTAGCTCCTCCACAATATTTGGCTGGTTATTACCAGTAGGAATCCAAAATAAGTTACTGTTTAATCATTTTCTTTTCTCCATGGAAACTACAGAAATACAAGAACAACACTGAAGTTGACGTGGGGCTGACGATCTACATTTTGATCTACCACTAAAGAAAGTAACAATACTTTTATCTGGTTGTAACAAGTTTGTACTTAATGGATCTGAACCCAAGTAGATTGAAGGAATGTTAACAAGCATGAAATAATCATAGCACTTTAATTAAATTTAACGATAGCTTCTTATTATTTTTACTTTATTCTGGAATTGTGTGTGGCCATGCTATTTTTTCTGTAGAGACTGTGATCAGTTGCAGGTTAAATCTGACATATAAAACGTACAAGGTAAATCTGTTTTCTGGCTTAATGATCTTTCTATCATCAGTAAATCTGTTTGACTACCTGCCAAAGAAATGTGAGATGCAAATCTTTTATATTCTTGAATGCTCAACCTTGTTAGCTTTGGGAGCTGGGATGCATAATGCATTATTTATCATTCTCCGTAAAAAAATTTTTATAGTGCAAACATACCCTGTAGGCTTTATGGACAAGCTACCTAAACCAGGACCTCATTAATGAAGACATGAGCTGGCTGCAAGGAGGTAGGAGAGGAGTCGATCATGAATTTCCCTCTAGGTTACTCTGACTGTTAAGGAGTGGGATGCAGCTGCCATTCATTCACCAATTCAACTGAGATTCAGAACTCAGGTCTCTTGTGGCATAGTGGTAGTGTCTTGGTCTCTGGATCTGGGTACACATCCCACAATTCCAGAGGTGTGCAATAACATCTCTGAATAGGTTGATCAGAAGTATATGCTTTGAGTTTTTAAAAAAAAGCCAATTGGGAATTCAATGGATCTGCTTGTTGTCACTGTCTTCATAGAATCTCCACAGTGTGCAAGAAGGCTATTTGGACCGTCAAGTCCACACCAAACCTCTGAAGGGTCTCCCGTCCAGACTGACCCCATCCGTGTAACCCCACATTTCCCATGGCTAATCCACCTAGACTGCGCATCCCTGAACACTATAGAAAATTTAGCATGGCCAATCCAAATAACCTGCACATCTTTGGAATGTGGGAGGAGACCAGAGCACCCATCGGGTACCCACACAGACACAGGGAGATTGTGCAAACTCCACACAGTAACCCAAGAGTGGAATCGAACCCAGGCTCCTGGCACCATGACGCAGCAGTGCTAACCACTGAGCCAGCATGCTGCCCCCACTGGTAGACTGACATTCTTTTTTTAGCTGATGACTGGTATAGTTATATGTACACTAACGTAAATCGATTCTAAAATCAGCTATTATATTAGTACAATATAAATAATAGTTGAACTCAGCCTCTAATTGTTTGAGGCAGCATGGTGGCCAGGCTGACTAAAATCAAGGAAAAGGCCACATTTTCTGCAGCAGGAAAAGCTCACACAATTTTGCTGGATGCAGAAATGAGCCCTTGAGGGATACCCATCAACTCGGGACAAGTTGTCAATTGAGATCAACATTGAGCGAGTTGACACCAATTCTCCCTGAGCTCACCAGAAAGCTGCGCTGGCTCAGGGATTGCATGTGAGCGCCACATCTTTTCTGCACCTCCAGAAGGATGGATTGAGGTGGGCGATGGTGGCTTTTTTCAAAAGGTACTGAGTACCTGATCAAGTAACCCAATATCTGAAGGAGGGTGCACACTGCAAGCTAATTTGCTGGCCTTGTCTCTGATTCCTCTGCCTCCCCTCCTCTAATCTAACTCCTTTGCAATTCCAATCATTCCTACAATCTTTGCCCGTCAGTGGTCCAAGGCTTCTTCCTGGGTTCATTACTGGCAGTTGTCATTGCTTCTGGTAATGCTGCCTGTAATGGAGAGCTGTCAGAATCTGACTGGAACTGGGAGCTATTGGCAGGCAGGAATCCTCTTCCAGGGTCCTGAATCTGAAGGATGGCCTGAAGCTGGTTAGCTAAGTATCTGATAGGTAATTAATTCAGTCGGACCGTATCTCCAGAAGGAACCAACCAGCTGGCTGATCCGACATCAATGCCATTAAATTTTACCCATTGTGTCAGCACTGTTTTAAATCAAATTTGTTCTATTTGCTAAAAACTTCTGAAATAAATGAAATTACATAATAATCATGCCCCTAATATGTTGACATCACAATGGGTCAAGGTGATCCTTCACTGTTGAACCCTTGAATTTCTTTGATCATCTGCTGAATAGGAAAGCTTCAAGAGACTTTTATCATTGAAAGGCCCTTACAATGTCTATATACTAGAAAAAAAATCATGTTGCAGAGGTTTATAACCATCTGGTAGATTCATGTCGAAACAACACACCTGAATGAAGATCATATCCATTCAAAAATGCTGCAGACATTCAGGAAAAAGAAATTACACATGGAAATAAATAAGTAATTGGGGATAGGAAGAAGTCACCTTGCCAAAAGCAATTGTCATTTGATAGGTTAAAAAAAAGTTGATACTTACCGTTGAGTTGAAAATAAATACATCTTTTCTTTCATGTATTGCAGTTTATTGCAGCCACTGAGTTAAGATGTTTAATACAGTATTATGTTGGAAAATGTTAAAACAATTGCCCATTTCAACTCATGGATCATATATTGATATGCAAAACCTTAATTGAAAGTAAACTCACCCATGGATTTACGCAATGATGATGCATCAAATTCTTTATCAGGGTTAGGGACGATAAGAGTTGGAGATCAAATATGTCACAACTAAGGAAAATAAATGATAGAAAAACAAAATGCAAAACACTGGGAAATTCAGTAGAATTTTAAATCTTGCTTAGGTAACTGATGTGTTTGACCGCCGAAAAGCGACACAGTTTCATATATTTAAGCAAGAGCTACTGTCTAATAATGGTCCTTAATTGATGTTTTTATAAATTTAGTTTATTCTTTCAGTATCCTTAACAGCTTATAACTTTCAGCTGCAGTACTTACCTCAAGTGCTACTATGTTGTCAATAATTAAACAACACAAGCAGCGTTAGTGTGTTTTTTTTATTTTCTCAAACCCAGAACAATGCTAGAAATCTGCAATCACACTTGTCCCTCTTGTTCCATTTTATGTTGAGGATAATGAGTGGTGTAGATGAAAATATAAATCTCACCGACAGTTATCGAATAAACCATGCAAGCATACCAACACTAATGATAAACACACATGGTGGGTGAAATCACAAGTTCTGGAATATCTTTCCCAAACTTAATTACAATGATTTGAGACGGTTTATTTTTCTCTTATGAAACAGGGACACCTACGTGGAAATAACTTTGACATATTCTGCTCCAAATGTCTCAACCAGTTTAGTACTGTGTTACACAGCTGGAGGATTCCAGGTTCAATTTTTAACTGATGCTGAATTTTCTTTTGATTCATGCTGAGATACTGACTTTAAGTGACACTTTGCAAAAACTTTGTAATAACATCCCGGGATTAATTTTTAAATAATTATTGTTAAAAACTTGCTTAGTTATATAAATCTTCTTTCTGAAAGTACACAAAAATGAGCTTCTTGAATGCTAACTGAACATTTCTTTTAAATAGGAAATGAGCATAAGTGTGCTGTTAATTTAGCCTTTTAGAGTTAAATGTACCATCCTTTTTTTTCAATAGCCAAATATTGATTTAATTATAAGGTTTGTTACTTTTTGTTTTTGTTTTTAATTTGAATGAGAATAATTCCATCATTTTGTTGCCCATGCTACGTTTTTTGATTTGTTTTTACTTTGTTTACCATGTTGCAGTTATCTGTTTTGTTAGTTACAGCAGAAATCTATTCTGATCTCCAACTTTCACCATTTTTGATTCCCCTGTCTGTTAAAATAGTTTAAAATAATGACTGACTGATAGACTGCGGCTAATAAAATCAATAGCTAACTTTACTCCTAGCATTTTTTAAATGATTACCCTGGAAACTCTATAAGACAGAAGCTTGTGATTTCTGATCAATGTTCCCTGCAAGCACTTTTCTGAACTAGGACCCACTTCAAGCCTGAAATATCATCCTGGTGTAATGACTTGCATCTCTTGTTACCAATTTATAAAGAGAAGTATAAAATAATATTAAGAAACACAGTAGTCTGATTGCATTACCAATTATCTTTGCTGCAAAGCGTTTTCCTCTGTTGAAATTTTATTTCAAAATTATGTTAGTCACATGAACACAAGATTGCATTCGTTCTTTTCACACATTGAATTTCTTTTGTTTTCGGAGCAACTTATTCAGAAAATGAAGTTAAACACATGTTCCTAAAAGCAGCCTTTATTTTTTTTCCTTCTAAATCACTAATGTGGACGTATAACTACATAAACAATTGAAGAAAGGAGTCATAGGAGTGAAATTATTGTTGGTGTGGAAAGAAGATGTATTAATTTAGATCTTCAAAATCCAAGTACTATTTTTACTATGAGCGCATTGCCAACCAGTGACAGCATGGTTTGTGTAAATAATCCTCTTAACAACTTTACAAGGCTAGTGCCAGCCATTTAACTGCATGACTTTTCAAAACATTTACAGCCATAGCTGCTGAACTCATTTGAATCATGTAAAGTTGGATCCTCATGTTGCCACTTGTCTGCATGTCAGCAGTGACAGCTTGGCTGAGCTTGACTTCATCCCTCACACATCATTGTTTACTAGTCAACTTTCAATCTGCTGTCAGGATGATATCCTGTCAGTTTCCATTCAGTTTGATAGGTTAGCTCTCCTTGTGCAAGCTGAGGCAGTGTTGGACTGTCATCAGCTGTCAAATCATTAAAAATCTCTTTGTTCATTGAATGAGGAACTGAAGGATTATTAATTTAAGTGTTACCATCTTTTTTCTGTTTCTTTACACCATCTAATAACTTCCGACCTGGCTAATATAAATTACTTAAATTATTTGTATCTTTGTTTAACCTTAAGGAGGGTTTAAGTTTCACAAGTTTCAATACTCGAACGCAACTTTAGATTGATCTTTATACCATTTAATTAAGTTTGAATATACATTATTAATGTTCAATATAGTTCGTGTATATTTTAATTAATCATAGTTAACTTTAAGAGAGTTCTTTACGTGATTTTCTTGTTAATTTTTGAATGTTCAAACATAAATTAACTTACAATTTATTTCTTTACATTCTACTATTCAACATTTTATGTTGATACTTAAGTTAATTTTATTATGTGAATACACAGCTTTCTTGGCTTTTGATTTTCATTTACTTGTTTAAATTATTTATTTTACATTTTCACAATTTTTTCCCTCTTCCATAACCTTTTGGTTGCTTGCTACGGCAAGGCTCCATTGAAACTATTGGATGCAGAACACACCCAGTCACTCCTTAATTGAATATCATTCAGTTATAGTTCTTCAGAGAAAGTGTTAGTGACCTATTTGAACGGGAATCTGAGAGCCTCCAATATGCGTGCCAGTATTTCTCAAACTTTTTTGAATGAAGGGTATCTTTAAAAATGACTTAGAAATCAATGACCAAACCACACCTCTTATAATATGACACTGCATGTAAAATATATTTTAATAATGCTGCTCATAAAACAGGCTTATACTTACTGACATTAGTGAGACGGGTGTACCTAATTCTCACTGAACAATATGTAATACTTAAGCATTTAAAAGAACCTCCTGCTATTGAACAAGGCTGAGCTCATCTGGCACCCATTGCCTTGATAACTGTGGGTCAACCTGGTGACCTTGATTCTGCTTTCAATGCTCTTCCATGCATGCTTCCTCCCAGATGAGAAAACCAAACACCCTCCACACTGCATGTGTGGGCCACACTTTATTGCTAACTATTGGTTCTTCCTGAATTAGTTACCACGCAATTACTTTGTGAACCCTTTGAAAGCTTCTGCAGGCCCTATTTTGAGAATCACTAATACATGCATATTCATGTTGAGTACTGGTCATTGGGTAGCAATCAGGAGTGGAATCATGGCTTACTCATCTTCCTAACCCCAGGGCACTGAGGTCAATTGTTGCAGCCCTGTAAGTAAAGTGATGTAACATATAATTTTATAAGTCTGTGGGAGAGTTTTTTCTAATTTTTTTGAATTCCAAAATACTAAGTAAAAACCAAATATCTAAAAACACAAATGAATTATCTTACTTTAGGTTATTTCTTCTTTCTGATCAATTCGCTTATCACCACTCTTATTATGGAGGCTGTTTGACAGATATTGATTCCCCTCGAGTCCCTTCCAAAACGATTATTTATTTATGGGTTTTAGAAATGGCAATGGAATTTTAGACTGATCCTGTTTTCCAATATACATTTCTTTTCAAGGCCTGACTTACTGAAGAATGACTGGGAATGGGTTTTCTGGTTGACAATCTTTGAGACATTGAAGCTGATTACTATCCTGTTCTTGCCATCATTGCGTCAGTTGAATTGAGCTAAGTACAATGTGGAGTTGGCATTTGGCTCTTCTTGCAAAAATGAATCAGCTACTTGCTGGGATATTGGGAAAAGAAAGACATTTTTTGTAGGGAGTTCAAAGTATATGATTTGATTTCTATAGAATAGAACAATATTCAAATTTTACAATTTCTAAAATCAGAAACATTAGATCACAGACAGAAGTCATTCAGGCTTTTGATTCTTTGCCAGTGGGAAGTCTTTAACTGATGTTATCTACTATAAGTCCATTTCCTGATTTTCCCTGTTATCTTTTTACATTCTTCCTTTTCAAATAAAATTATATTCTGTTCTAAATTATGTTCTACTCTTTGGCTCAATAGCCATTTGTGGTAAACATGTCATGTCCTAAAGAGTCTTTGTGGGAGGTAGTTGTTTTTATCTCCTGTTCTATTCTTCCTCTTTGTCACTACAAAGTCACTGTCTCAGATGTCTCAAAGTCACTGATTTGCCAACCAGCAAAAGCAATCCTTTGTTGTGTGCCTTAAGTCTTCCACAATTTTGTAACTATTCTTTGGTCCAGCTTTGACCTTGCATTTCAGTGCAAGAAGCCATAATTCTCAAGTCTGATTTTCGAACTAAAACCTGGAATCTGTAACTTGTATTTCCTGGTATTAATCCAATGAATTGTCCCACAGTTCTTCCCTACTCTCTTATGCTTCAGATGTTATATGAAGAGTGTCTTATAAATAATATGTCTATATAACACTTTTTATGAGCTTAAGATGTATCAAATTGTTTCACAACAATAAAGGACAGTTGAATTATAGCATCCCTACAGTGCAGGGAGAGTCCATTTGGTCCATTGAGTCTGCATCAACCTTCTTAAGAGTATCCCACACAGACCCACCCTATCCTATTAACACTGCATTTATCATGGTTAATCCAACTGCCCTACGCACTACCGGGCAATTTTGGTATGGCAAATCCACCTAACCCGCACATCTTTGTTCTGTGGGAGGTAACCAGAACACCTGGAAGAAACTCACACAAACACAGGGGGAATGTACAAACTCCGCAAAGACACTCACCCAAAACTGGAATCAAATCCAGGTCCATCGCGCTGTGAGGCTGCGGTGCTAATCACTGTACCTTTGGGTTGAATTTAGAGCGCCCAGCTTGTTGGGAGTGGCAGGTCCAGTAGTGGGAAAGTTCCCAGTGGTTGGTGTAGAACATCATTCAGTGATTTTTTTTTAACTCAGGAATCACATTATCTCATTATTCCTAATTAGCTCAAGCCTGCTTGAATTTAACACCTGAGTCGGTTTCAGTACCTGTATTTAAAGAGAAATTACTGAAATACAAACTGTTCATTTCAGGGTTCAGGAGCAGAACGCAACAAATTCACAGTTGGAGAGCAGCACATAAAATCTGTTCCTCACTTTTGTGACAGCTTCCCAGATCTCAGGCTACAGCCTGTAAGGGCTCACAGCAAGATATTATTTCACCCCTCAGCTAGCAGTAAGAATGTGGTCCACACTCATGGATTTGAAGGCAAAAGATGTCTGAAGATATATACAAAGTAGGAAAGATGAGTGCTGTGGCAAATTCAGCTCTCTTGTGATGTGTGGTTTTTCTCAAGTCTACTCAAGCACATGACTCCCACATTATCTCAGCTTGTAGATAAATCTGTACTGTTTTATAAATTCCACCCATCTTTCCTGTTCATCCATCAGTAACATTCAGCCTCGTTTTTAAACAAGGTCATGCCTCTAGGTCATTGTCATTCTCAACAAATGCTGTCCCTTTATCCATTCAACATAAGCCATTACTCTCACTGCCAAGTGTCTTAGTTTCATCCTTGCAGCATTGGTCTTGCACAGTTTTACACTTCACAGAGGAGAAAGTGCTCACTGATGTCAGGACCTCCACAGTACATGCTGTAGGTGCCACATTTAAACCCAAGCTGTACATGAATTCAAATGCTACAAGCCAGGAACTGGCTTGGTGTGGTGCTGCACAATTCTAAACAACATGGCTAAGAGGGACAAATTGGCAGCCTTCTTCACTGACAGACCTAGAGGTTCTGGTGGATGGGGTGGTAGAGTGGAAGACTGTTCTCTTTCCTTAAGAATAACAAAGGAGACCAAAGCATCAGCTATTGCCAGCCTAGTCTAAGTATCCACCCAGGTCAGAGCAGTGTCCAGAATCCAAAGGAATGTGCAGCAAAGCATAGAAAATATCAGTAACACAACAGTGTCTTACTAATATATCTCATCAGCAGTCACAACAAACACAAATGGGACTCTACCATATCCCTTGATACAGTTGGAAATGGAGGTGTCTGGCAAGGGAGGGCCATGGGATGGGTTTACTTGGACCTGGAAAATATTAGACTTCATGCAATTTATGAAACACAAGCCAAATATTCTAGTGGCTGAAATTTCTCACATAATGGCAAAATGTAATTTTTGTTGAATGTCAGGGAGATTTTTCTCCATGAAGTTTAGTAGGTTTTCTCATGTTATTGTTCTAACCTACCTTATTAACTATCTACTATGCCCTTGTGATGCCCCTATCATCCAAGGCTAACCACATTCTCTTAGTCACTGTAGCCAGAAGTACATTCTATTGCTGGGAATGTCCTGGGATGTTCTGGGGTTCCAGATGCTGCACCATCTTTAAAAGGTCATTGTGCACCTTTGTCAGTCTAGAATCTGTTCCTGACATTTGCCCCTGATGTGGCAGATGAATGAAAATGGATGCACCACATTGCATGTTGGGACCAGGAGGTCCAGCTGAATGGGGTGGTGGAAAGTCAGGATGTCCTTTTCACAGAGGACTGACAGAGGAAACCATGGCACCAGACCTTGCCAGATTGGTCCATGGTTATCACCCAGGGCAGGGAGGTCTCAACTGTCTGAAGGAACACCCAGCAATGACATTCTCTGCTTCACTAAGGTATGTGCCACCATCTTCTGTCAGCCACCTCATATTCACTCTATTTCTTCTCATGTACTCAGCAAAGCTCATGCTCTTCCACTCTCAAAAATGCTTCTAACACCTTCATTACTTGTCGTAACCACCCCACTATATCTGCATGGTCTCTGTGCTGCCTGGTTACTCACTTGGGATAACTCATCACTTTTACCCCCATCAGCGCTCATACTGTCAACTGTGTGACCCACTTTCATTATACTCACTACCCCCGCTTCCATTAACTCCAGGAGGAAACAGCCCACAACAGTGCAGAAAAAGTCATATGGCTCCAAACACCATATGAAGACAGGATGCTGACCCTGACCACTTTGAGAAGCTGAATGACCATGCCCAAGCCCCTGGGCTGATATCAGAGGTTGTCCTTTACTTGCAGTGCCAGGAACACTGTGACTTGATTGAGGAATACGCCCCTCTCCCTTAGCCTTTGAGATGTTGCCATTTGCTTGAAGCAAGTGCAATGTGTTAGCTGGGTACATGGCTGAAACGTGGTGCAGGTGTGTGGTCGATTGTACGGTATTGTACAACAACATGTCTATCCCTTTGACTGAGGACTGGTGACAACCAAGACAAGTTTCCTGACTCTGTGCTTGAACTAAAAGGCAATTCAGGTCAGAAGTTCTGTGCACCTGTTAGCTCGACCTGAGAGGTCAAAGCATTAAAAGGCAAGATTAGGGGGAAGCGATAGCCCGGTGATATTGTTGCTAGACTCTAATCTAGAAACCCAGATAATGTTCTGGAGACCTGAGTTCAAGTACCACCACTACAGATGGTGGAATTTGAATTCAATACAAATCTGGAATTAAGAGTCTAATGATGACCATCAATCCATTGTTGATTGTTGGAAAAACCCATTTGGTTCACTAATGCCCTTTAGGGAAGGAAACTACCATCCTTACCTGGTCTGGCCTATATGTGACTCCAGACCCACAGCAATGTGGTTGACTGTCAACGATCCTCTGGGTGATTAGGGATGGGCAATAAATGTTAGCCCAACAAACGATGGCCTCATCCCTTGAATGAATGAGAAAAATGCAAGGTATGGATACTGTGAAAAACCAGGTAGGTCCAACAAGCAAATAGATGAATGGATTGTTGTAGGGTCAAAACATATTGATAGCTGTCCTGGAAATATGTGAACAGTTGCATAAACATCTTTTTTATGGTTGCGAGCTAGCTAGGTTAAGGTGCGGAAGATTTAACATATTGCTGAATGATTTGGGCATGCCTGATTGGTCCATACATACAACAATGATACCCTCCCACTGTGTGAAGACAAATCGCTCCGACTGGCATTATTGGCAAAGTTGAAATGATTTGCAACGCTGTCATACAAATCGTCAGACACTGGTTTTACACATTGGTGAGTCACTGACAGTGAGGTTCTGCAAATAACTTCAGCAGACCCTTAGAATGATCCAGAGGCAAAGACAATTAAGACAGAGGTGATACTGAGAGGCAATGGTAAACAGAGACCAGATTGACTTGGCAACAGGCAGCATCTGAGGCACCAGCTGACGCTCAATCTGAATACCGGTATCCGACAATTGAGGAATCTTACCTTGTGCCTGCACACATTGGGTACTGCATATATCCTCCTGGGGCCTATACTTAACATATTAGCAACAGTGTGCACCATTTACAAGATGCATTGAAAAAATTTGTCAATGATCTTTAGGCAGCACCTTCCAAATCCACAACTATTTCCATCTAGAACGATAAGGGCAGCAGATACATGGGAACACATTCACCTGATATAGAGATAAAAGGTACTGCAGATGCTGGAGAATCCGAGATAACAATCATGGGGCTGGATGAACACAGCAGGTCAAGCAGCATCATAGGAGCAGGAAAACTTGACGTTTCGGGCCTAAACCCTTCATCAGAAAT
>JAHRHZ010000040.1:5301302-5327665 GCA_024137785.1 Ginglymostoma cirratum
GATGCTGCTTGACCTGCTGTGTTCATCCAGCCCCATGCTTGTTATCTCGGAACACATTCACCTGCAAGTTTCCTTCCAAGCCACTCTCCATTATAATTTGGAAATATATCGCTGTTCTTTCCGGTCAAAAATCCCGGAACTCCCTCCCCAGTGGAATTGTGTGTCCACTTACAGCAAATGGATTGTGGCAGTTCACCACCACTTTCTCAAGGGTGGATAATAAATGCTGGCCAGACAGAGACACACATGTCCAAAAAAAGAATTTTTAAAAATTCCATCAATGTGAAAATATCTATTTATTCTTTTGGTTTTCTGCAATATCAACATCTCATTAATTAGTGTATGTTTTAAATATTTTTGAAGTGAGTTTCAGCAGTATGCTGCTTTTCCCTCAAAATTTTCATCAGCTGGAACTTTAAAGCACCATTGTTAATTCCTGTATGGGTTTTCACACCAACCGTCCATGTAATTTCCCTCTGTGAGGGTATGAATTTAAGAAGCACTTTCTAACTGTATCACTTCAATCAGCGACATAGGTACAGGAATGGGCCATTCAGCCCCTTCAGCCTGTCTAGCAATTGGATGAGATCATGGCTGATCTGTGGCCTAACACCATATATCTGCTTTGGGCCCATATCTCTTAATACATTTGCTTAACAAAACTTTATCTATCTCAGTTTTAAAATTAACAACTGATCTAGCATCCACCGCCACTTTTGGAAGAGAGTTCCAAACTTCTACCACCCTTTGTGTGTAAAAGTGCTTTCTAAAATCTCTCCTGATTGGTCTGGACCCAATTCTCTGACTATGCCCCCTTGTCCTAGAACCCCTAACCAGTGGAAATAGTTTATCTTTATCGACCCTGTCTTTTCTTATTAATATCTCGAAGATTTCAGATTATCCCTTAACAATTTAAATTCTAGAGAAAACAGGCCTAATTTGTATAGTCTCATCATAAATAACACCTGAAATCCAGGTATCATTCTTGTAAGCCTATGTTGTACTCCCTCCAAGGACAATATATCCTTCCTAACATGTGGTAGCCAGATCTGCTCACATTACTCCAGGTGGGACTTAACCCAGGTTTTGTATAACTGTAGCGCAACTTCTGCATCCTTATACCCCAGTCTTCTAGATGTAAAGGCCAGCATTCCATTAGCTTTTTTTGATTATTTGCTATTAAGTTATTTGAGAACTTTAGAGCCAGTTTTTATTTTACCAGCCTGGATTCAATTTGAATGTTAATTAAAGAGGAAAGTTCAATTTTAGCAAATAGAATTTGTTATATTCGTGAAACAATGCAGTGTATAGTTGGCTCTTAAAGAAAAAGATGCCCTGGTGGTTAATAACTCAAAGGAACAATATGCATCTCATTTAACATGCACAATTTTACTTTGTTAGGTGCAAACAAAGACCAACATTGATAATGAATTCAATTTTACTTTCATTAAAGTTAGAACTGCAGCCTGCAAGATTAAACCAATGGGTGCTGACAACTAATCTCATCCAATCAAAGGGATCCACATGTTTGGATATTGGGAGTCACAATGGTGAAATAAGGAGTGGAATAAACACACACAATTATGAGGAATCTTGATTAACCCTAGGCAGTTCTTTGAAATTGAATAAGCCCATTGAACCTAAAGTTATATATTCTGAATTTCCTAAAAACAATTTTCTCAAGAAATAACTATATCATAATAACAAAGCCAAATACCACACACAATAGGTCAGAAGTAGAAGAGCACAAATATCTTGGAGGATTGTGGGTTTGAAGGAGATTAGGACATAGGGATAACTATTAATGTTAATTCGTATCCACCATCCCAACCAAATTAAATCCCTAAATAAAAATCATTTTGTTTGGAATGATAAATGATCAAATCAATTTTGATCTGAAACAAATAACAAATAACAAAAATACGTAATTCATGAAAATATACAATTTCAACATGTACAATTTCTGGGAAAGTGATTTTGTTTTCTGATTATTAATTATAAAGAAAAATGAATGTCATCTATCTTAAGGCAAGGAAAATTTTACCATCTATAATTCTAGCAGCAGTATTTTTTCCAGTTTTTATCTCCAATCCTATATAGTTGCTATTTTCTTGTGATCCAGCACGAATGACGTTGCTCTGACCACACCTATCTAAATTGAGCTCATTCAAGTCAGCAGATTTCCTGTCAGGTTTTGTGTTATCATATTTCTCTAAGCATACTTCTCATTTTTATACCTTCCAAAACTATACAGCATCTTTCCTCTGAACAGACATTTTATTGTCTTCCTAACTGTTCTATATTCTACAGGGATTATCATGGGGTGGTATCATTGATGTAAAATGATCTCACCAGGAAAGGCTGAATCATTCATGGTTTCAAGTAAAAATGAAATCCTATCATATCTTGTCTTAAATGATGAGGAAACAGATTTTATTTTTGTCTATATAGATTGACACAAGTTGATATATATAAATATAATCTGGTTCATAATTTTTAATCAGCATTTTTATACAGTAGTTTATGGAATCACAGTGAGTGATTAAGTTTTTCCATTCTTGGTTATACAACAAATTTTCATATGGGTTGTCTTATGAGTAAGTAATAGTCTATTATAGGCTTACAATTTGTCATTTTCCATCATGTTCTCAAGATACACAAAGATTCAAGAAATCTATCCTTCACACTTGAAAAGCACAGTTTTCACTTTGAACAGTTATTGGATGTGTCATGCGTACATAGATGCTCTCAAAAGAGATAATATAGGATCCGTTTGATGTTGATTCTGGGTGCTATGTATGAAAATGGTCAGCAGTCTACTAGTGCAAAACACTCTGCCCAATAAGCAGCCCCATGTTCTGAGATAATAGGAACTGCAGATGCTGGAGAATCCAAGATAACAAGGTGTTGAGATGGATGAACACAGCAAGCTTTGCAGCATTTCTACATTATTTTGATGACAGGGCCTGGAATGTGGGGGAGGGTAAAGATTATGGTGGAAAGTGTTCAGGCTGTCTGTTTTCTGTCCACAGATGCTGCCAGACCTGCCAAGTTTCTTCAGCAATTTTTGCTTTTGTTTCAGATTTTTGGAACTGCAGTTCTTTGATTTTTTGTTGTTTGTGTTTTTCCAGCAAAGAATCTTGCGTGTTTCAATAAGGTTACCTCTCATTCTTCTAAACCCTGAGTGCGGCAGGTCCAACCTACTCAAGATTTCCTCGTAAAACCATCCTTCCATAATCAGGATCAACCTTGAGAGCCTTCTCTGTACTGTGTCCAATGCTATTATACCTTTCCCTAGATAAGGGGATCAAAACTGTTCACAGTATTCCAACTGTGGTCTGATTAGTGCGTTGTACAGTTTTCACAAGGCTTCCCTACTTTTATACTTCATTCCCTTTGAAGTAAAGCCTAACATTCCATTTGTCTCTCTTTTACCCACTGAACATGGATGCTAGCATTTTCCGGCTCATGGACAAGGATCTCCTCAATCTCACAGTACTATAGCTTTCTGCAGTCTATTTCCATTTAAATAATATTCTATGCCTCTGCTGTTCTGGCCAGGGTGCATAACTTTGCATTTTCCCATATTATATTCCATCTTTCAAGTTTTGTCCACTCGCTTAACTTGTCTATGTTACTCTGCAGACTCTTGGTGCTACCCTCAGCAATTGCCTTCCCACCTACCTTTTTGTCATCTGCAAAACTTGCTTGTAGTACATTCGCTATCCTCATCCATACAGTCATTGAGTCATAAAGATCTACAGCACAGAAAATGAGACTTTGGCCCATCATGTCTGCTCTAGTCAAAAAAAAAACACCTAATTATTCTGACCTCATTTTCCAGCACTTGGCCCATAACCATGTATGCCTTTTCTAAGTCCTTCTTAAATATTATGAGTGTTATTAATATATAATCATTAATATATACTGAATCCTATGGCATACCAGTAGTTATAGACTGACAACCTAAAAATGCCCTATATTCTAACTCTCTGTCTTGAATTACTTTGCTAATCCTGTATACATGCTAATTTATTATCTCCAATACCATGGATCCCTACCTCATTGGGTAGCCTAATATGTGGTACCTTATCAATCATTTTCTGAAAATCCAGATACAATATTGATACAATATTTCCACTGCTTGCATTTTATTCTTACTGCTTTTTCCCTCCGTAAAGAATTTGAGCAAATTTGTTATGCAAGATTTCTCTTCATGAGGTCATGCTGTCTTTGCTTGATCTCATTGTGTATTTTAATTATTCTGCTTATTGTTCCTTCATAATATAATTTGACATTTTCCCAATAAGAGATATGAAGTTAACTGGCCTCTCATTAGCTGTTTTGTTTGTTCCTATTTTTGAACACATTGGCAGTTTTCCAAACCTCTGGGCCTTTTCCAGAATCTAAGAATTCGTAGAAGATAACGATCAGCACATCAACTATCTTTTAACATCCTAAGATACATCACATCACATGCAGACGACGTATTGATCTTTAGCCCCACTAGTTTCCATAACAGTTTTTCTCTAGTAATAATTATTGTATTTATTTCCTCTCTTACATTTTCCTCCTTGATTATTTAGTATTTTTCATTGTTTTAATACTATTAGTCTTCTACTGTGAAGACTCCTCTGGATATTCAACTCCTCTGCTATTTCATGGTTCTCCGCAGCCTTATTCTCCAAGGGGCTGAGTTTAACTTTGGCCTCTCTCTTCCTTTTAATATCTTTAAAGAAACTCTTGCTGTCTGTCTCTATATTACTCGTAAGGTTTACCATCAAAGATCATACTCTCTTTATTTTCTTTTGCTCATCATTCGTTCATTTTTAAAATTTTACCAATCCTCTGCCTTACCACTAATCTTCAACTATGATGAAATATTATGTGGACTATTGAAAGTTACCATCTCAGACAATTTTTGTGTCCCTGGCACATTTTACCTCTAGGTGATAACAGCTAGAATGCCATACAGTTATGTATTTGTCAGGCAGCTATGTTAACCACTCAAATTTATAATTGAGTTCAAATGTCTTACCAATTTTTACAGATACACCATAGAAAACATTCTATCTGGATGTATCGCAGCATAGTTTGGCAACTGCAGTTCCCAAGATTGCAAGAAAGTATAGAGAGTTGAAAGCACAGGTCAGTCCATCATGCAAACCAGCCTTCCTTCTATTGACTCCATCTATACTTCCTGCTGCCTCGGGAAAGCAAGCAACATAATCAAAGACCCTTTCACCCCAGTTATTCCCTCTTTGACCCACTTCTACCAGTTTGTATATACGTACAAATAAATTCAAGAACAGTTTCTTCCCCAATGTTATTAGACTTCTGAATGGACCTCTCAAATTTTAAATTTAGTGTTGATCTCAGTCTCTGCAGCTATAACATCCTATTTTTCAAAGTTGCTGGAAAAGCTCAGCAGGTCTGGCAACATCTGTGGAGGAGTAAACAGAGTTAACCACTTCTGAGGAAGGGTCACCGGACCTGAAACGTTAACTCTGTTTTCTCCTCCACAGATGCTGCCAGACCTACTGAGCTTTTCCAGCAACTTTGTTTTTGTTCCTGATTAACAGCATCCGCAGTTCTTTTGGTTTTTGTCCTATTTTTCAACCTGTTCTATTACCCTAATGCACTTTGTATGATATTATCTGCCTGTACTGCATGCAAAAAAGAACTTTTCACTGTATCTAGGTACATATGACAAAAATAATAAATCAAAGCAAATCAAATCAAGTCAAATGTCTCATTTGTGTTTGACCAGATTCAAAAACCTCCAATGTCCCTACTTGATTTGCCCGGTTATGGCATGGCAGTGAATTGCAAGACAGCAGCTCAGGAGCACTATAACGAAACACATTCATTCAGAGCTTGGTCCACCATTCAGTTCAATCTAAACCATCTGTTGCAAAGAATCATATGCTTTTAAGCCTGTCACTTTCTATAGTGTATACTTCATAGGTGAGGAAGGGTCTCACAATACTTATTTGGGAAAAGGCAGTGCTATGGTGGCATAGTCACTGCACTAGTAATGCAGAGATCTAAGCTCATGCTTTGGGGTCACGGGTTTGAATCCCGTCGTGACAGATAGCGAAACCTGAATTCAATTAATAAGTTTGGAACTACACCACTAAACCATTATTATCTAGAAAACAGGCCCATCTGGCCTAATACTGTCCTTTTCAGAAAGGAAATCTGCCATCCTCACCTACTCTGATCTACAAGTGACTCTAGATCTACAGCAATGTAGTTGAACTAAAATGCACACTAAAACCATTCAGTTGTATCTAACTGCAAATTGTATCTACTGATCTGATAAAAAGTTCCCTACCTGACAGCATTATGGATATACATACACCAAATGGGCTGCAGACATTCAAGAAGGCAGCTCTGCAACACCTTCCCCAGGAAAGTAAAACACACATCCCATTCTTGAACATGAAAAATTTATATCTGACTAAATACACACATTACATTAATATGATCTAATACTGTGTAGCTTCTTTTTCATAGATTGGATAACTGTTAGATAACACTTTCATTTACAAACATTTACTGTTGTTTATATTTTATAATGACAAAATAAAATAAGAAGTTGTACTGTCTATTTTCAGGTAAACGTGTACCAGTAACTATACTGTAGTAGTTATTTAATTGTAATAATTCTCAGGTCAGTAATTAGTCATATCATTATGGCTGAATAGCAAATATTTGGAATTTTTATGTTTCATTTAATTTTGGAAGCCTGGTATCTGTTTCCAGCAAGATGTTCTAATCATTTGTAACACACAATGCTACAGGACCCTCAATATCTTAAACTCACAAATTCTGCAAAATGTGTGCAGAAAGTTTGGAAGGAATTTTGTTTTACTTGATATATGAATAATTAATTGCTTGTAGGAGGAGAAAAATGCATTCAAAGATGAATTTATCTGCTATGGAATTGTTCTTGGGCAACATAGAATATCAAATTGAACTGTTCATTTCAGCAACGAACATTTGTTTTTTTTACTAATGTAGTCTATATTAGCCTAGATTTGCAAGTTATTGCTGAATGTTCATGATTTTATTAGCATTATATTCCCTTCACACTGGTGTTTCATTGTCTATGATTCAACAACCACAAACGTGAAAGAAGGCTAGGCCATTCTGATATTAAAACAATAGAAAAGTATTTCAAGCTATGAAATAAAATCATTATTTTTCCAACATTGCTTAACATAAGCTGTTTACATATCATGTCCAGGATCACTGCAGGCCTGGAATTCTCAGGTTGCCCTGGGGCTACTTATTGTTTAGAATTTCAGATAAAATAACTCCTGCAAATTGAAGTGCACTTAACTTACTTCAATCTTTAGTATTTTTTAAAATGGTTAGAGCAATCTTTACATTTGTTTACATTTAATGTAAACAGCAATAGCTGTTTTGCTTATATGTATGCTTTGGAGTAGTTCAACATTTTATGTTACCAACAACACCGTTGTTACCACAGATTTATGTGAATGCAAATGTATTTTTTTCCTATTCTGCTCCTCATTCTGTTACTTGCTGGACAGATGATATTCATGTCGGTCAGCGTATTAATTAGCATCCTGTTATCAAGCAAATACAAGATATACCACAGGCCTTTTATTGTTATATTGCAACAGAAATACAAGTCAGGAAGTGAATTTGGCTGGAATTGTCTTTAATAATTGCCGTTAAACAAGGCACAAGACAATAATCACACAGACATTGATAATATTATATGTATGCTAACAGCAATTTCTGGACTAGCAATAAGATCCAGGAGTAACAATATTGCATAGCACAAAATAGTACGGCATTCTACCAAACAATGAGTATACATGGAAAGTATAATAACACTGTAAAATCCTGGGCCTTTTTTTTATCATCTGGTAAATGCCCCACATTTTATTTTTAACTAATTTTTAGTTATATATAGACATATGTTTATTTCAACAAATAAGCTCTATCAAATTTTAAAAGAAAATGACATATTAACATTTTGATGCATATTTTTTAGCAAAGAGTAAAGTCAAAGAAGTCAGTACAGACAGACGAACCAAACAAATGGCAGATAAAGAGGATGCTAAATTTGGAGAGAATGATATCATCCGTCACTCTTTGCGCATGTAAAATACTAATTTAATTGGGGTGCAAAGAAAGGTATCTGGAAATTTTTTTTTCAGTAGCTGGAATCAACTGTGTAATCCCATGTCTAGCTATTTGCATAATTATATGAAACAGTCCTGAATCAGCAGCCACAAAATTGAACAAGGTCTGGGAACAGATACAAATATTGTGATGAGGCTTTCACCCCATGCTTGTTGATTCTCAGGCAGTCATCTCATAAACGTGGTGTTGCTTGCCAATTTGTATGATGTAGTGTGCAGCCAGGCTTAGAACATTGTTTAGTGATTGCATGATAAAGCAGGAGGTATAAAATCATGAGAGGCTGGCGTGAGTCAAAGCTAACCAGCATTAATTAGAGTTACCTGCACCCGAAAACAACCCAAGTTTATCCAGCCTTTCTTCAAAGCTAAAGTATTCCATTCAGGCAATATCAAAGTGAATCTTCTCTGAATTGCCTCCATGGCACTCATGTTCCTCCTGTTGTGCAGAAACCAGAACTGCACACAGTACACCAAAATTGCTTAACCAAAGTTTTACACAGCTGTGACTTAAACTCCCTGCTCTTATAATCTATGCCTCAACTCGTAAAGGCAACTGTCTTGTACGCCTTCTTAACTACCCTATTGACCTGCCCTGCCTCCTTCAGGGATTTGTGGACAAACACTCCATGATCCCCCTGTTCCTCTGAGCTTCCTAGTGTCCCACCATTCGTTCAGAGGTCCCTTGTCTTTTTACTTCTTCCCAGTTGCATCACCTCGTCCTTATCAGGGTTAAATTCTTTCTGCCACTAATCTGTCCATTCAACCAATCTGTTTATAACTTCCCATAGCTGAAGACCTTCTTCCTCACTGTCAACCACCAATCCTTGTGTCATTCACAAACTTTCTTAGCATCCACCCCACACTCTCATCTAAATGTCATAACACATATCTAGCACTGATTCCTGTCGTATGTCACTAGATACTGGCCTCCAGTCACACAAACAGTCTTGCACCACCACCTTCTGCCTCCTTTTATTACACACATGCAACCATAGTTTTTATTTATTATGCACTAGAACCATGATGTCTGTCATCGTAGCTTTCATCACCTGGTAGCTTCCCTCTGATTTGTCATGATATTATGTGGTAGATGGCACTCCTCCTTGCCATGTGTTAGAAACTGGTGTTTGCATGAAATGGCTTTAATTAACTGGGAGGCTGTACCACTGGAGCTCCTGCTGCTGGTAAAATATCCTGGTAGTGGGCAGGCATTGTCTCAACCCTACATTTACCATCCTTCACATCTGCCACCACCAAAGGGGCAGAAGAACTCAACCACATCAATGCTGGGAGGAAATGGTTTGTCCAAACCCGTTGACAGCAGATCAAATTCTGACAGCATGTGGCATAACACTTCCTATCGACTTCAGCAACTTTAAAAAGCTCTGGAGACACCAAACACTTTTAAAATCACAGCAAGAGCCAGCAGAATCAATAGAAGGTTACAAATATCTTTGTTGGATGGGCAGATTAGTGCCAGATGGAATTTAACCCTGATAAGTATGAGGTGATGCAATTTGGAAGAAGTAACAGGACAAGGGAGTTCTGAATAAATGGTAGGACACTAGGAAACTCAGAGGAAAGTAATTGTTGATCATTTTCAATGGCATTAAGGATCCTTCCTGCTCAACACATACTAAGCTTGGAGCTGCAGAATAGCAGTGCAGGTGTCATATCATTCTTACATGTTGCTTGAGGTCATGAAATGCCTACATTGCATCCTTCTGGCGGATGCTCCCTCTGCGATCACTAATACCCATACCAAAATGGCAACTAGTGAGTCTTGCACAAGAATCTGTGCACACATCTTGGACTGTTCTTTATTTTGGAGGTATAATGATATTAACAGTGCCAAAAATCCTGGCACTATGGAACTGACTTGCACCTGGAATGCTCTAGACTGCATTTTGTGTAAAAGTTTAATGTAGATGTTATAAATTATGAAACTATTAAAAGAAACTATTGAATCTCCTGTACATTTATACAGATCACAACTTCATCTGTTTTATCTTTTATTTTTTAGCATTTATACTTTTTGTCCATATTTCTCATTTTCTCAGCAGATCTGGCAGCATCTATTAAGAGAAAGGAGGGTTA
The DNA here is from genome assembly GCA_024137785.1 of Ginglymostoma cirratum. Lineage (NCBI taxonomy): Eukaryota > Metazoa > Chordata > Chondrichthyes > Orectolobiformes > Ginglymostomatidae > Ginglymostoma > Ginglymostoma cirratum. Next base: position 5,311,583 of record JAHRHZ010000040.1, read on the forward strand.
ATGTACCAGATCCAGTGACCCTTCTTCAGAACTGTACCCAAAACATTAATTATTTTTCCTTCCATACATGCCGCCAGGCCTACTGAGTTTCTCCAGTACTTTCTCGTTTTGTTTCAGATTTCCAGCATCCACAGTTCTTTGGTTTGTTTTCTTATTTTCTCAGTACTTTGTTGCTTTGATAAAATATTAAATGGTTCTAAATTTACAACCTGTTCCAAAGTACTACCAATGTTGCTTTAGCTGCCTACTGAAAGAACTGCATTTGATTAACTTCCTTACCAGAAATGACTTTACAATGATAAAATAGTTAACTCTGAAAAATGTACACTTATTATAACATGATCCGCAGGACCTAAACATTTTGCATGTCGCAACAGGGATATTTTGTAACGCATTATGCACAATATAGCATAAAATGAAACTGTTGAAGACCACAGTCTGGTAGCTATATAATGTTAGATTATGACAAGCTTACAATGAGGGCATAAAAAGTATTTGGCACATGCTCAAGCACGAAACATTAGAATTCAAATAAGGAAGTGAATTTTCTGTAGTGTTCTAAATATTTGGGGAGGAAAACAAATGTATCATGTGGCATAATTGTTGGGTGTGTAGACATTACAGAAATTGGCACTAAGACTGGAGGGTTCACAAATGACTTTTGAAAATTTATGTATGAGATTTTTTTTGTGGCCTTGATAGCAGTGGGCTTTATAGTGGAATTCTGTGGAAAGCAATCAGGTTTATTTGAAGCAGCAGCTTGTTGAATGTAGCTATAATGTCAAACAGGAAATAAATTATATTGGGACATGGCTAAATGTAAAGGGATACTATGCTCTTTTATCATCTTTACTCCTTTATAGTCTTTGCTGTTTGCACTGTCAGAGCTGGAGATCCTCCATGGAAGATTATAGCAAGGAATCATGGGGGATTCACCTGAATGAAAAGGGAACAGATAAAGTTATGTTGTGGCGTATGAGTTAATCTATTTTAATCAATTATCTAAAAGTATCAATCTTGGCAGTGCAGTGATACTGATCATTAGAACAGTAAAAAGGAATCCACTGTAGGTGCTGGAAATGTTGTGGAACTACGTAACATGTCAATCAATGATACAGAGATGATACATAGGCACACACTCAGAAAGTAGATTTTCTTCACAACCGAAAAAATAAAAAAGGGACTAGGTTATTAACAGAATCAGGAAAAGAAAGGAGAATAAATACATAGAAATTAGGCCAGTTAACAGATTGAGACAATAGGTTATCTTCATCATGCTTTACACAAAAACATAGAAGATATGCAATTGAGAAAGAACAGAGCATGCAAACAGATAAAGATGTGGATAACAAAGCTTTGTGAACCAAGAGAAAGTCTAAAGTTACTAAAGACAAGATTTGGACCAAAATGTTGTTGGCTGCTTAGGAGAAAGAAGAGATATTTTTTCTTGAATCTTGTGTTAGGCTTTATTGTAACTGGATACAAGAACAATGATAGAAAGATAAAAGTGACCTTGATATAGTTTGGAGCCATACAATGATATGTCCACCTCCTCTCCACCTGCAACATTTACTCTTTAGTGCTCCCCATGGTCACAAGGTGTCTGCACTTGGTAGCCTGTGACTTAGTGCTAAAATCTATGTGTACTTTGAGAATAATCTGAGCCACAAAATGCATGTGTCCATTTTGGAGCAAGAGCAGCCTGTGCAGATACATGAGATGTGTGGCTCTTCCTGCTTGCAATATAACCTGGCACAAGTATGAGAGCTAAAGGTGTTTGTCAGTTCCAAGATAAAGTGGTGAAGGCTTTAAGTGGTGTATGATTTTTTCTGAGAGCAGGCACAAGGATGACTTGAGGGTGATGGTTTTTGTTGATGCCAAGTTGGTGGGGGTGATTGGTCAAGGAGGATAGTGACCATAGAGCATGCTGCAACACTTTGCAGAAGAAGCAGGTTGCATGATGCCAGCGAGTTGATGGATACCCACTCTAACTTACCTGTCAGGAATTTGTAACACGTAGTTTCTCAGTGGAAAAGAGCAGAATTAGAAGGAGAATGCCAACTGAGCAAGTTGAGTTTAATGAGATGCAAAATGCATCTTTGAAATGTAGAAAATAAAAGCAGGAGTAGGCCATTCAGCCCATTGAGCCTGCTGTAGCATTCATTATGATTATGGCTGATCTCAACTCAATAGCCTGTTCCCACTTTTCCCTGACACCTTTTGATCCCTTTAGCTCCAAGTGCTATATCCAACTCTTTCTTGAAATCATACAATGTTTTGTTTTTGACTACTTCCTGTGGTAATGAACTCCACAAGCTCCCCACTCTTTGATTGAAGAGAATTCTCCTCATCTTTGTCCTAGATGGCTGACCACATATCCTTAGAATGTGAATCCTGAATGTTGACTCCCCTGTCGTCAGGAACATGCTTCCTGCATCTAACACATCTGGTCTTGTTAGAGTTTTATAGGTTTCTATGAGATCTCACCTCATTCTTCTGAACTCCAGTGGATATATTGCAAACTATTTAAACCTCTCCTCATATGTCAGTCCTGCAATCTCATCAATCAGTCTAGTTGTTGTTACCAGTCAAGGGTGAACATGCCATTTAAGGCTTGAGGAGAATATCAGGAAAAATTTTCCTTCACATTGAGGATATGATATTTTTTCATCCTCATCCTATCATCCTACCCTCACCAAATCACGGGAAAAAAAATTCCATCCCATGTCGTTTTTGGCTTTTTACAAAAGTACTTCTCAATGTCATTGTTAATGTTTAATTTAATTGACTTCGACCTTCCGGCAATCTACCCTTGACACTATCAAGCCCTCAGATTACCATTTCCTCTGTAAATCACAACCAGAGAGGTTATGAACCTGACTCAAAAATCCCTGTCAGGGCCAACTGAATACAAAGGCATAAGGGACCACTATTCTTATTAAATTCACTTACTTGATGAGCACACCTACAGCATGACCCTAAAATTGTTATGTGTCGGCTGTTTCATTCTGACTGTCTGCTTAAGAATGCTTTGTCCACACCCATCATAAAAAGCACCGCCTCGCCATTAAAAACTGCTAGCTGGTGTTAAGAAGCAACAGTCAATTGGATTTCTCAGTTTCCCATATTACAGTGGTCACAGTTGGCTGTGTCTCCTCAGAAGCCAGAAAAATCAGTCTAATTTGCTGCATTAATCTGCAATGTAAATAGTGCTAAATCCCAAATTATTAATAGCTGTCAGATATGAGATCGAAATAATATCTAAATTGATATCGAAGAATGAGCATTTCGTGGGCTTTGGATCAACATTTAGAAGCATGCTGAAATGTTCAGCATTCAAATTTCTTACAAAATGAAAGTGGAGAGAAATTGTTGATAAATTCTATGTCAAATTTTCAGGCAGCTGAGGATAAATCATCTACATTAATCCATGTTGGATCACCAAGGGAAATGCGAGTCACTTACCTGGTTAAACCCCTCTGGCATTGTCTGTGGGGACTAAGTCTACAGGTTTCAGCAGCACAAGAGGAAAGCCCAACACACCAAAGCTTTGAGGAAATGCAGTCTGGTTATTCAGCCTGGTCCCTTGTCTCAAAAGAAACAAACACAACAAAAGCCAAATGGTACAACTCAAGACACATTTCCAATTATTCCTTAAATATAATTTCATCAAAGATCTGGAATATTTGGAGTTTAACTTTGCCATTTGTCCCTACAGACAACCTGTTTGCATTTATAAAATAAATGCATATGATTACTCTCTGCCACTTTCGTGAGAGACTGAATGCAGGAACATTTCTCTTTTAAAAAAAAAGGCAGCTTACGATACATCATTCTCTGTAGCTACATAATTATAAATAAAGAAAAGTTATTGCTCTTCCTGTCAAGCTAGTATGGGGCTCTGTTACGAAGAATTACAAGAGAGACTAATTGATTGTGAGTTTTAAGACTCCAAGCGCTTTAAACTGACTCATTGTCATGCCTTGAAGCCCTAGTTTGCATCTTTTCTTTTACACTGTTGCATTTGACCTGACAACAATGAAAGAATAATGTGTTCCATTCTTGCTTTCCATCACAGCTTACAGAACTGATCCCGTGGCAGTGGGTTTAGACAGATATAATTAATCGCTCATCTTCCCTCTGCCACATCTATACATCACAATGGCAGCTGGAACTGCCTCTTGCTTAAAAGGCATCACTTTCATGAGGCGCTTGTCTGATGTTCAGATATGACCACGGGCAGAGATTTGTGATGTGTTGAATCATTTTAAATACTAGGGTGGAGATTTTCTGTACGTCCAGGCTCCACTATACCTTCCTAGCAAATCAATAGACATCTCTGCAAAAAAATCCTTCACAGCAAAAAAGGAAAAATAAAACAGGCAGCCATTCTAATATGCGATCCCAGGGTGGAAGTAAGATTTGACATTGCACACCACAGTCTGAATCTTTATATCCAAGAAAATTGAAAAATTTAGAATTATTTTGCTCAGATCAGATAAGATCATTACCATTCTGAAAAACTGTTTCTCACGAATATTTTATATGGAAATTCCAGAATAATTAAGTTTGATGCTGTCAGTATTTGGAATAGGCTTATTATGAATAAGAAGAATCTTGTGCTGATTAAAGTGGAAAGAAAAGAACTTTTGTATTACTTTCAAAAAATCACCACTCTTTAAATGAGATTAATATAGATGTACGGCAACAAGGCTATTTTTTAAAAGGAAACAAAACAGTTCATGGGTGTCAGGTGGTGCTGGCTAGGCCAGCATTTACTGCCCATCCTTAATTGATCTGGAACTGAATGGCTTGTTAAGGCAGTTCAGGGGACACTTAAAACTCTGTAGGACTGAGTTGAAGGACTGGAGTAAGTCAGACCAGGTAAGGACTGCAGATTTCATTCTTTAAAGGGCACTAATGAAACACATGGGTTTGTAAGACAATTGATGATGGTTACAGCATTACCATGAAGCTTTTAATTCCAGAATCTAATTAGTTCTTATTTTAACAAGTAGAATTTGAACCCATGTCCGGAGAATATTAGAGCCTGCAGCTCTGGATTATAGAGCCATTATCATTACACCACCACCTATCCTAACTCTACAATTTGGAAAGAGACACTTGAAAGATTTATGCTGGATGTTATATAGGTGGTGGGGTTTCACAACCAGAACTGAAAGCAGACAGAGCCCTGAAGTTGCCCATGGATGGGATGGTTAAGAGAAGCACATATAATGTATTTACTAAACCCAGTCACATGCAGAATGTATGAAACTGGCATGGTCTGGTGCAGTACAGCAACATGTCCATGTTTGTGCCTGCTCAGTGTTCTGAACTAAGAAAAACCATTGACCTCTCCCTCTGCACTCAACAGCAATGCAAGCCAGAGAAGCTGGCAGCCTCAAAATTAGTGTGAGTGAGTGAGCACGAAGAATGTAAACCCAGTTACTTCATGTGTTGATGCACGAGGAGTGCGTGTGTCCCTGTAATTAAGGTGAACCTTGCAGAAGTATGCAAGTTAAGTGTCTCAAACTCCAAAGTGAAGTCCTGAAGGTCTGAAGTGATGTGTGAGTTATTCAGAAAGCAGCCATGATGGTGAAGCAATGCCCACTTACATGGGGCAGGGGAGGATGAAGAGGTGGTGTCCATGGAGCCTGTTGAGAAATGGTGGTGGTGAAACTGGATGAAGGCTGAAGAAGCAGACAGCAAGCTATGGCTCTAGGTAACTTCTCTGACACGCCTGTTGGGAATTGGTACCATCTAGTTTCTAAGGGAAGCAAGGGAGAATAGGGAGCTGTGTGGAAATGAGGTGAGATTAGCTCATAGCGAGATGCAAATACACGGAGGTAATTTAGTTGTCACACGTCAGAGAAATTCAGAATAGACTGTTTAAAATGGTAAGGGGAACATAGAAATTCTTTCTCATGAGGTAGCAAATCAGATTCTTTTTCCATTCTTGCCATATTTTCCTAATTTTCTCCCATTGCCTATGCTGCTCAAGGCAGTGGAAAATTCCACCCTATACTGCTGCACTTCCCTGCTTTGTCCAGGAATGCCATGGTGCCGCTTTCCTGCCACCACTGAAACTCCACTTCAAGGAAAGCAGTGCTGCTGCCGAGTGAGAAATATGAATTTAGAGCACACTCCTGACAAAATGTGGATACACCATACAAAAATGATTGGCGTTAATTCTGCACAACATTCAACACGAGTTGACCCCTAAATTTTCCTATTTTACTACCAGGGTCTTAAAGAACAGCTATTGTGGGACATTTATAACTTCTCTTTTGTCATTTGTGAGTGTTCTTCTGAGACTGCAGCAGAGTTTAAGGGAAATTGAATTTGGCCATGGTTATCTCAAAAGCTAGAACCATGATGAGTATACAATATGGCTGATTTTCCCCAAACTTTGGCCACGTTCAGTCTTGGGAAATTTTACAGACAGTTTCCCTCCATGATCCCTGGAGACTTTTCTGACACGATTCTCTGCTGCTCACCTCATTAAGTATATACTCCACCTAAACAGTGTCATCATAACACCACATTGTTTTCGGCAGCAGTGAAACCTCCCACGGGTGCTGAGAATTTACAGAATTCATGCCAGGCCCAGCATTGTTTAACCCAACGGCACACAATGTTGAGCACTGCCAGCTCGGGCAAAAGTAACTACCCAGATCGATGCAGTGTCCACAATCTAGTGGAATGAGGACCATTGCAGTTAGAAGGTTAATGACATTTGTCTTTCCACAAGAGTAAGTATCACTGTCTTCTCTCTGCTGCCTCACACTCACTCTATATCTGCCATTATGCCCACCTTCTAGACGCAAGGTCTCACTAATGCATTAAGCATCTTCCCTCAATGGCTCTCACACACCCCGCTCCCAAACTACTAATCCTCACCACATCTCCTGACAGAGAACTGACCATACTGCCATTTCGCTGGGCTAAGGACTACTCTACTTCGACTTTCAGAGATAGGCATTTTGTTGAATCACATGCAGTGTGTTTGCCACATAAACTGCTGCTACACATGCTGTTGATATATCATTTACCTAACAAAGTGCATGTCCAACTCCTTGACTGATCATTGTTAGACACCATGACCAGCTTTTTTTTTATCTGTGCTAAAAGGCAAAGTGAGACAGAACTATTGTCAGCTTGTAGATTTGGAATGAAGCTGCAGTCCTCTAAAAGACAAGATATTGTAGAGATGTTGAGACCGTAGGGACTGCCAATGCTGGAGAATCTGACATAAGAAGGTATAGTGATGGATGAACCAGCAGGCCAAGCAGCATCAGCGGAGCAGAAAAGCTGATGTTTTAGATCTGGACCCTTCTTCAAAAATGGGGAGGGGAATGGGATTCTGAAATAAATAGAGAGAGAGGAGAGGCGGATGGAAGATGGACAAAGGAGCAGATAGGTGGAGAGGAGATGGACAGGTCAAAGAGGTGCGGATGGAGCCAGTAAAGGTGAGTGTAGGTGGGGAGTTAGGGCGGGGGTTGGTCAGTCCAGGGAAGACGGGCAGGCCAAGGAGGCGGGGATGAGGCTGATAGGCAGGAGGTGGGGGTGGGGATTGAGGTGGGAGGAGTGGATAGGTGGGAGAAAAGATGGACAGGTTAGGGAGGCGGGGATGAGCTGGGCTGGTTTTGGGATGCGGTCGGGGGTGGGGAGATTTTTAAGCTTGTGAAGTCCACATTGATACCATTGGGCTGCAGGGCTCCAAAGCAAAATATGAGGTGCAAAATATGTTCCTGCAACCTTCGGGTGGCTTCGTTATGGCACTGGAGGAGGCCCAGGATGGACATGTCGTCCAAGGAGTGGGAGGGGGAGTTGAAGTGGTTCGCAACTGGGAGGTGCTTTGTCACGAACTGAGCGTAGGTGTTCCACAAAGCAGTCTCCAAGCCTCCGTTTGGTTTCCCCGATGTAGAGGAGGCCACATCGGGAACAGCAGATATAGTATACATTAGCAGATGTGCACGTGAACATCTGTTTGATGTGGAAGGTTTTATTGGGGCCTGGGGGCTGAGGGAGGAGGTGTAGGGGCAGGTGCAGCACTTCCTGTGGTTGCAGGGAAAAGTGACAGGGGTGGTGGGGCTGGTCCGGAGTGTGGAGTGGACAAGGGAGTCACGGAGAGAGCGGTCCCTCCAGAAGGCAGATGGGGATGGGGAAGGAAAAAAGTCTTTGGTAGTGGAGTCAGATTGCAGAAGGCGGAAGTGCCGGAGGATGATGCGTTGGATCCTGAGGTTGGTGGGATGGTATGTGAGGACAAGGGGGATTCTGTTTTGATTGTTATTGTGGGGAAGGGGTGTGAGGGATGAGTTGTGGGAAACATGAGAGACGTGGTCGAGGGCATTTTCGACCACTGTGGAGGGGACTTCACAAGCTTCAAAATCTCCCCACCCCCGACCGCATCCCAAAACCAGCCCAGCTCGTCCCCGCCTCCCTAACTTGCCTGTCCCTTCTCCCACCTATCCACTCCTCCCACCTCAATGCCCACGCCCACTTCCTACCTACCAGCCTCATCCCTGCCTCCTTGACCTGTCTGTCTTCCCTGGACTGACCAATCCCCACCCTAACTCCCCACCTACACTAACCTTTACTGGCTCCATCCCCGCCTCCTTGACCTGTCCATCTCTTCTCCACCTATTTGCTCCTTTATCCATTTTCCATCCGCCTCCCCCTCTCTCCCTATTTATTTCAGAATCCCCTTCCCCTCCCCCATTTCTGAAGAAGGGTCCAGACCCAAAACGTCAGCCTTCCTGCTCCTCTGATGTTGCTTGGCCTGCTGTGTTCATCCAGCTGTACATATTATAGAGATGTTGAATGTGCAAGGAGTAAGAAGGCAATCAAGGCGTCCTGACACCAAAACAGAGGAGAGGTATCTGTCCCTGTGCACAAACCAGCCTGGCAGCTTCATTGTACACACTAACCAAAAGGCCAATCAATGATGTGATATGTCTGGAGAAAAAAAAGACTCCTGAATTAGCTTCATTCAGAATTAACAAACCTACTGCACTTTGAAAAGCTATCCTTTGGCCATGAAGTTCTATGGGGCTCAGGAACGAGTGAAAGCGACTCTACAAATTCATTTTACCTCCAGATCCCTTTCATTCTAGAAAGAACAATTAACAGGACTGTTTAATCATATAGATGTATTTTACAAGGCCTTAGTCTCAGTTCAAAGCCTTGCCACGATTTATACGCATCAGAAAATCAAGCATCTGACCTCACAAACTACTATCATCTCCATTTCACTATTTTATAGCGAAAGCAGTTTTCTTTGCATACATTTACCATAATAAAAGCTCCCACAACAGACTATTTTTTCAACTGTTTTTGAGACACTCTCCCCGCTGTGAGTTGTTTACCCTTTTAAAATGGAAACCTATTTGAAATTGTTCCTGGTCTTATAACAGATAGATAGCTTTACAAATGATTTGCAATTATATTTACCCAAACTTCAGAGAATTTGTTTGTAAAAATACTAAGGGTTATGGATATTTTTCACATTGAGTGAAATATCTATTATTGTCCATGTTTGCTGCTGAGTGTAACGGTTCTGAAAGTCACACTTTCCAGCTTAGAGATCAGGTTAATACACGATAGTGTCCTCAGGGGACATCAGTGAAGTGTAAGGATGGGAAACTGTTGGCCCTTTTACATAGATGCGTAGATTTTTCCAGCACAGTAGAATGCCATTTCGTCCATCATGTCCACACTGGTCAACAAAGGTCTGACTACACTAATCTCATTTTGCAACTCTAGGCCCAATGCTCAGGAGGCCATGACAATGCAAGTGAACATCTGAATACTGCTCGAATATTTACGGGAGTTTCTGGCTCAACTATTCTTCCAGGCAGTGTGTGCCAGATTCCCAACAATGTCTGAGTAAAAAGATTTCCCTCAATTCTCCACTTTCTGGGATGTTAGTGGGGTCTGGGTAAATAGAACCAATTTCAGGGCACAATGCCATGGACTTCATCTGCCCTCCTTTAAGGATGGCACTGTATTGTATGTCAGGGTGGGGAAACTCCGGCCTGTGGTTTGAATCTGGCCTTTTGATATATTGAAGCCAATCCTCCACCCTTGACAAGATCCTTGGGAAAATGACTGTTACAAAGGAGTATTCAACCTCAAAGTGGAAACAGCACCACTACACATCGAGGGAGTGGAGCTTGAGGGCACAGGAACAATGAGCAAAATAGCAGCCCGAATGTTCACCAGAGGAAACAAAATTGTAAGCCCAGAATCCACCACCAGGGAAGCAATGGCCATCTAAGGCAAAGCAGCCTGACGCCGTAAAAGCCACCATTAGAGAAATGGCAGCAGAGACCTGCTTCTGGCTGAGAATGACAACAAAAATGACTACTGCAAAGAAAAGAAAATTGGTTGTGGTGATTCATATTTATAATGAGAAATGAACAAATAACTTTTGCTTGCAGAGGTGAAATGCAAGCCTGATTTCTTTAGACGCATAAAACCAAAACAACATGGTGTGACATATAGCATAGTGTACATCAAATGTGAAGAATTTTAAGGACATATGCCTGTCAATAAAATCAGAGCAGAGTAGAAAATTTTGCAGAGCCAAAAAATGAGGTGGACAGCGTTACTCAAGCCAGTTACATGGTGAATGAACTCATTGGGACGAAAAAAAGTACCTTGGGCATCATTCAGAAGGAAAATATATAATGGAGAGTATCATTGTGCCATCACAGCTTTGCTGATTCCAGAGAAATTTAAATTATTTCAAAGTGAGCTTATCTCACAGGACTGTACCAGATTGCATAAAAGATATGGCTTGGACATAAGGCCCTGAAAGATTCTGATGGAGTGCCACACCCTTGCACATTACTTTCATCCAAATAATCATCAATATCCTCTTGAATGATTCAGGTTGAATCTGCCTTCTCCACACTTCCAGGCAGTGTATTCCAGACCCTAAATTATTCCAGACCCTAAATTATTTAGAGTCACAGAGTCATAGAGCTGTACAGCATGGAAACAGACTCTTTGGTCCAACTCCTCCATGCTAACCAGATAACCTAAATTAATCTAGTCCCATTTACCAGTATTTGGTCCATATCCCTTTAAACTCTTCCTATTCATATGCCCATCCAGATACTTTTTAATTGGTAATTGTACCAGCCTCCACCACTTCCTCTTGCAGTTCATTCCATACACACACCACCTTCTTCATGAAAAGTTGCACCTTAGGTCCTTTTCAAATCTTTTCCCTCTCACCTTAAACTCATGCCCTCTAGTTTTGGACTCCGCTACCCTGGGGAAAAGACCTTGGCTATTCACCCTATCCACGCCCCTCATGATTTTATAAACATCAATAAGGTCAACCTCAGCCTCCGACACTCCAGGGAGGATAGCTCCAGCCTATTCAGCCTCTCCCTATTGCTCAAACCCTCCAAACCTGATAACATTCGTGTCAATCTTTTCTGAATCCTTTCAAGTTTCACAACATCCTTCTGATAGCGGGGAGATCAGAACTGAATGCAGTTTTACAAAAGTGGTCTACTCAATGTCCTGTACAGCTACAACATGACCTCCCAACTCGTGTACTCCATGCACTGACAAATAAAGGCAAGCTTACAAATGCCTTCTTCACTATCCTGTCTACCTGTGACTCTACTTTCAAGGAACTATGAACCTGCACTCCAAGGTCTGTCTGTTCAGCAACACTCCCCAGGACCTTACTATTAAGGTGTATAAGTCCTGTCCTGATTTGCCTTTCCAAAATGCTGCACCTCACATTTATCTAAATTAAACTCCATCTGTTTGCTGAGTGAAAATGTTTTTTCTCTCCACATTCTGTCCTTTCTTCTTTTGCAAATCATGGTATATCTATGCCCTCTAGTTTTTGTTTCTTTTACAAGCAAGAATAGTTTCTCCCCGTCTATTTTATCAACCCACTTATGATAACTCTCCTCTCAGCCTTCTTTTGTACAAGGCGACCAATCCCAACTTCTTCAATTTATCTTCATAACTGAAGTTTCTAATTCTGAACCATTCTTGTAAATTGCTTTTGCTCTCTCCTCAATGTGTTCATATCCTTTGCTGAAGTGAGACACACAGAATTGTACACAATACTCCAGCTGAGGTCTAACAAGTGAAATTCTACATCTCTTCCTTGCTCTTAAGTTCTGACGAAGGGTCACCTGACCCGAAGCGTTAACTCTGTTTTCTCCTCCACAGACGCTGCCAGACCTGCTGAGCTTTTCCAGCAACTTTGTTTTTGTTCCTGTTTTTCTTCCTTGCTCTTGTTGTCTATGCCCCGATAAATATAGTTGAGAACACTACATATTTTATTAATTCCTCTGTCTACCTGTCCTGCCACCTTCAATGATCTGTGCATATATTTATCCAGGTCTCTTCGCTCTTGCACCCCTGTAGAATTATAGCCCTTATCCACATATTGAACAGCGTTGGCCTTCCACACATTCACTGTTCCACATTATCCTCTTCACAGTTTACAACATTTCCAAGTTTCATGTCATCTGTAAACTTTGAAATGGCCCCCTGCATACTAAGATTTAGATTGTTAACATATGTCAGGAAAAGCAACAACCCCAAAACTGACCCCATGGGTCACTTCGTTACAAACAATCTGCCAGCCCTAACATTATCCATTGACCACTAGTCCCTGTTCTCTATCACTGAAGCAATTTTATATTCACATTGATAATCACCCTTTTATTCCATGACCTATATTTTTTCTTATCAGTCTGATGTGTGGCATTGTATCAAATGCCTTTTGCATGTCTATGTATACCAAATATGCTTTAGATATACTTACGTGTTTTTTTAAGTGATATTGTATAACCTCACATTACCCTCAGAAAGCCTTTTCTGTCATATCTTCAAAAAACTCCAGCTAGTTAGTTAAAAGTGATTTTTCCTTTACAAATCAATCTGACTCTTCCAAATCAACACACCTTTTCTCATGTAACTACTAATTCTATCCTGAATAACAGTCTGTAGAAGCTTCCCCACCATTGAAGTTAAATTGATGAGAACAGTTATACCAGTTTGAAAACCTTTACTCTGTTTCCCTCTCCACAGATGTTGCCTCATCTGCTGAGTTTCTCCACTATTTTCTGTTTTTATTTTAGATCTCTAGTATCCTCGGTACAATGCTTTTATCTAATTTAACATCTCTTTCTTGTTATCTGTTTTTCCTCATATAAGACATTATTCTCAAAAGTTTATGAAATGTGCTCATATTTCTTCAATATCCTAGTTATATTACAAAGCTTTAGCAGCACACAGTACTTTAATTAACTATTGCTCTGTTAAGAATTTAGATAGACTCACCTACTGCATTTCAGCATGGATATTTTACATCACTCACAATAAAACCCATTTTCTTTTAATGGTCATATTGCTTGAGGTCCTGCTTTTAATGTCCATTAAACCAGAAATCTCAAATTTGTTTCCTCTCTGCCATAGGAACCTTTTAAGCTACATATGCTTTGATTTATCAATAACCATATGTTCCCTCACATTCACCAACGATGAATGTCATCTCCTGATTATTACAGATTGATTATTTCAGTATTCAATTATTCTGTGTTTGATTATGTGAGAAGTTTACTATCGATGCTCACTATGCTGTATTGATTAAGCCTGAATGTGCATTCAGAGATAAGTAAGCCAACCGGAGACAGAGTAGGAAGCTACAACTGAAGCATGGATTAGATATTTTAAACATGATGAACAAAACCTTTTACACACAGAGAAACTAATTTTATTTCTGCATTGTACTGAGGCATAAAATATACAGCAATGCAGGTGGAAATGAGCATAATGGAAAATAGCTTAAATTCACAGGCTACTGCACCCACAGTGTGCACCCCCCAACAGCATCGGTTCAATTCCTTCACTCATTGAGGTTACCATGTAGTACTCCTCTCAATGTCACCTTTCAACTAAGGTGTGGTGACTCTCTAATGAGAGCAGATGTATGGTTGGTTAGGGCTATGGTGACTTTACCTTTATTAGCAATCCTAAGAAAGCAACCCTCATATGCTTGTCATGGAGCAGGAGATCAGGTTGGTTAAGATTAAGAAAGAAGGAATAAGTGGGTTATTCTCAGGTTGACAGGCTGTGAGCAGTGGAATACCACGCTTGGGCCCAGCTGTTCACCATCTAAACATGAATTATTTGAACGTAGGAACCAAGTGGAATGTTTGCCAAGTTTGCAGATAATCTAAAACTTGGTTATGAGACGGATGTAAAGTTGCTTTAGAAAGTCTGAATGGCCAGCAGTGTGGCAGAAGGAACATAGCATTGTTAAGTGTGAAGTTATTCTTTTTTGGTAGAATTAATACACATGCAAAGTATTTCCTGAATGGCTAGAAAATGGAAAGTGTTGATGTCCAAAGGAGTCTAGGTGTCACTGAAAGGTAACGTGCAGCAGCAGTAAGCAACTTAGATGGTCAACAATACCTTAGCGTGTGTCACAAAGGATTTGAATACTGAAAGAAAGAAATTTTTCTTCATTTGTACAGAGCTGCACCTGGAGTATCATGTGCAGTTCTGGGAGGATATACTCACCATAGAGAAAGCACAGAAGGAGAGAGGGTGACTTACCAGACTGAGTCTTATAATGGTGGGACTGTGCTCTGAGGGGAGATTGTGAAGATGTGTCTTGTATTCTCCGGAGTTTGGAAGAATAAGATGTGATCGATAAACTTACAGAATTTTTAAAGGGATAGGCAGAGTAGATGCAGAAAAAATGTTCGTCCTGGCTGTGGGGTCTAGTACCAGGGGACACAGTTTAAGAATAAAAGCTGTTTATGACTGATATGAAGAGAAACTTCTTCGCTCAGAGGGTGATGAATTTTTGGAATACTCTATCGCAAAGGCTGTGGAAAGTCAGTCGTTGTGAGTTAAAGACAGAAATGGATAGATTTCTAGTTACTAATGCTATCAAGGTGTATGTGAATTGTGCAGCAATATAGCATTGAAGTTGATGGCAGATGATTCTAGAATGATGGTGCAGGCTTGAGAGGTTGAATAGACTACATCTGCTCCCATGTTTCAACTCATTCTAGAGTACACAGAGATCTTGGAGCCTCTTCGCAAGCAACAGGCACAAAGATGCGAAATGGAGATGGACAATTGCAAAGCTAACAACAGTTGAAAGAGAGGATGACACAAAAGCATTTCAACCCACGTGCAGAAACATATGTAACAATAAATGTGCAGAGAAATGCATTTGAAACTGTATTCACAGAATATTGAAGGAAGAAAATGAGTTGATGAGAATTTCTTTTCACTCACAGAGTAGTGGGCATCTGGAATTCACTGGCTGAAAGGGTGGTGAGTCAGAAACTCTTGCCACATTTAAGCAATGTTTCAATATTCACTTGTGTTGCCATATCGTCCAAGGCTCTGGGGCAAAATTGGATTAATGCAGTCAGATCTTTGTTGACTGGCATAGGCAAAATAGGCCAAATGGCCTCCTCCTAGTACTATAAATGTCAATAAATGTATAAATCCAGAAGACTAATTACTTATGCATCAAATTTGTTGTCAGAAACTAAATGCCAGTAATCTGTTGGAGATGGGAAACATCCATCTGCATCTACTCTTGTAAACATTGTCGCATTAATCACTAAGATAGAAATTTCATTTTTCACAGAATCCAGCAAGCACTGACTACATTGTAAGTTGTGGGTGATTGTCATGCAGGGCAACTAATGGTGACACTGCTGCTGTGGGAGGTGGTGTTGGTGGTGTAGAGAGTCCAAGCAGTGATCAGTTAAAGGCAAGAATTCACATCTTCCAGAATATATCCAGTCAGAGTTGGGTGTCCTTTTCAATTAACATTGAGTAATGGAAAAGTGCCCAACAAATTCAATTTTAAACCACTATCTCTTCCCTTGGAGTATACATCACACCTTCAAGTAACCATTTCAATTCTGCTTCCAGTGTGTTGTAATTTTACATCTTGCATGACAACTTACTTCAAACAGTGTTACACAATTCAACTATGATAATTATGAATAAGTATCTCTGGACAGTGTTGTCAGCAATCCAGCCCAGTAGTTAGAACTAAATGCA
>JAHRHZ010000040.1:5328065-5357919 GCA_024137785.1 Ginglymostoma cirratum
TTTTCTGAAGAAGGGTCTAGGCCCGAAACATCAGCTTTTCTGCTCCTTTGATGCTGCTTGGCCTGCTGTGTTCATCCAGCTCTTAACCTGTTATCTCTGTTGGCTCATTGCTAAGGTGACTTCTGGAGTGGGAATCA
The DNA here is from genome assembly GCA_024137785.1 of Ginglymostoma cirratum. NCBI lineage: Eukaryota > Metazoa > Chordata > Chondrichthyes > Orectolobiformes > Ginglymostomatidae > Ginglymostoma > Ginglymostoma cirratum. Next base: position 5,328,203 of record JAHRHZ010000040.1, read on the forward strand.
TGGAATTCCGAATACAGAGAGCTAGGGACATGGTCAGTTATGGAGCACTAGTGTCACTTTGGATTCAGCAGCATGTACTGTGTTGTCAGGCAAGAGGAACAAATTGCTGGGTGACGTGTAAGAACATGAGAAATAGGAGTAGGTGTAGTCCATTCACAGCCTCAAGTCTGGCCAGCCATTCTATAAGATTATAGCTGATCTTCCCCACACTTGAACTCGTCTTTCACGCAAGCTTCTCATAGCTCACAACTCCTCAATTTTTCAAAAGTCTATCTGCTACCTCTTTAATACTTGCATGGATCTAGCCCCGAGATAGATAATTCCAGGCATTTGCTACTCTCTGAGAGGAGAAATTCCGTTGAATCTTGGTTTTAAATGAATTTGTCTTTCTTCTGTAACTATGTCCCTAGATTGAGATTCCCCCACTAATGAAACATCTTCTCAACATTTATCCTTTTAAACCCCTTGGAATGGTGTCTGTTTCAACAAGGTCACCCCAATTCTTCTAAACTCTAATGAATAAAGGCAAACCTGTTTAGTCATTCTCAATAAGCCAACCCATTCATCCCAGGAATCAGCTGAGTGAATCTCTTTTAAACAGCATTCATGTCAGTATATCCTTTCTTAAAGATAGAAAGCAAAATTGTACATGATACTCCAAATGTGGTTTCACCCACGTCCTTTACAGTTGTGTCGAGATATTTCTATTTAAAAAAAAGCAAGATGGCAGTGGTGTGGCAACACAATTTGTGGGCTCCTCAGCTCGGCAGCTCAAAGTTCATCTGCTCCAACCACTTATTGGTCTTTTACTTATTCTTTCTTTCTCAGCTTTTTCTTAATGTTTCCAATTATTATCTCACCATTTTTAACTTCGGCAGAAGATGTCTTCTCCCAGGCCGGGTCCAGCAAAGAGAAGGCTTCCACCCTGGCATGGCAGTTTTGGCCTGGTGCAGTGGTCTCCCGTTGTGGCAAACTCATCCTAGTGGGCCTGTCTTGGCTTGATGTGATGATCTCCAGCTTTAGTGTAAAGGTCTTGTTGATGTGGAGGTCTTCGGCGGCAGATTCCAGGTATTCCAGTGGCCCCGTGTGATGAAGTCGTCCAGTCATGGCATGGAGATCTCATCCTGACTTGTGGCATTGTGGTCTTGTCCCAACATGGAGGTCTTGGAGCGGCAGTCTCCTGTTTTGGCAGCCTTGTCCTAGGGGGCAGTCTTGGCTTGGCATGGCAGTCTTCAGGTTTGGCTGTCTTGTCCTGGCGTGGAGATCTCGTTGTTGTTGAAGTCTTCTTCAACGGTGGCTTCTGAGTGTTCCAAATTTCATTATCTTAATCGACATTCCCCGAGCTGAAATTGATCTGAGATTAACTCTATCTTAATTTTTACTCTTTTCTTCTTATCTATGACTTCTGTCATTAATACAGGCACCATGGTGTGGCGACTTCTAACACTTGTCCCTTTTTTTAATAAAAATATGCATGACAATAAATTACTACTCTATTCTATTCTATTTTTAAGTTCCAATCCCCTAACAATAAAGGTCAAAATTCAATTTCCCTTCTTAATTACTTGCTGTATCTTAATGGTAACCTTTTTGTTTCAGGCTCAAGAACACACAGATAGATCTCTGCTACACATTTTTCGCATCTTCCTCCACTTAAATAATAGTCTGTCTTTTGATTCTTCTTTCCCAAGTGCAGGACCACACTTTCCCACATTAAACTCCATCTGCCAAGTTTTTGTCTACTCGCTCATCTTAAAATATTCCCTTATGTATTTCTCATGTCTTTGTCATAACATGCCCTCCCACTTTTGTCTGTATCATCAGCAAACTTGGACACCTTACACTGTGCCCCCTTCTCCAACTCATTAATATAGGTAATAAATAATTGAGGCCATTAGATTGATTCTTGGAGCACTCTGCTAGTTATGTCTTTACAATCTGAAAATGACCCACCAGTTCTGGTTCTCTGTCCCTGTGTGTTAACCAATCCTCAATCCATGTTATTACCATGTTAACACCCCCATTGCCTTCTGGATAATTTGAGTACAGTACAACTACCAGTTCCCCTTTATCAACTCTGCTTTATTATGACTCGTGATGTTTAAAAGGCATCATCAGCAATGAAGCTATTGGCAGCAAAAGGTAGAGGTAACCCCTTTAGATTGAGCTCCTGTTCTTCCTGGCTGCACAACAACTGTGATAAACATTGCTAAATTGCCAATGAAGACACCAGGATACTTAATAAAAAAAACTGGGGCTGCACCAGTCGTGTCACCCTAAATATCCCACAGTCAGGTAACTAACAAATGTAGCTAATTTGCTATTGCAGACAGCATTAGCGATACTTAAGTGAATTGTGACATTGAAGGCCACACAATTGCAACGATTTCTCATGTATCTATGAACCTTGTTACATAAGAGGAGTTGAAGGCTTTATTGATGACAGACAGTATAGTGCAGAAAGTAAGGCAGTACCCAAAAAATTAAACCATCTTGCAAAATAGAGGAAGAATTGATACTGCACTAGAGTAAGTAATGAACTCACAGCATCTGATGACTTTTGAATTGCATGTGGAACTTAAGCCATTATCACAAATGAGTTACAGCAAAGCGTATTGCACGTTAACCATGTTGTACATCTAAGTATTGTTAAGATGAATCAACAATCCTGTGAAGTAGTCTGGTTCTCGGTAGTAGATTACCACGTGGAAGTGTTTATTAGAAACTGTGTAGCTAACAAAACCATGGCAACAACTCCAAATTAGAGAAATGCAAGCAACACAAGGAATCAATATTTTTGCTCGTTATTCATTATTTACATAACAAATGGCCAGAAATTTTTACAACAGATTCCATAACCTCCAGTTTGGTCACTTACAGTCTAGATACGTTGTTAAAAAATAGGGTTCACTACATGTAATAGTAAAGGTTTTTTCTAGACGCTTTATGTAGTTTGCAGCAAGCTACGGAATTCATCTTCTTCTGACATTATGACATGATTGAAATTAAATACTGATGTGAACGATTCAATATGATGAGAAAGGACAGCTCGAGGGTTAGTAAAGCAGAAAGGTAACATTTGAACAATCCCTTCATATCCAACTTCACACACATCGATCAGCTCCACAGTCTCTGTCCAGAAAGACACTAGCCAAACTTATGATAGTTCATAACTTTTGCATGTTACATACCATTCTTAATCCATTGCTGCTTTTCAGAGCAATACTCCAGCTGAACCAGCTTTTGTGTCTTATGCATGTCTAGCTGCCTTTAGAGACTTATGCATATTTGGATCCCTTTTCTCCTCAATCCTGTTCAGAGTTGCACCATTTATTTTATATTGTGTCTCCTTGTTCTTTATATCAACATGGGTCACTTCATCCTTTTTTATATTAAACTTTTATCTGCCAACTATCTGCCTGCTCAACCAACTTGTCCATGTCCTCTTCAAAGTTTACAGTGCTTCCAAGTTTAGCATTGTCCACTAGTTTTGAAATTGTGCGCTGTACATCAAGACTTACATAATGAATTTATGTCAGAAAAGGCAAGTGCCCTGATACCAACCCCTGGGGAACTGCATTGCAAACCTTCCCTCAGCCTGAAAATCACCTATTAACTATTTGTCTCTGTTTCCTGTATCCAGGCTGCTACAATCCTTCTTATTGCATGAGCTGTAACTTTGCAGGCATGTCTGTTGTGCTGCATTTGATGAAACGCCCTCTGGAAGCCCTAAAGCACATCAACAACATTGCCCTGTTCAACCCTCTCTATAACCTCATTATTCAACTGTAACAATTTAGTTAAATATAATTTCCCATAAGGAATCCATTGCACTTTCCTTAATTAAATTGCATTTGTTCATCAATATATAGCAAGTACCAAGTTACAGGGGAGATGGTGGTGGTGATGGTGGTGGTGATTTACGGAGGACAAGAGTGAAGGTCCACTGGATAAAGGCCCATGGGTAGGTGCCGGAATCAAGGTCAAGGAATAGGTAACCAGGACAGAGGGACCTTTATTGTCAAACAAAATTGATTGCACTTCTAAATTTTGGATATTTGATCATCAATAGACATTCAGAATACACTGAAAGCAACTTTACAAACTGAAAAGCCTGAAGAAATATGAATATTTAAGTTGATGCCACTGTTAATTTTAAGATTGGAAACTATTTTTCCCATTTGTACTTAGCTGTTTTTACATGGTATCTCATTTTATTCAACATAACTACACTTTTTACTGATATGTTTTGCCTTTAGTTACCCTGACTTTGAGCTCTAATTATGCCTCCAACTTTGCCACTGTCGTGTTGCGAAAATTAAAAATGGAAAAATCTGAAAATCCTGTGTTCTTAAAAGAAAACATTTTTTTTAAAAACTCCAATATTTCTGTAACTTGCTTAGAGGAGCTCAGGCACAGTGAAACTAATCTAAGCTATTTATACCCAAAAAGGCCAAGGGTCAGCTTCATCCACTTGGTGTTCAAAATCACTGAGGATTTATTTTTCTATTGCTGCTGTACAACATGAGGAAATATTGTAATTAACTGCAACTTGTTGGGAGCTCATTATAGATTGTGGAATCAGAAACACATGTGAAAAGGCAGAATTCTGCAGATACTATAAACCTGAAGTCAAAACAGAAAATGCTGGCAATAATCAAAAGGACAGACTGTGGAGAGAGAGTTGATAGCCCTTCATCAGAATGGTACCTGATGGTTGTAGGAATAAAAATAGGATGGGACAAAGATATTGTTCAGCTATTATGGAAGAGTTGACTAAAAAAAGTAGCTCTGCTTTGCAAAAATTCAAAAATCAGAATATTGTCCATTCTCTGAAGCACCTGTGATTTATGTGGACTGTCCGTAAGTATCGATCAGTTTAGATGGCCCTGATCTATTAGTGACAAATTCAATCTGTAAGGCATCCAAACTTTACAAACTAGTTGGGCATTTGATTTAAATTGAATCTAGAGTAGAAGTTAATTTGAGATGTGGTATGAACCGAATAACTGTGACTGATTTTGATCCAGTGAAGGTGCTTGCCTCATTGCCAGCAAGTGTGGGTTTCAGGATCTCCATTTGGTTCCATGACCAAAGTCCTGAAACACACCAGCATATCAAGCCCATCATATTATATAGTATAAAAGGAGCTTATTCAGTCCATCATGCCTTCTCCACTAACTACGAAAGTTATGAATTAGTTTCTTTTCCTTACTCTTCTCCGATAATTTAAAATGTGGTACATTAGATCAAATTAAATTAATTAAATTCATATAGTTAAACTCTTCACAAAGAGCAGATTCAATCTGATTGTTTTATCATATACACAAACGAGAATCATTTTGTGTTATGTTGTACATTGAAACTAGACACAAGGGTTAAACAATTTGAGATATAATTATGAATGGCCAGTTTTGATGGAAACAAAATAAAATGAGTGATGTTACACTTTTTCTTGGTGTCCTTACGTCTATGTAGAGCAGTGCATGCCTACGCTGGCTGAAAATACCCATATTTAGTAATGCAGTTTCACTTAATATGTTTTTGGTGCTGTGAATGTTCTAACACCTTTCAATGAAATGTGCATCAATTCACCTCAGCGAAGAAGCATGCATTACATTCTCGAGTGCCAACAAATGGTACCTTTGTCAGATTTATTGAGCTGGTGCAAAGGCAAAAAACAATCTTTCATAATGAGTAAGCCAGCATTACTCTGTTAATTGAACAATACATACTTTGTCATATTTATTGCCTGTGTATAGGGATACTCCTTTAATAGTCTGCGTGTCACTAGATCTGACAATTGCCTCTGGCTTCAGACTGCTAGAATGTTGGTCTCAAATTCTGTATTAGGATCCAAATTGTATTCATGTGCCAAAGGGGTTCTGTATGTGACTGAGATCAATATGAATGGTGCACCATTAAGTCATGAGATACTGTATGCTTCCATTATGTCAGTCATCACTGATGCCCCAACGTATACCTGTGTTTTGTCTGTGACCTGCATAAGCAACTTCTGGATGTCTTACACTAGGTTGCACGCAATAACATTACTCCAAATCCAATAATTGGAATAACTGATTTTGGCAATTACGGGATTTCCTGATTAAATTGACTTTGGAAGAATGAAAAGTATTACAGAACTCAAGGTACATGTAGAAACAATACTTTCGTTTTATGATTTTTCCTGAGCAACACACGGTCACATCTGTTTACATAGTAAATAACCAGTTTGCTGTTTCTGCATATTGTTTGTGTAAACAGTTGATTGTTAAGATTCTGATACCCATCAATAATAGAAACATTTTCCATATTGCATCAGTTAAACAGTATGCCACCCATCATGTTATTGTATTTAAATATTAGGTGATGTATGTGTCTTTTCTAATTTTATTTCAGTCATCTCAAGTTGGACACAGCAAGTGTTAGGTATGATATTAAGTTCTTTCTATTGCCATGATATTGTGCCTCACTTCATCTTGAGAGAAACATACCCTTTCATAACTATGTAGCACTTTCATTTCTCTTGCTTTCACTCTTTTTAGACATCTCTGAGTCAGATTGCTGACTAAGTGCCAATTAGTGTCAAATTTGAGAGAAGTTTTGTGCAGTCGACTTATGTCCCCTGGGAGCTGGATTAAAGCCACATGAATTCCCTTTTCCGTGAACCCTAGTCATCCTCCATATCTGAAAAGATCGCAACCTAACTCCCGCAGGGTAATCTTCTCTCATTCGAACACATTGTGCCAGTAAAGTTCTACAAGGCAGCATTTTATTTTCCTTTAGGCAGCTAGAATTAAGTCAGTCTCCAATTTTCTGACTGGCATTGAATTGTCCCATCTCCAACCACTCCTTCACAGTGAGTCAAAATTGTAAGCAACAAAGGAAAAGCCAGACAATAGGTAAAAAGTCACATGCAATGTAAAAGTGTACCTGCAGCCTAGAAGGTTAGCCATCAGAGCACTCATTGTTATTTCAGACATGGGGATAATGAAACTGTGTGCATTGAGCTTAGTTTAGGTTAACTTCAATCTCGTTTCCAGCTTGGCTCCAGAGCTGGACAAAACCACGTCTCAAATCTGCTGGACTCAGTCACGATGGGATTTTGATAGATTTAGGTAGTGTGTTGTCAGAGATCATGCATTCAAACTAGGATGTAAGAAAAGTTGATATGCTGCACTATCCACCACCACTGTTACTTGACTAACCAACTAAGTAACAACAACAATATTGTTGGCATTCTATCTGAAAGGTCATTGTCCCAAAAGATCACATGTGTTTCTCTTCCACTGATCCTGAGTATCTGAGTATTTCTAGTATCTTTTTCCCCAAATGTAATTTTTGCTACAACTCAGATGTAGTTAGCTTGATAGTTCCTGTATCAAATTCAACAATAATTTCTTCCTTAGTTCTTTCTTTATTCAATTTTCATCCTGCATTAAGAAAACATTGGATTTTGTGATTCTGCTTTTATAGCTAGTCAGAGCCTGCAAATTCTACACTTCTTGAGTTTTAACAGTGATAGATGATTCTGCAATTTTAAGTCTTGGGTCCAGAGTATTGAGTTTCCATTTGTCTGAAGGCATCAGTAATGCACCTGAAAACCATTGTTATATCTTTGACAGAATGCAGGTATCTAGCTGATGGAAGATGAATGGAGCAGAGTATGCACAGAGCATTAATTTGAAAGAGATTAAGAAGTCCCTCCTAGCCCCATGAGCACCGCAGCAATTTAAATAGGGCTTTATCTAAACTAGTGCTTAGTCAGATTGACTCAAAATAGGTTGAATATTCATCAAAAGCAAATTCAGTACTAATTTGGTCTATGTTTATGACTTGGTCTCAAAAATAGTAATTTTTTTAAGGTTGCAGTGTCCTCACATACAATAAAAAATGTAGTTTACCTATCCAAAAACGTTTGGGTTACAGAGTTTATTTTTGAAATATTACATTTACTTTTCATTGGTGGAGACAATTATTTGCAGATACAGCAACAGTAACTCAGACCTTTGGCAATCGTGGTTATATCAAGACTGCAATGAGAGTTCATCCATTGAAACCACGTGTGCACAGAAGTTTGGTTGCAAAGATCTAAGATGCCCAAGATGGGCAGGACAAATTGTAACTTTGAATTAGTGGAGAGTTGAATCAATTTGTGGGCCTTGATTTTGCTGTATAATGAAGCTGGCAGCAGGAATACTTGAGCAGGCTGGGCATATACCCAACGTAGTTTAGAAGAAGGAGAGATGATTCTTTTGAAACATATAGGATCTTAAGAGGTCACAACAGGTGAGTGCAGAGAAAATGTTTCCTTTGTGGGGGTATTTAGAACTAGGAGCCAGAGTTTAAGATTTTGCAGTCGCACATTTAAGGGAGATGAGAATTTATTTTTCAGTCTCTGAGAGTTATTAGTCAGTGGCATTCTCTTCCCCAGAGTGCTGAGTCATTTATACATTCAAGGTTGAGTTCAACAGATTTTTGATCATCAAAGGGAAGCAAGGATTATATCAAATAGATATGAAAGTGAAGATGAAACCACATCCAGATCATGCATGATCTTATGGATTGAGGAATGAAATGGGACACCTACAAATTCTTGAGCACTCATTGTTATTATACAAAACTGGCAACAGACTCTGGTGTCTGAGAAGTACAGGTAAATAAGGAAATGCAGAAGTTACTGTCGTAGATACCCCAGCCCCTCCACAGGGCGTGCCTGTTACAGGGCAGGGATTCCACGGCTTACAGTCTAGGCACCAACAATGAAATGATGAGAAATCAGGTATTTCAAAATGAGAACGGTCAGCTTTTACCTTGGACATTGACAGGGAGAGAGATGGAGTCAGGAAAGAGAGTTTGTGGAAATTGTGGATCGAAGATGATGGCTAAACAAATAATGCAAATAGCAGAAGCATTGGCGAGTATCTTAAATGTGACAAACCTCAAAAAAATAAAAGTGGAACGCCATGTGGAGTATATTTTTGAGAAGAGAAAATTGAAATTGGATAGTAATTGAAGTTGGTGCATAATTTTCTAGCCACAAGTTACAGCTTATTCACTATCCTCCCAGAGATGATATTGCACTTTCAGCCTGCTCACTAAAACTACAAGTTACAAACAGCGGAATGAACTTCTCCCCTCAGGCCTCATCAACACTATCTGCATGATCTTCCTGGTTTTGGCCTCACTTCTACAATCAGCTCACTTCAGTGAAGTCTTCAAATTGGGCTAATGCCCTGCAAATCTTGGGGACAGAGCTGATGACAACTCCAGTGATATCTGGGCAGGTAAGTGACTGCACCTTTGACTCCAAATGATTGTTATTTTAAGTAAAAAAAATGCTCAAAACTATGGCTGTCAGCTACAGGAAGCTATTGAAGATAATTGAATGGAGCAGCCTTCAGCTACATGGAAACACAATTTTTTTAAAAACCATTAGGCCCCTCCTTTACCTATTCAAGGAGTCTAATAGTGGTTTTAGGGGATGCAGAGTAGAAAACTGATACAAATTATACCAATTTAGCTGTGGGATTTCTCATATCCAGTCCACACATGTATTGATCACGATGTTTAATCTAGAGGTAGGTGCCTAAAACTGTCATTAGTTCCTTGAATGTGAAATGAGAGCCCTACAAGCTGTGGAAAGCCTTTTTTTTGTTACATGGACTAATTTTTGAAAGGAAAACTTTACAATCGTAAGACCCGATATTCAAAAGTTTACCACACATTTAAACCTATCTGGACTTAGCAGTAGGCCCATTATCTCCTCATGTTAGGAACAGACCATAGAATATCACTGATAAATTAGCATTTGTTATACACATTTTAAGTGGTCACAATCAGTGAATCTACTATCCTCGGACAAAATAGAGAAGATTGGTAATTTGCTTCAATAATAATGCCTATCTGCTTTGTAGTACATGACTGGAGTTGGGTTAAGTATGAATTTTATTTGTTGCAATTCACAATGACTCTAATAATAAACTTTGCAAATAAATCGCATTTCCTTTTTTGTTTACTGAGCAAATAAACTTTGTCTGCTGAAACATAATTTGGCTACAAGTATCGCCGCATGGCTGAGTCATTGACTAACATAATGGTGTCAACAGATGATCAGTTCATTTTTGCCTTGAAAATAACACACTGTACACTAGTTTCTACTCAAGTCTATTAAAGTGTAAAAATTAATGTGTGCAGCGACATGCCAATGACCTCAATCTGCAAGAGCTAGGTAGCACTCTGGGATGCTATCTGTGAGGCTGAATAGCATTTCCATTTGACATCAATGGGAAATCAACATATGGCTGCAAGGCAATTTTATGCAAGTGAGTGTTTTTTTTTCCTTATATTCTTCATTACGTAGTGGATTAATATCTTGGAACTGCCTCCCTAACAGGATATGGGTGCCCTTACACCAATTGGACTGCAGTGGTTCAAAAAGGCATGTCACCACCACCTTCTCAAAGGCAACTAAGGATGGGCAATAAATGCTGGCCAGCCAGTGATGGCCACATCCCATGATTGGCTATGAATAAAATTTAGGATGGTTAAATATTTTTTAGTGAGAAAGAATATAGCTAAACAATGATAGCGAAATCAGGCATATCATTAATAACCAAAAGCACAAAGGGCCCACCGAAACATCCACGTGGATATTGTCCCCTCCTTTCAATTGCTCAGTAGAAGATTGTTACTTCCTTTAGATCTGTCAACTTGCAGTTTTTGCTTGTGTGCCTGAACAGCATCCTCTAAATCTGACATGCCCGTATCATTCTTTATTGATCTTGTTCTTCTATCTTTGAAAAACAGACATTTGTAACAAAAAAGGAAAGGAATTAAATGAACCATTTAATTAGTATTAGAACCAACAATAATTAATGCCTTTTCCTATCCTACTCCAAGCTGTGCTCTAAAATCTATTAAGGTTTTAGCTTTTTTTGTCTGAAAAGTCCTTAAATTAGAGGCTTTAAGCAGATCAAAATCTTTCACCAGCCGCACAAACAGCCCCAGGTAACGGAGTGTTGTGGTCCTGTGAGGGTTATCAAACCAAGGCCGGTCCTTTCAGGCAAAGTAAAGCCTTCCACTGGGAAGCAGCTTCAAGTAGCTTGTTCCACGAGTCTTCTGGATTATCTCCACAATACCAACTCCTATCATCTGGCTTTAAACTTCAGCCCCTGTGGCAAATCACATACAAAATTCTTTTATTTTGTATTCGCTTGCTTGGCCTCACTCTTACGTGTTCCCAGCAGCCCCCGACATGGCCTGCATCCCACTGCATAGCACCAGGCTGGATTAATGCTGCAAGCCAATAGCTGGGGGTCAGGATTAAGAACCAGGCCTTGTCTTACTCCCCATAATTAAGGTTTTTTTTTAGAAAAAATAGAAACCCCTGAAAAATTCATTAAAAAAAGAATGTCTTTAACATCAGACACTGCCTTGGGTGATGGAAGCAGAAAAGATAAAAAAGAAAAGAAACTGAATTGTGGTTGCCAGAATTCCCAGGAGATCAGGCTTTGAGTAATATTTTTAAACTAATTAAAACTAGACATACTTTATTCATGCAATGAACACAAACATACACCATAACATGGGGAGAGCCAAACATAAATTTTTACATCAAATAGACAAGAAAGGTTGTTCAAAATTTGTGTTTGAAGAATTGCCAAATAAAAAAAACTGTTGCATTTTTGCATTCTTGCTGCATTGCCTTAAACCTTGTTTCTAGTCTAGATTTCATTCTTTGCTTGCTGTTATTCACTTGGGGTATTAGTTGTAGCATTTGCAATGTGAACTGTACAGAGTTTTTAAATACGTAGTCAAGTAGGATTTAGAATTGTTCTGAGTCCAAGTGAGTTAATAAATTTGGTTTGCATTGAGACCTGCATTGAGTTGATAGAAATACTGAGTACGCAATTTACGAGTCATATATCTCTTTCAATTATCAAAGCATTACTTTTTATTCTGTTTTATAACAAAACAGAAATGTTACGCCAATAAAAATAGCCGCACTTTGCAATATTTTCATCAATGTTATCTTTCCCTTCATATTCACCATCATGAGAAGAAATAGCACTTTTTTCACATAAAAATGAATGCACAATAAAACATTTATGAAAAAAAATCAGAAAACACAAAGAAAACGTATAATAGCCTGGTTACGACAATAGAAAAGGGAGTCTTTGGAGCAACAAGTTTGGAGTTATACAGCAGGACCATGCAGAATGCCCAGCACAGCTGACTCCATGGGAATTACCTGGGAAATTTCTGATGAACAATTCCCCTGCATCTGGAACCTTCTGAAAGAGCTCATTAAAGTCCAAGAATTTGGAGGAGTTTGACTCACTTCAGCCAAATAGTTATAATGAAAAGTTAGAGGATCTAAAACAGCCTCTAGCACTTGGGTAACAATTAAACCGACCCCTCAACTCACCCCTGAATCCCCCAACTACACCAAATTCAATTAGGTTACTTTTCATTCTTCCAAACTCAATAGGTACAGGGTTTTCGCTTATAAGATAACCCCCATCCCAGGAATCAGCTGAGTGAATCTTCTCTGAACTGCCACCACTGCATTTACATTCCTTCCTAATTATAGAGACCAAGACTGCACACAGTGTACTCCTGAGATCCCCAGACATCCTGGCCACCCGTCCTGACACCGTCCAGAACTGAGCATACCCGCACCCCCACCATTCACCATCCCGGACCTGACCGGCTTGACCTGACACCTAATTTCTCCCCAGCCCACCAGCACTCCCTCTCCACCAAACCAACCATCCTCCCACCTGTCAGATCTGAGACACTCCCCCAACAACCTTATCCAACTCCCACAATTCACAATGTACCTTAATCACTCACTGATATACCTATTAACCTGGCATTGTACCCACTTGGCACACTAACCTCCCACCCACTTGGCACCCTAACCCTAAAACAACTGCCATCCTGACCCTACACTTGCCTTATATACTTGCTCTTTCACAGGAAAGGCTGGCTGTGATGCTGGACATTTGAAATCACAGAGCACAGCACCCCGACTGCTTCAAAAGGTGTTATGGTTTCTACAATGATCAAAAACATCTAAAAGTAAGTGGGTAGTTTTTAACAACAACAAAAACAGAAGTTGCTGGAAAAGCTCAACAGGTCTGGCAACATCCATGAAGAAAAAATTAGAGTTAACATTTCAGGTCCGGTGATATTTTCTTCACAGATACTGCCAGACATGCTGGGCTTTTCCAGCAACTTCTGTTTTTGTTCCTGATTCAAAGCATCCACAGTTCTTTTGGTTTTTATTGGGTAGTTTTTAAATCTGATCAGGGTTGGAAATAAGGTTTCCAAACCTGACTGGAATATCTGAGCAAATGAAAGGGACTGATAAAATTCAACATTGCTGCTAATCTTTGAAGGTCATATGTGGTAAGACATTTCTGATGTACGAGATTGTTTTAGAAAACCTTAAAGAGGGAATAAGGTTTAGAAACTAGTCACTATTTGCTGTCATGCTGGCCTCTTTGCCCCTGACCTCCTGCAATGTTTCAATGAAGCTCAAACAGCATCTCACTTCTTGACGAGGCACTAAAAATGATAAAACTAAAATTTGATAAAAATCCAGAACTGAGAGCCTAATGATGACCGTGGATCCATTGTCAATTGTTGGAAAAAAAACCCATCTGGTTCACTAATGTCCTTTAGGAAAGGAAACTGCCATCCTTACCTGGGCTGACCTACATATAATTCCAGAACCACAGCAATGTGGTTGACCATTAAATGCCCTCTGGGCAATTAGGGATGAGCAATAAATGCTGGTCCAGCCATTAATGCCATTATCCCATGAATGAATAAAACAAAACTCTACAGCCCTCCTATCCAACATGGATTAGTGTTTTTTATCCCTTAATTCCAAAATGTGTGTTTTTTTAAAAGACCCTTTACAACCGCAATAAATGCAGGGATAAAAAACTTTGGTGTATGATCAATAGGATACAAAACCTAAAGGCTTCAAGGAATCTTTGAATAGAGTGGATGCTGATCTCTTGTATCTACAACAATGATTGGGGGATGGGGTGGGGGGTGGGGTTGATGGATCAATAGTAAATCATTACGTGCAGATTATGTCCCAAACTGCAGACAACAAGGAAAGCCAGCACAAAAGCAGTGTCAACTCCACTGCAGTGGACCAGTGGGACTGAATGCTGTTATGCTTACCAATCTGGGTTTTAGCATTAGTGTGCTGTGAATGTCACAGTCGATGCACTGTTCCTCAGTTACTCCTGTGTTGAAAGTGAAGAAAAGGTCTCTCTCAGTCTGAGTGCTATAAAACAGTCAAAAAGAAAACAAGACAACAGAGGTCTCTGTCATCCTGAATGCTGGAATTCAAAAAGCACCAGAAGTATAGAATCTCAACCAATCTTCAAAAGGACCATCAAGTTAACTGCCCACCTACATGAGTCTATATTACTGGGAACCTTTACTTCGATGGTCACAACATTCAACCATCCACTCTTCAGGAACAATTCAGAGATTGATCTGGATAACCTTTTGGCTTTACTCCTAGCTTTACTTCTTTCTTTTTGCAATTGCCACATTGTTTTAATCAATATACAAGCGTGGTGCAGTATTAATTCTTTTCATATTTAATTGTGAATTCATTCACATTTCATTAACATAAGCCTGGTTAAATTGGTTCCTTTTAAAACAAGTATTTATTTCGATCTAGGAGAAAGGTATCCAATGGGAAGGAATCCTTTGAGATTATCTTATTGCAACCAAGCAATGGAATGAATAAAAAGGAGAACAAATTCATCCCTTCTCACCTGGAAACTCAATAGTTGGGGTATCATGTCTGGAACGTAAATGAATTAGGGAACCTTGCCAGGGTATATTTGTAACACAAGTCTCATTCTGATGCTCCCATTCTGTTTTTTTTATATATTACTGCTGTTCCTCTTTTGTGTCTTTTGGTTTACTTTTTTGATTTTGAATAGTAGCAGTTCACGATGCTTCCATTCACACTCCCTCTAGACATAACTTTTGCTTCTTCACTTGCCCCATTGCGAGTCTGTTTGCCCGTGCACCATTAACTCTTTTGTCTTTTGATTTATCCTGATCTATTGCAGAACTTCCATTTTCTATTTTTTAACTATTTTCTTACGCATTCACTCGGTCAAAACTTATTACATCTCTGACTTGGTCCTGCTCTGATGGAGAGTGTAGTGGAGTCTGGTGAGCATTCTCTAAAGGAACAGGACCCTTGACCTCAACAAACTTTTGTCAGTCAGCACGAACATATGGCAGGGGCCCTACAGATGGCTGAGGTTGGTGCCTCCTGCAGCTTTTGTGGTCCTCATCCTTTATATATTTTATATTCACAAAATTCTGCCTCTCCACCTTCCCACAGCTGCTGCCAGACTTGCTGAGCATTTCCAGCATTTTGTACAGGTCCTGAATGAGCATCTAGCAGAGACTACCTAACCACAAATTGAACCAAGGGTGTGAAATTGGAGTTTGTTAAAAGAACAAGGGGCAGCCTGTTTTGAAAGCTGCTTGATTTTCAAAAGTGAACTACCGACTTACCTGTTAATCTTCTCAGCTCCAGTGAAAATATCTTTATCTCTGCAAGTCTTTCATCATTACTGCAACCCGACACACTTGAGAATGCCCTAGTGAATTAACACAGTATCTTTTCCATAATAATAAACCAATACAAGATTTTAAACCATCAAACATATGAAAACTAGATTAGACTTTATAGTGAGTGTACAAAACTTGATTGTGTATAAAACTATGACCTTAATAAAGCCCAGTATAATTTGAACATTACCTCATTTCTTTTTAATGGCTGTCTCTAAATATAAAATCCAAAGTTCTATTTTTTATGAGCTTAGCTAACTACACTGTCTCCATCAATGATTTGTATGTTAACACATCAAGGCAGCTCTATTTCATTTCAAATCTTACCTTTGAGGGGCAGTTACCTCTGCTATTCTCACTTCTGCTTTACTTTTTTTCACTGGACTTCATCTGCCATCTATCTGCCCAACCAATCAGTGTTTGTATTCTCTCCTGCAGATTTTCACAGTCCTGGTTACAAAACTAATTTGGGGTAAAAAATTTAATTTGAAATCGACTTTTCAATCCCTAAGCCCCTGTGTCCAGCAAATAAGGGTGAATAGAACACATCACCCTGCACAATGTCACTCACCCCATCTTTCCAATTAAGTAAATATTCCATCAAGGCTCACACCTGCAGAGTTAAAACTTCAATAACATATCAGATGACATTGGTGAAGCTGTACACCGGGGGAAAAAAAGATCAGTAATTACAGAAGTGGTGAGAAAAAGGGCAAAAAATAGAAAAATAGAGTGAGAATTTCTATCAGAGATAAAAGGTACTGCAGATGCTGGAGAATCCGAGATAACAAGCATGGGGCTGGATGAACACAGCAGGTCAAGCAGCATCATAGGAGCAGGAAAACTTGACGTTTCGGGCCTAGACCCTTCATCGGAAAATTGGGAATTTCTATGCTGACATATAATTAAATTCTGTACATTCTTGATGGTATACATCTGTTTATATGCAATTTATATCTGCTGCTTACATCAATTGCACACATTGTTAACATGATTGCTTGAAAAACTGACATCGGCAGTTTCACTTTTGTCATCTAATTGATGTCAGCAGGCAACAGAGCAGATGGACTATTGCAAACCGATGTCCCAAAGCACAGACAGGGTTCAGCTCAAGCACTCATTCTAATGAGTTAAAGGGTTCTCAATGTGTTTTTAATTAACAACCAAATACAATAATAAAATATATATCGACCTGAATGCTGTGTTACCTGGGTTACTGTCCCATTGTTTTACAGTATTGCATTGCTCTTGTGAATATTTTACTACTGTGCTTCTCAATTAAAGTCACTGTGAATATATGTATATCCTTCTACATATAGAGAGAGAAAAGGCTAAATCTCCCACTTTGCTTAATGCCCTAATTTTGAAGCCTGGAGAATCCAGTTACCTGGAATGTCAATTCCTAACACATAGGGTAAACACTCCTGACCTACCTGTAGGTTCTCCTGAGATTGCAACGCCCAATCTGGGTCGAAGCCACTGGTCAGCTTAGTGTGGTTGGTCCTCCACTACCATTGAGCCAATGATGTGGCACTTAAAATGCTTCGGACTTCACATCAGCCTCAGCAGTGCTTGAGTGGTCACTGAATTCAAATTTTTCCTATGCAAGTTTGCAGAGAATAGGCAACGTTTTGATGAGACCAAACGTGAAAGAATATTTTTGGGTATGCTAACCAGAAACAAAAAGTGTTAGGTGTGCATGAAAAAGTTCCAAACAGACACATTAAAAGGTATTGCAATTATAAAGGAGTTTCAAAGAGTAAGAGGTGACTTGATTAAAACATTTAAGATCCTGAGCAGTCTTGAAAGGGTGCAAGTGGAAAGGATATTCCTCCTTGTAGGAGAATTTAGAACTCAAGATCACTGATTGGGTCATCCAATCAGGACAGAGACAAGTGGATATTTTTTCTCACAGACCGGTGTGAACTTGCTTCCTCAAAAGATAGTGAAAGCAGAGTCCTAGAATATTTTTAGGTTAGTGGGAGATAGATTCTTGATAAGTAAGGGGGTGAAATATTCCTGGGGTAGATGGGAATGTTGAGCAAACAGATCAGCCATGATCTTATTGAATAGTGGAGAAGGCTCAGTAGGCTACTCCTCCTAATTTGAATGTTTGTGTCTAAATAATAGTTAGAGAAGCTTAAGGCTCAAAATAAATGTGATGGGGATTTGATAAGATATGGAAGGTGTTAAGTATTAAAACAAAGTAGAGTAATTCCAGAATACTATTAAAAATAATTTAATATTAGAGAAACAAACGCCTTAAATCTAAATAATGAAAAGTTAACATAAAATAGAAAATAAGAATTTAGTTCCTTACATATTTAGAATAACTGACATATAAAGTAATACATTAGAGGCACTCAACAGATAGTTGACTATGCTATAGAAGTGAAGGTGCAAAATGACTAAGTTTTGATGGTCTGATTGACCTTTTCTGCTGCTTGAACATACAATTATCAACAGTTAGAGGATTGGTTAATACATCAATTTCTTTGCCGAAGGTCAGTCTTGTCCTTTTAAAGGATTTTTATCCTTTCATGCTTCTTGAGCTTTCCCACAAAAACCATCTGCAGCAAACAGCATAAGTGGCAACTACCCTGTTTGAAAGGTCTGTAAGATATAGGAGCAGAATTAGGCCATACAGTCGGTCACATCTGCTCTACCATTCGATCGTAGCTGATGTGTTTGTCGATCCAACCCTCTTGCCTTCTCCCCATAACTTTTGTTCCACCTGTCAATCAAGAACCTATCTATTTCTGTCTAAATACACTCAATGACTTGGCCTCCACAGCCTTCTGTGGCAATGATTTCCACAGATTCACCACCCTCTGGCTGAAGAAATCCTTCTCATTTCAGTTCTAAAGAGTAGCTCCTTCAATCTGAGGCTGTCCCCTTGGGCCTAGTCTATCCCACTAGGGGAAACATCTTTTCCACATACACTCTATCAAAGCCTTTCAGTATTCTATAACTTTCAATCAGAAACCCCCCATCCTTCTAAACTCCAAGTACAGATCCAGGTTCATCAACCACTCCTCCTATGACAAGTCTTTCATACCTGGGAACATTCTTGTAAACCTCCTTTGGAGCACTACAAATACCAGCACATCCTTCCTTATGTAAGGGGCCCAAAACTGCTCACTATATTTTAAATGTGGTCTGACCAGAGCCTTATGCAGCCTCAGCAGTACATTTCTGCTCTTGTATTCTAGATCTCTTGAAATGAATGCTAAGATTGCATTTGCTTTCCTAACTGCCAACTGAAAACTGCATGTTAACCTGAAGAGAATCCTGAACTAGTGCTCTCATACTCCTTTGTGCTTCAGATTTCCAAAACCGTTCCTCGGTTAGAAAATAGTCTTTCCCTCTCTTATTCTTTCCAAAATGCATAACCCCACATTATCACAATGTAATCCATTTGCCACTCCTAGCCTGTCCAAGTCCTTCTGCAGCCTTCCCATTTCCTCAACACTATCATTCCCTCCATCTATCTTTGTGTCATCTGCAAACTTAGCAACAACGCCCTCTGTTCCTTCATCCTAATTGTTACTGTATAACATGAATAGTTGTGACCCCAATACAGTCCCTTGCATAAGCCAACAGTCTCCAGCTGTCATCTTGAAAAAGACTCCTTTATCCTTACTCTCTGCCTTCTGCCAGTCAGCCAAAACTCTATCCATGCCAATATCTTGCCCCTAACACCATAGGCTCTTATCATATTTAACAGCGTCTCAAGTGGCACATAGTCAAAAGGCTTCCAGAAATCCAAATAGGTCACGTCCGTTGGCTCTCTTTGTCAAACTTGCTTGTTAGCTCCTCAAAGAATTCAAACAGATTTGTCAGACATGGCATCCCCTTGACGAAGCCATACTGACCTGGCTCTATTATGCTTTATGCACTTCCAAGCATTCTGCAATCGCATTCTTAACTATGGACTCTAAAATCTTACCAACAACTGAGATCAAGCTAAATAGCCTGTCGTTTTCTGTTTCCTGCCTCCCTCCCTTCTTAAACAGGGGTGTTACATTTGTCATTTTCCAGTCTTCTGGCATCCTTCCTGACTCCAGTGATTCCTGAAAGATCACTAACCAATGCCTCCACAATTTCCTCAGCTATCTCCTTCAGAAACCTGGGATGTAATCCATCTGGTTCGAACGATTTATTCAACTTCAGACCTTTCAGCTTCCCAGCACCTTCTCTTTAACAACAGCCACTATGCTTACCTCTGACCCCTGACTCTATTGAAGTTCTGGCATGCTGCTGGTGCCTTTCACTGTGAAAACTAATGTAAAATATCTGTTCAGTTACTGCACCATTTCTTTGCTCCCCATTACCATTTTGCCAACTTCATTTTCCAGTGTCCAATGTCCACTGTTGCCTCTCTGTTACCTTTTGGATATCTAAAAAACACTCTTACACTCTTCTTTTATATTACTAACTAGCCAGCTCTCATATTTCATCTCCCACTCCTTTCCTTTTTTGTTTAGTTGGTTTTTAAAGGTTTCCCAATGCTTTGGCTTTCCTCCAACCTTCATCATATTGTATGCTTTATCTTTTTCTTTGATGCTGTCCCTGACTTCCCTTGTCAGCCACGGTTGCCTCCCGTTAGTATGTTTCTTCTTCCTTGGGATCAATTTCTTCTGTGATTCCTGAATTATCCCCAGAAACCCCCACCGTTGCTGCTCCACTGTCTTCCTTGCTAGGCTCCTCTTCCAATCAACTCTGGCCAGCTCCTCCCATTCATCTTTGGAGTTAATTCAATTGTAATACCATTAAATCTGATTCCAGCTTCTCCTTCTCAAATTAAAGGGTGAATTCTATCGTACATATTCACTGTCCCCTAGGGGTTCCTTCCCCTTAAGCTCCCTAATCAAGTCTGCCTCATTACACATCACCACATCCAGAATTACCCGCTCCCTAGTGGACTCTACAACAAGCTGCTCCAAAAATGCATCTCATAGACATTCCAAGAATTCCTTTTCTTGAGATCAGCTACCAACTTGATTTTCCCAGTCTGCCTCCATATTGAAGTCTACCATGATTGTTGTAAGAATGCCTTTCTCACATGCCTTTTCTAACTCCTGATTTATTTCCTTCCCCGCATCCTAAATATTGCTAGAAGGCCTGCACACAACTCCCGTCAGTGTCTTTTTCCCTTTGCAGTTTCTCAACTCTACCCACACAGATTCTACACTTTCTGACTCTGTGTCACTTCTTGCTATCAATTTAATTTCATTTCTCACTAACAAGGCAAACCCATCCCCTCTGCCCATCTGCCTGTCATTTCAATAGAACGTGTATCCTTGGATATTTAGTTTCCCAGCCCTGATCCCTTGCAGCTATGTTTCTGTGATACCCACAACATCGAATCTGCCGTTTTCAATCTATGCTACAAGCTCATTTACCTTGTTTTGTATACTGTTTGCATCTAAGTACAGCACACTCAGTCCTGTGTTGCCTGCCACCGCCCCCTACCAATTCTCATATTTTTCCCCTTATCTGCTGTGCCTGAAGTTAAATTCCTGACTCTTTCCATACTCTCTGTTCTATTACTTTGTCTGGAAACTTTTAACAGCCTTTGTTGAGCCCTACCACACTCTTAATTTTTCCATCATTTTCCATGCATCTGACGGTCCCCTCCAAGATTTATTTTTACAAATTTCCATGGATTAGCTGGTTAGGAAACGTGAAGTTTCAATTGAGTGCTATCACATGTTATCAGAACAATGGGAAACCTGTGAGTGCACATCTCCTTACTTTGTACTTAAATTGTTCCCAAAGAGTAATTTGTTTACTTCTGTTTCATATCAATACTGCCTTGAAATCCAAGGTTTAAAATGAAGCTTATTAAATGAAGTGTTAACTCTGTTTCTCTGCCTAAACATACTAATTGACATACTGAGCATTTCCCACGTTTTCTGTTTTTATTTCTTTATAATACATGTTCCCTGCAATAGAAACAAATGACAACATCAACTTTCACACCATACATGGATAAAAATTGGCAAAATTCCAAACGAACAGAAATATAAAAAAAATTCAGATTTGTGAGACATTTTCATGTGGGAATTAGCAGCAGAGAAGCAGAGCTATAATGACAGCCTGTACTGGGACATGAAATAGATAAAATTATGAAAATCTAGCAATCTTGAAGTTATGAACATCTATTAAGTCTAGGGAAGAGAGGGCATTATTATCTGAGCTATGTGCTCCCGCAGATGCTCAGACCTTGCCACAATCCTGCAGAGAAGGTTATTTATCCTCAAAATTGGATTCATGTACCTTGACACCTTAAACCCCTGTGTCATCATCATCATGCAAATGAAATCCATGCATCCTGATTATTCCCAAGATGGGAAAATATAGTTAGCATTTTCTGTTTATACCCTGAAGGAAGTTGAGCGGATTAAAACAAAAAAAAAATCCCTTTAAATCAGGTTCACATTCTGCCTAACCTGGTGCTCTTCTTAAAGGCAATGTCACTAGTGCTTCCAAGAAGTGGAACAAATTCCATTAACTTATTGTTTTATTTCTTCTTCCTTTTTTCCCTGAATGAAATTACTTATGTCCACTGGACTCCCTTCAGCTGTGAGAGGCAACAGTTTAATTAGGCTATTTCACAGATGTTGTTTGAGACAAGAGGATTGGATCTTGGGAAATGTAACAAGATAAGAGTTAAATCAAGAAGAAAGATTGATGCTGTTTTTTGACGTTATGCAAATTCAGAAATCTGAGAATACCTAAAATACATTGCAGAATAAAAGAATCGTAGGGTTCAGAAAAGACCATTCGGGCCATCATTTTGATACCACTTCATTGTAAAAGCTAACAAATTAATGCTAATTCCATAATATTTCCCGCTCTTTTTTCCTTTTCAAGTACCATTTTGGAAATTACTCTTGAAACTGCTTTCAATCCTCTTTCAAGCATTCATTCTAAATCATAACAAATTGTTGCATAAATGAATCTTTTCATTCCCTGCTTGCGAGATTATGTGTAGCAAATTTCCTAAGGTTAATTTCCCTGTCAGTGTAACTAGTTATGGGTTCAAGTATTTTCTTAAATACCCACCAAATTCCTGTCATATCAGGCTTTATTTTATTCCCACATTGAAAAGTAACAGCAAAACAATTGGATTTATTTTTGAAGATAACTTTCCATTCAACAAATTAGCCTAGGCTTATGGACTCAATTTTGAAGACTGCTTCCAACCCCTTGTCTTATTTAGAAAACATAAACCAAGGACAAATGTTCATGATTGCAGAGGTGATGCGACGCTTACCTTTTGAAGTCCTCGCTTCTCAGTTGTCATGTGCTCCAATCACTCTATCTGAAACAGCAATTCACCTGTACGTCTTATGATTTACTATGCTGTATTCACCGCTCGTGGTGTAGTCTCCAATACACTGGGAAGGCCAAACACACATTGCAGGATTGAGTTGCTGAACATCTCCATTCAGTCCACAACCATGAGGTTTTGCATGCTTGCTATTTTGGTTTTCCATGTTGGTGCCACTTTATCTCCTACCCTGTTTTAGCTAAGCTCATCAGAAGTTTAAGGAACTGCACCAAATCTTTCTGTTAGAGACATTACCGCTGTCCAGGCGCAACATTGAGATCAATAATTTCAGAATAGAATGAATGCTCCCATTTTTCAGACAGCAAATGTTGGCAATGATTCAGCTATTCATTTCAGCATTCTTGTTTTCCACCCTGCCAAAGATTTCCCCATTTGTTCTTCCCACCCTTCCATTTGTGGCTCTGAACTTCTCAAATTTGTCACATTTATAACTTTCTCCGGTTTTGATTAACGGTTACTGTGCAAATTTTTGGATAGGTAATCTTTCAGAATTCTAATTTGAATTTTTCTGAACCCCATTCCTAATTATTTCCAGAGGTGTTCTATTTTCTTCACTGCACAACTCTTAGGCCTGTCTTGTATTGTCTCTTCTGCCTCATTCATCTATATTACTTTGCCTAAATTAGCTTCTGCTCCCTCTGTTGCATTTTGACCATTGTCTAATATTCCAGAAATGATTCTGCCCTTATTAGTGATCCTGAGCTGTTAACTGTGTTTCTGTCTCCACAGATGTTGCCTGGTCTATGATTACACCAATTCCTTTGAAATTAATATTTTCATTTATTAATAGGTCATCTTCTGGTTTCTCATTAATCTATCAGTCTTGTAACATATCTATTTTGTTACACTCAGTCTGTTCAGTCTAGAATCTAAAAATCATCAACACGTAATTGAATTATAGAAATCCATCATTCTAATGTGTAACTGTATGTCTTTTATGACACATAATGCACAATTTGATGATCCTATTTTTCTGGTGGGGAAGCCACTCTTGAAGAGTTTGGAGTTCCAACATAGCTGATAAAAGCTCAGCCTTAATTTTCTAATCTCAACTCCATGAAAACATGGTTTTCCAGCTGGGAAACTCTCTCATTTCAATGTTAGATCATTTGAACTCAAGAAGTTGTGCCTGGAGTTAGATATGATTTTGCATCTACAACTCTCATGTTAAGTGAAGAGGATACAGTTGGATCATAATCTGGTAACTGCACCAGAAGCTCATTACTCACTTGTTTCTCAGGGTACCCTGACAATTGTGTCCAAATGATACATCTTTTTGTTGTATGCTACAATCTCCCTGCATTTCTGATATTTCTAACATGTACTTTTTGATAAAATTTCAAATATTTGACTCTCTACTCTTCTCAAAGCTTTACCATATCTAAATTAGCACTGTGCACAGATTTATTCTTGACTAGTGGCACTGTTACAGTTGTCCCTTACATTAGTAGTCACACTATTATGTGACTGATCATAGCAGAGCACTGGAGTGAACTGGGGGTTATTAGGAATATTATTCCCACGACCCTGTGGTTTCTTTGTCACATGTATGTTTGGGTAGAATTTCAGATTTCTGATTTGATTGTTTCTGAATCCCATTCTTAATTATCACCAGAGGGCTTCTATTTTCTTCACTGCACAACTCCTAGGCCTGTCCTGTATTGCTTCTTCTGCTTCATTCACCTCTATTACTTTGCCTAAATTAACTTCTGCTCCCTCTGCTGCTTTACAGCCATTATCTGATATTCCACAAACGACTCTGTGCTTTTAGTGATTCTGATCAATGGAGTTTCT
The DNA here is from genome assembly GCA_024137785.1 of Ginglymostoma cirratum. NCBI lineage: Eukaryota > Metazoa > Chordata > Chondrichthyes > Orectolobiformes > Ginglymostomatidae > Ginglymostoma > Ginglymostoma cirratum. The sequence continues at coordinate 5,352,987 of JAHRHZ010000040.1, forward strand.
TCTGTTATGTACACTTGCAAATAATATTTTCTCTATGTCACAGGTTGTTTCATCTGTTTATTTGCGGAGTCTCACAGACTTATTAGTTGTAATTTCTTGCTTTCTCTTCGGTCAGTCAGCACTTATGATACAACAGAAACACTTTCTGAGATATTGTGCCTATTCTTAGAGAATATATCTTAATTTATCAGAAGTAATTTGTTCTGAATTTATGCTGTTGTTTACATTTTTGATAATCCAAAATTGAATGATAATATTAAAAACAAATAAAGTTATGATAATTGAAATTAGTTACTGTTCTTAAATGCTAATCAGAATTTGATTTTAACCGTAGCTAGATTCACAAAGAAATTGGTGGCAAAAATAACAATTACTCAAGGCTTCAATTGGGACCCAAAGACAACTGATATATATCTTTTGCCAATATAATCTGCAATGGTTTTTAGCTATCACAGGCAACTACCTTAAATAAGTGTTAGCCTGTTGTTAATATATTAATGACAGGCTTAATGCTTGTTTTATGATCTCTCAACAATTTTCTTTAGCAGTGCTTTGCTTACAGGGTAGCATTTTGTTCCTCTACAAGACTAGAGCTAACAGCAGACTCCTAATTCTTCCACGTCTACAGCAAGCTAAATAGACAATATATTTACCATTTGGTGACGAGTGCTTGCCAAGCTGTAGCAAATGCGACAACGCATTCTGTTCTCAGGAATACGTTTTATGCCCGGAAATCAACAAAAATGAATTTCACCCCATGTACTGCAGTTGGGATTTAACTTATGACTTAATTACAGTATTGATGCATCACATTTTAAATGAACAGAACAACGTTTTCACATTTGAAATGATGCCTCATCATGAGAGCTACAGGAACAATATTTTTTATTTACAAAAGTAAAGTACAGATGGCCTATGAAAAATACAATGTTATAAAGCATATTTGTAATGCAAATACATAAGTGAAGAACAAAAGGGGTATTGGTAGAGAATAATATGAGTTTGTGACAATGAAAGGGTTAAGAATGATATGCCATACAAAGCGTACATATTTTCATTATACCAAAAGGACAAGGTTTAGTCCCGCTTTAAGACTTAGAGTCCTTATGTCTTGCGATACATACATTCAAAAGCTTCTCTGTGATTCCTGACACTGGAACACAGGATTAGTTTCTCTCATGTGAAATCTAATATGTTTAATACTTGGGGAGCGATTATGTTTTTGAAGTGCTTTGCAGGATTATGGTGCTGACCCACGGCCTACACTGCCACTCTCTGCACATGCACTGCAATAACTACACTTCTTGAATGAAGCTCATCTTTTCTCATTTCATTAGCAAGCTAGGCAGATCTGCATGTCTCAACACTTGACTTTAGTAGCTTTAATCTTTCTTGGGACCCACATGATCAACTAAATTAATGAACAAGTATTTGTTAGTATGAAGCAGGTAGTTACTTAGGTCAGAGAATAGAATTTCATGGGCATTGCTGAGGTAGCCAAATTAAAAGGACTGTTTTCATTGGCTGAAATATCAACTCAGTTCTGAAGATAAGCCCAAGGTCTGTGAACCCTCATCTTCAGATGCAAGCATCTCACTCAAATCTCCCAGTACTATCATTCCCTCAGTCCCTATCATCCCCTCCATATAACTCTAAGACACTCACCTATCAGTCAACACACAGCAGAACTCATAAACCATGTTATAACATTAGAACGTCATTGAGAAGCTCATAAATCAATCAAGATAAATGAAAAGCACTTGAAAATTCACTAACAGCTCATAATTCTGTCAAAATAAGTAATATCATATTCACTTTTATAGCTGCATTGACAACTATTACAGAGCTGAATACATCTGTAAGTTTGGAATTCAGCCAAGCATTCATAATGAGATTTTATTAAATGATTTTGTCAACAAGATCTCCTGCATTGATTATATTAATATCTTTGAAAACAGCCAGAATCTCAGTCACAGTCAAAGCTTTGTAACAGCCAAAATAAAGACTGAGCTAAATTTCAAAGATCATAAAAGCTTAAATTTTGCAAAAGCCAAGCAAGCAGCTGACCTGAAATTGAAGAAAGCATGAAAACAGAGAGTAAATTTTCATACAATTAAGTGTGGATATCATTCCTGTGCAATGCAAAATGGTAATTTATCTAGTGAATAATGCATTCTAATACACCTAAAAATCTTTCCGCTTTCAAAATACTATTCAATTAATGGTAACTTGCTTTTGAAAAAGAGGCCTACAATCAATTGTTGTATTGAAAAATGTATGACATATATTTCTACATTTCAATATAACATATGAAGCTGGCAACTCCATTTGAACTTTTCCTTCATAGGGTTGCCATTTCCAATCCATTGTGCCATCGTGACACCTCTGAGCTGGTGGGAAATATTTCACCTTCCAAATCAGTCCTGGCTCCTTTAAAATTTTTTGGAAGATCTGAAATATCCATTTTGCCTTGAAGCTGGCAATTTTGGGACATCAGGAATGGGTTTGCAACTCCCGTTTTCTGATTGCTATCTCAGGAATGTGAGCATATATCCTGTAATCAGGTCCCATTTTTGAAGACTATCCAAGAGATTTTGGCATTGTGTGGGAAAGGGAAAATCCAGGCCATAATTTTTACACACAATTTGGTCTTGAATGCATGGGGATCAGAATACTGTTGGCAATGAGAGTCCATACAAATTTCAAGTTCCAGGCTTCATTGTGATTTTCTTCGTGACCTATTAAGTTGATTGTGACAGCAGAAGATCCCCTGCTCACCCAACTAACCTGCATAACAGTCAGTGGATATTTTGTACATCACCTCCTTGTTCTTCAACTTCAGATGTGTCCATTGTCAACCATTCATAACTACTTCAGGGTTTCAGAATTGTTGAGATGCAGAAGGAGGCCATTCAGCCTATTATATCTTCACTGGTTCTCTGAGCATTTTAACTTATTGCGAATCTCCTGCTTTTTCCTCATAAATCTGCACATTGTTCCAGTTGAAATAATCATCCAAAGCCCCCTTGAATGCTTCAATTTAATCTGCCTCCAATACAATTCCAGGCAAAGCATTCCACATTCTAACTACTCAATGGATGAGAAAGTTTTTTGTTACTTTGTATTTTCTTCTTTCACTAATACATCAAATCTGGGTCATTTGTTTCTTTACCTGATCACAATCTGAAACAGTCCCTCTTGATTTTGAATACTTTTATCAAAAGCTTCTTAGCGTTCTTTTCTCCAAGGAGAAGAGTCCCAACTTCTCCAATCTTTCATCGTAACAATCTTCTCATCCTGGGAACTATTCTTGTAAACCTCTTGTGATTCCCCTGCTCTGCATTCAGATCCTTCCTTACGTATGGCATCCAGAACTGTACACAATACTTAAGGTGATGTCGAATACAGTGTCGTATAAATGTTCATCATATCATCCCTGCTCTTGTCATGCTTTTTGAAAACTCAAAATTGAAAATAACTTCTCGGTTACCATTACCAAGACCAAAACCATTGAAAAGCGAGGGACTGGAAAGGTGCAACTGTTGAACAGTTACAAAATGAATGAATCATGCCAGATGCTTGGCTTTCTGGCAGTCTCCTGTATGAATCTGCTGGTCTGATCAACCACTAGCTGAACATTCATTTTGTGCAACTCTTTGCATTTATCAAAAGCTGGTTCTGTAAGGCCCTAATAATAAAAAGAAAGCAGTCAATTCTGGCATGCCACAAAACAGATATTGTTGGCAAGCTTAAGGGTTTGTTGTTTAAGCTGTTTGCATTGATTGAGAATGAGATGCAGTGGTTCATCTACTTGATGTACTAATAGACCACCTATTGTGAGAATATTGTTTTCTTATCACATGAAAAAGAGTTTGGTTGTAGGCCAGAAAATGAAAGACTGTTCTCTCTGTTCAGTTTATGTTTGTCTTTCTGGAGGAAACGAATAATCCTTGGCAACAGAACAGAAATTACCTTTGAATTGGGGCTGTCTGTCTTTACCATGGTTTAGGCATGGTTTCCTGCCTTTACTACCTGAGTAATGCCAATTCATATTTCTGCCCACACACCAAGGACAACAGAAGTTTTGAGGCATGTATTTAAAACAATATTTGAGGGGATGCTCAGCTGCTATGAGGTAAATCCTTCAGAAACATTTTTCACATCAGCTTGCGGCCTATAAGTTATTAAAGTTCTTCTGGTCACTATTGAAGACTCTGGACTGTAAATTTTGATGTTGCATTTTCTTCTCCACTAGGTACTTGGGGAAACCTTACTTCGGCATGGAAGGTAAAATGTGAGATTACAAAACTGAAGAAATGAAAATAGCAGGATACATGTTTAAAGAAATCCTTACCCCCTATAGTGTTTAGAAGACCATAATAATGTGCCTGTAATATGCTGAGGCACATGGCCCAGGTAAACTTTGATTTCCCATGGAAACTGTGACTGAATTTTGCCACACCCTGTATGATAATCGATGGGCAAATGACACAGCTGGCATTCACAGAAAATATAGGACTCTCCCAAGCCTAAGGCATCATGTTCTTTGAGCTGCTGAATATATTGAGACTTCCTTCATGAATAGTCAAGAATATCTGTTAATTAATACTTAACTAATAATGAGAAATGCAACATACTGAAGTCTGCTCATTGTCAGATTGCCATAATAACTTTGATCATTGATCTATTGCCCATTCGTTTTCCTTAAATGTACAGAATTTCTTCTTAAAGCAATAAGTTAAGGATTTTAGAGGTAGTAAGAACTGCCGATGCTGGAGTCTGAGATAACACAGTATGGACCTGGAGGAACACAACAGGCCAGGCAGCATCAGAGGAGCAGGAAAGCTGACTTTTCGGGTTGGGACCTTTTTGAAGAAGGGTCCCGCCCCGAAACGTCAGCTTTTCTGCTCCTCTGATGCTGCCTGGCCTGCTG
>JAHRHZ010000040.1:5358319-5380026 GCA_024137785.1 Ginglymostoma cirratum
GTCCAAAACGTCAGCTTTCCTGCTCCTCTGATGCTGCCTGGCCTGCTGTGTTCCTCCAGCTCCACACTGTGTTATCTTAGATTAAGGATTTGCTTTTTGGGCAGAAGTGCAATGTATTGAAAACTTAATTCATAGCATCTCTTGTGGACATGGGCAGGAGGGAATTCCACTACAGTCAGTTCCATCATTCCTTTACAATTCTGATCAGGTAACCTACGAGAGCCTGGGTTTTAAGCTCTGCCTGGGCAATATGTTCAAAAAGCACAACTTAGATCTTACTTTCCATGGTGTGATTAAATCGCAGAAGTGGAGTACTGTGTGCAGTTTTTGATCCTTATTTAAGAAAGGATATACTACCATTGGAGGTGGTTGTTATTCACTAGGCTAATTCCTGGGATGAAGGGGTTGATTTATCAAAAATGGCTAAACAGGTTAGGTCCGTATTCATTAGAGTTAGAAATAATAGCTGAATTCCAGAGCTGGGATGAAAATGGCAGCCCTTCACTTCAAGATGGCATTTGACCAAATTGGCATTAAGCAGTCCTTGGAAATTAGAGTCAATGGGAAACAGAGTAAAATTCTCCATTATTTTGAGGCATACCTAGTATATAGGAAGGTAGTTATGTTTATTGGATGTCTCACACCTTAGCTTCAGGACATCACTGCAGTAGTTCCTCAGGGTTGTGTCCTCGGCCCAACCATCTTCAACTGTTTCATTAATGACCCTCCCTCTATCATGAGGTCAGGAGTTGGAAGTTTGACAATGATGCACAATATTCAGCACCGTTCTCAGTTACTAAGCAGACCATATCCAAATGCAGCAAGATCTGGACAATATCCAGGTTTTGGCTGAAAAATGGCAAATAAAATCTACATCACATAAATACCAAGCAATGACCATTTCCTGTAAGACATAATCTAACCATTGACATTACCATTTCCTCAGACATTACCATCACTGAATCCCCCATTATCAACATCCTAGCGTTACTATTGGCCAAAAACTCAACTGGGCTTGCCATACAAATACAATGTCTACAACAGCAGGACAAAGGTCAATAATGCTGCACCAACTAACTCACCTCTTGATTCCCCAGACCCTGTCCAGCATCTCCAAGTCACAAGTCAGAAGCATGATGGAATACACCCTACTTGCCTGAATGGAGGCAGCCCTAGCAACACTCAAGAACTTTGACATCATCAATGAAGCCTGTTTGATTGACACCACATCCACAATCGTTCACCCCCTCTGTCACTGACACTCAGTAGCAGCTGGTGCAATATCTACAACATGTACTGCAGAAATTTACCAAAGCTCGTGTGACAGCACCTTCCAAACTCACGACCACCTCTATTTAAAAAGACAAAAGCAACAGATACATGGAAACACCACCACCTGCAAGTTTGCCTCCAAGCCACTCAGCATCTTGACTTGGAAATGCTTCACTGTTCTTTCTGATCGCTGGGTCAAAACCCTGGAATTCCCTTCCTAAAGATCCTGGAATTCCCTTCCCTGTAGATTTACCTACAGTACATGGGCTGTAACTGTTCAAGAAGGCAACTCACCACCACCTTCTCAAGGATGACTTGTGGTGGGCAATAAATACTTGCCCAGGTAACAGTGTCACATCTCACAAGTGAAAAAAATAAATAAATGAGAATACAAATTGAAGCATACAAGTATCCGAACAGGCTCGACAAGGTAAGTGTTGAGAAGTTGTTCCCACTCAAAGGACAATTTTGAACTAGGTGACCTGGTTACTAATTAAGGGGACACTCATTTAAAACTAAGATACTGAGATTCAATGGAAAAGCTACTGTCAGTGGGAAGTGATTGTCTGGTGTTCTGTGGAGGTAGCATCACTGAATGCATTTGAAAAGGAGGTAGATAGAATTTTTGAAATATCACAAGTTATAGCATTGAGGTTTCTCGACTGAAAAAGGCCCTTCAGCCCATCATGCCTGCATTGCTCAAAAACAACCAACTATATTAGTCCGAATTTCTCAGAACTCAGCCAATGGCCTTGAATGCCTTGGTGTCATAAGTGCACATCTTTAAGTCCATATCACACCTTTACAGGCAGTGAGTTTCAGATTATCATGACCCTCTGAGTGAAAACATTTTTCCTCGCATCCCCTCTAAACCTCCAGCCCCTTACCTTCAATCTATGCCCCTGGTCATTGGTCCCTCCATGAAGGGGAAATATTTCTTCCTGTCTAATCTATCTCTGCCCCTCATTATTTTGTACATCTCATTCATGTCCCCCTTAACCTCCCTACTTTAAGGAAACACTCCCTAGCCTATCAAATTTCTCTTCATAGGTAAAACCCTCCGGCTGAGGCAACATCCTGGTTAGTCTCCTCTGCACCCTCTCCAGTGCTATCATGTCCCTCCAATAATGTAGTTTCCAGAAATGCACACAATATATTAGCTGCGGCTTAACCAATGTTTTATACAGTTCCAGCATATTCTCCATGTTCTTAAGCTGTACGCCTTGGCTAATAAAGGCAAGTATTTCATAACCACTTTATCTATTTGTCCCATTACCTTAAAACACTGTTGTACATACACACCAAGGTCTCGGCATTCCTACCGTTCACCATGTATTCCCTTGCTTTGTTTGTCCTGCCCAATTTCATCACCATCACACCTATCTGGATTGAATTCTATTTGCCATTGATCAGCCCACCAGCTTGTCTATAAGCTACTGTAATCTAAGGCTATCCTCCTCATTATTTATGATCCCACCAAATTTTGTATCATCACAAAGTTAAGGGCCATAAGAAGCAGGCACGAAAGACCAGCTGAAGCCTGGCCCACACCAACTATAACTGTATAGTATGGTGGGGGAGGCTTGTGGGTTGAATGGCCTACTCCTGCTCCTGTTTCATATGATTGTATGAAATCACAAGTCTTGTGATCAAATGCAGTTCTTCTTATCTTTGTGGGGAAGGGGGTGGAGTCAGGCCAGATTTTGCACATGTGGGTTTTACAGAGGCAGCTATCCATTAAATCACTGCCTGAATCCACTATAATGGGACTTTGGCATACCTGGAACATGGAACCTGGAGTGCATGCATTCCAGCTGCTAACAGCAGCTCTAAACTTTGCACATTTTTTTTGGAATGCTAAGGTACTCCTTTGGAGAGGTAAACACACCCCTATGGTCATGGTCTTAGGGCAACTTTTGCAGGAGTTGTGTGTGGCTATGTGCCTTTGGAGGAATGGGGTTAGTTACCCTTAGGAAGGAATCGTGCATCATTTGGGATTATTAACAGTAAAGAAGATTCCACCGAAATGAGCATAAACCCTTTGAAATAGCAATGAGCTCTCAGAGAAGTGACAAACCCGTCAAATCTTTCAAGATGAGCTTGTATGAACAAGTGTTATTCTCAATATAGTTGGCAGTATGGAATTTTATGTGATTTTAACACCATGCATTATGGAACTTTTGCCTAAATTTCTCTTCCCCAACATTAAGTGCCTCGTTCCTTAAAATGTCAGGAGCATAGTAGAATACTCTTCACATGCCTAGAGGAGCGTAGTTCCATAAGCACTCAGGAATCTCAACACAATCTAAGGCAGAGCAGCCCACTGTTTTGGACACCATTGAATAACCTAAACATTTACTCCTTCCACCATCAATGCACAGTGTAGCATTAAACACCATCTATAAGGTATATTGCAGCAACTCACCAAGGCCTCTATGACATCACCTTCCAAGAACTCTGTCATCTAGAAGGACAAGGGGCCACAGAAAGCTGGCATGCCTGCCCTGTGGTGGGGTGGGCAATAAACATAGAAATAGCTAATGCATGTAAAAATGGTACAGCTATTACCATGGGGGATTTTAATCTACATATCGATTGGTCAAATCAGGTCGGTCATGGCGGCCTTGAGGAGGGGTTCATAGAATGCATCCGCGATAATTTCCTTGAACAATATGTAATGGAACTTACGAGGGAGCAAGCTATCCTAGATCTAGTCCTGTGCAATGAGACAGGAATAATTAACGATTTCAGGGATCCTCTCGGAAGGAGCGATCATAGTATGGTCGAATTTAAAATACAAATGGAGCGTGAGAAGGTTAAATCCAGTACCAATGTCCTGTGCTTAAACAATGAAGACTATGAAGGAATGAGGGAGGAGTTAGCTAAGGTAGAATGGGAGCAAAAACTTTATGGTGGATCAATTGAGGAACAGTGGAGGACTTTCAAAACAATTTTTCACAGTGCTCAGCAGAAGTATATTCCAGTAAAAAGGAAGAACTGTGGGGAAAGAGATAGTCAGCCATCGATGTCTAAGGAAATAAAGGAAAGTATCAGATTGAAAAAAAACACATTCAAAAAAGCACAGAGTAGTGGGAAACTAGTAGACTGGGAAATCTTTAAAGGCCAACAGAAAGCCACAAAAAAAGGTTATAAAGAAAAGTAAGATAGATTATAAGAGTAAACTAGCTCAGAATATAAAAACAAGCAGCAAAAGTTTCTATAAATATTTAAATCACAAAAGAGTGGCGAAGGTAAACATTGGTCCTTTAGAGGAGGAGAAGGCTAATTTAATAACTGGGAATGAGGAAATATCCGAGGCATTAAATAGTTATTTTGTGTCAGTCTTCACAGTGGAAGACACAAATAACATGCCGAAAACTGATGGCAAGAAAGTTATAGCAGGTGAGGACCTAGAAACTATCATTATCACTAAGGAGGCAGTGCTGGGCAAGCTAATGGGGCTAAAGGTAGACAAGCCTCCTGGCCCTGATGAAATGCATCACAGGGTACTAAAAGAGGTGATGGGGGATATAGCAAATGCACTAGTAATTATATACTAAAATTCACTGGACTTGGGGTGGTTCCCGTAGGTTGGAAAACAGCCAATGTGATGCCACTGTATAAAAAAGGAAGTAGGCAAAAAGCAGGTAACTATAGGCCAGTTAGCTTAACTTCGGTAGTGGGGAAAATGCTTGAATCTATCATTAAGGAAGAAATAACAAGACATCTGGATATACATCGTCCTATTGGGAACACCCAGCATGGGTTCATGAAGGGTAGATCATATTTAACTAATTTGGTGGAATTCTTTGAGGACATTATTTGCATGGTGGACTATGGCGAACCTGTGGATGTGGTGAATCTGGATTTCCAGAAGGCATTTGACAAGGTGCCACACCAAAGGCTGCTACATAAGATAAAGTTACACGGTATTACAGATAATGTATTGGCATGGATAGAGGATTGGTTGACTAGAAGAAAGCAAAAAGTAGGGGTAAATGGGTGTTTTTCTGGTTGGCAGTCAATGGCTAGTGGCTTGCCTCAGGTATCAGTGTTGGGACCGCAACTGTTTACATAGGTGATTTGGAGTTGGGGACTAAGTGTGATGTGTCAAAATTTGAGGATGACACTAAAATGAGGGGTAGAGCAAAGTGTGCAGAAAACACTGAAAGTCCGCAGAGGGATATAGATAGTCTAAGTGAGTGGGCAAAGGTCTGGCAGATGGAGTACAATGTGGATAAGTGTGAGGGCATCCATTTTAGCAGGAATAACAGCAAAATGGACTATGTTTTAAATGGTAAAAAATTGCAGCACGCTGCTACGCAAAGGGACTTGGGTGTCCTTGTGCATGAATCGCTAAAAGTAGGATTGCAAGTGCAGCAGGAAATTAAAAAGGCAAATGGAATTTTGTCTGTCAATGCTAGAGGGATGGAGTTTAAAAACAGGGAGGCTATGCTGCAGCTGTATAGAGTCCTGGTGAGGCCACACCTGGAGTACTGTGTGCAGTTTTGGTCTCCTTACTTGAGAAGGGATATACTAGCACTGGAGAGGGCGCAGAGGAGATTCACTCGGTTGATTCCAGAGTTGAGAGTGTTGGATTATGAAGAGAGACTGAGTAGGCTGGCATTATACTAATTGGAATTCAGAAGAATGAGGGGAGATCTTATAGAAACATATAAGATTATGAAAAGAATAGGCAAGGTGGAGGCCGGGAGGTTGTTTCCACTAGCAGGTGAAACTAGGACTAGGGGGCATAGTCTCAAAATAAAGGGAAGCAGATGTAGGACTGTGGTCAGGAGGAACTTCTTCACCAAAGGGTTGTGAATCTGTGGAATTCCCTGCCTAGTGAAGCAGTTGAAGCTACCTCACTGAATGTTTTTAAGGCAAGGCTAGATAAATTTTTGAATAGTAAAGGAATTAAAGGTTATGGTGAGCGGACAGGTAAGTGGAGCTGATTCTCAAAAAGCTCAGCCATGATCTTATTAAATGGTGGAGCCAGGTGGCCTACTCCTGCTCCTCATTCTTATGTTCTTATGTTCTTATGGTGATTAATTTAACCTGCAGATGTGATCAATTTGTGCGTAATGACTCATCTGTTGAAGCTATGGGAGACTCCATTGTGCAATAAGTAAATTCTTGACCTTTTCTTCCAGACGTTTCTTTTTACTTTCTTTTACTTCAGCCATTGTAGAAACTTGAATGTAACTGAATATAATTTGAGCTCAAAATTCCTTGGTCTTTTACGCTGGATTGAGTGACTTCAGGGAAATTGTGCTGGATAACCATTGCAACCTAGTAGAAACCCAGAACCCTGGAGTCTCCTATTTTCCCGTACAATTAATGAATACATGGAATACTTGCATGATTCTGAATAACTTTGGACAATTCAATGATTCTTCCACCCTTGAAAAAATAAGATGGCTTTTGAATTGTTTTTAAACCCATTTGCATCATCTGCTGGTATCCTCACTGATAGCAATGATTTATAGCTGATTCAGGCTGATTACATTTGCTCTAGCAAGTAGAATTCATGGTTTTCTAATCATTAAACACTGACATAGAAACAACTGAATTTTGCTATAACCTTCATATTAGAAGGCTAAAAGTGAAAGTGATCTCTTTCTCTTTCATAGTAAAATGACACAATTGCACATTTTAAAAACAATTCCTGAAGAACCAATTCTCCCTAGTTCAACAGCAGAGTGGCCTCCATTGGACAGCTATATCTGTCAGTCCATTTTGGACTGTTTTTACTTTCTGATTACTTTAGCGGAAAAGCTGAACGGTAGTAGGTAGACAGATTTACCACCAATCTATTAGTGCTCACCAAAGGAATTCCTGTAGTATGGACTCTAAGAACATAAATAAGGTTCCATTATTTCATAACAATTACAGCAAATTCTAGATCTACTTTCAAAAACCAAATTCAGAATGTTATTTCTCATGCTATCCTGAAAATGTTTTGGGGATTAGAAAGCATTGTGGAAGATTGCATTACTGAACGTGAAGGGCAAAACAAAGTAAAATGCCTGGAAGATAAGGTCAAGAATTTCCTTATTGTATGATGGAGTCTCCCATCGGTTCATCAGATGAATGTTCAGCAAAGAAATAAAAACCAAATGTTTATATTGTCTCATTTTAAATCATGTGTTCTCTTTTGTGATGTTGGAATAAATGTTAATTTGCATAACCGATTGCGAATACTGCACATGACATGTGTGATGGAAGGATGGATAAAGGCTTTGGTTTGCCCTAACGAAACTTCTCAAAATGCCAAAATTGCTTGATGCCAAAGATTTCTCCATTTGGATCTACATAAGGTTGTTTTCTCTTATGTTTTGGGATCCAGCTTTCATGCTCAGAGATTCACCTTTAGACAGTCTTTATATCTAAGTTTGGGACATTCTACACTCTAAGTTCCAATACTCAGCTGGATTCAGAGTATTGCCTTTGGAATCTGAGAATCCTCTGTGAAAATCACATAAGCAACTCAGCAAAGTTGAGCTTTCAATGCCAGGTATGCAGCACTTTGCAAGATTACATAAAGCAACCCGAGGATTTTCATCTTCACTACCTGAGATCTATTTCCAATGTGTGGCAAGACAAAAACCACTCATTACATGAAACTGAAATATTAATGGTAAAAATCCGGATCTAGTTCAAAACATTTTATTTATACCAACAACATTTCTGTAACATTGTTCACAATAAAACAAACATGATACTGTTTTATAACTTCAGGTGTGATATATGATGCTACAGACAATAGATTATTCAGTTGCAAAGGTGCAGTTCTTTTCAAAGGAGTTTAAGGGCACAAAGTGGTGAATTGAAGATCCTGAGCTCAATTGGAAGCTAACTTTTGTTGCTGAGGAAAGTTTGCCAATCAGGATTTGCTCATAAATCTTCATCTCCAGACTAGAAGAAACTAGCATGAAATACTTATTATTTCTTCTTAAGTTTTTTTGACATGTTGATGTGTATGTGTGACAGGCTTAAAAACACTTACTTATCATTGAACCCAAAGTTCAAATTTAATGCAATTTCCATTAAACAGTCCTAAAGTCTGGTATAATCTAAATTGATGTACACAAATAAATTTAAAATCTTATTCACAACAAACAAAGGACCTTCCAGATTAATTCTGAAGAGAAGACGTGGGGAGTACATGTGATTTATCGAAGAGCTTGCAATTGTTTTAATACCAATTCAATTGTTCAATGAAAATAACAAACATTTTGCAAATGGAGTTAAAAACATATTATCCGAATAGCGGGTTTCTATGGTCAATGAATATATCTCACTAAGTGGGGAACATGAATAAACATATGACTTCATCATCTGTGAGCTATTGATTCTTCATCTAAAGTGAAGTAAATTCAGTATTTCACCAATCTTCACTGCACGTTTCTTCTCTATCATTGTCTATCTCTGACTATAACTATAGCATCTGTTCTTACGTTTAGTTAGCAAAGCTCTCACACTTTGATTAAATGCAATGGCCTGTGGCACTTAATCAGCACAAAAGCCATTTATTGTCTTGTACACTTGGGATTGACAGACATTATCGCTTAGATATATTAAATATGAAATGCAGTATGTAATGGAGCATGTGCTGATTGAAGTATATGTTATAAATATACATTGGACAATTAATTGTTTGTTTTAAAAGAAAAGGCTCCAGAATGGAGATGCGCAAAAAAAGTTCAAATATTTAAACACATTAAGGAGCTATAAAGAGTGCACAACTGATTTGTTTTTCATAAAATTGTTTCCAAATCAAAAGTAGTGGTTATTGCACTAAAATACATCTATGAATAACACATTCTGTAAACTAGATTATTATTTGAGAGATGACAGCCTAACATGTTTTGAAATGATGGTTTGCGTCTTGGTGAAAAAATATGTGTGTGTATCACGGAGCCTGCCTCAGGAAACCCACTATGATATGAGATTTACAGGATATCTACTGTACAAGTATCAGTTACATGCTCCTTCTCATCCTTTGTGTCCATGTGGTTCTCACTTTAATGTCATTCGAATGTAAGCTATAAAAGTATCAGCTTAGTTCAGTTACCTCTAAACTAGAATGTCATCAATTTTAAGGCCACACTTATAACCTACATTAAAAAAATCAGGCTGATGTAGCACTTACAGAGTACTGTATCGTTGTGTTTCTGTCTTTCATACCAGTTCTATCTACCTATACAATAAATATAAAGAATGGATAGGAATACCTCTTTTCCATTAGTAGAAAGCTCAATAATAACAGGACATAGATTTAATGTAGCGGAGGATAAATTGGTAATAGTTAAAGTTCATTGTAAAAGAAATATGTAATTTAATAATTTTCTGTATCTTTAACTGAGTGAGATTAGCAATTAAATTAACTTCTTAATTCTTAATTCAAGGCAACAGTCTGAATGCACTTTAACACAACGATCTGTACAAAGTCAAGTCCATCATAAATTGGTAATATTTCATCCTTTTAAATATTTTAGACTGATATGAGGAAGCTTTTACTCTTACAATGATTGCTCAACACAAGGAAAGGCTCCCAGATATGAGAAGAGAGCCATACACTGTGGAAATTACTTAGGAAAGAGCTAAATGATGTGATGGTGGCTGGTGGGTGAGCTGCGTAATTTTTCTGGGAAAGTCATCTAAATTAGGCCAAATATTAGGCCATAAAAGTATACGATATAGGAGCAGAATTAAGCTATTTGGCCTAACGTGTCCACTCTACCATTTGATCATGGCTGTTATATTTCTCAACCCCATTCTTCTGCCTTTTCCCATAAGCATTGATCCCATTACTAATCAAGAACCTATCTACCTCTGTCTTAAAGAAACTAAATGACTTGGCCTCCGCAGACATCTGCGACAATGAGTTCCACGGAATTACCACCTTCTAGCTGATGAAATTCCTCCTCATTTCAGTTCAAAAGTGTTGTCCCTTCATTCCGAGGCTGTGCCCTTAGGTCTTAGTCTCTCCTGTTGGTGGAAACATTGCCTCCTTGTCTACTGTATCCAGGCCTCTTAGTATTCTCTAAGTTTCAATGACTCCCTTATCCATTTAAAATCCATCAAGTACAGACCTAGGGTTCTCAACAGCCCTTCATTCCTGGGATCATTCTTGTGAACCTCCTCTACACCCTGTCCAATGCCAGCATTTAGTTATAGAGTCATAGAGTCCCTTCAGTCCAACTCGTCCAAGTTTCCAAAACTAAAATAATCCCATTTGCCTACCTTTGGCCCATATCCCTCTAAATCATTCCTATTATGTACCTATCCTTATCCTTTAAACATTGCTACTGTATCTGTATCTACCACTTCCATTGGCAATTCATTCCACATATGATCCACCCCCAAATGGAAAATTCGCCCCTTAGGTCACTTTTAAATCTTTCTCCTCTCACCTTAAAAATATGCCTTCTATTTTTGAACTCTCCAACCCTAAGGAAAACACCGTTGTTATTCAAATTAACTATGTCCGTCATGATTTTATAAACCTCTACAAGGTCACCCCTCAAACTCCTACATTCCAGTGAAAATAGTTTCAGCTTATCCAGGCTCTCCATAATGCTCAAACGCTCCTGTCCCAATCACATTCTTGTAAATGTTTCCTAAATCCACTTCAGTTTAATAATGGCCTTCCTATAGCAGGGTGACCTAAAAGTACACAGTCCTTTAAAAGTGGCCCACATACTTCCGTAGGTATGGGGCCCAAAACTGTTCATAATGCAGTCGGACCAAAGCATTATACAGCATCAGCAGTACATCTCTGCTCCTGTATTCTAGCTCTCTTGAAGTGAATGTGAACATTGCATTTGCCTTCCTAACTGCCTAGTTGCATTTTACCCTTAAGAGAATCCTGAAGTAGGACTTCTAAGCCCCTTTGTGCTTTGGATTTCTGAAGGCTTTCCCCATTTAGAAACTAGCCTTACTCTCTATTCTTCATCAAAAGTGCATAATCTCATACTTTCCAACACGGTTTTCCATCTGCACTTCTTTTTCCACTCTCCCCGCCTGTCCAAGTCCTTCTGCAGCCTCCCCACTTCCTTAAAACTATCCGTCTCTCCACCTATCTTTAGCAGCAACGACCTCAGTTCCTTCATCTAGATCATTAATGCATAATGTGAATGGTTGTGTTCCAACACTGATGCCTGTGGAATTCCACTATTCAACTGCGGCCATCCTGAAAAAGATTCATTTAGCCCTACTCTCCATCTTCTGCCATTTAACTAATCATCTATCTATGACAGTACCTTCGCCCTAACATCATGGGCTCTTATATTAATTAACAGCCTTTTGTGCAGCATCCTGTTGAAATCCAAATAGATCACATCTACTGGCTCTCCTTCGTCTACTTTATTCATTACCTCCTCAAAGAATTCTGACAGATTTGTCAGACATGACCTCCCTTCATGAAGCCATGCTGACTCAATCTATTTTACTACGCACTTCCAAGTATTGTACAATCTTATACTTAATAATGGACTCTAAAATCTCACTAATTCTTCTTCAATTATGTTCAACTTATGTTCATATGTGATATTTTTCTGCTTTTGCATTCAGTATGCAAAGCATTATGCATAGAAATATAAATATGAGATATGTGAAGGGAGTTGATGGATGTCTTGAAATAGATGATTGAGTGGGATGATCTCAGTAATAAGTTTTCCAATGTTCAGTATTGCACCCTGCATTTCTTATGTAATAATGATACAATATGTTAGAAAGCAACAGTGTCAAGTACAAATTAAAACAAAATACAGTGGCTGTTGGAAAAGTTTGGAGTGACGACTTTACTTTCATAATGCGGAAGTAGTTTTTCCTCAGCCAATCCATGAATACAAGAAATCTTTTTTTATTGCTACAGAAATTTATCTTGATATCTGAATGCCCTGTGCTTGTTTTTTTTTTTTTGGGTAAGTGACGCAGGACCCAGCAGGCTGTGTCTGCATTCAATGGGCACCAAAAGTGCATTCCACACTATTTCGGTTAAGGCACCTTAAAAACTGAAATTAACATTACTTAATTATTTCTGTCAACCAGAATTTCAGTGCCTGGTCTTAGCCCTTTGTAAAACCATTTTGTGACTGATCACAACACCATGTAAACTTAATGGTTCTTAATGGTAAGTACCCAAAAGTTAAGCTTAAGATTATTTTTACTGATCTGACTCGAGGAAACATTCAAACCATGAACCAGTGGCCAGATATTATTCTTGATTTAAAAACTGAAAGAACTGCATATGCTGTAAATCAGGAACAAAAATAAAGTTGCTGGAAAAGCTCAGCAGGTCTGGCAGCATCTGTGAAGGCAAAAACAGAGTTAATGTTTCAGGTCCAGTGACCCTTCCTCAGAACTGGTGGTGGCTGGGAAAACGGCAGTTCATACACAGAAAATAGGGAAGTTTGTGGGGTAGGGAGTAAACGATAGGATCGAGCCCAAAGAGAGAGAAAGACAGTTGGACAAATAAAGAGAGTTGCTAACGATCAGGCTGGAAGGATGAATAGTTGTTAATGGGGACTATTAGTGATTAACAACTTGATTTCCTCCTTACCCAATAACCTGGACTGGCATCTTAATTGACCAAATTCACAGGCCCCATGAATGGGGCTGTTCTATTGAGGTCATCAGGCCCAACTGCTGTGGTCCTGCCACTAGCCTCATGAGGTATGAGCAGCTTCTGCTGCACCAGCTGCAATGCAAAAAAGGCTACACAGTATCCTGGCATTTTACATTCAGCAGAAACCTCAAGTTGTAATATAGGTAACTGTGTCTGGTACAAGAAACTACAAACTGCTTGAAGGAAATTGAAGTTCTTTCTCGTTGCTTTCCACAGGAACTAGCTTTTGGTTGAGGTTTAATCTGAAAACATCTATTGTCAAAACGAAAAGGAACCGTTTAAAAGCCCTATGTCTCCTCTACGATCTTCCCTTTAAGGAACATTTAATAAACTATAAACATTCCATTCATGCAGTTCTCTTATTTTTAGTGATTGGTACAATAGTGCAGACTAACTAATTTACAGTGAAATGTAATAAGCTGAATTGCAGGAAGCTCGCTTACAAATATATGTGAATTGGAACTTTGAGATTCTGTGGAAGTCCCTAAGTAACTTGATTTGCCTATAAACACATTATATGTTTAAAAAGAATTGAAAATGTAGCCTAATTTTGTACAATAAAAAGCATTTTAACAGAGTTAGCTCAAGAAAAACTGCACTAGGTGAGTTACCTTCTTAGACAAGTGTCAATACATTCTGCCATATTGTCATTGCAGTCAAACAGAACTTTTGTGTTGTGTGTTGTGTGAACTCCTGCAGTAGCTCTCTAGCCATTGCCACTCCAGCTCAGGTAACTGGTGGGAGAATGCACGATAATTCACTTTCGGCTCATTGGCTTCCTCAAGCTCCTCAGTTAAAGAACATGTTGTATCTATGATGACCTCACCTGTTACATTGGGACACCACATTGTATGGTGGCATCGATTCTAGCGTAAGTTTCCATGAAGTCTCTGCTGGAATTTCCATGTCAGCCTCCTGTACATGGGTGAAATAAGCCTTGTCACTAGATTGGTGGGATTTGCTCTGCCCCTCTTCATTCTCTGCGTCTTGTGCAGTCATAGCCTGTTTGATCTCAGCATCTGGAAAGCTTTTGGCAATTGTGGCTTTCAACACCATTTCCACATCTTCTTCTTGCCACCCAGGTTGATAGGGTTGTTAAGAAGGCGTATGGTGTGTTAGGTTTTATTGGTAGAGGGATTGAGTTTCGGAGCCGTGAGGTCATGTTGCAGCTGTACAAAACTCTGGTGCAGCTGCACTTGGAGTATTGCGTGCAGTTCTGGTCGCCGCATTATAGGAAGGATGTGGAAGCACGGGAAAGGGTGCAGAGGAGATTTACCAGGATGTTGCCTGGTATGGAGGGAAGGTCTTATGAGAAAAGGCTGAGGGACTTGAGGCTGTTTTCGTTAGAGAGAAAAAGGTTAAGAGGTGACTTAATAGAGTCATACAAGATGGTCAGAGGATTGGATAGGGTGGACAGTGAGAGCCTTTTTCCTCGGATGGTGACGGCTAGCACGAGGGGGCATAGCTTTAAATTGAGGGGTGATAGATATCGGACAGATGTCAGAGGTAGATTCTTTACTCAGAGAGTAGTAAGGGCATGGAATGCATTGCCTGCAGCAGTTGTAGACTAGCCAACTTTAAAGGCATTTAATTTGTTGTTGGATTAACATATGGATGATAATGGAATAGTGTAGGTTAGATGGGCTTCAGATTGGTTTCACAGGTTGGCGCAACATCGAGGGCCGAAGGGCCTGTACTGCATTGTAATGTTCTATGTTCAATGTCCATCATGAACACAGTTATCTCAAATATTTGGGTTGTATTCCTGCTTATGATAAATGATAATCTGAGATATCAGCTCCCATCATTAGGTAGCCCCTAATCACTACCCAGTCCACTGTCTGGTGTTGGCTGAGGTATTGGAGTCAAGAACATCAAATTGACACTCTCGAGGCCAGCAATGCCAGGCAGCATTTGTCTGTAATGGTGATGAATTCTTATTCTTCCATTGATACATTTTGTCCACTTTACTGACCCATGTCTCAAAAAATGCTAGAGGTCATCCAAGTGGTTTTGTTAGCTTCATACTGTGTGAATAGCATCTTGACATTCACAAAGCAAAGTGATACATTCAACTTTTCCATCACAAATAGGGGCAGTTTTTTGTGTTTCATCCATGTTGGCACAGACCATAGTAGTGAGAAATTCCTGGCTCTCTTTCCACCGTTACCCATTTAACTTTTAACATGAAAAAGCAATCAGGTAAAAATGTTAAAACAGTCCAGTTTCATTGACCTTACAAATATCTCTTGGTGCATACTTGTCAGATCATGGAGAGACCAATTTGCAGTTATTACATATCATTGCGGCTATAACTGCTGCAACCTCACTGCTTACCACACAGAAGACATCACTGTGCTTTATCTTGAATCAACCCAACCATCCATTGCTGCAGGTGAACTCACATTGTGACCCAGCCTCTTTTCTTGAATAACTCCTGTTTCCAGCAGGATTCGTCCAGAAAAGGGAGCAGTTTCTGCTTGCACTGCCTTAAACCACGTTATCAGAGCTTCTTTGGCATCGAGAAAAGCAGCTGGTCCCATCTTCTCCACCGCCCGTCAAACCCTTCCACAATATTTAGCTTGTGCTTCAGAATGGTTGACAAACTCAATAATGGAATCTTCCACTCCTTAGTGATGTCACCATTTTCCACTTGGTGTTTCAACATCACTGTCTCCAATCGACAGCACTTTTAACTTTCTCACATGGGTAGCCATGTTTCTAGGGTTTAAGCAGCCTTTCACAGACCTTTCCCCCAGACATCTCAATGTTGAATGATGTCTTACCGTGCACTGGCATGACCTATTGGCTGGTGCAGCCACAATGACAAGCATGCTCTGGCTAATCCAGAGTTATCAGTCTGGAACTTTGACTTATTCTGGCCATCCTTCTGTTACATTTCTTATTCTGTTGGTGGAAATGGACTACCGCTTTTGCTACAAATGGAATTTCAAATTACCTGAATTTGACTCATCTTGACTTCCCTGTACTTGCAACTGTTTGAAACAACTTACAGATTGTGAAATAAGAGAAATTTCAATAAATAACAAAAACCCAAAATGGTGCACTGAATAACCACTTACTTATTTGTTTATATTTCTTGGACCACTTTTAAAAGAGAAACAGAATATGAGTTGTGGCGTGGCTGGATTTCATATCTTCAGTTCCCTCACATTAGTCAAAATATCCCTTTGTTTGGTCACCATGTTATGGCACTACTGTGTTGAGATACCACATAGCAAATTGTCCTCACACAACATGAGCAGAAAAGAGATAATCAAAAACCAGATGATGACAATTTTTGGTTCAGCAAACACAATCAGATTGAAAGGTGAAAGTCTTAGGTACAAAAATATAAAATTTCATTAGAGTTACATTTCTGTTTGCCATATTAGCAGCAGTTGTAGCAAATCAAGTTTCAATAAAATACCTTTCACAATAGAAAATGCAGAGGAAACAAAAGTTGTGATAGAGATAGCAAGAACAACCGATGCTGGAGTCAGAGATAACACAAGCCCACATCCTCGCTATGACAACCAGCAAGGATAGGGCTTATCCATTAACGGTGGGAACTTTAGTAGTGCTGTCGAACAAAGGGATCCAGGGATGCAGGTATATAATTCTTTAAAGTTTGCATCACATGTAGACAGGCTGGTTAAAAAGTCGTTTGACACACTTGCCTTCATTGCTCAGTCCTTTGAGTATAGAAGTTGGGAAGTCATGTTGAGGTTGCTCAGGATACTGGTGAGAATCCTTCTGAAATACTATGTTCAGTTCTGATTGCCCAGTTATAGGAAGGACACTATCAAGCTGGAGAGGGCTCAGAAGAGATTTACCGGGTTGCCGGGTATGGAAGTTTTGAGTTAGAAAGAAAGGCTGGGCAAGTTGGGATTTTTTTCTGGAGTGTACTAGGTTGAGAAATGACCTGACAGAAGTTTATAAAATAATGAGAGAAGTATGGATGGAGTTGAATGTAGTTGTTGTTTCCCTAAGATGGGGAATTACAAGACTAAGGGACACATTTTTAAGTGAGAGGAGAGAGATTTAAAAAAGACATAAGAGGGAATTTTTTTATACAGAGGGTGATTTGCATGTGGAATGAATTGTCAGATGAAGTGGTGGATCTGGGTACAACTACAACGTTTAAAAGACATTTGGTTTTTGGACATTTTTAAAAGACATTTACTATGAATAGTAAATGTTTGGAGGGATATGGGACAGGAGCAGGCAGGTAGGACTAGTTTAGTTTGGGATTATGTTCATCATTGACTGGTTGGACCAAAGGGTCTGGTTCGGTGGAGTATGATTCTGTGACTCTATGTATCCCACACCCCAGCCTGCCACTCCTCTCACACGCTGTGTATGTGAATGATGTTCCTGATTGCTGGCACTGCAGGTCCTCTCCAGCCTGGAGCTGAGCAGGTACCCACTCTCTGGTCGTCCTCTGAGTTGTTTCTCCCTCAGTCAACTGTAGAAATGATGCAGAGAGGAACTAGTGATCCCAGACTTTCCGAGTCTAATGTTCTCACCGAGATGTCAATATCTGAGCTGGTACAGAGTTAAGAACATCAGGCTCGCCCACCTTTGGCACTCTCATCTTCAGAGGTTGGGAGATGGCTTCTGGCGGAGCAGGCCAATTCTCCATGAAGATGGTAGACAAAGGAAAGAGAAGGTGTTTCGGTGGTTATAAGTGAGGTGTAATGAATGACACTGACGGTGAAAGTTACAATGGAATAGAGAGTAGCACTTACTCGCTTAGCATGACACAGATCCTTTGGCACCCTTGCAGGAGTGGACTTTTCCTGAGAGGTGCAGGACTTCCCCCTCCTGGGTGTTCAAGAGTTTAATACTGGGTACGCCTCCACCCATAAGGGCTCTTTCTGCCCTATTAAAGGCTGTTTTCTCCTGGAATGAGAGAAGAAAGGAATTGAGTGAGTTGTTAGTGCTGGTGCTAGTGGTAAAAACTAGCGACATACCCTAAGCAAGTTTATAGGCAGCATATAGACAGCATGCAAGGTTGAAGTTTGGGTGTGGGTGAGAACGCATGAGGGAAAATATTGCCAGTGAGGTAAGAGGGAAAAAACCATGGTGGCTCGTGGGTGGAGTGGTGGGGATAAAAGATGTGGAATAGCAGAAAGAAGAGTGTGGCATTTACCCTAGCAGAGCAGAGAAGCTCCTTGACCTTCTTATAGGGCTGCTGGTGCGCTTCCATACTGTGAAGACGACATTCACCTGGCTGAGAACCTTGAACCAGGCTGCCAGGATCTAGTGTCGCAGACTCCTCTGCCAGTCCTTCAGGAAGAGGACACCGGTCATCTGTATCAATTCCTCCAAGTGAGCCTGCAAGTTCCTGCCAGACAATCACAGTGCCATCTTGCCCTTCTCCAACATCTTTGCTCTATGTCCATGACCATGCAAGGCAGCTTCAGAATCCCAATGCTTGTTGCAATGGGTGCACAGCAGCTTTTAAATATGGTATGAGTGCCAGGGATCCTGATCTTTTGCTGGACAACTGCAGTGTGGCTCTTGGAAGAGCAAGCAGAGCAGTGGAGTGGAAATCCAACATGGTTAGAATAAATAGTGTTATAGAGCTATACAGCATGGAAGCAGACCCTTTTGTCCAACTTGTCCATGCTGCCCATATATCTTAAATTAGTCTAATCCCATTTGTCAGTATTTGGCTCATATTCTTCCAAACCTTTCAGTATTAGTATACCCATCCAGATACCTTTTAAATTTTGTAGTTGTACCAGCCTCCACCACTTCCTTTAGCAGCTCATTCCATACATGTACCACTCTCTGCGTGAAAAAGTTGCCACTTAGATCCCTTTTAAATTGTTCCCCTCTCACCTTAAACCTATGCCCTCTAGCACCTTGGGTATTCACTCTGTCCATGCCCATCATGATTTTATAAACTTGTATAAGGTCACCAGTGTCCGATAATCCAGGGAAAATAGCCCCAGCCTATTCAGCCTCTCCCTAAAGCAGAACCCCTTCAACCATGGCAAAAACCTTGTAAATCTTTTCTGAACTCTTTCAAGTTTCACAACATCCTTCCTATTGCAGGGAGACCAGAATTGAACACAGTATCCAAAAGTGGCCTAACCAATGTCCTGTACAGCCACAACATGACCTCCCAACTCCTGTACTCAATGCACTGACAAATAAAGGCAAACATACCAAATGCCTTCTTCGGTATCCTCTCTGTATGGGACTCCACTTTCAAGGAAATATAAGCTTGCACTCTAAGGTCTTTTTGTTCACTCTCCAGGACCTTACCATTAAGTTATAAGTCCTGCCCTGATTTGGCTTTCTAAAATCCTGCACCTTACATTTATTTAAATAAATCTCCATCTGCCACTCCTTGGTCCATCAGCCCACCTGATCAAGATCCTGTGTGTACTCTGAGATAACCTTCTTTGCTGTCTACTACACCTCCAATTTTGGTGTCATCTGCAAACTTACTAAACATGCCTCCTATGCTCACATCCAAATCATTTACATAAATTATGAAAAGCAGTGGACCCAGTACTGATCCTTGAGGCACACCACTGGCACAGGCCTCCAGTTTGAAAATCAACCCTCCACCTCCACACTCTGTCTTATACCTTCAGGCCAGCTCTGTATCCAAATGGCTAGTTCTCACTGCATTCCATGTCATGTAGCCTTGCTCACTAGTCTACCATGAGGAACCTTGTTGAATGCCTTATTGAAGTCTACTTAGATCATATTCACCGCTCTGCTCCCATGAATCCTTTTCATTATTTCTTCAAAAAACTCAAACAAGTTAGTGAGACATGATTCCCCTTGCATGAAGCCATGTTGACTATTCCTAACCAGTCCTTGCCTTTCCAAATACATGTAAATCCTGTCCCTAACTTGCACGCCACCAATATCAGGCTCACTGTCTATAGTTCCCTGGCTTTCCCTTACTACCTTTTAAAAATAGTGGCACCATGCTGGCAAACCTCACCTGCGGCCATCAATTATACAGATATCTTAGCTAGGGGCCCAGCAATCATTTCCCTAGTTTCCCACAGAGTTCTAGGGTACCCCTGATCAGGTCCTGGGGATTTTTCGACCTTCGTATATTCTAAGATTTCCAGCACCTCCTTCTCTGTAATATGGACATTTTTCAAGATGTTGCTATATATTTCCTCACATTCTCTAAAATAGTAAATGAGGTGAGCTTGGCAAGATACAGAGAGGGACTTCACTTAGCCTTGTAGCAAAACACCTTCCATTAAACTTGATACAACTCACACCTGGTCAAAAATTGTAAGATTCAACTCGCTGTCTTATTTTTAATGTAAAACTTGCCTTGTTTTCTTACACATAACAATGATAAACACATCACTTACAAATCCCCATGACACAATTCTTGTTCACTGAAGATAGTTATCAAATTGAATGGTAGCGTGAACAATACAATAATGAATTTTCCACAAACAGATACTTGATTTGTGGAAAGGTGTAAATAGACATTTTGTCAGGGCAGAATCAACTGAAAAGGTCTTTTACGTTAAACAGCCTCCGGCCACTCACTTTACAGTATTACATGGGAATACGACTAGCCATTTGCCTGAAATAGCATCAGGCATCCTGTACTCACAAAACTATACCTAATTGAGACTTATGTTCCTCTTGAAAGGAATAATAAAAAAGTGGCAGTGAAAATCTGCACTTATCAGGAAATTATTCTGAAACAATGTAAAATCTCAACTTTTGCAAAGCGATACAGTGACACATATTAATAGTCACACTAGGGGGCATCAGTTTCCTTTGTGCATTGAATGGGCTTTGTAACTGACACAAGCCCCAGGAGGTCAATATCTGATGGTAAAAATAAAAGATTTTTAAAGAACATACGGCAAGGTTTTAAGAATGATCAAACTGTCCGGTAAGGCCCTGTCCCTTACAGGTTGCACATAATGATCACTAAATACTATGAAATATCAACTTTTCAAAACTGGGATTGAATATCATTTATTGAACACATTTTGTTTTGCTTTTTCTGAAGTATGTCAGTTTCAAATGTCAAAAATCTTCAGATGAGAGTATCATAAATTTTTAAAATAAAGTAATTTGGCATTTATATTGTTTGAGGACTATGGCTTGATGTTGACACATCAATATTTCGCTAAAACCTGCACCTTGACTAGTATCATTCATTGATTAGCAGGTATAGTATTAAGGATGGAGGGAAATGAGTGGCACAATTCCACTCTCACTGGATAATGAAGTCATTCTTTTGCTGTCGTTTTAGACCAGCTGCCATCTTACAGCCACCCTTCCAAAAAATGTGTAGGTTACTAATCTTTCTCTACTCTTGCTGGCATAAGTACACTGCAACGCATCAGTAAGTTGGAAATGTTACCTGGACTCTTCATTCCAGGAGGCAATCACATTGTTTTGACTAGGGAATATAAATTTGGTCTCCATGGTCAGGAATAGGAGTGTGTGATTGCAAATAAAGCAGCTTTGTGGATCCAAAAGGTGGCAATGAAGATGCCTTGGTCCTTGTTCATGTACAACAGGTTTATTGTTATTACAGTTTGTGTGAACAAGAACAAGTATTTCAGGCAGGATGGGCAAACTGACCACAGCATTATGGTGTATGGGGCCAGTCAAATTGGAAGAATTAAAAAGGGAACAGTAGTAATAGGAGACAGAGATAAAAGGTACTGCAGATGCTGGAGAATCCGAGATGACAAGCATGGGGCTGGATGAACACAGCAGGTCAAGCAGCATCATAGGAGCAGGAAAACTTGACGTTTCGGGCCTAAACCCTTCATCAGAA
>JAHRHZ010000040.1:5380426-5393967 GCA_024137785.1 Ginglymostoma cirratum
TTCCCCTCCCCCATTTCTGACGAAGGGTCTAGGCCCGAAACGTCATGCTTTCCTGCTCCTATGATGCTGCTTGACCTGCTGTGTTCATCCAGCCCCATGCTTAGTAACAGGAGACAGTATAGTTAGGGGATTGGATGTTGTTCTCTGCAGTCAGGGGTATGAGTCCCAAAGGGAGTGTAGTCAGTCTACTGCCAAGCTTCTGGACCTCCAGTGCTGGGGAGGAGCTTGGAGATAGAGTGGAAGGGAACAGCTGTTATTCGCCACATATTTACTGAGAACATTGGTCAGGAAACAGATTCTGGTAAGAAGAGAAACTAGAAGCTAAATTAAAAGGCAGAAAAACAAAGGTAATCTATCAGGAATACACTGAGAGGTATGAGCAAATTGACATATAATAAAAAGATTTAGAGAGCTGAATGTCTGATTCAAAGATTAATTTTGGAGAAGTGCATTTTAATTCATGTGGCTTCGGCAGTAGTATTTGGAAAAGACAGAGTTCTATCGGTTCTGTTGGTTGGGACCAATATCTCGGCAAATGTTATATCTGGGGTTTAACGTGGGGAGATTCAGAAAATGAGAGAGGGCAGACAAGGCGATAATACAGTTAGCAATGTGGGTAATGATAACCAGAATGTGACAGGAAGGCACACACAATACTCAAATATAAAACTGCACCTATAACTGTAGGGGAAAATGATTTTAAAAAAAGACAGAATTTAAGGCTCCTTATTTGAATGATTGCAGTATTTGTAGGAAAATGGCTGAACTGAAAGTACAAACAGATCTAAGTGAATATGATAATATAGACATTGCAGAGACCTGGTTATGAGGTGACCAAGTCCGGGATCTGAATATTCAATAATTGATGGGAAGCTATAAAAACTTGGCTCTGTTCAGCAAAGATTGCATTAATACAGTTGTGAGAGGTGGCTTTCATTCAGAAGATTCAAATGTGAAGTCAGTTCAGGTAGAGATAAGAAACAGCAAAGGAAGAAAGTCACTGGTAGGAGAGGTTTACAGGTCTTCCCAGCAGTAGCTACTCTATAAGACTGACCGGAAGTCAAGATAGAATGGAGGGTTGTAAGAAAGAGACTGCTATGATTATGGACTATTTCAATCTACATATACATTGGATGATCAAATTGGCACAGATAACATGGAAATAAGTTCATGGAGGATGTTTCAGACAGTTTCCTAGAACAATAAGTTCTGGAAGAAAAAAGGTAACGGAATATATTAAACCTGACAATGCAATAACAGGGATTAAATAATAACCTCATTGTGGATCTAAAACTTGTATCTTAGAGTTAAATAAAGGAAATTACAATGGTTTGTAGACAGAGTTGGCTAAAGTGGAATGGGAAAACTTGTAAGATGGCAGAGAATCTGCAGTGGGTACTAAGGGGGATAACTCATAACTTTCAACAAAGAGATTTCAATTGAGAAAGGACAACTCTATGGTTAGCATGTACATACATGGTTAATTAAAGATTTAAGTTTCTCAATGCTGCAAAATTAGTGGTAGGTCACAAGGTTGGATTTTTTTTAGAAGCCACCAAAAGATGACTACAAGAAAGGAAAGATTGGAGTATGAGTGAAGGCTAGCAAGAAATATAAAACCAGACAGTAAGAACTATTACAAGTATATAAAAAGGAAAAGTGCAGTAAAAGTAAATAAACCTTTTTAACTTAGAGATCTAGACTGGTGAATTAATAATGGGAAACAAGAAAGTGGCAGAAACATTGAACAATTATTTTCTATCTGTTCACAGCAGAAAATATTAAAACATTAAAACATGAATTTCATAAATATTATAAAATCAAGAAGCAGAATGGAGATAATATCTATGAAGTATCACATTCATTAGAGAAAGAGCACTGAGAAAGTTAGTGGGATAAATCCTTACAAGTTTTACTGAAACTGCTGGCCTACATCTTGCTGTCTTAAAAGAACTGGTGACAGGAATACGAGCTGTATCAGTTGTAAACTTCCAAAAAACCTTAAGGCCTGGAAGGTCCCATCAGACTGAAAAACTCCAAATGTAAGACCACTATTCAAGAACAGAGGGAGGCACTGCTATTTATAGCAGGAACTATAAACAAATTATCCAAACATTTATTATTAGAAAAATGCTAGAAGCAGTTACTTAGGAAATAATTGCTGGATAAATAGAAATCATGATGAAATAAGTCAGATTCAATGTATTGAAAGGAAAATTCATATTTGAAAAATTTATTAGAGTGTTTGAGAATGCAACAAGGAGAATGGTTAAAGGAGGATCAGTAGATGTGGCCTATTTAGATTTACAAAAGGCATTCAATAAGGTAACACAAGAGAAGTGACAGAATAAAATAAGAAATCATGGCTTTGGGGGTAATGTGTCAACATAGATAATTAACAGGAAACAGAGAGTCAGAGTAAATGGATCATATTCAACTTGTAACTAGTGGAGGGTCACAGGGATCATTGCTGGGATCTCAACCTTTTAAAATCTATATTAATAACTTGAATGAAGGAACCAACTGTATTATAACTAACTTTGTTGGCAATACCACTACAGATAAGAGCAAGGAAATTTGTGAGGCAGATGCAAAGAGTCGACAAATGGAAATTGATAGGCTAAGTGGCCTCAAAAAATGGGAAATGGAGTGTATTGTGAGAAAATGTGAGATTGCCCATGCTGGAGTATTCCCTGGAGTATCGTTTACATTATTGGCCTCCTTTACTTAAGGAGAATCTTACGTGAATGGGAAATTATTCACAAAAGGTTTATTAGCCTGATCATTGTGATAATAGGTCATCTTATGAGGAACAACTGAGTTAATTGGTCCTCTGCCTCTTGGGATTTGGAAGAATGGATGGTGACATTATTGAAACATATACAGCTGTCCTATGGGTGCTTGATAGGGCAGATGTTTAAAATCATGTTTCCCCTTCTAAAAGAATCTAAAGCCAGGCACAGAGTTTTAAACTATAGAGATAAGGAGAATATTTTTGTCTCAGAGAGTTGTTAAGAATTGGAATTCTTTTTTCACAGACAACAGTGGAGACTGGGTCATTATAAATAGTCAAGGTTGAGTTAGAAAGATTTTTGATTGATGAGGGGTCAGAGTTAAATGGACAGGCAAAGCAGTGGTATTAAAGCCATAATCAAATCATCCATGATCTTACTGAATGGTGGAGCAAGCCCATGGAATTGAATGGCCTATCCCTGCTCCAATTTCTTATATTCTTTTGTTAACTGTTTCAGGATGTAGTTTTGATTCAGTGACGAACGGAAGAATTTTACTGAACCTTGATGGTATTTTTAAATCTTTCCATGAAAGTTTTTCTTTTTTAATTACTCACCCTGAAGTGTGTTTTTCTTGTTAGCTTAGTATCACTTGTCATTGCTCTTCCCTTCCTGCCACTGAAAGTTAAGGCACTCTCGTAAACCATCAACTGGTTCATTCTTGTTATTTTAAATGCCAAATTTGCATAAATTCATCAGGTTTACCATTGCACACCTCAAGTTACTGTCAGAGATAAATTGCAATATGGAAATCCATACGTATAAATCAATGATAAATCTGTGAATCTTTACAGTCAGAAGAGCATAATGTCATCGGAAAGCATTAATTCTTCCACAATTATAGAAAGAAGAAACGAAAAAGTGCTCAGAATTTTGAATTGAAACAATTTTATAAGAAAAAAAGACAATTTGTCAGGTAGTTATTCTAACTACCTTGCCCTAAGAACAAATGTGTACGGCGCTGACACAAGTCACTGTATAAACTACCTTAGGTCTGACACATATCATGTAACTGCTTCTGAGTAGACTCACAAGTAACAGTGTAGGATCTGAATCACTCTGTTTTACATGGCAACTGTTTCAAGCTAGATAGTAGTAGGCTAAAGCTGGAATTATGCAGTTTTTCTTTAGTTTGGCTCAGTTGAGTCTGAGCCAAAGGACTGAGCTAATGGTATGCTGATTGAAATCCCACATTGTTTGAATATCCAGTTTCAATGTAATGTTAAAGCACTGCAGCAATGCAGGAATTACTGTACTGTGAGTGAAATGTTGAACTGAGGCACTGACTATTCAAAAAAGACATTAAAAGGTGCAATGGCATGATTTGAGGAAGAGTGAAGTATCGGTCATTTGCTATTTGTGTGACCTGACTACATGCAAACTATGTGCAGGTTGATACTTTATCTATCTAACAACTGTGATTGGACTTCAATAAAAATTTGGACACTTCCTTTCTGCAAATAGGTGGGGTAGCATGGTGGCTCAGTGATTAGCACGGCTGCCTCACAGCGCCAGGGACCGGGGTTCAATTCCACCTTCGGGTAAATCTCTACGTGGAGTTTGCACATTCTCCCTGTATCAGTGTGGGTTTCCTCAGGGTGCTCTGGTTTCCTCCCACAGTCCAAAGATGTGTAGGTTAAGTGGATGGGTCATGCTAAATTG
This sequence comes from Ginglymostoma cirratum, assembly GCA_024137785.1. NCBI lineage: Eukaryota > Metazoa > Chordata > Chondrichthyes > Orectolobiformes > Ginglymostomatidae > Ginglymostoma > Ginglymostoma cirratum. The sequence goes on from JAHRHZ010000040.1 coordinate 5,384,881, forward strand.
TCCATAATGGTCAGGTGGATTAGTCACAAAACATGCAGGATTATAGGGAATATGTTTGGGGGGGCTGTGTCTATGTAGGATGCTCTTTGGAAGGTTGGTGCAGACACGATGGCCTGTTTCATGCGCCATTGGGTTTCTATGATTCAGCAGGCAGAACCAGCTATCATGGCAACATCTGATAACCTCTCACTGTTTAGGGTCACACATGGGTAATAGCTGCTTGAGTCAGCTGCATTAAGATACACTGCACCAATGGAACAACATTCTAACATGAATCAAAAATTTATAACTGAGGGGACATGAAGTTGGAATTAAAGTCTTCAGTTAGTGATGATCCCTTAAAGAGAACCCACACTTCCTAAAATAAATAACAAATTTAAGCAAATAAAAAACATAAGACTTTTGCCAATTCTATTCAGTAACTGTGTTCTCTCCTGACCTTTCCATCTGATTACACATTAGTCAGTAATGAAGAGGAAGAACTTTTATCTAGACTTTAATATCAGTCATGTTCCTCAAACTACTCCACAAAATAATAAAGTATTTCTAACTATAATTGCTTTGCCTAATCTTTTCCCATGGGGAATCTATTTGAAATTTTATCTCACTGGGGATGGGTGGGTGAGGGGTTGCTGATGAAGAAATTTCAGAAAGATAGGTTTGTCATGATGGACAACGTGTATTTCGGTCAAGAATGAATACCAAAGCAATAAATAAATATAAAAATTAATATTTAAATAAATTAAACTATTTAAGTAAGTGTGAAATTAGCGCAAAAGACCATTAAAAAATGCCAAGGAGCAGACCTAATGAATTTCATTGCCACAATAGATGGGTGGACAGATCCTGACCATCAGGGCAAAGGGAGGGGACCAGGGCTGAGCTAAGAAGTTGAATTTAACTAACACTGACCTTGCGATCATCTTTGGTGGCACGCACGCTCAAAGTTGCCCTTAGCAGTATTAATCTAGTAGTGGGCGTTGAAGTGGGCTGCCTTTCAGCTTGAATTATTTCTCCACTCGCAGCCTGATTCATTGATTAATTTTGGGGAGGGAGGAGGGAATGTTTGTGTATATCTGGCTCATTCTAAAAGTTTACATGTCCCCTCCCTTTCCTACCCCCAGGCACAATCTCTCCCTGTCCCACTCGCCTGCATACTCTATCCCTCTTTCTCCCATTCATGCACACGTTCCCTCCCTCTCCCATTCACAAGGCATATCTTGTAATTGTGTTCAGCCGAAATATGTGAGACGCCCTTGGGTAGATCCACTGCCACCAATCCTTCATATTGTTACTTATCTAAGTTACTGATACCAAGTCGGGAAAGAAGCCAACACAATGTTTTTGACTGAAGCTCGGCTCAGTCTTGATGAACAGAAGGATTATTACAAAAACAGAAAGTGCTAGACAAACTCAGCAGGTCCAGTAGCATCTGTAGAGAGAAGAACAGAGCTAATATTTCTCTCTCTTTATTTACTACCAGACCTGCTGAGTTTCTCTAGTGCTTTCTGCATTTGTTTCAGATTTCCAGCAGTTGCAGTTCTTTGTAATAATCGTAGAATTAAACCAAAATATGTTATTGTCAGTTAACGTACATTTAAATCAGGCTGTCTCCATTATCCAATTGGTTTTAACCATAAATTAATTCCCAAATTCTCTTACAATGTTATGAAAGGTATCAATCTTTTTTCTTACATTCTGTCATTTCAACACATGATCTGTTACTAACAGTTGCAATAGACCAACTATCTTCTATGAAAAGGATTTGTGAGATTAAATATAGGATAACTATCTGATTCAGCAGGGAAGAGTTCTGTTGCAAAAGAAATTCTGGAGATTCAGTTTTCTTCAGAAAAGGTAATGGATCTGATTAAGAAGGAACAACAGCATGAACAATGGATTAAAGATCCTCTAAGTTACAGAGACTTTACAGGTCACAAACAGTTAAGAACAGAACCTGCAATCCTTATGCCAAAGCCCGAACAACCTTTCAGTTCCGAAGAGAACCCATTTTGAAGAATTGTGAACCTTCCAGACCACCAGAAATTGTAAAGCCCAAAGTTTGGGGTGGCTGAGTCACATGAAACAGGCTGTGCGTGGCTGACAAGCAAAATCTCTGAATTAAGTTGGAATAAAGAGAATAAATAACACCTAAAAATGTAAAAAAAATGCAGATTGGAGAAAAAACAAAGCAGAATTTTGAAAATTGCAGAAGTTTTATAAATATAGAGATGAGTTCAGAGGGCCTTAAGACTACATTGCTGTTGGTCTGGAGTCACATGTAGGCCAGAGCAGGTAAGGATAGCAGGTTTCCTTCCCTAAAGTAGATTTGTGAACCAGATGAGTATTCTTGACATTAACAATGGTCGATTGGTTATGGACGATGTTTATCTTTAGACTCTTCTTGATGATTTTTCATTAAATAAGATAAGGACATGCATTTGTCAATATTAACCAGGGAAAAGTTATTGAGGGCAGGAGGTGATGTCTTGGACAATGAATGGGTTAATGTTAAAGGCAGTATTAAACTCTAACCAATCTGTTTCTCTTATTAATGTAACTTGTACCAGGTTCCTATCATGGAAATAAACTCTTTTGATGGCAGCAAAGTATCCCAGCCACAAGCTGAAAAAGGTTGACGCACAATACAATATTAGTCTCAATGCTAAACAGATTTAGAACAAAAAAATTCAGAATAAATTCAACAACTGAATGTTGGGCATCCAGGAGGTGCTGTGGACTATCAACAGTGGCAGAATAGTATTTGCCCATAATCTGCAAACTCATGGCCAAACATCTTCCCTACTCTACCATTACAATAAAATGGAAGATCAGTCCTAGAGATCAAAACACAAAGGACTGATCATAGATTCCAATCTGATTTTCGACAATCCAAGCAATGAGACAATCCAATCTGCATGGACACATGAGTATAATGTCTGCAGTAGCAGGACTTTGGAAGCACTAATGCAACTTACTTACATAAGTAAATTTTGTAGTTTAACTTGTTGACATTCACAACAAAACAATGGACTGAGAAGCAGGGGATAAACTGCACTGTCAAAAATATCAGTGGCACAAGGCACATTCAACCAATAGTTCACACTTTAGGACAGCAAGCTATCATTTTGCAGCTACTATATCCTTATACACAAGATGAAAGCTTCTAGGCCAGGTCTCCTGCAGTAGATTTGGTATAAGGGGTGATGAGGACCTCATGGCATCTACTTTATACCAAGGTCAAACAGGTAGTTCTCCTATAACACAACAATTGTGTTCTTGTTCGACCTTGCACTATAGAAATTCACATTATAAGGAAATTGCTATAGAAAATTGTTATGCTGTACATAGAAAGTTTGCATTATCCAAACAGCGTCCACTATTTATCAATCGCATTACAGCCAATTCGTGTTAATAAAACACACGTTATAGCAGAAATATCTGTATTGACCTTTTCTTGAGTCACTTCACATGAGTCCAGGATGCTGATATGCATATAGAAAGAGGTATTGTCAGCCCGGAGGCAGTACAGCAATAATTGATGCCTCCAAGCTCTTGTGAACTTTGTGGCAAGGAGCTGTCTTCTCAGCCACAGAGCGATGGAGGATCACGTGAAGTGCCTTTTATATGGGGCCTTGACCCAGTGCGGGACTAACCTGTGAAGGCATAACTGGAAACGTCATGGATAAGAATACTAAAATATCCCTTCATTAAGACTGTATACCTTCACTTATTGTTCTCACAGATCTCTTGAAAGATCAACCCAGCAGTTCTGCAGATCAAGCTACTCTGAAGGGACCACCACTTAAGACAACAGAGCGAACTGCAGCAGCGGCAGCAACAGCAGCCACCAGTTCATATTCATGCCAGACCAGACGAATATATAGGGTGAATAGTCAAGATCTTTTTTCCCATGGTAGGCTTATGTCCTAGCCCTAAGCTAGAGGGCATAGGTATAAGGTGAGAGGGGAGAGGTTTAAAAGGGGCATACGGAGTAACTTTTTCACACAGAGGGTGGTTCGTATGGAATGAACTGCCAGGGGGAGTGGTGGTGGAGGTTGGTGCAATTACAATATTTAAAAGGTGTCTGGATGGGTACTTGAAGGGAAGGGTTTAGAGGGATATGGGCCAAAAACTGGCAAATGGGACATTGATTCATTTAGGGTGTCTGGTCAGCATGGATGAGTTGGACCAAAGGGTCTATTTCTGTGCTGTTTATCTCTATGACTCTATGACTGGGTGGCATTTCCAGTTGGTAGCCCTACAAGTAACAACTGCCCTTAATTTATCTGCCTGCAGATGACTTCAGATACCGACAAGAGACCTCTGTGACACTTCACAGGCTGCTACTTATTGATGAATCTGTGAATCTCAGCAATAAAAGCCTTATTCATCTTCATCTTTTTCCACTCTTGATGTGGGGAGTCACGCTGCTGAGGCATTCAGGTTCTCAGTCTCTGCAGATTTCCTGTAGGTACAGGGTGTAATCGATTGCACTCACATAACAATTAAAACACCACATCGTGAGCAGCCTTAGTCACCGGAAGACAACACTCCACTCCTTCGTAGTTCAAATCGTTTGTGGCCACAAAAGCTAGATTTTGTAGGTCTTGCTAGGCATCCAGGGAGCTGTCGTGCATTGTAAATACAACTTTTTATTCATTTATAGGTTGTGGGCATTGCAACCTGGGCCAGCATAGTTTTTTTTTCCCTTTCACCACTTAGAAGGACATGGGCAGCCGATGATACTGGCCTGAAAGTATCCTTTCAAACCACACCCTGCCTTGGAAGGGTGGAAGCATATCACTGTTCCTCCGTTAATCCTGGGTCAAATGTATGGAATTTCCCTCCGAACAGCACAGTGGGTGTACCTAAAATATATTTGCCCCTCCATGGTCAACAGCAGTTCAAAAAGACAGCTCAATATGATCTGCTCAGGGCAATTAATTAAGATGGGCGACAGATCCTTGCCCAGCCAACAATGGCTACATCCCAAGTTGGAATTTTTAAAGAACTGTAATTTGTACACCTTTCATTGTAACTTTAATTTCTATCAGCAATTCCATCAACAACCTGTGCATAATTTTTAAACCACATAATAATTTTGTATTATTTGTTTTCCCTGAATATTGCAATAATGTCAAAGAAGAAAAATTCATGCCAAACTCTTATTTAATTACTTAACCATTCTAAATTTTCTTCTTTATTTGTTCAGGGGATGAGGGCATCACTGGCTAGGCAGCATTTATTGCCCATCCCTAATTGTCCAGAGGGCGGTTAAGAGTCAACCACATTGCTGTGGGTCTGGAGTCACATGTAGGCCAGGCCAGGCAAGGATGGCAGTTTGCTTCCCGAAAGGACACTAGTGAACCAGATGGGAATTTTTTCCTGACAATCAGCAATGGATTCATGTTCATGATTAGACTCTTAGTTCCAGATATTTATTAAATTCAAATACCACCTTCCGCTGTGGCAGGATTTGAACCCATGTCCCCAGAACATTTCCTAGGTCTGCTGGATTAACAGTCCAGTGATAATACCACTAGGCCATTGTCTCCCCTGGATGCATTAGAAAACAACAATATTTTTTCTCAGTGATCAAAACATACTTATGACAAATATTAAGTTACCAACTCAAGTGCATACCTTCAGTTCACTGTAAGCAACACAATAAAAGTCCATGAAAAACATTGTGGCCCAGATCATGTAATATTGAAGCAGCCATAAAATAGAGTACAAAAGGTGTGGGCTGATGGAGAAAGTGAAGTCGCATGAGGTCCAGGGTGTACTAGCTAGATGGACAGAGAACTAGCTGGACAACAGGAGACAGAGAGTTGCAGTGGAAGGGATTTTCTCAAAATGGAGAACTGTGACCAGTGGTATTCCACAGGGATCTGTATTGGGACCAAAGTTGTTTGTGATATACATTAATGATCTGGAGGGATGTACAGATGGTCTGATTCGCAAGTTTGCAAATGACACAAAGATTGGTGGAGTAGCAGATAGTGAAGGGGACTGACAGAGAATGCAGCAGAATATAGATAGATTGGAAAGTTGGGCGGAGAAATGACAGATGGAGTTCAATCCAGGCAAATACGAGACGATGCATTTTGGAAGATCCAATTCAAGACCGAACTATACAGTAAATGGAAAAGCCCTGGGGAAAATTGATGCACAGAGAGATCTGGGTGTTCAGGTCCATTGTACCCTGAAGGTGGTAACGCAGGTTGATAGAGTGGTCAAGAAGGCATACGGCATGCTTTCATTCATCGGACGGGGTATTGAGTACAAGGCTTGGTAGGTCATGTTACAGTTGTATAGGACTTTGGTTCGACCACATCTGGAATATTGCGATAAGTTCTGGTCACCACATTACCAAAAGGATGTGGATGCTTTGGACAGGGTGCAGAGGAGGTTCACCAGGATGTCGCCTGGTATGGAGGGCACTAGCTATGAAGAGAGGTTGAGTAGATTAGGATTATTTACATTAGAAAGACAGAGGTTGAGGGGGGACCTGACTGAGGTCCACAAAATCATGACAGGTATAGACAGGGTGGACTGCAAGAAGCTTTTTCCCAGAGTGGGGGACTCAATTACTAGGGGTCACGATTTCAAGGTGAGAGGGGAAAAGTTTAAGGGAGATATGTGTGGTAAGTTCTTTATGCAGACAGTGGCGTTGCCAGCGGAGGTGGTAGAGGCAGGCAATTAGAGTAATTTGAGACGTATCTAGACAGATACATGAATCAGCAGGGAGCAGAGGGATACAGATCCTTGGAAAACAGGTGATAACAAGCTGTGGAGCTGGATGAACACAGCAGGCCAAGCAGCATCATAGGAGCAGGAAAGCTTGACGTTTCGGGCCTAGACCCTTCATCAGAAATGGGGGAGGGAAGAGGGTTCTGAAATAAATAGGGAGAGAGGGGGAGGCAGATAGAAGATGGATAGAGGAGAGGATAGGTGGGGAGGAGACAGACAAGTCAAAGAGGCGGGGATGGAGCCAGTAAAGGTTAAAGGTGTGTGTAGGTGAGGAGGAGATAGGTCAGTCCAGGGAGGACGGACAGGTCAAGGGGGTGGGATGAGGTTAGTAGGTAGGAGATGGGGGTGTGGCTTGAGGTGGGAGGAGGGGATAGGTGAGAGGAAGAACAGTTTAGGGAGGCGGGGACGAGCTGGGCTGGTTTCGGGATGCGGATGGGGGCACACTCCCCTCCAGCCCCACCACACCCGGCACTTTTCCCTGCAACCGCAGGAAGTGCTACACCTGCTCCCACACCTCCCCCCTCACCTCCATCCCAGGCCCCAAGAAGACCTTCCACATCAAGCAAATGTTCACCTGAACATCTGCCAATGTGGTATACTGCATCCGCTGTACCCGTTGTGGCCTCCTCTACATCGGGGAAACCAAGCGGAGGCTTGGGGACCGCTTTGCAGAACACCTGCGCTCGGTTCACAACAAAAAATTGCACCTCCCAGTCGTGAACCATTTCAACTCCCCCTCCCATTCCTCAGACAACATGTCCATCCTGGGCCTCCTGCAGTGCCACAATGATGCCACCCGAAGGCTGCGGGAACAGCAACTCATATTTAGCCTGGGAACCCTGCAGCCCAATGGTATCAATGTGGATTTCACAACCTTCAAAACCTCCCCTCCCTCATCCGCATCCCGAAACCAGCCCAGCTCATCCCCACCTCCCTAAACTGTTCTTCCTCTCACCTATCCCCTTCTCCCACCTCAAGCCACACCCCCATCTCCTACCTACTAACCTCATCCCACCCCCTTGACCTGTCCACCCTCCCTGGACTAACCTATCTCCTCCCTACCTCCCCACCTACACTCACCTTTACTGGCTCAGTCTTAACTTGTCTGTGTCCTCTCCACCTATCCTCTCCTCTATTCATCTTCTATCCGCCTCCCCCTCTCTCCCTATTTATTTCAGAACCCCCTTCCCCTCCCCCATTTCTGAAGAAGGGTCTAGGCCCGAAACGTCAAGCTTTCCTGCTCCTATGATGCTGCTTGGCCTGCTGTGTTCATCCAGCTCCACACCTTGTTATCTCGGATTCTCCAGCATCTGCAGTTCCCATTATCTTGGAAAATAGGTGACAGGTTTAGATAGAGGATTTGGATCGGAGCAGGCTTGGAGGGCCGAAGGGTCTGTTCCTGAGTTGTAATTTTCTTTGTTCTTTGTTCTTGTTCTTTGATGGCAATTTACTCCCTTACGAACAGCAGAAATTAAATAGGCAAGCACTTAAAATTGCCAAAGCTATTTACTTGAACCACTAAGAACTTAAGTAATGATGCTGATGTAGTGATGGTTTCAGAGTCACTTGAGCAGATGTACTATAGCTAAGCTTGCAGATGATACATAAATAGGTGGGAAGAAAGTAGAAGAGGATAAGGACCTGAAAACACAATCTTCAGATTCTGGGTCATCCATTTAGTACTGAGATGAGGAGGAATTTCTTCTTTCTGATGGAAGTAAATCTGAATTTCTTTACCACAGAGAACTGTTGAAGTTATGCAATTAAATATGTTAAAGGCTGAGATAAACAGATTTTTAATCAGTAAAGGAATCAAAGATTATGGGGAAAAGGCAGAAAAATAGAGCTGAGTTTTGTCAGATTAGTCATGATCTCATTGTATGGCACAGCAGACTCAGTAGACTGTTTCCTTAAATTTCTGCCGTTTTTCTTCAACCATCTTTGTTGCTAATCTGCTTGCCTAGTACACTCCAGCTAAGTTTGCCATCATGCTTGTCTAATTATCCTTATCTAAATTTGGCACAGTGTTTTCAACCAGATTTCGTACTCTCAAACCGAATGTTATATTCTATCATTTTATAGTCACTGTTCTTTAGGGAATCTTTTACTCTGAGATTGTTTATTAAACCTGCCTCAGTGTATATTATCAAATCCAAAATAGCCTGATCCCTGGTTGGACCCACAAGATATTGTTCTAGGAAATTGTCCCAAATGCACTTTGTGAATTCTTCCTCATGGCTACCTCTCCCAATTTGATTGTCCAAATCTAAATGAAGATTAAACTAATTCATGATTAATATACTGACCTTTTTTTACTTGCCCTCGTTATAT
>JAHRHZ010000040.1:5393977-5484335 GCA_024137785.1 Ginglymostoma cirratum
AAAACACTACGAGGGAGCAAAAAAAGAGCTCCTTTAATTCCGGAGGAGTAGCAATCATCGTCATTTTATAGATTGCTCCAATTGTTCCTAACCTGCAGAGACTTGTCTTAGACACACTGTTAGTGAGCCAGGCATCCCAGCATTGATGTTTTTACTTAAGCAAGCTACCCATGGAGTTCCAGGGTAAAGAAGCTTTCACCAAGCTGTTAAGCTTAGAATTTGATCTAAACAGACCTGTCAAGTATCATTGAAGCTGAACCCAAGCACAGGCTCAGATTAGTTCATAAATCTTAAATCTTTCACCCCAATATTTGCAGACCAGCCTTCAAATCAAACACTGTTTGCCAGGATTTAATTTGTTCTCATGCCATAAGCGCTAAAAATGCAATTGGCTGGATAAAGATGTTCAATTTTAATTTAACTTTGCATACTGTTGTATTTTATGTGAGACACCATTCTGCTGAAAACATTTGAATCCTGTAACCTCGGTGGCATGTGGTACTGGTATAATATACGAGCTAATACTTTGGCGGGTGGCTATATGATATATGAGTTATCAGTACAATGTTCACATTCAATATTGGCTAACTTCAGGACATTCATTTGTACATAATAGATTGTCAGTCCTGTGAACCCACTAGAATTTCCCATGATCAAACCAGCTCTGGTTATTGAAACTCCATCACAATTAGATAACATGATCAGGACGGTGGCCAATACAAAGCTTTTCTTTTGCACATAGCATCGCCTACCTGGAGGCTACTATCAGGGTTTCTAATGAGCTGACAGAACTCTGTAAGGACCACTTTGTCAGACCCATTCTGCCAGAAGCCTTCTCTCTGTTTCATCACAGCTGAACCATTGTTCATTTTTTTTCTCTCTAACTGAATTTAAGGCCTCTGACCCAGCTGGACATTTTAACTCACTCCAGGAGCTTGTGGATTGAACTACAATTGACCTAATTAACTGAAACTAATTGGGAGAATGGTTGAGGATGCCTCGAAGGTTTATTAATGACCAGTGTTTTTTGGAATTAAATCTCTGTATATGTAATGTATTTTAAAATGCATTATAGGATAATCATGCGTATTTTGCTTAGAAAAAATCTTTCTCTTTTAGATAAAATGTTGTGACTTAATTCAGAAGCTAGAAGGTCTGTTGGCAATTAGATGAGTATTGAACATATTTGTAAGGAATTTATCTGTAATTTTAATAGTTTCAGTAAGTGCTTATTTAAATAGGGATTGTTCAATACGCATCACTTTTAAATAACCTGGAAATTGAACTCCCACCCTTTCCCCCAGGAAAAATAAAGGAAAGTTTAAGAGGTCAACAAAATTAAAATAAAAATGGTATTCAAATGTTAGACTCTTCTATGCCAGAATCTAAGGTTTTCATATTGAAATGAGGAGCAAACTCAATGTATGAGTCAAGAGATGATTTTCTCAAGACTGACAAGGCTTGGCTATCACTCAAATAGAAACTATAAATGTAACTCTCTCACGTGGCTGAGTTTTCATTGCTGGGGGCTGGATTTAACAAGGACCAGGAAAGTTTCTGTGTCCCAAACCTGCTCCCAAGGGGGGAGCGGTCACTCGCTTGAAATATTTTTATGAGCTGCCCATTAATTGATATGAAGAGAGATTCCTTGCCCAATTAAAAATGGCAAGTGGATTGAACAGCCAATCCAAAATCTTATGAATTCGTAGGAGCAGCTGGCAGCAATGACGGGTAAGCAACTGAGATGGTGTTTCAACATGAATAGTGCTGTCTCACCAACAATTCTATGAAAATCAATTCCTCAGAAAAGACAAAGGAAGCAGCCAAACATTCGCTTGCGAGATAACAAGCATGGGGCTGGATGAACACAGCAGGTCAAGCAGCATCATAGGAGGAGGAAAACTTGACGTTTCGGGCCTAAACCCTTCATCAGAAATGGGGGAGGGGAAGAGGGTTCTGAAATAAATAGGGAGAGAGGGGAAGGTGGATAGAGGATGGATAGAGGAGAGGATAGGTGGAGAGGAGGCAGACAAGTCGAAGAGGCGGGGATGGAGCCAGTAAAGGTGAGTGTAGGTAGGGGGGTAGGGAGGAGATAGGTCAGTCCAGGGAGGACGGACAGGTCAAGGGGGCGGGATGATGTTAGTAGATAGGAGATGGGGGTGTGGCTTGAGGTGAGAGGAAAAACAGGTTAGGGAGGTGGAGATGAGCTGGGCTGGTTTTGGGATGCGGTTGGGGGAGGGGAGATTTTGAAGTTTGTGAAATCCCCGCCTCTTCGACTTGTCTGCCTCCTCTCCACCTATCCTCTCCTCTATCCATCCTCTATCCACCTCCCCCTCTCTCCCTATTTATTTCAGAACCCTCTTCCCCTGCCCCATTTCTGATGAAGGGTTTAGGCCCGAAACGTCACGTTTTCCTGCTCCTATGATGCTGCTTGACCTGCTGTGTTCATCCAGCCCCATGCTTGTTATCTCGGATTCTCCAGCATCTGCAGTACCTTTTATCTCTGAAACATTCGCTTGCGGTTGTGAGAGTGGAGGTGGGGTGTTAGGTAGACTCCCTCTGCAGAACAGCCTTTGATTGCACATTCATTTAGGCAGGCAGTGAGGGATGATCTTGTGGCTGGCATGAAGTGCTGACACTCTAGACCACAGCTGGGACCCCAAGTACAAGCAATTAAACTGCTCACCACCGTGTCAGGTCTGAAGGATCCCAGGCTTTACAGAACTTAATGTCATGATTTTAATGAGGTCAGCCACGTGGACCTTATAGAATATGAGTTCCCTGATTGGGGCTGTTAATCTGGTCCAACCAGGAAACCTTGGCTGACAGATGTAAACAGCAGTGTCAGGAGTTCTGTTCACTCTGAGACCTGGCTCTGAGAGAGCTGGATCAGTGTCAAAGGCTCTCCACGTGTAACGAAAGGGTGATTTGGTAACAGTATACCACCCTCTGTGGGGTTATTTCACAAAACATATTTGTTTACGAGTCTGGCTTGCTGCCTTGTTGTTGCAAGCACCCTATTGGCCCTGAAGCTACTTTGGCCAAAAACAACAGGTTGAGGAAAATCTGACGCACCAACCAGTTCTCACATTTTCCAGTTACGCCCACCACCTTTCTCCATTTCAGTGGAGCCCAAATTCCTGGCAACAAATTCAAAATGTTACAGTACAGAAACAAATCATTTGATAGAATGTATTTTTCTAAAGGAGCCAAATAACCACAATGCGCCCATCCGGACGCATGAATATGAAAAGAAAAAATAAGGTCTGGTATTTACATAATAACTTCACTTGACATCCAAAGAATTACTTCAGAGTTGTAATTCAAAAAATGACTGAAGGGTCTATTTCCATGTTGTATATCTCTATGATTCTATGACTCGAATTTACTGCGGGGGATACAGAAGACAATAAAGTCGGCTAAATGATAAGTATTGTCTTGGCCACTGGTTGAGTTCTATTTACTGCCTCAAAGTAATGCTATGAGATCATGTACACCTGGTTAAAAGGCACTGTCCTTACTCTTTTCAAAGCAATTAATTCCCTTTTAAATTTTCTTTTAACTGTTTTTCAAGAGTAGGTTGCAGTAGGGAACTCACATTCAAAAATGCGCTGTTCTGAAGATTTTTTTTTTCCCAGGCCTTCCCTTAAATTTATGGCAGCCTGAGATTTTTGTTCTCATGAATCTATCACAACTTAAGAACAGAATCCTACATAATTTTGGGGACCTATTTCTGCTCATGTTTTCAACTGTCTCCAGAGGAGTTATTGTTCTTACAAGCGCCAAATGGGCATTTGTCAATTTTACACGCTGCTTGCTGTTTCGTCTGTTATTTGTTTATCAGAGACGTGAATATTTCTGACATCAGCCAACTTGTATTGTCTATCCTTAATTGCTCCATAGAAAGTGGCAATGAGCTCCCTTCTTAAACATTTATATTCTGCTCAGTGAAACCACTCTAACAGTACAATCAGGATGGGATTTCCAACAGTTTGGTCCAGTGTTGGTAACTAACAGTGAGGGTACTGATTGGGAACTCCTTGCAGCAATGTCCAGGGCCTGAGGTAATTGGCCTCTGACACCCACGACGATCTTCTTTTGTACCAATGATGATTGCAAGAATTGCAGACTCTGCCCTGCTCCTCACCAATTTCAATTTTGCTGGGATTCCTTCATGTCACAATTGATCAAATGCTGCTTTGCTGCCAAGAGTGGACACTTTCACCTCACCTCTGGGATTGAGCTCTTTTGTCCATGTTTATTGTCTTCAAGTTCTTCTGCAAAAATTAGCTGCTCCAAGATATGGGTACAATGTGCCTCTGTTTTACGCTGGTGGATGGAATGAATAAAGGTCACAGAGAACAAATCAAAGTGCTTGAAAAAGGAAGAGAAATAGGAGGATGTAATGAGGTCCAGAGCTGAGTGGCCCTGGTAGAATTTGAATTAATATCTAGTGAGCAGCTTCTTTGTCAGTAAGTGCCATTGTTCAGCAACACTTTCTATCACTTTGTTAACAGTTATACGTAGGCTTATGGTGCAGAAATAAAATGCATTGGATTTGTTCTGTTTCTAAAAAAAGACAAGCCTAACAAATTTTTCACAATATCAAGTAGATGCCAGTATTGTAGCTCTATTAATACAGCTTGGCTAGAAGTGTGTCTAATTTGACCTAATTCTATAGCACAATGGCAGGAAATTAAATTTTGCAGTAACAATTCTTTGGGCATTATTAGCGCCCTTAGAGGTCCAAAGTAACATCCTAAACAGGCACACACACATGTGAGATGCAGCCTACCAGAGGCCAATTCACTGTGTACAGTGAACATCTGCTAGAGGATGCTGATAATGATTTAAATCAGCATGCATTACTTCTATTTTGGAGCTCAAATTTCCAGCCAATACTCTCTCTCAAGTTTGAGAACCAAACGTACTTTGCGCATCATCGATACATTTAAAGAAATCATCAGTAACTTAGAGTAGCTGCCTCTTAAATCCTTCAGGCTATTGCTGTATTCCATACATTTTCAGTGCTTTTCACATTTGTTTCAAGTTTCAATCATAGCAGATAGTTTTTGCTGAGGTGAAGGCTTCTGCACAAATTGGCTTCTCCTAGATATGGCTATTGTATTATGTATATTCTCTGATTGAGAGATGAGTGGAGGATGCAAAGAATAGGTCAAGCTACTTGAAGAGGGAGGAAGAGAAGGAGAAGTTAATATCTGAGTCTTAATTGCAAACTATACAACATATTAGGAAAGATTCTTAGCAGAGTATAATCGTTTATCAAATGTTTTCAGATTAGTCTGGAAATGCTGGAAATTTAATTTTATTTCTCTTTCCACAGATGTTGCCAGACCTTTTCAGTGTTTCCCTCATGTTATTTACCTTCAGGTTAGTTGCAGTTTAATTTCTACTGCACTTGCTAAGTGAGTAAAAGAGTTTGATGGTTTGTCCTGTTATTTAGACTTGGTGAAGTTTACCTGATGAAGAACTTGGTCTCATTTAAAGGATTCTGCTCAATCCACATAGATGTCGTATGCTTTCACCCCTGTAGCCTGGGACATTATTTGGAGAATGAGCCAACATATAACAAACAGAATAGGATTCTCAAAGAGGGAGGAGAGGGTGAGATGGAATTTCAAAAGGAGGCCATACCTATGCAGGATTAATCAACGTTACTAAACGTCAAAGACAAATAGTGTGTGAGAATTCTGCATTTCAAAGATTTCTTCACAGAATTCTTCCACCTTCTGCAAACCACAACTCCGACCCTCAAAACAGAGAAGGAACTGCAATGCCAACTACCTCACAAAAGCAGGTGCCATTCTTTTCTTTGCTCATGGGATGTTTAGCCTGATTCGTTTCAACAACATTTTCATTAATTCTGAATTGGGCTGTGAGTCTTTTTATGGGATGAGAATTAGGCCAATATCAGTTGCCCTAATTGCCTGAGGCACAGTTAAAAGTCAATCACCTTGCTGTGGCCAGGAATTAAGTGTAATCCAGCAGATCTGCCTTCGCTAAAAACATTTATGAACCAGTTTTTTTTAAAACACCAAGCAACAGCTGTTGCATGATCACCATTAGATGAGTCTTTTATTCCAGAACCTTCTTTAATTCAAATTTCACCAATTACTATGGTGGGATTTGAATTTAGGTACCCAAAACATTAGCCTGGAGTTCTGGATTATGAGTCCAGTGATTGTACCTGTACACCAACACCACTCCTGATGTATGACAGACGTATCACCACAAAACAAATTTATCCCATACTGCAAGAGAAAGCTTTTCCATTTCCACTTCTTTGAAATCAGCTGGTGTATGACCAGAGGACGTGAATCATGTAGGTTAATGCCCCATATCCTGGCAGTAGTTATAATGCTTTCATTCTACAATAGTATGATTCACCAGCTTTATTTCAGCTATTGCAGCAATGGGGTTCCTGCGTGAGGACGGCTATTTGCTGACAACATCTTCATGACTCTAAACTGCTGCCCTTGCATCATTGGGCAGATTAGGTCCAATGAAAGGCAATCTATTGCAAAAAATATGTTTAATGTTGACAACTGGTGTGGTAAAACAACAACTCCACTGTCGGGACTGGAAGAACCCTGCAATACTCAGAGTAACCAGTATTAGGATTTGTGGTGGTTTGTTGCATGCTGCAAAAAATCTCCATAATGAGCACATTCCAGCTGCCAGGCAAGTAGCTGAGGAGTGGAAGAACATGACAAAGGAAAGGAGGTGACAGCAGACAACCCCTTTTTGCTTGAGCTGCATAAGAACATATCCGGATGAGAAACCTATCACTTCAACTCTAATTCCTCTTTATCCAGTGTCCTCAGTCATTTCTTAATTCTGTAGCGTAAGTTGAATTAACTGAAACATCTGTGATGCTGGTACACTTGCGAGGGTCGGGGGGAGGTGGGGTTGGTAGCTGAGGCATGTCATTGACTCAACGGTGTTTACTATTCATCAGTAATCAGGAAATTTGAACGGGGTGTAAAATGAATGACCCACCCGCCCATTTCAGTCAGTGGCTCCAGTTTACATTGACCTGTTAATTTCTGAAGTCTCCCATTTGAAAATGCAAGTAAGTATCTATTTGTCTCTCTTGTTTTTGGCTATTCCTAAGATTCCAGTAGCATCAAGGCTTTGAAATTCTGTTGGGATTTCCTCAAACTCTCAGTAGAAACAATGATATGGGCCAATATTCTGCAATGTCACAAAGAAAGCTCTGGATTAAAACACGTGGCATGAGAAGAGAGCATTTGGATCATCAAATCCACTTTATTTAAAGTTAATTATCCTTTCGTGGAGTCCCCAAGTACCATCACTTCCACTTAAAATTTAGATCTTTTGTTCTCCGACATAAAATGGAGACCCTGAAAAGCTAAAGTTTTATAATAGAAAGTTCCACAGGTATAGCCAAATGTAGCCTTTAGTGAATAAATATGGTTTGCTCACATCGGAGTAAGTATAAATATTCTAAAGCCAAGCAAAATACAAAGAATCGCCTTCATTTATACATGTCATTACATTTTCAGTCTGGGATATCAAAAAGTCTTATTGGCACATTGACAACATTTCCCTCTGACTAATCAGCCAGTAGTATGCCTTTATTTTCAACAGAGAAACACGTTAATGCCACTGACCAGATGCAGTTGATGCTTTTGTAATTTTGAAACAAAGATAGGTAGGAAAATAAGTTGTGAAGAGGACACAAGAGGCTACAAAAAGATATAAATAGATTAAGTGAGTGGACAAGATCTGACTAATGTGTGATATGTACAAGTGTGAAATTAACAATTTTGGCAGGAAGAATAAAAAAACATAATGCGTAAATGGCGAGTAATTGCATAGCTCTTAGATGCAGAGGAATCCAGTTTTCCTTCATGTCCCAGTGCATAAATTGCATTTTAAGTTACAGCCTGAGACTTTGCAGGATTCTAATTTACTTAACTTAATAGTTAACCAGGAAAACCTAGAGGAATTAACTAACTCTTGGCTAACTATAAAACTGACCACCATATCCATGGAGCATTTGGACAAATGCATTTGTACTAAGTATCCCAGCTGACTAGCCATAGTAATGTGAATTCAATATCTCCTGTAAATGCTTTCACCTTTGCTTGTGGCAGCTATTATTCAGCATTACCTGAAACATGGTCTTAGAAGTGTGTTGATGATATTGATTGAATTTTCAGAGCTGGCTACAGAAAAAAGAAATGGCAAAGAACCATTAAGCAACTTTTAAGTGATGGCTGAAACAGAATGGGTGTGAATTTTCGATTTCTTGCTGCTGTGGAACAAAAGGAGGTATGCAACATAACTGAAATTTTCCCACTCTTAGTGACAGAACTGTGAGACACCTACAGATAAGTAAAAAGACCAAGCCAATGTGAGGAGAACACATGCTAGCAGTAGTGGAGAAAAATTTCTACAAATGACATTGCAGTCTTCACCTCAGTGAGGAGCAGAAAGCCATACTGCAAAGATTTTGAAACCTTTGAAGATACACTTTGAACTTCATGTTGATATACTTCCAAACAGAGATGAGGGAAAGAAAGAAACTATTGATTATTATGTGAAAGTACTGACACATTGAGCTGAATCCTGTAAGTTTAGAGGACTGAAAGATGGTCTCATCAGACATAGGATTACCTGAGACATGAGAGAACCTACAAGGGAGAGTACAAATGCTGTGAGAGGAGAAATGTACTCTCAAGAAAGCTACAGGCATATGCAGAATTTCTGAGCTCGGCAATTACCATCTAAAGAGTATTAGTGGGAGACCAGAAAAGGTTTTGCAATATAGAAAGATACATTCCAGGCTAAATAAAAACATTACATTGGAATAAAGGAAGAAATATTTGTTGAAATGCCGGCAGGAAGGTCAAAGCCAGTGTACAGGATATAAATATTGCAGAGGATCTCACATAAAAGAAAAGGAAGAATGAGTTCTTGATTTGCCTAAAAGTGTTCAGCTAGAAAGAAACAAAACAAGACTATAAAGATGGCTGCTGCAGATATGTCTCTCAGATGAGTTTGGAGGTGGGTGGGTGTGGGTGAGTGGAGGCTCACATTGCTGGGTGGCACAGTGAGATGTCAGTCTCAGGCTTACAGCATGTCCCTGCTGCCTGCATGCAAACACTTTGCACATTTATTCACACAAATGGTTATATTGGAAGTAGTTGGGGATTAGTCCTCAGTTGAGCTAATGGGGGATTGTTGTCAACCAGGGTGTCCCAGTGGCATCAGTCACAGCAAAGTCCCCGCGCAGTCTAGGAGCTTGACAACAGTCAGTTTTCCACTTGGGCCAAATCATCAGGGAATATGACTCTAGTCTGGGAATTGGGAAATGCCAGTCCTGTAGGATTATAACAAACAGTCGGGCATACTGTCAGTACAAAGCCTGTGGTCATGGGTCTGATCTGACATGTTTATGTATTGCTCTTTGAAGTTGGTCAGTGGTCTGGAGTGAATGCAGTCCTGAGGTCTGTGTGTTGATCATTGTGGAGGCTGAAAATAGGGAGTGTAGGCGCAGCAGAGGGATCATTGCCAAAAGCAGAGGGGAGAGTCTATGTTGCAGGGGGAGGGGGGAGCAGAGGCATTTGTCGAATTGAGGACAAGAACAGTAATAAAATGTAAACTCAAGGTATACACTTGAGTGGGTTAAGCAGAACAACAGACGGTAGGCTACAGGAGGAGGTTTTATTAGCAGTAATTACCGCCGTGGTCTCCAAAGGGAGAGCATGGAAGTCCGGGGTGGGCATCTTTAGTGTGTAGTGTTGGGGTTCATGGGGCAGGGAGAACAGTTGGAGGCAGAGTGATGGGTCTCCATATTGGGGATTGTAGTTGAAAATGGATATGGGCATAGTGCAAAGTATAAATACACAAGAAGTAGGGTGTAGAGTAGGCCATTTAGCTTCTTGAGCCTGCTCTGCCATTCAATAAGTTCCTGGCAGATCTGACATTTCTTAAGACCACTTTCCTGTGTTTTCCCCATAAACCTTGATTCCCTATGGATTAATAATAAGGAGACATAGAGTCTCTTGGTTGTCAGGCGTGGGATGTAGGCGGGTGTATCACCAAACAATCAAACGGAGCCCCGTTCTGGTGGTGTCTACGATGAGCTCAGTTCCCTGCCATCATTTGCTGTTCTCTGAATGCAAAATTAAACTGGAAAATGGTTTGGCCACCACCCAGGGTGGGCAGAATCAGTGTCAGTTTGATGAGTGAAATCATGGAATCTACGATTGTTTAATACCAGTACACTGACAGGGCAAATGCTTGAAGCTTTTAAACTCTAGCTTTCATTTGCAGTCTGCATTTGCCCATTTACAATGCATGCAGAATGAACATGCCTAGGCTTCAAATGCTGGTCAAAGGTGGTTTGCACCATGCCATTGGCACCATTGCTATCAACCCTCCCGGAGTCAACAACCATCCCACCATTCTGGACCCAACCTGAACAAACCCAGACCAAAACATTATACCCCAACTCTGGATCAGCCCAATGCTAGAAATGACGACTCACCCCAGATCTAAAAAAACTGCCCAACCCTCCCATACCTGACCCCCACCTGGACATGGTTCAACTCCCAGCTTTACGTTGCAGACTCCAGAGTTACCATTAGTTTAAAAGGAATTATGCTGCAAATTTTGACAATGTCACTCTCATCACTATGGTAAAATTTAGGTTATTGTGATTTCTGTAGCTTGAATATGTTTTTGAATTTTTTTTGCATCGTGTGATCCGTAATGATTTATTCTGAATTCTGATTACTTCCCATGATGTAGGTCCAACAGAAGCACTGCTGATCATACTTTACTCAGTCATAGTGAAGGGTTCTCATTCTCAATTATGGCACTGTCTTTGGTTATTCTCTGGAGATGGCACTATCATGGAGGACAAGTAGCAGTAGAGGATGGAGTACTGATGACTCTGGATACATTTACTGCAAGAGACACAAAGCACAACATCACTGAAGACTTTTGTAAAACATAATCTGCCTTTGAGATATATTAAATTAATTGCACCAATGCTCATCTGAGGATCCTGGTGGAATGAGCAATGATGGAAAACAATAGATTCCTACCAGAAATTTTCTTGAAGGTTGTCTTGATGCCACCGTACCTTGAGTAGAGTATTTGTAAAACTTCTGTTATATGTCTAATCACAATTCCTGTCAAACTCTCACTAAAGTTATTATAGTGAGCCAGGATAATACCCAAGGAAATTCCCAGTGATATGGTTTCAAATGCCATCCTAAAATTTTTGCTTTCACTGTGATATTTGGGCAACAGTAAAGTGTTTTACAGCAAAATAGAAATTGCTAGAGAAACTCACCAGGTCTGGCAACATTTGAGGAGAGAAGTCAGAGTTAACGTTTCAAGTCCAATGAGCCTTGTTCAGAACTGAAAGTAGCTAGTAAAAGGTGATAACAGGAGGTGGAGGGTGTGGAGGTGGAATTAGTGAGCAGATATGTGGGGACGGAGCACACAGAGAGAGAAAGAAAGTCAGAAAGGCAAAGGAATCGTTACTATTAAACTGAGGAAGAAGAAAAACCGATAATGGGGACAATAAATAGGTGAATGAAAGAAAGTATCTGAAAGAACTGTGGGTGCTGTAAATCAGAAACAAAACAAGAATTTGCTGGAAAATCTCAGCAGGTCTGGCAGCATCAGTGGACAGAAAGCAGAGTTAATGTTTTGGGTCAAATGGCCTTTCCTGAGTAGGTGAAAATGGATTGGCCTTGGGCTTGTTTGAACTTACACACAACCTACTCATTGAATTCCAAGGATCCCATTTGCACATTCACTCAAGCTCACTGAAAATTGCAAGCTGGTTTGCCTTACAATGAACAAATAGCTCCCAAAAAGTTCTAGTTCACTTGAATGAAGCAGTGCTACTTGTTACAAACAAAATGCATACAGACTGGAATGATTCCTTGTTAATATTAATGGGAATGATTTATCAAGGAAGAATGTATATCCAGATTGTGAAATTGTATTGTCCTTACCTGATCTTGCTAAATGTTCATTAAACATGAAATGAAAATACTCAATGACTTGTATTTTTATGGTCAACTTTCATTTTGCTGACAGGTACAGCTTTATAGCAGTAATTGGCTGTCACTGAATGTCTTATTCAGTGTGGTACCATCTACAGAAGGTCTGTGGTGTGTGTGAACAAGGCAAGCATTGCTCTTCTTTTTATTCTTACGTGGAAGTTGAACATCACCGGCAAGCCCAAAATTCGTTGCCAATCCCCCATCCACCTTCTTGAACCACTGCAGTTCATCTGGTGTAGAAATACCTTCAGTGCTGTTAGGGAGGGAATGTCAGATTTTGACCCAGTGACACTGAAGGAGTATCAATATAATTCCAAATCATTTTGATATATGGCTTAGAGGGAACTTGCAGGCGATGATGTTTTCATGTGTCTGTCATTTCTTTTCTTCTAGATTGTCAAGGTTGTGGATTTGGAAGGTGCTTTGGAAAGAGAGTTGGTGAGCTGCTGCTGTGCATCTTGTACAAAGTCAATGCTGAAACCAATCAGATTCCTGATATTTGCAGAATCCAAAACAGGAAATATGTATTAAATGCAAAAACATGGCATGCAATTTTGAACAGAGTGCTGGGAGTTGAACGAGTAAGATGAATGTTAATTATATTCTAAAAATATAATTTTGTTTGTTCTTAACATATAACATTTAACTAAAAATTATTATTTAAATTCTAAGTTTCTTCCAGCCTTAAACCATTCTCCACTTGAAAAGATGAACATAGTTAATTAAGTTTATGTTGCTTTTGGAACCTTGGGCTAAGCATACAATCATAGAATATCGAATAGCACAGGAACAGGTCTTTCGGCCTAACACATCTGTGCCAACCATGATGCCATTCTAAACTGTTCCCATCTTCCTGCTCAAGACTCATATCCTTCTATTCCTACTTGTTCATGTGCCTGTCCAAATGCGTCTTAAATATTGCGATTGTGTCTGGTTCTACCACCTCCCCTGATTTATATCCTGCTCTATTCTTTGAAACCTTCTTCACCATAAACTATTCACCAATTTTCATGTAATTTGCAAATTTACTAAACAGACTACTTATAATTTCATCCAAATCATTTATATATATATTACAAACAACATAGATCCAGCATTGACCTTTGCAGAATACTGACTGGTCACAGATCTCTAGTCAGAAAAACATTGTTCCACAACTACCTATGACCAAGCCAGTTTTGTATCCAACTTACCAACTCACCATGAATCCCATATGATTTAATATTCTGGACCTCCTTACCATTGTCAACTGCTTTAGGAAAGTCCACGTAGACAACGTCTACTGCCCTACCTTCATATATCATCTGCATCACTTCCGCAAAAAACTTAATCAAATTTGTGAGAATAGACAGCCTCCACACAAAGCCATTCTGACTATCTCAAATAAATGCATTCTTTTCCAAATGCAAATAAATACTGTTCTTAAAAACCTTCTCCAATAATTTTCCTACCATTGATATAAGGCTCACCAGCTTGTATTTTCCTGGATAATCCCTGTTACCCTTCTTAAATAAAGGAACAACAGTGACCATTCTCCAGACGTCTGTTTCCACACCTGTGGCTAAGGAGGATATGAAGATCTCTGTCAAGGCCTCAACAATCTCCTCCCTTGCCTCTCTCAGCCTCCTGGGATAGATCCCATCTGGTTCTGGGGACTTATCTAACTTGATGTTTTTCAAGACACCCAAAACATCCTCCTTCTTAATATCAACATGCCCTGGAATATCAGCATAGCCATCCCTATACTTACCATCATCCATGTCCTTCTCCTCGGTGAATATCAATGCAAAGTATTCATTAAGGATCTCATCCACTTCCTCTGCTCCACCCACAAATTCCCTCCTTTGTCCTTGAGTGGACTTACTTTTTCCTTCGCTATCCTATTGCTCCCAATGTATGTACAAAATGCTTTGGGATTCTCTTTAGTCCTACTTGCCGAAGACATTTCATGACTTCTTTTAGCCATCCTAATTTCTTCTTTAAGTTCTTTCTTGCTTCCTTTCTAGCCCTGATTTCAGCTTTCTAAACCTTACATATTCCTCCTTTTTCCTTCTGACGAAACGCAGTTGTACTTTGAACATATGGCTGAGAGTTGGGTGTGTCAGGTGACAAAGGGAAGGACATACTTCTTCTGATTTGAAGACTCAAAACATTGACCCTATTTGTCTCTCTACAGATGCTGAGTTTCTCCAGCACTTTCTGCTTTTATTTTAGATTTCCGGCAGATGCAGTATTGTGCTTTTATATGAGTTTCTTTAAGTTTGTTTGAATGAGTTTTTGCACCTTAGCATGGATGAACTACCTAATCATGGCAGCCATTCAAGTGGGGAGATGAAAAGGAAAGTAGTGGTAGTATAGTGAGGGGAAATGACACTGTTCTCCACAGCAAAGAGCAATGTTCAGAAGGCTACATTGTTTGACAATGCCAAGGTCTAAACTGTCAGGTCAGAGTTGAAAGGAAACTCGCAGTGGGCAAGGGAGCAACTGGTCCATGAAGATAGTATTGATGTAGGCAGGTTCTGCATTGTCAGCATGGGAAGCTAGGTACTATATTACAAGGTAGTAATCGCCATGAACAATGTACTAATTAGAATAGGTCACATAACTTTAAAGAAACGAATTTATGGCTCAAAGATTAGTTTGGAAGGAGTGGATTCTGGTTCACGGTAACAATACTGGGGACAGTGAGTGCTGTCACATTGGGATGATCTATGAGGGGAATTGGGTAAAAACTTAGGGAGTTAGGCTTCAATTCTACAAGGCATTGTCAAGACCACATTTGGAACGCTATGTACTGTAGTGGTCTCCATATCCAAGAAAGGATGGAAGTGCAGTGGTGCAGAGGAGATTCAGCCTTAGCCTTATTGAATGACAGAGCAGGATCAAGGGACTAAGTCACCTGCTCTTGTTCCTAGTCGTATATTCACAAATTTATACTTCCTTCTGTCTTCCAAAGAGGACAGAAATGCTGGGGATAACAGGATTTCAGAATGGGAGAAACTGAAGCAAATCTGTATTAGTAAAGAAATTCTGTTGGAGAAATTGATCAGATTAAAGGCTGATAATTCCCGACGGCCTGATAACCTACATTGCAGAATACTGAAGGAAGTCGTCCTACAAATAATGGATGCATTGCCGGTCATCTTCCAAGATTCTTTAGACTCTGGAACAGTTCCTACAGATTAAAGGATAGCTAATGTCTACCTGCTGTTTAAAAAAAGAAGTGGAGAGAAATCAGGGAACTATAGGCCACTAAGTCTGACACAAGGAATGGGAAGATGCTAGAGTCCATTATCAAGAAGTTTATAGCAGAGCACTTAGAAAACAGTGATAGAATCAGATACAGTAAAAATAGATTTACCAAAGGGAAATGCTTGACAGATCTACTGGAATTCTTCAAGGATGTAACTAATAGAGTTGATCAGGGGGAGCCAATATATGTGGTTTACTTGGACTTTCAGAAGGATTTTGACAAAGTCGCACATAAGAGATTAATGTGTAAAATTTCTGCACAACGGTTTAGAGAGATGTATTGAAATGGATAGAAAGTTGGTTAGCAGGAAACAACAAGTCGGAGTAAATGAGTCTTTTTCTGAATGGCAGAGAGTAACCAGTAGAGTACTGCAGGGATTGGTACATGGACCCTAGCTATTCACAATCTATGTTAATTATTTAGATGAGAGAACTAAATGTAATAGCTCAAAATTTGCAGATGTCACAGAGATGGGAGAAGCATGAGCTGTCAGGAGGATGCAGAGATGTTACAGTCTCTGGGACTGTGAGTGGGTAAATGCACACAGCAGATGTAGTATAATGTAGATAAATGTGAGGTTATCTACTTTGGTAGCAAAAATAGGAAGGCAGATTACTATTTGGATTGCTGTAAATTGTGATAGGGCAATGTTTTAACGAGACCTCGGTGTCCTCTTGCACCAGTCACTGAAAGTAAGCACACAGGTGCAGCAGGCAGTAAAAAAGGCAAACTGTATGTTGGTCTTCATAGAGAGAGGATTCCAGTACAGGAAGGATGTCTTGCTTCAATTATACACAGCATTGGTGAGGTCACACCTGGAATATTGTGTCAAAACTCACATGACACCGTATTATAGTTCAACAGGTTTATTTGAAAACATAAGTTTCGCAGACTCCGAAAGCTTGTGTTTTCAAATAAACCTGTTTGACTATAACCTGGCTTCATGTAATTTTTGACCTTGTCCACCCCAATCCAACACCGGTACCTCCACAACATGGAGTTTTGCTCTCCTTTATCTGAGGAAAGATGTTCTTGCTATAGAGGGAATGTAGTTAAGGTTTACCAAATTAATTCCTGGGATGGCAGGACTGACGTATGAGGAGAGATTGTGTCATTTAGGATTGTGTTCACTGGAATTCAGAAGAATGAGGGGAGATCTCATAGAAATCTATAAAATTCTAACAGGACTAGACAGGATGGATGCAAGAATGGATGTTCCCACTGATAGGGAAGACAAGAACCAGTGGTCATAATTTAAGGACAAGGTTTAAACAATTTAGATTGAGATGAGGAAAAATTTCTTCACTCAGAGCGGTGAGCCTGTGGAATTCATCACCACAGACAATGGTTCAGGCCAAAATATCATGTATTTTCAAGAAGTAGGTAGGTGTGGCCCAAATGGCTGAGTGGATCAAGGGGTATTGGTGGAGGGTAGGATTTAGATATTGAGCTTGGTGATCATCCATAATCATATTGATTGACAGAGCAGGCTCGAGAAATTGAGTGGTCTACTCCTGCTGTTATCTTTGACATTTCTGTGTTCTCATGTAACAGAGAGATATGTTTAAGAGAGTGAGATAAAAGACAAACAAAGTAAGAGAAACTTAAGTTTCTAACAGCTAATTAAGTTCTGAAAGAATGAGATTTCACATTTATGAAAATTTAGTTTTCAGTGCAGTAGTATTGTTCTGCAGTAAGCATACATCAGCTCTAACATTTCCTGCCCTATTTAAAGGTCACAAAATTGCCAAACACTGCAATTTCACTGCATTATATTAATTTCAATGTCAAGCTAGGTTACAGACCAACCTGTGAAGGAATGACGTAACTCGAACAGAAACTTCTGGATTTTCACATTTAACTTGACACGTGCATTCTGAAAATTGTTGTCTAATTTTCTCTATAATAATCTGTGTTATTAGCCTCACATTTTCCTAATACAAAATGTAGACCATTACGTCTTTGACTACTTGAATACTTTTGGACAATGTTGAATGGCTATTCTTATTAATCACCTCAATGGAAACCTGGAATTTATCTACAACACTTGTGAGATATAACACCCATTGAAATTGTGGTGACTACAGCGGAGATGAGACCCAGCTTGTGGGTTCACATGCAGCATGTAATATAATTCAATTTAATCTTTCTTTATAAAGACAAACTCAGAAGCATTAGTCCAAGGACAACTGGAGGTACGGGCTGAATGGCCTTCTTCTGTACTCCAACAATTCTTTAATTCTGTGAACAGTAAAAATAAAAGTCATCTATATTTATTGCCTATTCAAATATCTGGAAATTATAAATGTTGCTGCAGCTTTCTTTATGTTTACCTTTCCTTTCTCTGAATGGCTATTGGATGAGAATATGATCTGGTACAAAAGGGTTAAAATGTTGGAAAATGGACCATTTCACTCACTTCCATACATACAGCTCTATTTACAAGGATGTAGAAAAATGGGCAGATGTTTCTCTAGGCCAATAGAAGTGAAGCCAGAAAAATAGAAAGGGCAGAAATATCTGTACAGTTCCAATGGAAAAGAACACTTGCCTATTTTCCACTCTTGGCAGCACATTTTATATATCTAAAAAGGTCAGCTTTGGTGGAAAATTCAAACTTTTGTGCTTCTGGCACTGGCAGTTTGAGAGTGCCAACAGTAATCAAACATTTGTAATTACTTTATCTCAACTCTGTAATAAGTTTTTCTCTGGCTTGCACAATGACACTAATAACACTGAGGCTGAGGCTATTTTTCGTGGCATAAAACCTGGTTATTAGTTAAGCAGGCAATTTCACTTCTACGTTATCTCATAGTTGTCTGCTGTGAACTCTCTCCATATCCTACGGTCATTGTTCTCAATATGATAATTCATTGTAATAAACTTTAAAATAATGCATTTGCACATGGCTGAGGTGCCACATTCAGAAATATGTTTTAAACCTTTGTGCAAACTATTAAAGGACAAATTTTAAAAAAATATTGTTGTCTACTCTGCTTTCTGGACCTCTTTCCTATTACTGATGTTACTCAAGACAGACACATGCATGCATGCTTATCTAAAAAGAAAGTTGGAAATGTCTCAAGATGTTGCTGTCACTGCAAATGCTGCTTCTGAATAGAATCAAAGTTCTGGATATGTATAAAGAGATACTAAGTTATACCTTGTTTTGACTGCCTCAAGGATTGACAGGCCTAATAAGTGGGAGATACCTTTTATTGGGAGTCAGGTTTCCAAATGTGAGTATGTTCTGCTCAGATCATTGTGTTGGTAAAATGCCAAATTTTAAGGGTAGGTGTGAGTTGGGACTTCCAGACTCCAATTACCAGGCTGCATGGTTAAAAGGCGCCCGCACAGTGTTTCATTCTTTGCAATCCAAGAGCTTCACTCAATCCCCAGCAACTCGTGTTGACCAAGCAAAAACCAGCACCATTCAAAATGGCCTCCCTATAAGTTCACCTGAAGGTTGTCTAGTGAGAAGACAAGTGCTTTTCCCTAAGGATGGCAACAGAGGCCATCTTGAGTGATGAAAGCTGGATGGAGCTTGTTGCAAAGGTCAGCACTGCAGAAAAAGGCTGTAGGATAGAATCTCTGAAGGCTGAAATGCTTCATTAGGACAAAGAGTTTCAGCCCGAAATATTGACTTACCTGCTCCTCTGATGCTGTCTGAACTGCTGTGCTTTTCTAGTCCCACACTTATAGACTCTATAGGCCTTGTATTTCTCCTAATTGTGGCTTAGATGAGTCAGCTCTGTTCTGTGAATGTTCAAGAACTACTTTAGCTAATTATTTGATTAGTTAACTACACTACAGCTACTCACAGTAGACAGCTTCCTTATTTAAGCCTTCCTTATTATGAAACATTAAATTTTTAACTTAACTTAAACAGCACATCTAATTTAAATACAAAAAGCAACTAACATGAGGTTTTAAAGAGAGAGTAACTCTTAAAAATCTCACACACTTACCAAACCCATAAACGTCCTACTCTGTGCGAGCTGACTCAGGTCATCAGAACATGAAAACCTTTAACACAGTTCCCGTCCCAATGCCACACATTCATACCTAACTTGAGTAACTCCTTTTGGCCCAGAACTACCTGTAAATATTAATGCTTTTAATCCAAAGCATACAGGACTTTGGTGGGCTTACTGCCCCTCTTATAAATTGCAGCAGTCACCTCATTTTTGATGTAAATACCAGAGGAGCATTGATTTATTTGATTACCAATTCAGCAAAGTGAGCACATTTACCTAGGGGAGATCGTGACATATTATTTTGAAGCTGTAATTTATCCTTAATTTTTTAAGCTAATTTCTACTCAGGGAATTTTCAAGTTGCCAGCCAGTTATACTCCAGTAATAGCCTATTTAGCTACACAAATGTAACAAATATCTATTTATTGTTGATATTCAAATGAAAGGATAAATGTGGCAGAGGTGAGGTAGGGTGAAAATAGTATAAAAGCAAGAAAGGACAGAAACAAGAGAGGAAAGAACAAGAAGAACAAAGGAAGAAAACACAAGGAAAAGGAAGGGAAAAAAGATAAATGGAAATCTGTGACAGAAAACACAGATCTTATTTGTTTGCAAGTCCCTGCTGAAAATGTAGAATGAACTTATTCATTAGTAAAATCACATCAGTGGCAGTTACTCCACGTTAGTGAGTTTACATGTAACAAGATCAGTAATACTCATATGAGTACACAAAGGGCTTTTCCTGGGTGATGAATGAGCTTCCTTGTGAAAGATGATAGTTTGATTGTTTTTGCACAAAACTGATCAGCATTCTAATTTCTTTCCCCAGTGTTTATTGCCAGTTGTCTGCTGTGCCCTGCTTGTAAAAACTCCACTAAATGGAAATGAATAAATGTAATTACTGTGGGTGACAGTGGCAGTC
Organism: Ginglymostoma cirratum; assembly: GCA_024137785.1. Lineage (NCBI taxonomy): Eukaryota > Metazoa > Chordata > Chondrichthyes > Orectolobiformes > Ginglymostomatidae > Ginglymostoma > Ginglymostoma cirratum. Next base: position 5,414,207 of record JAHRHZ010000040.1, read on the forward strand.
TGTGTGGTTTTTCATATCAGCCAAGCCAGATTTAATCTAATCTGAAGTGAGTGCATGTTCCTCTGTGAAAGCGCTGACATAAAGCAGCCTACTCAGCAGTGACAAAGAGAAACGGAAAAGCTCGGCTTTCCAGCACACATTGTGAGCGATCTGATTGGCTGAAATGCCAGTCACTCATTCCTGTTGTGTTTACAGTTCAATCTGGACCATGTGACCAGGTTTTCCTGGCAATTGTGTGTCACCTCAATTCAAATTCATTTCCAGAGTGTATCTGCCAAGGCTCATCTGGTTTTAACTTGCACAAAATCAACTAAATCTTCAGCAGTTCAAAATCTAGAAGGCTTATTTAGAAAATATAAACCTGAAATGACAGCTGGGATTTTCTGCTTCAGTGGAAGCCCATTGTCAAGTCAGCAGGGTAAGATCTACACCTATCCTGTTCGTCTTCTTGTCTTCTGCTGACCCCTGCTGATTTTGAAGGATCTGTGAATTTTCAACATCGCATTGGGTCTCCAATCACATTTGGGTTTTTGCAAGATTGGAGGGGGTTTAGGATGGGAAGGAGGTGGCCAGAGAAGACAGTAGTTGGGGAAGGAAATGCTACCTCCTGGGTTCAGCGACAATAAGGTATGGCTGAGTGCCCACCATATTGACTCAATAGCACCACTGTCATCTCTGTGTTTGAAGATGTGAAATTCAGCTTTACTCTAGAGACTTCAACCGAAGTACCGATTGGTGGCTGAAATAAGTATGAGAAGTCACAAGCCACAATTTTAGGAAGAGCTGAGGAGCTCTCTCAGTATCTTGCTCAATATGCATATCTTAATTACCCCCCATGAAAATATTTTTAAAATGTGCTTCGTTGCTGTTTCTGGAAAGTTGCTGCGATCAAATTGGTTGTCAAGTTCCCAACATTACAACAGTGACTACAGCTCTGAATTACGTAATTGACTGTGAAATACCTTTTGATTTCTGAAAGTCCTGCAAGATGTATAAATTCAAGTTTTTCCAACAGGATGAATGGTGACAGATTTGTGCCAGCAAAAGAGTTTGAGGCAGGGCAAGGCTTTTAGTCTGTATATACTTATCAACTACAATAAACAGAGCTGCCTGTGTACAATACATTACATTTCCAGCAAAACGCAGTGAGTAGAGGAAAGTCACATAATACAAACTATGTCAGTAAAATAAATTCCAGTTACTTACTGGAGTGCAGCCTCCTGGAAAGATTGATGGTGGAAATTATCCAATCACCTCCAGTCTGTTCATACTTCAAGCAGCCATGTAACTACAGCAGTAACAATGCAAGCTTTTATTTTTGTCAATACACCACTGTTACAGTCCATTTTGAATGTATCTAACTGTATACCCTGTAGCTATTATAACTCCCTGTCAAAGTCCATAAAATTGACTGTAGCTGGTAGGTCATCCACTGAATTCCCAAATCTGCACACATTTGAGCAAAAATCCTATATTAATATAAGGTTCATATACTCAGCTGAGGCAGCCTATTAGGTGGCTTTTCTGTTTGTTTGTATGCAAAAGTAAACACAGCACCTCCAAAGATCATCTTTACACAGTTGCTGTTAACTCTGGCCACTCTCTTGTCAGCAAGCTCAGATTTCATAGGTGAATTATTGTTTCCAATGGCACTGGCTTGTCCTGCAAAATAAGTTTACCTAAAAATAACACAGCTTTAACACTAGAAAAATTCTGTGAAAACCTGAGTGAAAATCTGCTTTAAAAAAGACAGAACAGCGTAATATTTGCATTTAACTTAACTTCATTTTTCACGGGGTAGAGGAAGATTTTTAAACCACACCAGGATACTTTTCAAAGGTCAAAACCTGTAAAATGTCATTCATAAGGAGTGGGACGCAGTCTATTTCATCAGCCAGAGTTGCAAAGGTTGCAGGCTCCTCGAAGTAAATTTCATTTCAATTCAATTTTGATGGCAAAAGTTGTTAAAAAATCGGAATGGAAAAATTCTACTAACTGATTAAAAGGCAGACAAAATAAGGCATTGGGTAAAAAAAATTAAAAATGCTTGCAGAATTAACAAAATTGTCACATTTGAGAAGTTCAGATGCCACTTCTATGAAAAAGTTTAAAACATTGGGAGAATGTGATCTAGGTTAAAATTCTGACTCCTGCTTTAAAACTGAGAAAGACTTGGCCTAAATTGGATTGATTTAAAATGAACTTCTTAAATCATCCTAAACATCAGTGAAGGTATACCATCCTCCAATGCCTCTCTGTTAACAGCTATTTGTGCCAGTACAGTCCTCTTTGACTGCTGTCTATTATTCAGAACAGTTGAAGCACTTATTGCTGATAATCATATTTTAGCAGGAGCCTTGGGGTAGATTAGGTCTTGAAAGTGATCTTGTGGACGCACATCTGTAGGCGGCCTTCCGCATGTGAATGGCAGCTCCATTCTGATTCCACCATCACTTAGTCCAAAAAAGCAGTAATAAAATGGAACAAATCAGATTTTCAAGTAAATAACCCTGAATCAGTGCAATCAACAATGGCTGCAGTGCAAAAATATGAAAAGTGCTTCAAGCACTAATATGCGTCTACCCTGCATCATGTCAGAAAATTCAATCTCATTTCATTTGGCTAGAACAGAAACTGTATTTGTTGATTTAGCTGTCTTGCATGTCTTTTCACCACTTGTATTTAATTCAATAGTTCTGCAACTAGCCATATAACATCATCAAGGCTACAAGAATCTATTTTCCATCCTAACCCCCTTCTCATGTGGTTCTTTGACCACAATGCTGAGGATCCTGCATTTGGAAATTCCAAGTGAACAATGCTGATATTACAGTCCCAAAGAAAAAGACAATTAGGCCATTGATCTAGCAAATTATCATCCTGCTGTATAAATCATGCAAATTTGCAGTAAACAATAGCTACAGTTCAAAGAGTGATGTGCACTCAGCAATCCTTCTCCATTGCCACCACCTACTGCCTTAGTTTGATCTGAAGTGTGGAACTGATTGGTAATCAAGACCTTTATACTTTAACTGGTGTTCAGTCACAGAGCTAAAACTTTTAATTAGTTCCATGATCAGCATTAAAACTCTGTTAGATCATCCTGTGGAGATAGGTAGCTGTTCATTTGTTGGAGTGAAAATCAAGGAATTTTTGGCTGTAATCAGTCCATATTTTCTATATTATATAGTACATTACATTTCATTCAACATCACAAGTAAGTGAGTAAGTGAGACATTGACATATTTTTAACAGTAATATGCAGGATCATGGGGAGTTTTGGAGGAGGATTGGTTTTAAGTTACTTTTGCACAAACCTAGGAGGCCAAGAGGATGTGTTGTCAAGTTCTTTACAATGAACTTCAAGCCTTGATATGAGGTACAGTGTGAAAAATTTGAGAAGCACCACTTTAGAATCTATGAAAATATTATGTTTGAGTTAATAATCTTTTCATAACTATCATACTGAAGATACACAGCAAATTTAATTTTCTGCATGCTATTATACACACGTCCGCACAGTGATACAATAAAACAGCAAGGATTCTCTCAAGAAATGATTGACATATCAAAACATGTTGATTGTCAGCAAGCTGGTTTTGTAAAAATTTCCAAACGGGCTAAACTGATCGGAATGTGGGAGTGAAAATGGAATGATATTGGCTCTTTATTTAGGATGCAAAGGATTTGGAACAAAGTCAATGAACTGACTGCACAAATAGAGGTTAATGAATGTAACCTTATACCCATAACAGAGGCATGGTTCCAAGGTGATCAAAGCTGGGAACAAAATTTTTAAGGGTATGTGACATTGCAAAAGGACAGGCAGGAAGGAAAGGGTGGTGGGGTAGAATTATTGATACAGGATGGAACAAGTATGATAGCGGGAAATGATCTTGAATCGAACAATGTAGGGAAATATGATGCTGGCAAAAGTAGTCTATAGGGTTCCTAACAGTAGCTGAATGCTGGAACAGAGAATAAATCAGGTAAGAATGAAGGAATGCAACAATATCAGGACATTAATCATGAATAACTTAATTTTCATGCAGTTTGAGACAGTCAAATTGGCAGAAGAAGAAGCTATGAGCAAGAATTGATAGAGTATTTGTGGGACTGTTCCCTAGAGTAATATGTTTTGGATCTAGCCAGGATCAAGCTATTTTTGATCTGGTGAGGCATAATGAGGCAAGTTTGATGTCAGAGTAAAAGTACAGTCCTATGTTATATGTTCTATGTGCCCAGGAAACTCTGATTATTACATGTAGAATTTAACATTCAGTTTGAGAAGGATAAACCTGTGTCAAAAACAACTGTGCTAAGCTCAAATAAGATTAATTACAAAGGACTGAAGGCAGGAGTGGACTGGGGAAGGTGTTTACCAGCAAAGCTGGCTCAAGATTAAGAGCAAACATTTAAGGAAATAGTTCATGGCACACAACAAAGAAATATTTAAATGAGGAAGAGGGTTCCTAGGAAGGGGATAAGCCAACCATGGTTAACCAGAGGAGTTAAAAATAGTATCAGATTGAAATAAAAAAATACACACACAATGTGGCAATGATTTGCAATAAACTAGAAGACTGGGAAAGTTTTAAAAACCAACAAAAGTTGCCCAAAAATTAATAAAGAGGGAGAAAATAAATGTTGAAGGTCAACTTGCAAATAATATCAAGATGGACAGCAAGAGGTTCTTTAAAAATATTTAAAAAAGAAGCAAAAGTGAATACAGGTCCCTTGGAAAATGAGGCTGGGGAAATAACGATGGGAAACCAGGAAATTGCAAAGGAAATTATAATATACTTTGCATCAGTCTTCACAGTATAAGACATTAACAGCATTCCAAAATTACGAAATAGTCATAATGTAAGAGGAGGAGAAGAAATGAATACAGTAACTATCACTGGAAGAAAAAGCGCTAGGGAAAGTAATGGGTTAAAGACCAACAATTTCCCTAGATGTGATTTGATGCATCCAAGGATATTAAATAAAGTAACTACAGAGATAGCGGGTGCACAGTTAGCAATATTCAATAATCCTTAGATTCTGGATAAGTCCACGAGAATTGGAAAACTGCCAATGCAACACTTCTATTTACAAAGGGAACAAGACAAAGAAAAGACAGGTAACTGGCCCAGTCAGCTTAACATCTGGTGTTATTGGGAAACTGTTGGAGTCTATTAAAAAAAATGTAATAGCTGAGTATTTAGATACGTATAATATAATCAAGCAAAGTAAGCAAGGGTTTTGAAGGGAAAATGGTACCTAACAAATTCACAATTCTTTGAGAAAGTAACAAGCAGGATAGATAACATGGAAGCTATGAATGTAATATATTTGGATGTTCAGAAGGTGCTTGATAAGGGATGAAACATTAAGCTACTTTAATAAGGTAACAGCCCATGGAGTAGTATATTGGTATGAATAGAGGATTGGTTAACTAATAGAAGCCAGAATTAGTATAAGGCAGGGGTGCATTTTCAGGATGGAAAACTGTAGCTGGTGGTCTGCCACAGAGATCAGTTGAGGCCACAATTATTTACAAAACATGTTATTGACTTGGATGAGGAAAATGAATGTATTGAGGCCAAGTTTGCAGATGACACAAAAATAGGCAGGAAATCAAGTGGTCAGGATGACACAAAGAGTGTGCAGAGAGATATATTCAGGTTGAGAGAGTGGCCAAAACTCTGCAGGTTTAGAATAATGTACAAAAATGTGATGTTATGAACTTTGATGGATGAATAAATGAGCTAAATATTATTTACACGGAGAAAGACTGCAGAAAGCTATAGCGTGGCAGGATTTCTACCCCATATTGGTACCAGTGCCCCAAAAACAGAAAATTATTCCACCCATACCAATCTTTGAGCCAAGCATTTAATTCTTTGAGTTTATTTACCCTCTGCTAGTTTGCCCATAGCTGAGGTAGTAATCTAGAGGTTATAAACTTGGAGGTTCTTGGAGCTTTTTGATTCAGCACCTATCTGTTGAATGTCTTTCAGCCATGCCTCCTTTCTAGTCCCACCAACGTAATTGGTACTGACATTGACTACTTGATACCTCCCCCATCTTTCTAAGTTCTTTTCGAGGCCTGGGGTTAATCCTGATACAGAGAAGGCAACAGATCTTTTGGGATTCCTGTTTATGGCTGCAGTGAACTTTATCTATCCCCCAATTCCCTATTTCCTTCCCTGGCTGGAATGGCTCCCTGTTAAAAGGTTCTTCGGTCACTTTTCCCATCCTCCATTCAGTCCCCACTTTTCTCTTAAAAACCGAAAGAGCTGCGGACGTTGTAAATCAGGAACAAAATCAAAGTTGCTGGAAAAGCTCAGCAGGTCTGGCAGCATCTGTGAAGGAACAAATAGAGTTAACATTTCGGGTTCAGTGACTTTGTTTTTTTCCTCCACAGCTGCTGCCAGGCCTGCTGAGCTTTTCCAGCAACTTTGTTTTTCTTCTCACTTTTCTCTTTGCAACTTGCAGGAACCTTGTAGCTGTTGGACAATTGCAGGGGGCTGAAGCTCTTCAATGTTAATCCCTCGGTCATACCTGCCCTACCTGCAAACATACCCTTCTATCTCTGTTCACAGACCAATTTTGAATTCACACGGTGCGGAGCTGGAAGAACACAACAGGCCAGGCAACATCAGAGGAGCAGGAAAGCTGATGTTTTGACCCAAAACGTCAGCTTTCCTGCCCTTCTGATGCTGCCTGGCCTGCTGTGCTCTTCCAGCTGCACACTGTGTTATCTCTAACTCCAGCATCGGTAGTTCTTACTTTCCCAAATTTTGAATTACCTTGTTTGAGGGCTGTGACCTCTGGAACAAAGTGTCCGGGTAGCTTTACCCCTCCCGGATGTGGCAAAATGTCTGCAGTTCAGACTCCAGCTCCTGACCTTGGATCCAAAGAACCTCAAACTGCAAACAGTTACTACAGATGTGTTCGCTCTGAATCATATTGTCATCCAGTAGCTACCACATAATACAGAAGCAACACATCACCCAACCTGGCATTTCTATCATATTTGATTTAACTTATAAATTAATTACTTGAGATTCCCTACCCTTTATTCTTCTCTGTAATGATATGTTGCTATTATAAGCTAAAAAGAGAAAAATATCACCAATATCAGTCTAATACTTAAGTGGTTACTTTGAAGAAAAGAGAGAAGAAAAACACCGGAGAACAAAACATAAACTGAAGACCTAGATAACACAATGTAGAGCTGGAGGAACACAGCAGGCCAGGCAGCATCACAGGAGCAGGAAAATTGACGTTTCGGTTTGGGACGCTTCTTCAGAAATGGGGAGAGGGAAGGGACCTCAGAAATAAATAGAGAGGGGAGGTTTGGGGATGGGGAAGGCAGGTAGGGTGGTGATAGGTGAGTGCAGGTAGGGAGTGGTGGTTAGTGAGGTGCGGGGCATGGACAGGTGGGAGAGAAGATGGACATGTTATGTCAGGTCACGGAGGCGGGGATGAGAGGGAGGGTTGGTCATGGGATGAGGCCGGGGCGGGGTGGGGAAATTTTAAAACTGGTGAAATCCACGTTTTAGCCATTGGACTGTAGGCTCCCGAGGCAGAATATGAGGTACGGTTCCTCCATTTTGTGGGTGCTGAATTTGTTAAGGAAATATTGACCAACTATTAATTTGATAATAATTAATTTGGAGGTTCTTCATCCATCCATATAATAAGTGAGTGAGTTAAAATAGTTTCATCTAATAGTAGTAGTAATTTGTAATTTCCCCAACTGGATGTATTTGCAGTGCAGAGAAAATCTTTCAGCACATAATGTAATGCCGCAGATATGTTGATAAAAAGCATATCTGGAACAGATTTATTATGCATTGGTAAAGGAAATTGATGCTAAATATTAAACCTCAAGAAAGTTGTTAAACATAATATCAGGATAGTTCTGAACTTAGATATTTATTGTCAGAATGTGGTTACATAGGAAGGTTCAGGAGGTTGAGTGCCATATGATGAAAGGTCCACACCCCTTGCTAATTCTCTTTAAGCTCGTTTAGTTTATAAAATGCCTGCATTTCAGTATTATTCATCCTAGAAAGGCAGTAAGTTAGAGGAACTTTTGTGATCCTCCTGATGAATGCTCACTCAGAGCAGCTAATGTTTAACAGATCTGGAGCAGTGAAAGATCCAAGAAAATTAAAAGGGAAAGATGGGGTTTGGGGGGAGGGGGAGAAACATCAGTTCTTTTATAGATAATTCTAAGTCAGAGATTGACTACTTCTCATTCGATGTTTCATTTCTGCACTGATTCAACAAAGAGGCACTGCCATAAACTCTGCAGTTGATCATAAACAAGAAAATTTTACAAAGATACATTTATTTAATATGTAGTTATGACAGGATATTAACATATTTAGTTTCTTGATGGTCTTACTATACATATATATCACTGTAAAAGTGGCCAGCTTTTGTGGAAGACAGGTTGTAACTATGCATTTACTTTGTCTGTATGTCATTATGATTATATTTGCCATGGGGGCACAATACACAATGAAATAATTTTGATTGCCAATAATACATTTATTGGGGTATTTGGCAACATTTGTTCTTAAATGGAAAAAGGATTTTGCATCAGAGATTCACTAATCCAAATGCTATTAAAATAACATAAGGACAACCAATGTTGTTTTAAAACCATTGTTTTAACAATGAGATTTCAAACAAATGCTAAGTTATCTTTGTCCATGTTAACTACTTTGAAGTATTTGCTCATTATAGATCCTTGCAAGGGTTCTGCAGGTAATCGATCAAGTGCTGTTGTCATAAAGAATACAAATAGAAGGACCCTTGCTACAAGGCTAACATAATATTGAAGTAGTATAGATTTCATTTCGCAAACATGGCCTGCAAATAAAAGATACTGCTGCCTTTTAAATTTAATATTTCCTCCTCTGAACAAAATCCTCATTCATCTTGTGACAAGCAATTGGAGCCGAGTAAGGCAATGAAATGTAAATTTTATTAAGCGACCCTTGCACCACCGTGGATCAATCCAGATACTAACCAAATCTGGCAAATCAAATCCTCTGTCCAAATTAGGCCCTAGGCAGAATGGAAACAAATTTCTCTTATTTTCTTTTATTATATCTGCTACACTATAACTCAGAGTAAAAGGCCTTGATGAGAGTGAGGCAGGTAGGCCTGATAGGAGGAATCATACTGGGAAACCTTGCTTTGCTCTAGGCTGCCTGAAGGCAGTATAGTGATCCTCAGCTTGTCCTATCTGTCAAGCTATTTGATCTATAAATGAATTGCTGTTGATAACAACTGTATCGGTGAAAGAGATGTTCCACTGGGCCATAGCAAATGAGGCTAACAACATTCATCTTCTAATCATTTTTTAAAAGAGAGCATTGTTAAGATTTTCTATGCATTGATTTATAATTTTATCTTCTGTTAGATATGAAAGCACTTGTTTGGATTTTGAGTTTTCAGCTGAGTTTCTGTATTGAGATGAAATATCAGGATTGTCTGCTGTCCTAACATATTTTGAAGCTTGTATGAATAAAACCAACTATTATATCACTTGCCACCCATCAGAACAGGTTTGGATCTCACAACTGCTGTTCTATACCTGCATTGTGCCAATGACTTTTATTTGTTGATTCTCATAAGGACCCAACATTAGTTAAACTACATGTTGTTTATGTATATCTTTAGCTCATTTATTTCACATTTTACTTCCAGTGGCAGGTTTATTTGTGTAATGTTACTTCTGGAAATCCTAGATGACATATCTGGGCATTGCTGCGGCCTACTGTAGACAGGAATTGCTAAATAATTTCACTTATCTTTCATTCCTTCTACACTGTGGTGGCATTGCTGTTCCACCAAGCTCTCTCTCTCTCTCTCTCAAGCAGGTCCATTCCACCAGCTTATGCAGGAAGCCAACTTTGATTTAATTTGACCTTTCTTTCAAGTTCTTCCCGTCTATGTTCTCCGCAGATAAGCTGCTTTTTATTCATATAACTTTAATTTCACACTGTTTCCAAAAAGTTTAATTTAATATAACTTTTCTTTGCATTTATTTACTTGTATTTTTACCAGTTCTTTGAACAGTGGATGATTTTGTTACTTAACTGCTTCCTGTCCCCTGTATGCCCATTCTTGTAAACGTTGACTACTGAAACACAGGGACCCTACCTCTCTCTCCTTCAGATGTCCATCCACTGAATTCCTCATGCCTTACTTGTTTGTACCTTTGACCGTGTTTGCCTGCCTGTCCTCTTCTTTGCTGCCAACTTGAAAATTGACATGTCAATCAAACTAATCCAGACTGTGAATTGCAGATTTATTTGTAAACTACCTACCATTCAATTCAACAATTCACAACCTAGAACACACTGACATCCTGTAATGCTAGCTTTAATGCTCCTGCCCTTAGCCAAACTATATCTTTTCACTTAAAATGAGCACCTGACTGCTAATTAAAAATAATTTAAAAATCCAGTCTTGTGTTATTTCATGATCCATCTCTCTTCTTGAATCTATTACTAAACATTAAATCTTATTTTATTGCTTCCAAATGTTTCCTCTTTCATATTGCTGTAAAGTTATTTCAATCTGTATCAGTGCACTATTGCTTGTAGTCTGCTGTTTCTCGCTGCTTCATGCTGTATTTCACACGGCAAGACCCATACCAATCAGAGTCGACCTGCCTGCTCTGACCTTTATCGGCTAACTAAGATTGACAGTTAACAATTCCTGCTGCATCCTCATATTAGTCATGTTCCAACCAATCACCAGCCTATTCGTGCTGTATATCGTAATGGTTTTGTTTTGTTACTGTTTAAAGGACATTAGTGAACCAACTGAGTATTAATAAAAACTCATACATTCGATGAGCACTTTTACTGACACCAACTTTTTGTTTTGTGTTTGAAACTTAGTTCAAATTTTCAAGCTGCTGACATGGCATGAACTGGACTCCTGTTCCCCAGATTATTAGGCCAGCAACAGACATCTATTGAATGTAAGAAATGCCATAATTTAAATTCTGTGTTTTTGGGCACTGTGCAACAAATATTGCGTTAGAATAATTTCAGAAATCATCGAGAAAATGTTAAAGCAATTTCTTGTTTGCAGGTATTTTGATGAAATATCAAAACAGTAAATATGATTATGACCAAGCCGAGCAGAGAGCTTTGAAAAATGCCATGCTCAGGAGTTGTTGATAATCTTGTATTTTTGAGCAACCAGGAGAAGAATTTCACAAGCTCTCACCGCGGACTTTGTCAGCTGAAGGGTTGTAAAATTACTCAGATGACCCTCATGCCCCATATCATGCCACCAAAAGAACTATAATGTTGAACTTGTAACTTATTTCTTTATATTGTTACTTTATGCTTCAGATTTTGTGCCTTGGAACCTAAGGTGGTGCCAGGAATGGACGCATCGTATACTTTTCACTGTACTCCTCAATCACTGTATTTGAGTACACGTCACAATAAAACTTAGTTCTAATTCTAGTTCTATCTGCCCACCTTGAAAGCTTTCCACAATCGTATACAGGAGGATCCGGGATCACGCTTACTCCCACCCCAGCTGAAATCTTTGAGTGACCTAGAATTAGCTACCAAGGAGCACTTTTGAGCCAGCTGTATTTTTATAGCTACTAGGAAGAGATCAGTGATGATGAGGGGACATCTGGCAGATAGGCATAAATTTCGAGTGTTCGTTTGGACTTTTGCAAAGATCAGTGAGAATAATCTTAGAGTAAGGGGTCACCCAGTTAGGACAGAGAGAAGGAGACATTTCTTCTCTCAAGGGACAGTGAACCTGTGGAATTCTTTACCACAAAGGACTGTCAAAGCTGGGCCAATAAAAATATTGAAGGCTGAGATAGACCAAATTTTAATTAGTATGGGAATTAAGCATTATGGAAGAAAGGCAGGAAAGTAGAGTTGAGGATTATCAGATCTGCCATGATTGTAGAATCCTACAAAATAAAAGAGGGTCCTCAGTCCACCAAGTCTGCACCAACCTATCTGCACTAATCCCACTTTCCAGCATTTGGCCCATAGCCTTGAATGATATGACTTTTCAAGCACTCATTCAAAGACTTTATAAAGGTTATGTGGTTTTATGAGTCAACTACCTTCCCAGGCAGTGCATTATAGATTCACACCATCCTTTGAAAAATGCTTTCCTCAAGTCCCTTATAAACTTACTGCCTTTCATCTTAAAATTATGCCCCTTTGTTGTTGATCCTTCCTGCTATGGGGAACAGCTGCTTTTTGTCCACCCTGTCCATGTCTCTCATAATCTTATACACCTCAACCAGATCCCCTCTCAGCCTTCTCTGCACACCCTCCAATGAAACCAAATCCTTCCTATAGTGCACGGACAAGAACTGCACACATCAATGGCTGAGCAGACACAATAGGATGAGCAGGCTATTTTTGCTTTTGATTCATTTTTGTTCACTCCTGGGGATTTGGACTATTCACAATATATATTCATGATATAGATGAGGAGCTAAATGCAATATTTCCAAGCCTGCAGATGCAGATTGAGAAAGTAGGAAATGTAATGAGACCTGGTGATCTTGTACACCAGTCATTAAAAAGTAGGCATGCAGCAGGCAGTGAAGAAGACAAATGCTATGTTTGCCTTCACAGCGAGTGAGTACCAGATCAGGCATGTCTTGCTGCAATTGTATAGGGCCAAGGTGAGACCACACCTGGAGTATTGTGTGCAGTTTTGATCTGTTATTCTGACAGAAGATGTTCTGGCTATGGAGGGAGTGCAATGAAGGTTTACCAGACTGATTCCTAGAATGGCTGGACTGACAAATGAAGAAAGGCTGGATTGGTTAAGACTTTATTCATTTCATTTTTGGAGAATGAGGGCGATTTCATAGCAACCTACAACCTTCCCAAAGTACTAGACAGGGTAAATGCTGAAAGGTTGTTCTTGAAGAACTGGGAGCCCAGGACCAGGGGGTCACTGTCTAAGGATATGGAGCAGATCATTTAGAACTGAGATGAGGAGAAATTACTTCACCCGGAGAGCAATGAGTCTGTGGAATTCTCTGCCACAGAAAGCAATCAAGGCTGAAACATTGAATATTTTCAAGGAGTTAGATATAGTTCTTCGGGCTAAAGAGATCAAAGGGTATGTGGAAAATAGGGTACTGAGTCAGATGATCAGCCATGATCATATTGAATGACAGAACAGGCTTAAAGGGCCATATAGTCTACTCCTGCTTCTATTTTCTATGATCCCGGGGCATTGCTGGTTGGACTGGCATTTATTGCCTGTCCCTTGTTGCCCTTCAGTAGGTCATTATGTCAGCTTCCTTCTCGAACTGCTGCAGTCCATGTGCTTTGTGTAGACCAATAATGCTGTTAGAGAGGAAATTCCAGGACTTTGATCCAGTGCAGGCACCAATTTGCATTTTCAGGTTTTGAGTAGCATAACCAATCATTCTTCAACAGATCACCAGAAATATAACCAAAAAGTAATAAGTCCCGAAAACTCTCTGAAATACACCCCTTTTTGTGCAGTCAAAAGGAGCAGGAGTGTTCTTCTGAGTAAATCATAGTCAGCTTCCCAGCCCCTGCTTAGCAGCAGGCTTCAATAGAACTTGGTTGATATACTTAAATTGACCTGTTCAGGCATACATCTGGGGAAGGTGGCATTTGAGCTCAGACCATCAGACTCAGTAGTAGGAGCACTATTACTGCAGTACAAGAGCCTGTGATTGAAATTGGTATGCTATGATAAGTGAGCTGTGTCACTGCATGTAATTACTGTCTGCTGCTCAGTTGAATTATGGTGGGGACTGAGGACAAATTTCAGTGGCTGTTACTCAAATCACTAGAATCAAATCCAGTCTGGGACACCAACTATCGAAGGCCTCACAGCAATCTCAGATGAAGTTTCAAAAACCCCTGTGTGCCTAGCCTGGGTGGAGTGACTGCATTGAGGAAAGGGATCTTTCAGCATCATTCAAATGTGTTTTCCTGATGAGCCAATTAAAAAGAGCTATTTGTATAAGCTTTAGAAATATTCATTGCTTGGACCATTCAGGTCTCAGTGAAATCTTGACAATGGCTTCATGGCCAGTGAGATATTCGCATAGCACCAGTTGGCTTGTCTTTATTTTGAATAATCTTAAGAAAAACATGCAACCTACATTACAGTGGCACTTTCAAATTATGGTCATTTTCCACAGTCAAAAGACAATTTCTAAGTGGCTACTTAAATCATTATCAGTACATCATAAAAGAGTCATGAAGAATGCCCTGCAATGGAGATTTTACAGCGCAGAGCAAGAAAAAAAAGTAATACACCAGTGCCATATTTACTCCAAACGCTGTTTGTATGTGAAATGAAATAGAAGATTGTTTTTCTTTGTGCAGTGGAATAAATAGCATTCCCTCATCCACATTATGTATAAGCCTGAGATTTTGAATGGTAGCGTATTAAAGTTAAAAACAAACATGTTGGTTTACATCTGTGTAGTATAAATAGAAAACACATTAACTGCGGGAGGTTTGAAAGCAATTCCTGCTCATGAAGAGGTCGTCCCAGTTCCTAATACACTCGTGGGTAATCTAGACTGATGCTACTCTGCAGGGTACTTATTTTGCAAAGCCACTGCTCATTAGCATACAGCTGTTTAGCATTCCCCTTGTCTAAGTAAATCTCTGGTGCACTGGCATTTCTTCAGCTGAGAGCTGAACTGTAATTTCCAGCTGATTGCCTTCCACTGGGGTATTTATGCACACTGGGTTCAACTTTAAATGGTCATCCACAAATAGCATGCAATCTGCTTGTGTTTTCAGTTCCTCTATGAGTATTTCCAAACTCTTCTTTCAACTCTTCCCTGGCCAGCTCGATTTGCTGAAGTGTCAGTAATGCTTGCCACGAACGTTAATCAAAGCTGCAGTTAAATCTGCCATTCTCTATTACCTTTTAAAATCAATCTCCTGCAGTATTCATTGACCTGTGTCTCATGTATGTGTCCATCATTAGTAAAGCTACTGCATGGTTGCAAATATTTTGCCAAATGTGATAAAGAAAAATCAAAATACAAATCTAAAAATAGGTTTTGATGACACATAGCGTGTTTATAAAGTGGATATTGGTGAATTATTCAATACTTTATTCTCACATATCAAGGCTAATTTCCTTCCATATACTTACAACAGTCCCAGAAGCATCCAGACCCCAGAGGTGAGTCTGAAAAGATCAGAATCAGTTTCTGAAGTGTTCTCCACCTGGCAGCCAATGTTGCTGATTTCATTGCACATATTCTGACAGTGTAGCAATCCTTTATCTCTAAATGTAAGGAGCAGTAAGTCATCTCTGTCCATCTCCGGCTCTTTCTGAGTAACAGTGAAGCTGTCAGTCACTGTTAAAATCATCCAGCGCTTTTACAGAGCTGGACCTGCACCTCATGTCATCACAACCTGATGAGCATCCCTCTCCATTTCTAATCCGTGGGTGATTTATGGATTTCTTTTTTACTGGAGGTCTGGTTTCAAGAATGATGGGGTCCTGCAGTATGGTTTCCTCAGATATCCAAGGATTTGCAGCAACACATGATATAAGAGGTCATTTCTCCTAATTAGTGTGTTCCTTTACCATTGAGTGTACTGGTTGCTTTATAACATTATTAACTGGCATTCTGCCATATTAATCTGCAAGACCAACTCAGTTTAGTACCAGTGAATACTTAAGCTAGTATCCTCACTTCTCAAGGTAGTCTAATTATAGGTTAGTTACTGACGCAAGTCTGATAACTTGACAGGAGGTCCATTTCTGAATTATTTATTATTTGCTGTTGGAATATGGGCATCTTTGGCTGGGTTAACATTTGATGATGGCCCTAAATTCCCTGCCGGTGGTGGGAATTGACTTCTTGAACTGTTATATCTTTGGAGTGTAGGTACCCCAAAGTGCTGTTAGAAAGGGAGTTCAGGATTTTGATCCAACGACTGTGAATGGCAAAAAGTTTCAAGCCAAGATGGTATGCGTCTTGGAGGGATACTTGCAGATTCTGTTCACATATATCTGCTGTCCTTCATGTTCTAGCTGATAGAGGTTACAAATTTGGAAGGTACTGTCAAAATACTGGTGAACTCCGGAAGTGCACACTGTAGATAATACACATGGCTGTCATTGGTTTAGAAAATGAATATTAAAGGCGATGAATGTAGTCCCACATAAGATGACTGCTTTGACCTGGATGATGTTAAGCTTCTTGAGTGTTATTGGAGGTACATCCATCCAGGCAAGTAGGGAACATTCCATCACATTCCTGCCTTGTGGATTATGGATGGTTGGCAGTCACTGGAGAATCAGGATGTGAATTATTTATGCCAGACTTCAGAGCCTCTGACCTGGTGTTGTGGTCATAGTATTTCTATAGCTGGTTCAGCTCAGTTTCTGATCAATTGTAGCCCAAGTCATTGATTGTAGGGGATTCAGTGATGGTGACGCCATTGAATTTCAGGTGGTGATGTTTAGATTCTCTCCTGCCTATCACTTGTGTGGCGTGAATATTATTTACCATTTATAACCACACACCTGGATATTGTCCAGGTCTTGCTGCAATTGTGTCTGAAGAGTACAGGTGGTACTAAACATGTTGTAATCATCAGCAAACATCTCCACTTCTGACCTTATGATGAAGGGAAAGTCACTGGTGAAGCAGCTGAGGATAGTTGAATCTAGAACACTGCCCTGAGGAACTCCTGCAGAGATGCCCTGAAGTTGAGATGAATGACTTCCAAGAAGCGCAACCTTTGTGAAAATTATGATTCTAACCAAAGGACAATTTTCCCCACTTTCCGTTACTGCCAGCTCTGCCAGGGATCTTTGTTGCCACAGGTGGTCAAATACTGCCTTAATGTCAAGTCCAGTCACTGTCATTATCCCTCTGCAGCTTTGCACATTGTTTTCCCCTTTTTGGATAATGGTTGTAATGAGTTCAGGATGTGAACAGCCTTGACAGAACCCAAGGTGAGCATCAGTGAATAGACTATTCATCTGAAAGTGCCATTTAAAGGCACAATGAACAACTCCTTGCACAACTTTTCTGATTTTCAAGAGTAATATGAAAGGGCAGAAATTGGCCCAGTTGGATTTTTGTGTACAGGACACTCCCAGGAAATTTTCCACATTGTTGACAGGTTTCCTGTGTTGTAATGTTTTTAGAGTGACTTGACTAAGGGTGTGGCTAGTTCTAGAGTACAAGTCCTTAATACTGTAGCCAGATTGTCATCAGGCCCATAGTCCTTACAGCAAACAGCATTTTTAATAGGTTCTTGACATCATGTGAAGTGCATTAAATTGGTTGAAGACTGCCATCTGTGACACTGGGGACCTCTGGAGGACTTGATGACGGATCATCTACTCTATATTTCAGATTGAAGATGGGTACAAATGCTGCAGCCTTTTGTTTTGTACTTAACTACCATAATTTAGGGGATAGGGTGTGGAGCATTCTCATCCTATTAGTTTTCTTGTCTGCTTTCTTCATGGTTGGATGTGGCAGGACTGCAGAGCTTAGATCTCACCTGTGGGTGTGGAATAGCTTAACTCTCTATATAAGTATTAATTATTATTATTATTATCAATTATTATTAAGCCTGAGTGGATTAATGATAAATGCCATCATTGTAAATCAGTTATAATCATTGTAGTTTGATCTCATTTGAATCAGTATGAGGGTATATGAGGGTATAAGGGTAAGTAAACTATTGCAGGTTTATAGGGTATTGGTGAGACCTTTATTGGTGTACATTTTTTGTATACTTAATTGAAAAATATATATAATTGTGTTAGAAGCAGGTCAGAGAAGGTTCACTTGACTGATTCCTGGGATAAAGGGCTTATCTTATGAAGAAAGGTTGAACAGTTTGGGTCTTTACCCATTGTAGTTTCAAAGAATGATAGATGATCTGACTGAAACATGTAACTTTTTGAGAGGGTTTCACAGGGTAGATTCGAGCAGGATGTTTGCCCTGTGTAAGAGGAAGAACTAGGGGGAACAATTTAAGAAGACAATTTAAGACAGAAATTAGTCTTTCTTTTCTGTCAGAGAGACATTCGTTTGTGAAATTCTCTTCCCCAGAAGACAGCAGAATACAGGTGATGGAACTTATTCAAGGCTGAATTGAATATATATTTTGAAAGACAACAAGTTAGGGGAAGCAGTCAGGAAAGAGGGGTTGAGATCATAACCAGATCAGCCATGGTATAATAGAATGATGGAACAGGCTGAAAAGGTCAAATGACCTACTTCTACCCCTACATCCTATATTTGATGTTCCTTATGTTCATGCCTGATTTGTTCATTTAAACTATGATTAATGCAGGAAAATAATTATGAGTCAATAATAACATGAAAAGATGAAGATGAGTCATACTACTATTATGTAATAACAACGAGTGGTGTTCGCCACTGACAGGATGTCGCTGTCAAACTGAAAAGCCATTCTCCATATCACACAAATGAGTAATGTGGAATGCAAATTTCAGATCCAGGATGATGCCAGATCTGTAGGTTGTACATCCCAAAGACTGGTAGAGAATGTCAACCACATGCTCCTGTGATTATTTGCAACAACAAAGGTAGTGACCAGCCCAAACAGCCTGCACTTGCAAAACGTGCAGCACAATAACTAACATTAGAAGCGATTCTGCAATTAGACAACATTTGCTGAATAACCTTGAGTATGCAAAGCATTGTGCTTACTATGAAGTGAAGATTGTTTTTTACGCTCACAGCGATGTGCACTTGCATGTAGTAGAAGCAGGGCAGGACTCTATTCTTTGCATCATAGAGAACATGTATACACACTATATCTGTATCAACTCAACGAAATAAAGGAAAGTCATTTGCTGGTTTATTTCTTAGGGCAATGCCCTGACCAAACTGAGTCAACCTGACTAGTTTAAAATTTGACAAAGGCCCTTGATTTTAACTGTCAATTGGTCTTAATTGGTGCATTCTCAATTGTAATTCCTCTACCAGACTTTAACCAATCAGCACTCGCCTCTTATGCAGTACATAGAATCATAGAATGTCATATTAGCATATTGAGTCTGTACTGCCAAACGTAAGCTTTCAAGGAGAAAGTTCTCCCTGAACTGGTATTCTTGTGAAATGTCCTGATAAGTGCAAGATGAAAAGCTTTGACCAAATGTGTCTTTTCTTCCAGCAATAAACATAACTCTATATTTTACATACCTCTCATTATATGTATCATAATGAAGCACTAATGAATGTGGCTGACTCGTCCTTTGGCACATTTTCAACATTGTACTGTCTTTAAAGTCCAACAGACTCAGTTTATTAACGTTTTGAGATATAACTAGAAAGCAGAAATAATTAAAACACAATTTATATTTAATTTAACTCCCACTTAATTTAGCAAGGTAAAAATAAAGTTGCCATTGTCTTGCCAGGTCATAAGACTGCTCTCACATGAGAGAGAGAGAGAGAAGAATGATTAAAAATGGTGGTGGTTCAAACTAAGGGCCACCACACCTCAGGCATGGAGAAAGAGACTCCTTCATGGTAACATCAGCCAAGGGGGGAATTGAACTCACACAGTTGTTGTTACTTAGCGTCACAGACTGACAGTCAAGCCAGCTGAGCTAAACAACTCCTCTCTTCATTTAATTTCATTAAGGGACTTACTGCAGGAGCTACCCTCCATTGATAATATCCCATCTCTTACACAAACAAACACATGCACACAATACTAAAAGAGTCCAGTTTGCAAATGCCTGAATCAGCAGCTCATTCCTCTCTAACAACTCCACTCAATTCATTATTTATTGGGATGTACCAATCAAGATTCAGCCTGTCAGCTATATTGTTGAAATGAAAGGAATCTATGTAAAGGTGCTGGGGGAAATCTGTGGTCTCCAGACATGAATTTTCAGACCTTGGCCTGTCAGAGAATAGTAATATTTGAGGCACACATCAGACAGAATGGGCCTCTTTGATCTGAACCCTCAGCAGGGCACTTAGATCTCTGTACAGTTTGAAAATCTAAATGAAGTTTCAAGAGATGTGTGCTCAAGACTATAGAGGCTGCAGAAACTGTAAAGAATTAAGGTATTTCATGAAAAATAATTCCTACTTACAGAGTAAATCACGTTGCAGTACGTTACGGACCAATCACATTATATGAAATACTTTCTGTCACTGGTAGTTATTTTCCCTATTAAATATATAAAAACAGCTTAATAGTGAGACTTATGAGGCTGCAAAATGTTTCACCTGTTGTGACTGCTTAAGTAATCTTTATTCAACAAAGACTTGATAATAGTTTTGCCACTATTGGGACCAGCTTTCCAAAACAGGTCCCAGAATTTGCAATTCAAGGACGACTTAAAACTTCTGTTATGAATTTATTGTGGAAATTGGTCAAAATGGCTACTTATTCAGAAGAACTGTAGTAGTTTTTCACAAAGCTGGGGAAGTAAATTACGACTGCTTGGTAAGTTCACATATTAGGAACAGCCCTTTAATTGTTGTCCAGGACACTCCAAAGAGGACCACTAGACATTCCAACAGAAATAATGCACCAATGTAATCCCAAAGACTTAAGAACTGTGGAAAATAGCCACACCACCTTACCAATGCATAACTAACCAGCCTTTCGGTAGCCAGCATCTATTTTTAATCCTCAAAGGTCCACAGAGTCATAGTTATACAGTACAGAAACAGGCCCTTTGGCCCAACTCGTCCATAATGACCAGGTTTCCTAAACTGAAGTACTCCCACTTTCCCGCATTGGGTCCATACCCCTCTAAACTTTTCATATCCATGTACCTGTCCAAATGTCTTTTAAATGTTGTAATTGTACTCACTTCTACCACTTCCTCTGGCAGCTCGGCCCCATACTGTTTTGTTATTACCTGGTATATTGCTGCGATCTTATCCCTCAGCTCATACTGTTTCTGCTTCCCCGTAACAGATTCCACCATAGAGAGGGCTAACTTACTTTGAATGAATATGCGTGTGTCAATGAGTAGCAAACTCTCACTAAATGTGTACTTATTTCTGAATTTACAATTCCTCTTTCCCACTCTGACAACTCCCTACCCTGTTATTTAAAATAAACACGTGGAACAGAGGATCCAATTGATCAGTCTACAAATACACATAGTTGCCACATGATAATTTTAGTTACAGGAACAGTAAATGGAGGAAAGAGTAAGACTTCATTATTAAAATAGCTTGCATTAATACTGGGACATTTATATTTTGAATTGCTTTTGAACAATGATCTCTTTCGTAATACCGATACATAATGGTGGAAATAAAGAGGCAGTTCCAAAAGTGTCAAAATGAAATGGACAGCCAATTGATTTTGATTGTTGGTGGTGATGACGCTTGTTCAGCGAAAATATTGGCCAAAGTTGGCATAAAACACATTGTTCTTTGTCAGATGGCACCAGAGGATCTTTTACATCCTCCTGGACAGATCCTGGATGAGATGACATTTACTAACCTTGAAAAACAGAAAGCTGATCAATAAAGCACTGGAATAATTGCAGGTCTGGCTGATGTCTCAGTGTTAAATAAACTGAGATAAGGATAGAGGCAAGCAATGTTACAAAGGTAAAAACACTTGGTCCACTTTACGGAAAAAAAATGGAGTGAAAACTTTAAAGTCAGACTTAAACAAGAAACTAAGGTTGCAAACAATCCAGGTTAGCCTGAGACTGTGGCTGGAAAAGCGGGCGAACATTTTAGTTAGAATATAGAATTTGACACAGAAACCAGATATGATGACTCAAGTTTCCCCAATGTTTAGCTGGAAGAAGTGACAGTTTACCCAAGACTGGAGGTCAAACAAGCTATCTGACAGCACAGACCTTATGGTGAGGATTAAAAAGTGCTGGAAAAGTAATCTTTTGTGTTGAAATTACCCTAGATGATATTGTCAAAGGGCATATACAAATGAGAAAGAGATCTGAATTTACTGCTTTAAGGACTCCTGAGGTGAATAATGTGGAGGTAGGTAAAGCAGTCATTGTTCATGACGTTCCATTCACAATCAGAATATGAGAACCCAGCAAAGGCAGCCCACTGAGTTGGATAGTTGAGGAGGAGGAGGAGATTATGGTGAACTTTGTCAAACCCTGCATGGCAGCCAAGAAGAATAGAAAGTTGTCCCTATCATGTTGGTGGAGGCTGTTTCAATGTTGTGGAAGGGGCAGTACTTGGTAGAAAGATGTACTTAGGTCTGGGAGCTAATCAAAGACTTCGGAGAAGGAAGGAATGTTGAAGATAGTTTGCGAAGACAGATAGGCCACTATTGGTCTCATTTCATAGAGAAAGATGATTTCAGCATTATGGAAAGATTTTGTGGTTAGTATCTGGGGAGAAAAAACCATTTATATTTCCTATTATGTCAGATTTTCATCCCAAATTTAACACACTCTATTTCAAAGTGGATCTCACTTGAATACCAGTCTTAATACTAAACACGCATACATTTAGTAAATTTATGTATTAGCTGATACTTGTCTTATATTCATGACTTAGGATGAGAATGATCAGAGGTCACTGCTAGGAGCTTGTTCCCCTTTGAGAATAATATTCAGTTGTCCAGTTTTAAATTCGGACCAATCTTCTTACCTTCCCTTTCTGTTGTTTTGAGATTATTTTCATCCTCCTCTTCAATGGTAATGGGTTATTACGAGGAAAACAATACTGAACGCTGATTCTGGAGGCTTCATTCCCTCCTTAATTTTCAATGGTATCAAACAACTCCAAATTCTAGGTGAGAGAAGAACAAATAACGTTGCACATCAGTTCAACAGTTAATAGAGAAAGGCATCCCTTTTCTTATCACGTACAGCAGTCATTTTCTTTAAATAATCTGACAGGAAATGAAAGCTCTTCAGAAGACATGCAGCATGGAACAATCAACATGTACTCAGTGGGAAATGTTTCACTGAGAATGGCACTGATAATCATTTTAAAGGTTAACTATTAAGTGAAAGTTCCAAATGTATTACTTAGATAAAGGTCACATTCTATGGATTATGCTGATATAGTTCTGAAAAGTGGATGAAAGCCCTAATAAGCTTGCCCTGTAAACTCTCCCTGTGGGAGAGATTGATGATCGCTGTGCTGCTTCCCCTTCAGAATAGTTGCAATTATTACCAGTAGGGAAATACTATTGGCTTGAGCTGCTCCTGTGGTCTGTAACTTTGCAAAAGTTCTTCTGTTGCTATGCTAACTTTTAATTCTATGCAGATACATCATTATGTTTACAAATATCCCTCCTCTTTTAGGGGAGCTGGGTGGAAAAATCTGCATGATTAGGCAGCAGTCTGTCATTCTAATATCGAGATCAATTAGAGATATGTGATAAACTCTGCCCAGCCAGGAACATGCCTTGTCATGAACATTTCTTGAATAAAAATCTAAACCAGAAATTACTGAACTTTTTGAAGATTCAGCTATGAGGGTTATCAAGAATGTGATTTGTGTTTGTGCAATAGGTACTTAAGATATGTAGTTCTTTACATATTTCACCAAAAGTTACCCATTCGTTTTTTCTTCATCGTGAAGGATCTTCCCATGTGAAGAAAGAAAATTACATACAGAAGCGGAGATAACAAGGTGTAGAGCTGGATGAACACAGCAGGCCAAGCAGCATCAGAGGAGCAGGAAAGCTGACATTTCGGGCCTAGACCCTTCTTCAGAAATTTCTGAAGAAGTCTCTTGGGACCACTTTGCAGAACACCTACGCTCGGTTCGCAACAAACAATTGCACCTCCCAGTCGCAAACCATTTCAACTCCCCCTCCCACTCCTCAGACGACATGTCCGTCCTGAGCCTCCTGCAGTGCCACAACGATGCCACCCGAAGGTTGCAGGAACAGCACCTCATATTTCACTTGGGAACCCTGCAGCCCAATGGTATCAATGTGGACTTCACAAGCTTCAAGATCTCCCCTACCCCCACCACAGCCCAAAACCAGCCCAGCTTGTCCCTGCCTCCGTAACCTGTCCTTCCTCCCACCTATCCCCTTCTCCCACCTCAAGCCCCACCCCCATCTCCTACCTACCAGCCTCATCCCACCCCCTTGACCTGTCTGTCCTCCCCGGACTGACCTATCCCCCCTTAACTCCACATGTACACTCACCTTTACTGGCTCCACCCCCGCCTCTTTAACCTATCTGTCTTCTCTCCGCCTATCTTCTCCTTTATCCATCTTCTCTCCGTCTCCCCTTCTCTCCCTATTTACTTCAGAACCCCCTTCCCCTCCACCATTTCTGAAGAAGGGTCTAGACCCAAAACGTCAGCTTTCCTGCTCCTCTGATGCTGCTTGGCCTGCTGTGTTCATCCAGCTCTACACCTTGTTATCTCAGATTCTCCAACATCTGCAATTCCTACTATCTCTACATACAGAAGCAGTCAGGGTTACACCCACATATCTCTATCAAACTGGTATTTGATTAGTTAATATGTTGGAACAATTCAGGTGGCTGCCATCTTGATGTGAAATGGATAAAGGAACAGTTTTGTTTAGATGCAATGATTACAGACCTGAAATATTGGCCTGGAGTTTGCTCTTTGAATGAATAGCAGCAATTGTGAAATTTTTCAGCTTGCCCACCTGCATCTGGAGAAAATGCCCCAGACAAAGATGAGTTTTTCGTTGCAGAGTGGGGTGGCTGCTGGTACAGCAGGGTGAGCTCACCCAAGAAACGGTTTAGAGGCAAATTTAAAGGCTTCTGGCTGCTGAGGCAGGCTGTGTAAAAGGTCCACCACATGCAAAACAGTACTCCTTTGGCCTTCAACTCTCCCACATCCTTATGTCATATACCCCATCCACACTACTTCATGTCCCTCTATCCATCCTCCAATGGCCTCATACCCCGATGTTAAGTTCTATCCATGTCATAGCTCCTCATAATCTCTATGTCGAGCCATGGTAATTCATCCAGTATACTCCAAATTGAACAAATGAACCCTATAGTGACAACAGGCTGTGTTAAAAAATAAGTTCAAACAAAAACATTCATAACTTGTCATTTCCTTTAAAAAAGATCCTTTCATTACAAGTTAATAAAAGTCTCAATCATCTGGAGCCTTTAAAATATCAAGATCAGAAACTACAAGCATTTGAAATATCTTTAAACTATAGAAATAAATAGTATGCAATTGGCAGAAGAGATAAAAGAACCAAAGCTGCCAATCAAGCAATGAGTAGCAATCAAGAAAGGGCTCAGCTGATTCAAAAATCTAGTGGGATCTCATTGTAATTGAGTAAAAATTATAAGCCATCAAAATAATTGACTTTGTCTTGACTGGTCCAGACGATCAAAGTTACTGTTCATTCTTGTAGCAATTGTCAAAACTTGTTTACCTGTTGTCTTATGTCCTGTATAATTATAGCTTACCTTGCAAACAAACACATCTTCCCACATCTTCCAAAAACAGGACTAAAGTCTCCTTCCTGAGTTGCACTTAGCCAGTAGTGGCCAATTGTATTCCCAGCTAAGAAGGCTAGTATTCAGTTGATAAGCACTGTGTGTAGCTCCATAAAAGAACGAAAGGGAAATTTTTCAAATGAAAGGCTGAAATTACAGGTTTATTTGAAAAGACGTGATGCAGCTAACTGGCATTGAAATGGCAATGGAATTTGATGGATGAGCAGTTTGTCACTATCTTACAGCACAATCTTTCTCGTTGACTCAAACCCACTTGAGAAGCAAAGAATAGTGCAACTCCAGAAACTTACTAGTCATTGAGGAATTAAATAGCTGAACATATTAGTGTTTGTCTTTCTTTTCTTATTGCCAGACAATTGCAATTACAAAACCAGTCACAGACTGCAAAACTGCTGTAAAGGCAGTGTTATTTGAATCCCTTTTCAGAACTGGGGAAATGGTGATCAGCTTTAATTTGACTTTAAGTTAGATCAAAAACAAAGGAAGTTTGTTGTCGTGATTTAAAAATGGAGATAATTGAATAAAACCTCAGGTCTCAGATATAACTTGATGCCATTTATGGAACAGTTACTTTGTTAAGGTTTTGATAATTAATTTAAAGCAATAGTTGATTAATAAAAGAAATAAAAATTAGCAAAGTTACTGTTAATTGAGAGCATAACACGTGTCCTTAATCATTATTATTCATTACTTCCTGTAGTGGATGGACTGTACTCGGGGTCTCATTTCCAGTTATATGCTGATGGGAAAAAGCTTCAGTTGTCAGCAATATTGGAAGAGGACCACCCTGAAGTAACTTTTATCATCATCAAGAATGAAAGGGGAGATTTTCTAATTCAGGATCTTGGTATAGAAAATATAAGCATTATGCTTCTGGGGATCTGATTTTCGGTGTGCTGGGGATGTGTAAAATCTTTTTGTGTAGAACCTCTTCACTCTGGACTTGCAATGAGCCAATACTTTGCCTGAAATAACACACAACAGTTGAGATCAATTAGCATTCTTATACTGCTCAAGACTCGTTACTACAAAGCTGGTCAGATTCAATAAAACAAATAATAGTTTGTCCTTTATTGTGTTTATGCTCCATCCCATTTTGATTTAAAATTCCTAAAACCTTGAAGTTCTTGCCCACCTCCTCTGAGTTGAATTGCTGGCTGGTATGAGAAATTAAGGAACAGACAGCAGTCAATTTGGATATCTGCTAAGCTGACACATGCATGTATACTGGAGGACTTTTTAGGAAGCAAAACTATGCAAGAATAATAAAATCAAAAGCTTATTATTGCACCTTTGGGTGAGGAAATATTGATGCTCAGGGAACAATTAAGTCCAAGACCTGAGACTGTCAAGATTGTATTGTTTTCCTAGCCTTTATCTTAATGAATATTTATCCTGATAAAACCTGGAGCAAGAATAGAATTTAGAAAGGTTTAGGGAAATATATATAACAGCAAGAAAAATGCAGGGTGTATTTTATTCTGTGGTTGTATAAGCTGACCATTATAATGGGGTAAGTCTCTACATTTCGTCAGAAAGCAGGTAATATACAAACTTAATAAAGAGGCCTTGTCAACAGCACAAAGCCATGGATAAGTGATGCGAATAGTTCATAAAATTTGTTCCATACAATCATGTGTTCAATTTATATTATACCACATTCTTCAAAGCATAAAGTGTTCTACAAGCAAAAGTATTTCTTATTTAAATGAGTTAGCAAGACTACATAGCAAATTTTATAAAGTCACTTGGGGGACCACTCATAGTATTCAGCATACGTATGCGTACTGAATGGAGCTGGACCAACCTGGCTTGCATTTGTGAAAGATGACAGGCAAAGTTGCAGTGTTTTTATTGTAACTTCCATTCTGACAATTTTTTCAATGCTAATTTTAAGATTTTCTTTATTTTTTTTAACTTTCTGAACTGGATCATTCTGTAGAAGTTTTCCTGTCCCTGAACAACCTGGGTAATGATAAGTCAGTTGAGAAGACATGGTGAGATTGGGAAAATGAAATCCTTGCCATTGAAGAAAGGGAAGACTGATTTTCCATCTAAGGATTTGATAGCGCAATGAGATTGCACTTCAGTGTGTGGAGTGGTCTATTTGCATGTACTGACATCTCATTGTTATCTAATCTCACCTAATTTATTGTGCAGGTTGATATTTTCCCAGTTGGTGGAGAGAAACTAGATTGCAACAATTCTTGACATCAAAAACTAAGTGGGTACCTGGTGACTGCAGCTTGCATCAAGACTAGTACTGATGCAATTTGTGCCTGATCGCACCGTTTCATCTCACTTCCTCATGATGAGGTTAGTGACTAGTTTAGGCAGTAGACTTTGCTGATATAGTTAGCTTCCCCAGATGTAGAGCACTATTTTTGTTTATTCACTTGTGGGATGTGGGAGTTGCTGCATGAATCTTATTTTGTGAAAGCACTATATCCTAATGCAGTAGAGTTCATTAACGGAAAATGATTTTATTCTATTAATGTACAAATCGACTGTGATCATCAGTGCCACATCTTAAAGGTTTGCAGCAGCTACCTTTGAAGCTACTATGATGTCTACATCTTTAAGAACTCTCATTGCCCTGTTCCAAGGACTAGATACCTTACAAGGATGCTTGTGCAAAGAGAACTATTCTCTGTGACTTTGGCAAATGACCCTTTTGTGCAAACCCTCGCCTGAGGCCGAGCCTAGATACAATACAGCCCATTTTTTGACCAAGCTCAATGTGCCTAAAATAAGCTTCCTGAGGATAAGGTTTTGGTATTTGATTTCAGGAGTCTTGCAGCACAGTCCATACAAAGTGTGCCAAATAATTCTAACATGCTGAGCTTTGCACAAATGAAGCAGGCTGTTGCTAAATAAATGGTAATATTTAAACCATTTGAAGGCTTTCCTGCATGCAATCACCCCACATTAAACAATGAGAGATGTTAGGCTAATTGGTTACTTAGGAAAGACTGACATTCTCTTAGACAAGATTGTACATTGGAATGAAGCTCAGGACAAATATGCCGTGTAACTTGTTTCTTAAATAGCAATAAATATATGAATATGCAAGCGTGTGTGCAATGGGATGTCAGCCTTGCAGCCTTGGCTTTGGCCATTCTTCCATTGTGTGTACAGTGAAGGACAGCTCCAGACTACCAGCAGTTGACCATAGGGCCATGATGCTTGTGAAATGAGGCGAGTTTGGAAAGACAGCATATGAAAACCTACTGGCCTTTCAGAGAAAAACTCTCTGTCTAATTTGCCAAAATTGACACTGCCAATTTCTGGCAAGTTCTGCCCTTTGCCTTTTACCTTAATTTTCTTGAAAAAAATTGTAATTCAGTGAATGAACACTGGCCCCTAGTGAGTATTTAAGTGAAAATCAATTCATTTGTTGACAAAGTACATCATGGGGAGCGCAACAAGCAAGAAATCTTACAACACATTGTTTGCTTTGAAATGGGCACATGACTGGACAAGGAGAATAGTGATTTCCTTGGTTTATGCAATTTCCAGAACATCTAATTCATGTTTTGAAGAATAAAATTGATGAACACTGTAGGTAGAGTTAAGAAACTTGTTTAACCACTCACATTTCAAATAAGGCAGAATGGTCTGTTAAAAAGAGACAAAAATAGAAATGAAATTCCTATAATATAATTTAAACTTAATTGCAAGATTTATTTTTTCCAATTGTTTATTTACTTGCTGAATTTTTATGACTAACAAGGTGAAAGATTAGAAATGTAACAGTTTTGCAAACCATTACTTTCATCGATGATCTGTGCTTCACAAACTGGAGAGTAAACATCCAGAAAGGTCTTGATTGGGGTAAATTTGTGACAAGGCCAATTCTGCTCTATTTTCATTTCTTTGAGCATACTCTATTGGGGCCATGGGCTTCTAACTCCCTGTCTGTGCATTCATAACTCAAAATGTTCCATTGATCAAAGTAACTTTCATATATTCCTAACTTTTAACAATACTTGCTGGAGAATGACTGAGAATTTGTTTTTTTTGAAAGATGCACTTTATTAAGGATGACTGATTTGGAAACTACTTGATGTATGAAGCCCCCGCTATTTTCCTTGGCGCATCGAAGGCTGAGGGGTCACCTTAATCAGGTTTATAAAATCATGAGGAACATGGATGGAGTAAGTGGACAAGGACTTTTCCCTGGGGTGGGAGTGTCCAAAACTAGAGGACATAGGTTTAAAGTGAGAGGGGAACGATTTAAAAGGGACTTAAGGGTCGACTTTTTCACACAGAGGGTGTTGTGTGTAAGAAATGAGCTGCCAGAAGAAGTGGTGGAGGCTGGTACAATTACAACACTTCAAAGGCTTCTGGATGGGTATACGAATAGGAAGGGTTTAGAGGGATATGGGCCAAAAGCTGGAAAATGGGACTAGATTTATTTAGGGGATCTGGTCGGCATGGACAAGTTGGACCAAAGGGTCTGTTCATTGAAGTATATCTCTATTACTCTATGGGTCTAAATGCCCAGAGATAGTTTGTAAGTACAATAGTTGTCTTTCAAGCATCAGCAAAGGCATTTTTCAGTGTATATTTAATTTTTCATGCATTATACGAAGAAATGAATGCTTTGCATCTTATTAATTTGAAAAGTTCTTTTTTAGGAAAAAAAGCCCAAACAGGTTAACTGATAAAGTCAGTGGTCTGGATTTTCTGCTGGCCACTTCATCCAGTGTAAATCAGAGGTGGGCACAAGGACCCCGTGGAGTTCACATCAAAACACAATCTGAAGGAATCTCCCAGGGAATTGAATTTTCTGCTGGGCAGTTCCACTATGCCTGCAATCCTCTGAATGTCTCTATTTAAATCAGACACTTCGAAAGATTCTGACAAAATTATGTAATATATTCACTCATGAAAAGATATTAAATATGATGAATTGTTTAATTCCCGACTAACTATTTAATTGATCCCATACATACTTCATACCTGAAACTATATCTCTGCCAGAGCCCATGCACCACCCTCTCCCAGACCCCAAACTAACACTCATCCTCCCCTTCACACCACCCTCTCACTGTACCCAGTTTCTCCCACCTACCCCAACCTGCACCAAACACTGAACCACATTATTTGCTGCCGTGCACCCTTGAAACCTCCCAACTTATCACCCTACCCCCTTCACACTTGGTATCCAACCCCTGTGGCATCCTACACCTGGAACATTACCTCTTCCCTACTGGCATATTACTAACATGGCAACCTGCCCGTTTGACACCCTACTAACCTGGCATCCTACCCCAGCATGCTACCTCCTCCCCATTTGGAATGCTTCCCAGATGGCATCCTATTTACCTGGTGTACTGTCCCCTGATCCTCCCAGCACCTGAATATCACACACACCTTATGGTTTGACAGTATCTACCAAAATGGCTGCCAGGACCTTTAAATTTCAGATTACAGAAGGTGATAGCTCTAAAAAGGGGTGTGGCTTGCATTCCTCTGACAGTTCTGTACCAAGACATTGAAAGATCAGAACAAGTATCAGTGAGAGATTCAATCCATATTCTGTAATCTGTCTCTTGCATCAATCCTAGCAATCCAAATTTTGGTGGTGCTGTGCTGACCGATATTATGAGAACATTCTTCAATGTTTATGGATGACATGGTCGTTCAGTAGTTAGCACTGTAGCCTCACAGAGCCAGGGACCCAGGTTTGATCCCACCCTTGGGCAATTATGCGTGTGAAGTTTGCTCATTCTCCCCGTGTCTGTGTAGATTTCCTTCGGTACTCTGGTTTCCTTCCACGGTCTAAAAATGTGCAGTTTAGGTGGATTGGCCATGCTAAATTGCCTATAGTGTCCAGGGATGTGTAGGCTAGGTGGATTAACCACAGAAAATGCAGGGTTACAGGGATGGGGTGGCTCTGGATGAGATAGTCTTCTGAGGGTTGGTGGGGACCCAATGGGCTGAATAGCCTGCTTCCATACTGTAGGGATACCATGGTTCTTTTATGAAAAAAATTCAATGTAAACAGCAATGAACTATTATACAACTGTACATATACTGTGATGTATCCTGCTCTCAAGCTGAGACTGCTGCTGTGATTCTGATTCATCACATTGTGTGTTAACATGTTAATAGCATCTTAAATCACAAAGAAATAAATTTTGTCTGCTCAATACTTATAGCTAAAATTGTAGGCAAGACTGCAAAAAGGAAAACCTAGTGTGTTATATTAAATTAAATTGTCCACATGAGGAATTCCACCCAGGTATACTATGGATTTTTTTGTCTTGTTCTACTTTCACATAGCAATCATTTTCATATTTTTTATTTTTGTACAAGATGACAGTGGGTGGACTAGCATGTGCAAATAGTAGGTGTAGAGTTTCTCACATGGTGTTATAGCTGAAGCACCTGGAAAATGGCAAGCAGAGATTCCCACAGTGATTTGTAAAAATAGTAAGGCATGAATTAATCAGTGTGACTTTTCTGCATCTCCACCTAATCATGTAAAAGTGGCTCTGAGGAGCACACCAGTGAAGATTTTTTGCAGACACTCTCAGTCAGGAGTTGGTTGATAGCATGTGATTGAAGTAAAGTCATGCAGCGAGCAATGGTAGACTTTCTGCTTTCAGACATTCATCAGGAACCTATTTTTAAAACTGCTTTACCAACCTGGGATTCCAATCAAACTCATTTCCAGATTGGAAATTCAAAATCTACAGGGGATAAGCATGATCAGGCTTAAAAACATGTTTTAAGAGTATTCCTGCATGTATTTAAGAGTGGTAACTTAGTAAAGTGTGATTGATACAACTGAAAATTGACGTAACACCAACAAGCATCACAAATGGCAGTGTCAATCTAACTCCAGTGAGTAATCTAATTTGAAATGACAGAAAATGATTTTAACTAGTATTTTAAACGATTTTCGAGCAAGACTGGGGGACAGTGGTGACTTTCTTATAAATTGTGTTTTGAAATGTATCAAAACTTCTTGAAATTATCTTTTCCCTTTCAAATTATGAAGCTTAACTCTTCATACTTTCTTGAAGGCCTGCGATGAGTACCATTTATGGGAACTCTTAATTTTTGCTGGTGATAGGGCCAGCTTTAGGGACAGAATCTGGTTCAAGTTCAATGTTTATCAACCCAGCACAAAAGATCTCGGAAGCATGAATTCCACTGAATGCAATTTACACTTCAAATTCCATGAGTTTATTACCCCAAATCAAAGGAAATTATGTTATAAAATAATGTAATCCAGTAGAAATTCCAGACAGGGTAGAAAAATGAATGAGGGACAAGCAACAAATATTATCAGCAAGTTCTTGACGTAGCCATTTACAAGACAGTTTGTAGAATTGTGCGAGATTGGCAGTAAGGAGATACCTGATGTCGAGAGCAGAAGGTTCCATTTTCAAACCAAGCATTGGACAGCGAGATAAGAACTAGTGAGAGGCCTATGTGGATGCACTAACATCCTCGTCAACTCACCTCAATGATACACAGTATCGTTGCTGCATAGAACCCAGACAATGACAATGCCCAATATGACAGTGAGAGCAGCAATGTAGTGACTTCGGCTCACCACTTGCTCCACCACCTAAGGGACCAGGCACCAACATCTTAGAGCATACTCCATGGGCAGCAACTGCATACACCACCATCCACCAGGATCTCCAAGCTTCCGTTAGCAAGACAGGGTCCTAATTGCTCTCTGTCCAACATGTCAGGGGCAATTGATAGGAATTCTGCAGGGCAGCTGTGGACTGCCAGCATTTGACTGGGTCCATGGCTGGGCTTAAGGATAGTGCTAGCACCAGGAAGATCCTGGCAATGGGCAGTATTTCAGCATGTGGTGAGTGAGAGAAAATGTGTGGGACACTATACATGCATGGTGCATAGGTAATGAGGCAAGTTCGGGAAGATACTATGAGAAAACCTGCTAGAGCTTGCAGAGAGAAATCTTCCAAAAAACTCATTAGAATTTCTAGCAAAAATTCAGCCCTATGTACTGTAGGTTTGCTTTCATTTTTAGCACATTCTGCATTTCAACATAAATTTCCACATCTGAAAAATAGCTTGAGAATAAATCCTGAGTTTACTTCCATATTCAGTAGCCACCATGCATTTTTACCCTTGTATATGTTAAATTAAAATGACTTTTAAACCAAAACCTGTAGTTTGAAATGTGAAATGAGATCATTTCTTAGATGTAGCCATGTAAAAAAATTGGCAGTCAAATATAGCAGAATCACAGGAAAGCTTTACTCCAGCAGGGAGGTTGAAAATAAGGTCTGTTAATTCACTGTAAGCATCAGCAGTACGCCAGTCGCTACTCCAAACAACAAAGCTTTTAAAGTGGCAGAGACCGTGAATCCTTGTGGTGCTGCTGTCATGGTCCAGGGTCTGGATGGATGCCCCACTGATTTCTGTCCTTGCAAAAATAAATACTGGATTGTAGCGCAGAGGGTGAAGAATAACATTCTCAATGCTCCTCCATCACTTTAATGTTTCAAACCAGAATGCTGAAGGAAGTTCAAATTTTCCATGATGATCTGATTCTCCATTAACTTTTATTGTTGTCATGAAGGTACCACCTTCCTGCTCTTGATTGTGACAACTGAACAGATTAGGTGGATTAATAACAGAACAGTCAAAAGCAAACTTTCATCAGCACTCACCTCCAAATGTTTTGAATAAGCTTCCAGGAGTCACACACCCAGGTTCTTAGTGGAATCTTTTATATCGTGCTTGGTGTCCTAATCGAGGACACGAGTGGAGCAGGAGCGGCTGTGAAATGCAACAAACTTCAGGTCCAGTAACAGTGCACCCTATGACACAGATATTTATTTGTGAGATTGGGGAATGATAGAGGAAGAGGCTTTACAGCTACAAAATGTTCTCATCTGAAACAGGGAGAATCAGCAAAAGAAATTTAACTGGTCACGTTATGGTTACCAGAACAAAAAAACTAAATAAAAAACCAGAAGAACTGTGGATGCTGTAAATCAGGAAAAAAAACAAAAGTTGCTGGAAAAGCTCAGCAGGTCTGGTAGCATCTGTGAAGAAAAAAATCAGAGTTAATGTTTCAGGCCTGGTGACCCTTCCTCAAAACTGATGGTAACTGAAAAAAACATCAGTTTATATGCAGAAAATAGGGAGGGGTGTGGGGTAGGGAGTAACCTATCTCCCTATTCCCTGCCCAATCCCCCACTCTATTTTCTGCATATAAACCGATGTTTTCCCAGCTACTATAGTTTCTGAGGAAGGGTCACTAGACCCGAAACATTAACTCTGATTTCTGTCTACTGATACTGCCAGACCTGCTGAGCTTTTCCAGCAACTTTTGTTTTTGTTCGAGAGAGAAAAAAAACTACTTTGCTATCTTAGGACTCTGGGTATTACTTTCTGTTAAAGCCCACAGATCCAAATGACATTTTAAGGGACAGGCAGCTATTCTGGGTGTTGCTGCCAGAAGCAATTCTTGCAAGATTTATTCTTAATTAAGTGTCTGCCAATGAAGGGAGTGGAAGCATCACATTTCTTAGTTTAGCTGGGAACTAATCTTTTCAAACTCTAGGGTCTATGGCTGGATCTTCAGTCCAATTGGTCTTCTGCATGGAGAAAGGGGAGAATGATAAGGTGGAAGAAAGAATCATTGTGAGATGCGTTGGTGGACTGTTTCTGATGGAAGCCCTTACCCTCCCTTGACAGAATGCATATACCTGAGACAAGGGGCCGCCCAAATAGGAATGGCCTGTTCTCTGTAGCTCAGGATTAGCAAACAGGCAGTTTCTGAATGTGCCAAATTCTGTTTGAAAATTTACAAGTGGCACACTGCTCAGAGTTTGCATGTGAAGGAGCAGTGAGAGTTTAAGGTAACCTGAAACAGCTGGCACAAGCAGCAAGCCACAACATAGCAGCTAATGCAGCAGCAGTTCGGCTACAGTCAGTGTTAGCCTGCTCAGTCAGTGAGACTCACGACTGCATCCTGGACTCTTCTCCCCTACTATTTTAATATTTCTATAATACTATATACACTATAATACTATAATATTGTACTGCAATATTATTATACTATAATATTTCTTCATCTTTTGTCCATTCTGCTTGGGTATAAGTTGCTGAAGGCTACTTAGGTTCTCAATATGCTCATGAACTTTTAGCACCATGTGACCTTTCCTCTGGAATTTCACTTCCATTGTAATTTTTGAATCGTTGTTTGGTTGAAGAGAACTTGAGTGTTGCTAAAAAAAAGATACATTTCGCTAAAGCTTTTCATCTTACTCTCATCAGGACATTTCTGAAGAAGTGCAAATCAAATAGGAAGCCAACAGTACACTGCTGATTGATGAAGGCATTATCATTGGAGACTGCATCCATTAACATTGATTGACAATTAACAGCCAGACCTGGTTAAATTTTAAAACAGATTAGGTGATTCAGATTAACTCTGATCCATCACATTGAGACATGAACCAGTTCCTGTGTGGGCTTCCAAACTCTTTCCCAGGTCACCTGGTCCTACCGCAGCCCGCATCTGACCTTCCCTCAATGACAATGCTGTGTTTGCAGGCACTTTGTCACAAGCCAGAACCACAGAGCCTGGAGATCTCCCAACTCCAGCTACCTGCCTCACGGATGAGAATCCAAGCTTATGTGTGTGTATCTTAGAGGATAAATTAATGCCAGAATCCACATGCATTGAGAAACAGCATAAGTGGACAGTTTCCATGGCAGGTGGTACGGCTGGAGCATATGCCAGTTCACCAGAAGCCAAGATCACGCATGGCTCTGCTGTAAACGATTCAGAGGATGTTGATGAATATTGACCCCTCATGATAATGAGGTGATGTAGCAATCATGCAGCAAGCCAACATGAATCTTGAGAACTGTTCAACCAAGAACTGCAGGATCCCTCCAGGAGTATTCAAGCAGTTTAATTGTCATTCCAACAAGCCAACAGTCATGGTTGTATTTTGCGTTGCATCATGATGTTTACTAGATGCTTGCTGCACTTGTGTACATTGGCTGCACACTAGACTCACAAACCATTTGGACAACAGATAGCTCTTGCAACACAGTCTCTTGGCTTCTTACAGTTTCTGAAACGCAAGCAGCACAGCAAACTGCTGCGATATTCCTGAAATGATACCAGGCACTGACCAGCCGATGGGCTGCCTATGTTCACATATCTGCCAAATGTTGGAGTGTGGAATCTGTACCAGTTCAGCTATTTAGCTTATCTTCTGGAGTAGCGCTGCTGGTTGGGGGCAATGCCAGCTAAAGACGAGTGCTGTTCTTGCTGCTGAATAAATGAATAATGATTTATTGCTACTTGTACTCTACAATGAACAACACAGTAAAATACAGTGAAAAACTTCAAGTGTTGCCACAATCTGGTACCATTTTGAATAATTTAGGAATAAAAAGACACAATTGAAAGAGAGTCCATCTTTGTTCTACTGCTTCTACCACCTCACCAAGAGTCATACTGCAGCCGGCCTTCACCGCATTGTCACCTTCTCTGCCACCATCAATGGGTAGAAGATAAAGAAAAGAAAAAGAAGAAGAAAGAAGACAAAAAGGGTAAGGAAGGAAGCAAAGAAATGGCTGGTCTGGAGCAGACAAGCCCAGGAGCTTGAATAATACCCATCTTGCTGGTGCCACCAACTTGCCTACCTTACCAGCATATTTATTCCACTGTGTGAGTTTAACACAGGGCATCCACTGGGACATTAAGCTTCAAAGCAATTGCACTGAAGATAAGTCAGCATTGTACGTTGATTGACAGCGTGAATTTCCGTCAGTGTTAACTGTGACAGCGTACAAAGCACTTTGGGAATCAGTTAGCTCATTTAGCTCGTTGGTGTTGCAGACTGATGCCAGCAGGATGGGTTCAATTCCCACACCAGCTCAGGTTGCGATGAAGGACTCTTCCTCACAATCTTTCCCCTCACCTGAGGCATGGTGACTGTCAAGTTAAGTAGTTGCCCTTCTCTAATGGGAGACCAGGCTGTGATCTGCTAGGACTATGACATATTTGCCTTTCACAATGCCATTTGTGTCAGATGTGTGCATTTAAGCTGGGGACCCCATTTCAGATGCCTAACAGTCAGCTCAATCTTTTGGCCTATTGTTTGATGAACAGCAACTGTTTTTCCAGGGACATCACCATTGGCTGTATTTCAATTCTGAAGGAGACCAATAGTTGACTCACAACATTAACTTAGTTTCTCACTCCACAGATGCTACCAGACCTGCTGAGTTTTTCCAGCACTTTCAGTTTTTACTTCAGATCTTCAGCAACCACAGTACTGGAGTCCAGGAAGTTTCTGGTATGCAACATTTCACATGGTAATTATGATGCAAAAAATACAAAGTGATACATTTTTTCAGATCACTATGAACGCTCAAAATAGATTAAATCTTTGTCTCGTATAGTTCCTTTCAAAATCTGACCATGCTTTGATTTTTTTTACTTCTCTCCTCTGACTGGCATCTGGTACTTTTTGCGTACTGTCATGCTTCACATGAAAACCTATATTATGTGCACAGACAGGCTGCTCCATTGTGAGAGAATCACACCCAAGCCCTATCCTGACTCTACAGCTGCGCAGTCTGATACCAACCACAGCCTTATGTTAGATAAGGTAATGGTTCTGAAAAGGTTAATGCTCAAGACCGCATTAAACTTTACCCAATCTGATTATATCATTAGGACTTGGCTGTGGTAAAACAGAATACCTTAGGATCGCAAAGAAGTTATCTTAGTTCTCCTTATAATCTTTGCACTTTACCAATGTAACCTGTGCCTGATTGCTATTATGAAATAAACTGCACTTTTTTAGTGACAGCAGCCTCTTCTCGTTAGATTACCTAGTGGGCCTCACCTATCACTTTAGACAAAGCAGGTCTGCTGGGAGCAGTCAAAGAAAGTGACGTCAGCTGCAATTAACCAAACCACATGTTGGCAGTAGGTGGTATTGCACTCTCATAAGACATGGTATCAGTGGTGGCTGTTAAAAATTTAATCTAGCTGCACCCTTATGACAGCCTGCAATTAGCAGGAAACTCTTATGTATTTTTCTTAATCTGAAGTCCAGATTGCAAACTACTAAAGCTCCTTTGGTTTTCCTCCCTCTTTATTCATTCACAGGATGAGGGCATCACCCATTATCATTCTAAATTCCAAGTATTTATTGAATTCTAATCCCACCATCTACCGTTGTGGGATTTGAACCCAGGTCCATGCAGAATAGTCTAGTCATAATACCACTAGACCATCATCTCCCTGTGGTACCTAGTCAACATGCCAATCAGATAGCCTCCTGAATCTAGGACCTTTAATGCTGGGATACAGATTATAACTAACTGAATGAATTAATAAAACAATACCCTTTAACTGTATAGGCTTGTGAATGTAATCCATTCACTTTTATAAATTATACAATTATACTTTCATAAGTATCTATTAATAATTGAGCTACAATTATCATTATTTTAGAATTCAACTTATCCTTTCCACTTAAGATAGTGTTCTGCTGAAGCTTTGCATAACTCATTAATTTAGCATTGCCTAAACATTGCTTCAATAATTAATTGCCTCTAAAGTGTTTTGAAATGTCCTTAGGATGTGGAAGATGCTGGATAAATATGACAGTATTTTCCCTTGATCATGAGGACGGAGTTTGAAAGTTTCATGGGATGTGAGTGTCACCGCTGGCTAGGCCAGCTTTAATTGACTGATCCCAATCAACTGGGAAAGGGTGAGATGTAGTTCATGGGGGCAGGGGCAAGTCCCAGGGCTTTTCAGCAGTGACAGTTAAGGAACGGTGATGTATTTCTAACTCAAATGGTGGGTGACTTGGAGAGGAACTTGCAGGGGGTCATATTCCCATGCATCCATGGTGTCCTTCTGTCTACAGCTATTTGTAAGCTGTTATAATAGTGACTGCCTGGAAGCAGTCACCTGCACTGAAGAGCAGATCATCGTGGGCCTGGCATCAAGGAGTGATTAGGCATCAAATATTACATCACTGTAGAGTTTCCATTCCTCCCTCCTCCTCAAAACCAAACAAAAAGGATGACAGAGGCGTGTTACTGAAAATTTGTTGGCAACTGAGCAAGAAGTAAGGTGTTGGCTCAAGAGGCTTTAGTGAGCAGCTGCTCAGCAAAAAGTACCACACAGGACAGGGAGCAAGAAATGCCTGTTGGATTAAGTTACTTCTATTTCAATGCAAGAGGGCTGACAGGTAAGGCCCATGAACTCAGGGATAGGTATGTGGGACTGGGATATTATAGCCAATACAGAAACATGGCGAAGGGAGGGACAGGACTGGCAGCTCAATGTGCCAGAATACAGATGCTTTAGGTGGAACAGAGATAGAGGAAAGAAGGGAGGGGGGGTTGCATTTTTGATTAAGGGAAGTATCACAGCAGTAGTCAGAGACAAAATAACTGAGGGATCATCCAGTGAGGTTTTGTGAGTGGAACTAAGAAATAAGAAGGGGATGGTGACATCATTGGATTGTACTATAGGTCCCCAAATTGTCAACGGGAATTAGAGGAACAAATATGCAGGGAAATCTGGGAGGCGTGCAGAAGCAATAGGGTGGTCATAGTGGGGATTTTAATTTTCCTAATGTAGACTGAGACTACCATAGTATTAAAGGCTTAGACGGGGTGGAATTTGTTAAATACGTTCAGGAAAGTTTCCTCAAGCAGTATATAGAGGGTCCGATTCGGGAAGAGTCAACACTTGACCTACTGGGAAATAGGGCAGGACAGGTGACTGAGGTGACAGTGGGGGAGCAAATTGGGATTAGTGATCACAGTTCTGTTATTTTAAAATGGTTATGGAGAGGAAAAAAACTGGTCTTCAGGTTCAAATAGTTCGTTTGCAAGCAAAGATTCCTCTGGCAAGTGTGAGGCGGTTATAAGTGTGATAGTTGAGTTCAAAGTCTATATGTCCCTGTGATGGTGAAGGGCGAGGTTGGCAAGAATAGAGAACCCCAGATGACAAGAGATATTGAGGTTTTGACTAGAAAAGAGAAGGAGGCATAGCTGAGGTACAGGTAGCTGGGATCAAGGAAATCCCTGAAGGTAGATAGGGGGTACGCGAGTTTACTGAAGAAGGACATAAGGACAGCATAAAAGGGGCACAAAATAGCTTTGGCTGAGAAGATTATGCTGAATCCAAAGAGATTCTATAGCGTATAGAGAGACAACAGGACCCTTCAAGGACCAAAGTGGGCATGTACGTGTGGACCCTTAGGAGATGGGTGATGTCCTCAATCAATATTTCTCCTCTGTGTTTAACCGTGGAGAAAGACATAAAGACTTGGGAACTTGGGGAAGTTAGTGGCGATATCTTAGGGACAGTCCCTACCACAGTAAAGGAGGGGTTGGAAGTATTAGAATGTATGAAGGTGGATAAACCTCTTGGTCCTGACCAGATATATCCAAGAACCCTGCAAAAGACTACAGAAGAAATTGTGGGTGCTCTGGCTCACATATTCGCATCATCGTTAGCCATAAGTGAGGTCCCAGAAGACTGAAGGGTAGCGAATGTTGTTCCCTTATTCAAGAAGGGCTACAGAGAAAAATCTGGGAACTACAGACCTCAAAGCCTAACATTTGTGGTGTGTAAGTTACTTGAGAAGATTCTGATGGATAAGATATACGTGTATTTGGAAAGACAGAGTTTGATTAGGAGTAGTCAGCGTGACTTCACGCATGGGAGATCATGCCTCACAAATTTGTTAGAGTTCTTTGATGAAGTGAGCAGGAAGGTTGATGAGGGTAGGGCGGTAGACGTGGTTTATGTGGATTTCACTAAGGCCTTTAATAAGGTTCCATATGGTAGGCTGCTCTGGAAGGTTATATCACATGGAATCCAGGGAGAGCTGGTAAATTGGATACACAATTGGCTTGATGATAGGAAGCAGAGAGTAATAGTGGAAGGATGCTTGTCAG
Source organism: Ginglymostoma cirratum (assembly GCA_024137785.1). NCBI lineage: Eukaryota > Metazoa > Chordata > Chondrichthyes > Orectolobiformes > Ginglymostomatidae > Ginglymostoma > Ginglymostoma cirratum. The sequence goes on from JAHRHZ010000040.1 coordinate 5,455,652, forward strand.
ACTGAGGGCCTGTGACTAGCGGTTTGCCTCTGGGGTTGGTGCTGGGCCCATTGCTCTTTATTATCTATATCAATGATTTAGATGAGAGTGTACAAGGTATGATTAGTATGTTTGCGAATAACACTAAAAGCAGTGGTATCATGGACAGTGAGGAAGGTTATCAGAAATTGCAGCAGAGTCTTGATCATCTGGGGAAGTGGACTGAGGAATGGCAAATAGAGTTTAATATAGGTAAGTGTGAGTTGTTGCGCTTTGGAAAGTCGAATCAAGGTAGGAGTTTCATGGTGAATGGTAGGGCCTTACAGAGTGTAGCAGAACAGAGGGACCTTGGAGTTCAGGTGTATGGTTCTCTGAAAGTGGAGTCACAGGTTAGCAGGGCAATGAAGAAGGCTTTTGATGCACTGGCCTTCATCAGCCAGGACATTGAGTATAGAAGTTGGGAAGTTATGTTGCAGTTGTGCAGGACATTGGTGAGGCTGCACTTGGAGTATTGTGCTCAGTTTTGGTCACCTTGCTATAGGTAGAATGTTATTAAACTGGAAAAAGTGCAGAAGAAATTTACAAGGATATTGCAAGCACTCAAGGGACTTAGTTATAGAGAGAGGTTGGACAAGCTGGGACTTTTTTCTTTTGAGCATAGGAAACTGAGGGGGAACCTCATAGAAATGTATAAGATCATAAGGCGCATGGATAGGGCGAATGCACTCAGTCTTTTCTCAGGGTTGGGGAATTGAAGACTAGAGGGCATCAGGTTAAGGTAAGAGGGAAAAGAATACATGGGAACCTGAGGTGCAACTTTTTTACACAGAGGGTGGTATGCATATAGAATGAGCTACCAGCGGAAGTGGTTGAGGCGGGTATATTAACAACATTTAAAAGGCATTTGGACAAATACATGGAAAGGAAAGGTTTAGAAGGATATGGGCCGAGTGCAGGGAAATGGGGTTAGTGTGGATGGACATTTTGGCGCTAGTTTGTGCCGAAGGGCCTGTTTCCATGCTGTAGGACTCTATGACTCTCTATGACTCTAAGTCAACTTTTCACTGCTGTTATCAAGTCATATGAAAATCTGATCCCACCCATTAAGTCAAGCTCAAGATTTTCACCAAAAGTTTCATTGTTGTCTTTCTCAAAGACAAAGTGCTGTGAAATGTTGTTCACTAGTTCATTAAAATCTTGCTACCTGACAATCTTCCCCAGCTGGAGGCAGGAATCATGTTAAGGTGGTGGGGGTCTTGTCTGCTGCTGGAATGCTGGTGAATCACCTGTAACGCATGTGGCTTCTTTCAGGGAAGGCCCACTTAGCCGCACTCTAATCAAGCATTGAGAAGGCATTAGTAGGCCTTCCCCTGGAATCAAGACCTAGGGCCAAGAACAAGGCATTCTAACACTCAGTAGCAGTATGGAGGAGGTTATGCGTGCTGCTGGGAAAGACCCCTCTGTTATTTCAGAATCACGGACTACTCAGGACTAGGCTAAGTGATATTCTTTGGTGGGGAGTCCGATTGTTGAGTTATGGCTCACAGATAAAGGAGGGCAAGGGTTTTCTGAGGAATGAACAGGGTCTGTCTACCAATGGGCACAGGTGCTTATCAACGGATTGTCCGCCCTCAATCCAGGATGACAAACTGCCTGCAACATTTAACCTGTTGTACACACCACATAACAATGGTTAATCACAACAGTATTTGTTTGAGACCCATAAGTGTTCCATAATTTGCCACTTAAGAGCTTCAGTTGGCAATGGGGCAGGAAGGTCAACCATGGAACCTCCTGCCCAGAATTCAGTCCTGGTGGAGGCAGGAAGGTGCCACTAAATTAACTGTACTTACCACACCCAAGCACACCATCTCTGGAAGGGGAGAGTTCTTGCCGTCATTTCTGACCCCAAATCCAAAACATTCTACTCCTTTCAGTTTAATCCTACACTTCTTCAGTTATGATGGACCAAAGTATATAATCCAAAGCAATTAGTTATATTTAATGGATTAGATAACTGGAGAAGCAGTTTAAAAATATAGCAATATTAAGCATCAATTTTGGCATCTTTGAATGAACATTAAACTGAAACAATTAATGGGATTTGCACATTTTAATAAAGGAACACTCCACTCAGAAAGCAATTTTGAAGAAAACTATAGCTATTATACAATTTGTTTAAATTATTCAATTAACTTCAATTAACTCAAGACATATTTCACCTAATTATTCCATTGCCTTTCTGACAATTTAACTTGGATAACATCTTAGTTGGCCTAAACTGTATCTTCATCTCCATCTTTTAATTAAATTGCATTAAAATTACAACAGTTAAAAGCAAATTTAATTATAAGACTGGCTGCCCCCACGTAAAAAGTATGGGACTTCTCTGCAACATGTCAAGGAGTAGACAATGATTTTTGACACAGGTAATGATGAAAATATTAACATGCATAACAATAACGTGGTGATCATTATTTTATTAGCAAAATTGTGTCTTAGACTTTGCAAGTGCCTTTGTTAGAGCTCTAATCTATTTACTCTATCAGAAGGAAGTAATGGGAAATAAAAAAAAACTTACATATCAATGTAATTAAAATCATTTGTTTCCGCATTTACGAAAAGCCTTGTGGACTTAATTTACTATTATATATTTACATTGGCCCTCAATTATCTGCAAGTGATTGTTAAGGAAACTGTTCTTTCAAAGAATAAGCACATGTTGAAAATAAAGCTCTATTATACCCTTATCATAGGGTTAATGATAGCCTCTTCAAATCCATTATTCAAAACAATAACTTCTTACATTCATCATTAATTTATAACTAGTTCCTTCATTTTTCCTTGTAGTTGGTTTTCATGGTCACTAATGTTGATTTCTCAGGATTTAATTTTCCACATATGTCCTCATATATTTAGAAATACATTATAACACGATCTGATTACACTCTGACCACCATCACTGGCCCTATCCTTAATACTTGAAAGCTCCATAAACATAAATGGCACTTGGAGTCGATCCATACTATGCTTCCTTATTTTGTTCATCGTATAATCAAATTCAACATTTGCATAAAATTCTGTTCATTCCAGACAATTCAAATTTCAAATTTGATGGGTTTTGGAAACAGTTTCATTTTTATACATGACAGCAGGATTCTTAAATTTTCGTAGTACAGCAAACTCCTATCATTTGTATATTTGCTATCTGCAAATTTGCTAGCCCATGCTTCTGTGCACTATATCAGATATTGTCATATCAATGTTTACTTATCTACAGTTGTGAGAGACAAAATACAGTCAAAAAATGGCCATTAAAATAAAACAAAAATGTAAAAATAGATAGGGCGCAGAGAAGATTCACCAGTACATTCCCTAGGTTGAAAAGTCTCAGTTATGAGGAAAGACTGGACAGACTGGGTTTGTTTTCCCTGCAGCAGAAGAGGCTGAGGAGGGATCTGATTGAAGTATACAAAATTATGAGAAACTTAGACAGAGTAGATTGTGAGAATCACTTCCGACTGTCAGACATATCTGACACCAAAGGGCATATGTTTATGATGAGGAGTAAGTGGCTTTGAGGAGATCTGAGAAATTATTTTTTCATCCAGAGGGTGGTAGAAATATGGAATGTGCTGCCTGCAGGTTTGGTGGAGGCAAGCACCCCCACAACATTTAAGAAGCATCTGGATGACTACTTGGAATATTGGGATGTAGTAGGCTACAGATCAAGTGCAGATAAATGGGATTAGTGTTGTTTGGTGTTTGTTGGGCCTAAGGGCCTGTTTCTGTGCTGCATGACCGCATGATCCTATTGTAAATTATGTCTGTGATTCACGATTTTGCCACTTGTGACATTCTCTGGAAAAGCAGTCCCAAAATCATAGGACCTTATTGTAGTTAGAAGTGAAATTGATGTTCATTCTGCACCATTTATTAGAAAGCTCATTGCAAGGTAGATATTACTGAAATTTGAAACCAATACTTAAAGACATTGCTTTCATTTAATAGCATTCAAAACATTCAAAGGTAACACAGTGGTTAACATTGCAGCCTCACAGCACCCAGGTTCAATTCCAGCCTTGAGTGACTGTGCGGAATTTGCATGTTCTCCCCGTTTCTACCTGGGTTTCCATCGGGTGCTCCAGTTTCCTCCCACAGTCCAAAGGTTTGCAGGTTGGATAGATTGGCCATGCTAAATTGTCCTGTGTCTGCAGGCAAGGTGAATTAGCCATAATAACTGCAGGGATGAGCTTGGAGGCTGGGTCTGAGTGAGATGCTCTTCAGAGGATCGATGAAGACTTGATGGGCTGAATGGAATATTTCCATTCTGTGGAGTTTATTTGATATTTATGGAACAGACTCCATTTCAAATGTGTTTTTCGATATTAATATAAACATTAAGAATTCCTATATGTAAAATTAATGTTTATCATAGGCCATCGCAGTGTGAAAAGCTGATTTTTGTCATTTTCCCTTCTTTCCCTGCAGGACCTCTCAATTCCCGTATGAACTGATTCTACTGACTACGTGGAAGAGTCATCAGGCAGAATATTCCCAGGCCTTGACTGATGTGGGCTTTGGTGAGAAATTTGGGAGAATCATGAGAAGTTTAGCAGGGCCTTTCGCAACATCGAGAGCAACAAGCTGCAATTAACTGGTAACTTGCCATTTGCTCTTCTGACCTCCATCTTGGAGACCCAGCACCAGCATCTTAGGAAAGGCTGTGGGCAGCTGCCATATACATTCTAATGTTTACAGACGCTAGTATTCCACAAATACCAGCCTCACTGCATCATCATGGCACCTTTCTGATCCACTTCAGTACTTTTATATTGTTCTATAAAGGGCACTCTCAATTATCATTGGAATGTTGCTACAAGGGCACTTTACACACAGGCGAGAGCGTCTAGCTCACTGGCTGCATCTCAAGGCTGGTTGTTTGCTTTCTTAGTGCCTACTGGATGCTCAAATGTTCCAGCTTTCCTTTGCCTTTATAGTTTTACCACCTCAGCCACACTTTAAAGACTCACAGTATTTCTTACTTGTCTTGCAATTTAGCACAGAGATGAACCCAAGCAGCTTGTCTCACAGGTCTACAGTCATCAGTCAAGGGAGTTGATGTTGAATGGCATTGTGCTATGTCAATATCCCACCTACAGCATGCGCCTGCAGCATCCACAGCAAATATGCTAGATGTGCATGAACCAAATGGCTATGTCTCAAAGTCAAAGATGAGTAGTCCTCAATCCATTCAAGGTGAGGCTGCTGTCAGTCGGTGGGGTCTCGGCGCAGTCATTCAAAGGCAATATCTCTGATCAGTCCAGTGTCTTGGGCACAGTCAGACCACCATGTTTCGGATGGGTACGGGTCAGAGAGTTAATCTCTTTACAGTCTAGACAGTGGGCTGCAGTCAGTCCTGCAGGTGCATTGCAAACAAATAGTGGATTAGTGGATCATCCGTCAGAGAGATACATCAAGATTGGTCAGGGTTAGGTCAGACATCACTCTGGGCTGTCCCTCCAAGTCAGTCAGTGGGTGGAATACAATCATTCCTGGGTGAGTAGGAGGTGAGGGCCAGATGCAGCTGCCTGGGATACCAAGGGCACAAGGAAGGCAAGGGGAGAAATTTGATGTATAAGAGGGAGCTGGGAGTGCATGGCAGGACCTGGGAGGGGTGATGAGCAGTCACAGGCACCACGGTCTCAACAGGCGGATAGTGCAGCACCAGGATGAGCAGGACAAGCTATAGGGATGATGCTCAAGGGGTAAGTATAAGAGTTGTGGAGTTGTAGTTCAAAGTGGTGGGTAGGTGGGAATATGTGTGAGTTCATTCGAGATGTGCTGCCCAGGATAGACACTGCACATATCACTTTGTGAGGGCCCTATATAATGAAAATGAACTCATCAATAGAAAAGGGACCCATTTCATCAACATGCAAGTGACCTGTAATCATTGATTCTACTTTCGAGGTTTTAGTGCCTGGTCACCTGGAGCTATCTCAATGCTTAGGTCCTTGAGAATGCTCATGTTCTACTGTGCTTGACTGTTCAGATGCCTTATAAGAATGGTTACTGGGAGGTAAGGGCTTTCGTCCAAGACTATGGCTGATGACTCCAATGCATACCACTCTAAGTTAGGCTGATTGTAGTTACAATGCTGTCCATCATTTGCAATGCTGCCCATCGTTTGGTCAGCGACATGGTGGAGCTGACAGTAGGCCTTCTGAAGATGAAGTTCCACTGCTCGGACAGCTCTGGGGGTGTTCTCCCCTGTATACTTGACATAGATTGTGCCACATAATCCTTGCAAGCTGGGCTCTACACAACCAGAGCAAGCAAAGAGGGAATGTGATGGATGCTAACAAACTGGGAGAGCAAGAGCAGTCTTCCAAGGAGGAGGAATACACTGAGCAAGAAGAACATCACCTGCTGCATGACAGCATGGGGGCTACAAAACAGAGGTGAATTAATTGACACTCAGTTCCAGTAGGTGAGGGCTGGGTACATTGGCTGTAAAATTGTTGATGCTCAACTTGCAAACAGTTTGTTTTGTGGTGTGAGGGACAATTGCAGCTTCTGTTTGTTTGATTTCTGTTCGTTTTTGTTGTTTGTAAATAAAAGTGAATTGTTTGAAGCAACCAAAGTCTTTCCTGCATGTAATGGTTCCACACTGAACAATAATACAATATTGGGCTACAGTGGACAATAGGGAAAACACAGCAGTGACTTAGAGAGGATGTGGTGTCAGACATGCCAACTTTGTGCCATGAGAAGCATTTGTTTGCAGCTGCTGTGCCATCCTGTTGATGGTGAATCTAAATCCAGACTGCTAAGCCTCGATCAGTTGCACGGCTGGGGTTCAAAGATAGTGTTGGTGCCAGGATGCCATATCCTGGCAGTGGTGAGAACCTTTGGCTGCAATGAATGGGAGAATCAGGCTAGCATTGGATGAGAGAGACACCAGGCACCATGGAGATGTGGAAGGTGATTAATGACATGTGTTTGGGAGGAATATTTGATAATACTCGCTAAGTTGGGGAAAGAAACCATCCTTGAGACCAGACAAAAATAAAACCTTGTTGAAGTATGGAGAATTCACCAGGGTATATTTGCAATCATCCAGTGAGTTATAGTGGCCTATGTGACCTTCACACCAGATCCTCCAATGGTACATGGTGCCTTTGAAATGGCCATCTGGGTTCCAGGCTACAGTACAATGGGTATTGTTGCTATTCCTTAGATGGGAGGATCTTTCATCTTGCCATGTCTTCCTCTATTATAAAGTAGTGCATAAGACTTTCACCAAATGATCATCTATTAGAGTTCATGGAATTTCCTAAGGTCAACGGGAATCTAAGGGTCCAGTTGTTTTTGTTCAGCTGGGACAATGCTATTACCAAGCTATAGAGGGCAAGAAAGCAATAAAATAAATAGAGTGCAGTTTGTAGACTAGAGTAAATACCATCCAGTTACCCTTAGTCTGAAAGCACTTGAGGGTTCCAATACTACTCTATTACAATGATAACCTCTAAACTTAATAACATCTCTCAACTAGAAAACAAAGAATAAAGCAGAAACAAAACAAGCCTTGTTTGCCAAGAAGTATGAAAAAAACCGCAACATAAACTTAAAAATATACAGATAATAAAACTGACCCCTGAACTGAACCAGTCAAGAAATACGCCAACTATTCATCACTAAACATAGAAGGGCAGTGAAGGGGTTAAAATTTGACTTTTACGTTGAAACATATTTGTAAGAGGGCAGTTATAATTCTTCTGCCTAACTAATGTGAATTCAAAGCAAGATTAAAGGTGAATATTACAGTATAAGATGATATTACCATTTTTAATTTGTATTAAGGTTATAGGTCATCATATGAATTTTCTTTATAATATATCAAGCTGACAATAGGCAGCAAAAATGGTAATAGATAAAAGTAAGCGGAAAGGGCACTGTCTTTTCTGGATAGGTCAATGGCAGCCAGGAGACTCACACATCCACCTTTCATCCCATCATCATCCTTTATTCCTATTAAATGTGGACACCCAATTAACATCTCAGCTTGGCGGACAACCTCATTTTCAGTGAATTATTGCAATTTTTCCCTTCTCTGAAATGAGAGTGATCACAATACATCATAGCATTCTGTGGATTAGCACTAATTGATTTGAGTACAGATTGTGATGGCCTACTTATATAATCTAGCCCTTATTTGGTCCTATGAGGGACGAAGAGAATATTAGATTCCAGGTCTGTTGCTATGGCAATGAGAGTCACCTGACATCTAGTTACAAAGTGGTGAGGTTGGATTGCTTTCCCAGTGGGGTCGTCAGTAAACTGGAGTGATGTCCAAACATCATTACATGCTGCTCAGATATTAAAGCAGGGGATTAGCACCTTATTGCAGGCAACCTGGATTTGTCATTTCACCTTCATTATCTAATTTACTGCCAGTAATGTGACTGTGCCTGCAGGGAGGAAGACCTGGTCCAAAACCTAAACTTTAACCCTTCCAGTTCTCTCCTCTATAGGAGAACCACTGTGCCCCATTTGGTTAATGAGATCTGTAACTTTTCCTTTGCCCATATGCTTATGTCTTGCTTCTTCTGCTACCTATTAAGATTTCAACAATACTAAATTCTTTGACTTTGTGAGGAAAGCAACTCTTTCCCAAGATTTAATTGTCATTGAGTAGCCATGAAACTTGTACTGGATTGCTTTAGGCCTAGCTAATGCTGTGTGTTCCTACGATACTGTGGGAAGTATATGTAAATGCTTTAATACGTTTGTCTCAAAATCTGCTCTTTGTTGTTTTTTGAGGAAGGCATTAACCTATTTATTTAAAACACCTCAAGGGCTCTGTTAAAATAACAGAGACAAATTTCAAAAGAACACATTATGTGTCCACATATATTTTCTCCTTGTACTATTGCTTTCTTCAAGTTATGAGTTTCCTGAAAAAAGACACTATTTTTTGTTTGTAAAGATATTGGACAGCATTTAATAATTACATTGTCTGTTATAGTCACAAAAGTGACTTTCCTATGAAATGTAAACCATTATTATTTATTTATTTTTGATTTATTCATTCAGAAATTTAATTTTGTTACAATAAATATGTGCTTAGATTTTATGGAAGAAAAATATTTAAAAACAGAGCTCGTTTGACACTGAAAAAATATTTGGAATGACCTTAATGCTCACCAACACTAAATATAGGTGACAAAACCATTCCAAGATATGGATTTGGTTTATCCTGAAAAAAGACATACATCAACTTCGGTGACAGTTTTAAACTAAAATGAGTGGCTGTCAGTTGTAATTACAAGTCTACTAAAAATTTCAGTAAATCTGTGCTTGTAGATTCACAAAGACAATTTCTTGGCCTTGATGTCTGTATAGGATGGACTGAAGGACTAAAAGGTAATGATGATATTCGACAGCTACATTGGAAAATAGATTGTGCCGGATGGGAAAATAGGCTGGGAAAGTTTAGGATGATACTTCACAAGCTGCATGATCTTGAATGAGTCCTAAGACTATACTTTATGGGCCAAAGATGGCACCTGCAGCTTGTTTTTTTTTTGCTGCAGCTCTGATTTCTGTATCGGCCAATAGTTTTGTCTATTGTATTTGCTGTTTTCTGTGCTGGCTGTTTGTTACACTGAATAAGAGAGAGAGAATTTCATTCCAAGTTGATGGGCTTCGCCTCGCACTGGAATCATAAACGATGCCAGGAACGAGCTTAAGCCTTCAGTCCAGCCATCGATTGAGGGGCCACTGATGAGCAGGAGGGTGAGACCTGCTCCTTTTTTCGAGAAGAGCATGAGACTTGTTTGCTTTACTCTTCCATTTATTAATCATTTATTATTATCACAATAATCAATTATTATTATTTAATAAACATTCATATTCAATCAAATTGTTGTTAGACAGGCCTTAACTAAATTATATTTACTCAAATTTGAAAAGAACCACCTGGATACACTCTGTGATCCAAGACAGTGTCAGTCTGTGATTTGTTAACATTATCTCTGTTACAATAAGAGAGGAATATGGTCCCCATGTTTATCAATAATATTCAGTTTGCCCCGTTCATCCTTGCCATTAACTATTTGTGAATTTGTTAACATTAGGGATGCTCCACTCTACCCATGACTCTCTGCTCCCTACATCCCACCACCTCTACTCTTGAACCTTCTGTTTGGTCTTTTCCAATTTAACTTATCTGCCACAAATTTGTAATGTTCTCTCTACTTTGTTCATAGCTAAACAAAGCATTGACATTTTTTGAATGTTAATAAATTACAATCCTATGGAAATCTGTCAATTGTTTCTTTAAAGTTAGTCATTTAAAATGAGTTCAGCACTTTAATTGACAAGATCCAAAATTAAGCAATTATATATACTTTGAATATAAAAATATGGAACAATGAACATTGTAAAAAATGGACTCTAATGTGTTGCTACTGTCAATGAGCAGTCCCTCCAAATGTTAGTATAAAATTTGGTAGCACAAAAGTCTTATTATTTCTCAAATTCAATCATTAGTAATAATCAATTTTAATATGAAATGCCAAATTTAACATTAAATAATTTTATAATTTACATAAATCCTGCATAATATAAACAACTTGTAAAAGTACCGCATTTACTTAGAAAGCAAAAGAAAAAGGCTGACTTTGAAGTGGTGTGGAAATTGCTTGGATGTGTAGGTCAAGTAGATCTTTATTGATTAGCTTCCATTGGGATTCTGCAACATAACTCTGAATGATCTTATTCATTGCATGTTTCTGCCATGTGTCCATTGAAGTTGAAGCAGGAGATCAGAAGAAACATAAAGATTATATTTATTTTTCTTAACTTTCCTATTTATTCAGCCTAATTTATTGGTTATTATGCATCTGTGGTAACCATTGTACTTTTTGCTTTCTACACTTGATGTTTAATTTTCTTACATAAATTGCATCTATTCACAAAAAAGTGTCTGCTGAGACCTTCAAAGATGAAGGATTTAATATTGCCAAGCTTTTATAAAGTTAAGCCAAACAAATGCAACTTATGTGCTATTTCCTTGTGTATACAAAGGAATAATCTATGAATTGAATATGACTTTTCATTTTTTGGTGCAAGAAACTATTTCTTCCCACTTATAATTTCAGGAATTCAAATCATTTGTTCTTTGGGGAAGATGAGAGTTGATGGTCAGCTTTTATTTGAAAACTAAAATTTCTTTGCAGTCTTTACTTTTTAACAGATTCCACCAGATTTGCCAACACTTCTTGCTTCATTCTGCATGCTAGAAGCATGACCGGTCCTTCAGACTTGTCAAATCAAAACTCTAAACTATTCTACAAACTATGGTAGTGAGTATTTGACAATAAATCCCTCTGAATATCACAAGAAGTCCTGCAGCAATTACCACATCGCTGCACTACAGTGAGACTTCAACAGTGCAGCAGTGACACTGAAGAGTATCCAAGATATTCAATCAACAATGTTTTTGGACTCACTGGGAGGATTATCAAACAAAGTCTAATATTCTTCTTGAATCCAGTTCTACAAGCATTCAAGCAAAACTCGCGCAAAATCAGCTTCAATGCATCGGACACTGTTTGAATGGTCAAATACCACCTCCTCCACCAGGCCCTGTACTCTCAAATCTCAAATAGCCAACATTCCCCCCAAAGGGAGAGGATAAAAAACGTGTTGACAGCATTGTAAAGTCCTCCTTCAAGCGTGACAGCATTAAACATAATGACTGGGAGGAGCTGGCAAACACCTCATAGACTGGTTAATTTTCATAGGTCTTGTGTATCTACGCGTATCTGAAAAATATTATACTTTCAATGTTCTGTTGATTCTGGCTGGAGGGATAGATTGGAGGCCACCACTCCTGTAAACCCAATCATGTCTGTCATTCTCCTGCTTGTTCAGTGTTGACAATATGGTCTGCAAAGTTATTCTAAGTCTCACTTGTGAGGAGTGTGGCATTTGCAGTAGCTGCAGGGGATAGTAACAGTGGTAGAAAGTCACTAAGTTCATCAAGACCTTGAGTCGAAATGTCGGGAGTTCATGTGTTTCCGTGATTCAGTGTTACTGATATCATTTTCATTTTTCTATGGAAAAGCTATTCCCTTTATTTCAGTTGGTTTGGGGTCAGTACAGAAATCAATGTGAAGGACTGACAGCTTTTTAACATCTTATCTACAACATTACAGCCTTTGTTCATCTCCTGAACTATTTGAAACTGGGACTTTTTAAACAACCAGTAATTTCATTTATGTTGGTTATTAATAACTCCAAGACAAAAGTAAAAAACACCATTTCATAGTGTCATAAAGATGTACAGCATGGAAACAGACCTTTCAGTCCAACTCGTCCATGCCGACCAGATACCCTAAATAAATCAAGTCCCACTTGCCAGCACTTGAGCCATATCTCTCCAAACCTTTCCTCTTCATATACCAACCCAAGTGCCTTTTAAATGTTGTAATTGCACCAGCCTCAACCACTCCCTCTGGCAGTTCATTTTATACATGCAGCACCCACTGTGTGAAAAAAAATGCCCCTTAGGTCTATTTTATATATATCCCCTCTCATTTTAAACCTATGCCCTCTAATTTTGGACTCCCTGACCTCAGGGAAAAGACGTTGGCTATTCAACCTATCCATGCCCCTCATGATTTTATAAACCTCTGAGCCTCTGATGTTCCAGAGAAAATAGCCCCAGCCTATTCAGCCTCCAACCCTGGCAACATCCTTGTAATTCTTTTCTGAAGCCTTTCAAGTTTCATAACATCCTTCCTACAGCAAGAAGACCAGAATTGCATGCAGTATTACAAAAGTGGCCTAATCAATGTCCTGTACAGCTACAACATGACCTCCAAACTCCTGTGCTCAAGGCACTGACCAATAAAGGCAAGCATTCCAACTGCCTTCTTCACTATCCTGTCTATTTGCGACTACAATTTCAAGAAACTATGAACCTGCACTTCAAGGTCTCTTTGTTCAGCAGCACTCCCTGGGACCTTAACATTAAGTGTTTCAGCCCTGCCCTAATTTGCCTTTCCAAAATGCAACACCTCACGTTTATCGAAATAAACTCCATCTGTCACTCCTCGACCCTTTGGCCCAGCTGATCAAGGTTCCATTGTACTCTGAGGTAACCTTCTACGCTGCCCATTTTACCTCCAATTTTAGTGTCACCTGCAAACTTACTAAGCAAACCTCCTATGTTCCCATTCCAAATCATTTATGTTTAGATGAAACACAGTGGACTCAGCACTGATCCTTGTGGGACATCACTGGTTACAGGCATCCAGTCTGAACAGCCACGTTCCACCACCTCCCTCTGTCTTCTACCTTCAAGCCAGCTCTGAATCTAAATGGCTAGTTCTCCCCATATTCCATGTGATCTAACCTTGCTCACCAGTCTACCATGAAGTACCTTGTCGAACGCCTTACTGAAGTCCTTCTAGATCATGTCTGCCGCTCTGTCCTCATCAATCCTCTTTGTTCCTGCTTCAAAAAACTCAGTCAAGCTAGTGGAACATGATTTCCCACACAAAAAGCCATGTTGACTATCCCTAATAAGTCCTTGCTTTTCCAAATACATGTAAATCCTGTCACTTAGGATTCCCTCCAACAATGCCCACCACCGATGTCAAGGTCACCGGTATAGAGTTCCCTAGCTTTTCCTTTCCTATTGTTTGTATGGTAATATTCATGTGAATCAGCATCAACTCCTGTGAGCAAGATATGGAGAATAAGCTCTGGCTAAGTGAAATGATGCGTCCCTGGATAATCAGAGTTCACGACCTCAGACATTGAAGTAGAAGAAAGTCAGGAGTGATATCCCCTTTGGCATATTCTGTGGGATTGAATTCAAAGAATAACCACAATTGCCATAATATTTCCATGATAACAATTATCTCAAGTTATGAGGAATCAATCCATTAAAACAGATTTTGCTGATTATTTGTGCAATTTCAATATGAAGGATTATATAAGATATGGTGTTATGAATTAACAGGGAAGAGGGCACTGGTTATTGTTCCCATTGTTCCACAGCCCATCACAAAATGAACGAGGCCACAAGACAAGCAATCAACTTGACTTACTTGACTTGACTTATACTTGAAATGTGGGTTAAATTGTATCTTACAATTTCTTTTGACTTGGGAGTTGATGACATGCTATTGTCTTTTCCTTTTAAAATCCTTTCTTGAAAGCTTACATGATTTCTCTCTTGGAAGAGAGAGATGTTTCCATGTTCCTGGCTCTGGAGGTCTCTGGCAATTTAACATTTCCAGATTTGTAACCAACTGCGGCTGGACCAATCCAAGGACTGTTGTCAGGCAGTCTTCCAATAACTCTAAATCTCCTGGTGCAAATCTGACTTGATAATGTATCAATGTTTAAAATTTTCAAGAAGATTTGTAGCTCAGGATGTAGATGAGGTTGTAGACATGCTTGCTGAGCTGGTTGGTTTGGTTGCAAACGTTTCGTCACCTTGCTAGGTAACATTGTCAGTGCGCCTCCAGTGAATGAATCAACGACACTGCTCGATCAGGAACATTGTCTTGCACATCAAAGAAATGTGCACCATGTGACCTTTTCAAGTTGCAAAACTCTCCTGGTGTTTCAGCTTTATAGCAGACCACCATTCATTCCAATCTATAACCTAACAAGGAAAATTATGTGAACTCTGAGACGGTTTGTAAGGGATGAGGGATTGTGAGGGGTGAGGTGTCTTTTGATTTCATTTTATAAAATTAAAATTCTGAACAGTTCTGGTGTAAAGAGGCAGGCCTTGCATTCAGCACTTATGCACAGACAGAGGTCTCCACCTATGTCCTAGGGTTTGCCTGGCCTGACTAATGGGCAACCCTGCCATTCTGGAATGGAAGTACAATCTTCTTGGCCTGTTGTCTCCAGTCAGGAGGCTGGAAAATGTCCCACTCCTGACCCAGGAACAAAACTGGCAAAGTTAATGAATGCACCCAAATAAAATCTTGTATCCCGTATGATTCTCTGTACACAATATGTCTCACTTGGTATAGTCCAAGCATCTAATTTCCCAAAGCTATGTCATCAAGTATTTGACTATCTGCATCTTTACCTTTATATCCTTCAGTTAATTTCACATATTTATGTAGCTCATTTTTAAATGTGCTTATTGATATTGTTTCTCCTGAAAATAGATTGCACCCGTATTCACCATTCTTTGGGTTGGGTGTTTCATCTAAGTTATAAGCCTATGTAAAAATTATTAATCTGTTCCTCATTATCTTCTAAATTTGCAACTACAATCCATGTAACTTTACAAAGTCTAATATATGAATTATCACCATAACTGTGCCTGAAATGAACATCAGAGAGCTGTTTACTACTTAGTAACATAGTGGCCATTGGGTCTTCATGAAGTGCAGAAGGAGAGTATTGCCCATTCCTAGTTGACCTTGAGCTACCTTTAACCACTGCAGTCCATGTGCTGTAGGTAGGCCCAGAATACCCTTAGGGAGACAATTCCATGTTTTTGACGCAGTGACAGTGAAGGAATATTGATACATTTTCAAGTCAGGATGGTAAGTAACTTGGAAGGGGACTTGCAAGTCGTGGTGTTGCCGTGTATCTGCTGCCTTTTTTCCTTCTATATTGAAAGCGATCATGGGCTTGGAAGATACTGTCTAAGGTTACTGAGCGACGGTGGTAGAGAAAGTGGGTGCTTGTAGATATGGCACCAAACCACTGGGCTACTTTGTTGTGAATAATGTCAAGCTTGTTGAATGTTGTTGGAGCTGCACTCCGCCTAGCAAGTGGGGAATATCTCATTATAATCTTGACTTGTGGCTTTTACATGATGGACAAACATTGAGGAGTCAGAAGATGAATTACTCACTGCAGTATTCCTAGCTTCTGACCTCCTGTTGTAGCCACTATATATGTGCGGTGAGCCCAGTTGAGTTTCTGGTCAAGGGTAACCTTCAGGATGTTGATAGTGGTGTAACATCTTTGACAGTCAAGGAGCAGTGGTGAGATTGTCTCTTATTGAAGATATTCATTGCCTGGCATTTGTATGGCTCAAATGTTATTTGCCACTTGTCAGCCCAAGCCTGGATATTGTTTAGATTTTGGTGCAATGGAAATGAACTGTTTCAGTATCTGATGAGTTGCAAATGTTGCTGAGTTTTGTGCAATCATTGGCGAATATCCCCACTTTTGATTTTGTGATGGAGGGAAGGTCATTGATGAAGCAGCTGAAGATGGTTAGACCTAGGACACTACCCTGAGTTACCCTACACCCTCAGAGGAGTCCTGGACCTCAAACAATTGACCTTCAACAATCACAACCATCTTCCTATGTGCCAGGTATGACTCCAACCAGCGGAGATTTTGTTACCTGCTTCCCATTGGTTCCAGTTTTACTAAGGCTCCTTGATGTTACACTCAGTCAAATCGGTTTGATGTCAAGGCCTGTCATCCTCAGCTCACCTCTGGGATTCAGCTCTTTTGTTCATGTTTGATCCAAGTAATAAGTTCAGAAGTTGAGTGACCCTGGCAAAACCCAAACTGAGCATCACTGAGCAGGTTATTGCTGAGTGCTGCTCAGATGCTGCTTATTCGCATTGCTGATGATACCTTTCATCACCTTACTGATGATCGAGAGTAGACTGATGGGACGAAAATTGTCAGATTGGATTTGTTTTGCTTTGTATGTACCTGGGTAACTTTCCACATTGTTGGGTAGATGCCAGTGTCATAAGTGCACTGGAACAGCTTACTTGGGGAAGCAGCAAGTTCTGGAGTACAAGTATTTAGTCCTATTGCTGTAATGTTGTCAGGGACCATAGTCTATGCAGTATCCAGAGCCTTCAACTGTTTCTTCATATCATGTGGAGTGAAATGAACTTACTGAAGACTAGTGTCTGTGATGCTGGGGATCACTGGAGGAGGCTGAGATTTATCTATGAGACAACAACTCTTTGATGAATGTTGATAACACTGTATCTTGTGATCAAAATGTATGATTCCAAATGCTGGAGAAATTTTTTCCAACGCTTTTCTACACAGCCAATCATGTTGTTTTTTTCATATATGTTGGTTTCAAAGATCCCTCACCACATCACTACCAAAAGCCATTTGGAGCTTTATTAAGGCTAGTTAAAATGGCTGATGGAAATAATGACAAAAGTAGTTCAAAAACTTCCTATAAATACCATTATGAAAATTTGTTATCTATCCAATTAATATACTATGTTATTAGATGGATAGAAACATAGAAAATAGAATCAAGAATAAACCATTCACCCATTCAAACCACTGCAAAAATTTACCAAGTCTTCTTAGACAGCACCTTCCAAACTCACAACTACGTCCACCTTGAAAGGACAAAGACAACAGATAAATGGGAACACCATCACTTTCATGTTCCCCTCGAAGCCACTCACCATCCGGATCTGGAAATGTATCATCGTCCCTTCAGTGTCATTGGGCCCAAATGTGGAATTTCCTACAATGTAAGAACTGCAGGGTTTCTAGAAAGCAGCTCACCACCATGCTCTTAAGGGCAGCTAGGGATCAGCAATAAACACTGACCTAGACAGCGACGCCCACAGAAACATCAAAAATTGGAGCAGGAGTAGACCATTCAACCCGTCAAGCCTGCTCCACCATTCAATATGATTATGGCTGATCATCCAACTCAATACCTTGCTCTGCTTTCTCCCATATCCTTTGATCACTTTAGAACTAGTAACAAAATCTATCACCTTCTGGAAAACTTTCAATTTTTTGGCTCATTTGCTTTCTGCAGCAGAGAATTCTATAGGCTCACTACTCATTGGGCGAAGACGTTTTTCATCTTAGTCCTAAAATGCTTAACCTGTATCCTTATACTGTGATACCTAACTCTGGATACCTCTGTCAACAACAAAATCGTTCCTGCTTTTGTTAGAATTGTATGGGTTTCTATCACATTCACTCTCATTATTCTGAACTCTAGTGAATATAGCTTTAACCAATCTCATCCTTCTGCATACATCAGTCCTGCCATCCCAGGATGCAGTCTCTGCACTCCTCCAAAGTAAGAACATCCTTTCCCAGATAAGGAGACCAAAACTACACACAGTACGCCAAGTACTGTCTCACCAAAACCCTGTACAAATGTAATAACGTCCCTACTCCTATACTCGAATCATCTCACGATGAAGGCCACATACAATTAGCCTTCTTCACTGTCTGATGCACCTATAGGCTTACTTTTTGCAACTGGTGCAGAAGGACACCCAGGTCTCTTTGCAACTCCGCTTTACCCAAACTATAACCATTCAGATAAAAATCTGTCTTCCTGATTTTGTTACCAAAGTACATAACCTTGTATGTATGCAGAGTATACTTCATCTGCCCTGCATAAGCCCACTCACTCAACTTATCAAAATTACACTGAAGCATCCTTCTCACAGCTCAACCATCCCGCCGGCTTTGCCTCATTTGCAAACTTAGGGATATTATATTTAGTTCTGTCATCTAAAGCATTAATGTGTATTATGAATATCTGGGGTCCAAGCACTGACTCCTGCTGCACCCCACTAATCACTACCTGCCACTCAAAAAATGACCTGCTTATCTCTTTATTCATCTCTACTCTTTGTTTCCCATCTGCCAACATGTTTTCTATCCATGTCAGTAATCTACCTTCAATCTTTTGTGCTTTAATGTTTTGACGCTTTAATTCATTAATTTATAACATCATCACCCGGACAATTGTTTGGAATGTTGTCAATTTTTCCAAGCAGACTTTAGCAGCTACAGCATTACATTTCAGAAACCACAAAAGGCTGAATCTTCCTTTTTTTTAGCTTATGCGCAAGTCACATCAGGTTTGTTGGAAGGATTCTCACCATGTAGATGACTGAGATTTGTCCCTGTATCTTACCAAACATGCAGTATTAATTGTTATTCCTGCGCCTTTGTATCACATCTGATTGACAGCCCATCTTACCACGCACCATTCCCAGAAGAACTCACCAGTTAGCGGATATTTGCCCCAAGACAAAGTGTGGCTGTGACATCTTTGATTGCCTGCTGCTCACCTGCAGGGGCACTGGTTGGCATTTGGTAGTTGTCCTACTTAGTCCTGCATCTAACGTGGAAAGTTGCTGGTAGAAGGAAGGGTGATGCCACGTTTGTCCAAGAGGGTCCTGGAAAATCTGGTGCACAGGAGAAAGCAGCAGAGAGGCCATGCTGCCAGATGATGCCAGCATGATCAGACATCACTACCCGGGTTAGTGTTATCTACTTATAAATACCAGTTAAAATAATCTCAAAACATGCAGCAAAACAAAGATTAAACCTGTGAGATTGACTAGGTTAGGATTGTTTTCGCTGGAGTTCAGACAAATGAGGGGGCATCTCATAGAGGATTATAAAATTCTAACAGGACTAGACAGGGTAAATTCGGTGAGGATGTTCCCGATGGTGGGTGTGTTCAGAATTAGAGATCACAGTCTGAGGATTTGGGGTAGACCATGTGGATAGAGATGCGGAGACATTTCTTCACCCAAAGAGTGGTGAGCCTGTGAAATTCATTATCACAGGAAGTAGTTGATGCTGAAAAAAAAAGTGTATTCAAGAGGTGGCTAGGTATAGTACTTGGGGTGAATGGGATCAAAGGCTATCAAGAGAAAGCAGGATTAGGCTCTTGAGTTGGACAATCAGCCATGATCATGATCCAGCAGGCTCGAAGGGCTGAATGGCCTCCTCCTGCTTGTCCTGACACTATCTGCCACAGAGGTTCACATTTGCTATCTCAACACTTTCGGATTCTGCTGAACTGACTGCTGACAGGCTCCTTGCCATGGACTGTGAAGACAATGCAATGCATCCTTTCTAAACCTGCAGAAAAAAACTATCCTCAAATCTGAGAGTCTAAACTTTCTCCATTTTAATAACCAGTAGATTTTGACACAAGCTCTCCTGGGTGTGAAGTTTGCAAACTAAACCCTTGTTCTGAAATAACTGGCCCCTGAATCACCCTGATCTGTTCCTAGAAGGGAAATTAAACATGCTTCTAAACTCACCACTGGCATCTTCTGAATAAATTTTCTTTAAGTCTTGCTTGTCTTAGATTTTTCTGGACTGAAAACAATGTTAATGGCCTTAAATGTTTACTCTTCTTATTGTAAATGCAATTGTGTAAATAACTTGTCATTAACACCACGAGTTTGCATTTACCTGAAAAAAATTGCTGTTTAATCACCAGGAACTCTTTGAAATTCATTTTACAAACAAAGTCCTCACAGAAACAGCTATCACCCACCTACATCTATTTTGAAAGTCAATTTCGAAAAATGATACACTTCAGTTAGAAAAACAGAAAGGAAGAGTTGTATATAAAAAGTGATACATTGGGAAGTGTGAAAATACAAAGCGATCTAAGAGTCCTTGTACACCAATAAATGAAAGTAGCTAGGATGGTGGAGCAGGCAATTAGGTAGGCAAATTGCATATTGGCCTTCACTGAACTAGTTAAGAAGTACAGGGTAGGCATGAAGGGTTTAGGCCCGAAACGTCAAGTTTTCCTGCTCCTATGATGCTGCTTGACCTGCTGTGTTCATCCAGCCCCATGCTAGTTAAGAAGTACAGATGTCTTACTGCAATTATACAGGGCCTTGGTGGGACCCTACCTAAGAAAGGCGATGTACTTGCTATAGACAAAGCACACTGGAGGTTCGCTAGGCTGATTTAGGAGACGGCAGGACAGTCCTATGATGAGAGATTCATTCAATAGGACCTGTATTCACTTGCTTTTAAAAGGGTGAAGGGGGATCTGATTGAAATGTATAAAATCCTAACAGGGCTGGACAGACTATATGCAGGGAGAATGTTTTCCCTGTTGGAGGAGTCTAGGCCCATGGACTATAGTCTCAGAATACAGGGTAGACCATTCAGGATTGAGATAAGGAGAAATTTATTCACACAAAGGATAGCGAACCTTTGGAATTCACCACCACAGAAGGTTTGGAGGCTGGGTCACTGTCTATGCTCAAGAAGGAGATCGAAACATTTTTAGATTGTAAAGGCATCAAAGGGCATGGGAAGAAAGCTGGAATGTAGTATTGAAGGAAAGATCAGCCATGAAGAGAATGAATGGCAAAGGAGGCTCAAAGAACTGAATAGCCTACCTGTGCTCCTCATTTCTATGTTTCTGGGAAACCGTCAGAAAAATCTAGAATTATAGCGAGCGCAGATGTCAAAAAAATCAAAGGCAACGTAAGGAAAGACGTTTTATGGACAGAGTGGAGACAATTTGGAATGTGATGGCCTGAAAAGATATTGGAGTTGGGGTCAATTAGGTTTCCAAAGGTAATTAAACAACCACCTGAAAGGATGAATAAATGTAGAACTAGAGGGAAAGAGCTGGGAAAGGGAACAAACTGAATTGTTTTTGCAGGGATCTTTTACAGGCTTGATGGGCTGAATGGCCACCTTCTGTGCTGTTCAATTCTATGATTTTGTTCCTGGAAGACTTCACTTCTGAAACAGCAGTATTCTTATCTGAAAGGGACAGATTTAAGACAATGGAGACTCTCTGCTAAGCTACTGAGTGAATTAATTAAAAATCTTTTTGACAAGAGCTGGCTGTCAGTTAACCCTGTAGAATTTCATCCAAACTATTACTCTGCACCATCCTAACATTTTGCAGATCCAATGTTCGATTCCAATTACAATCAAACATTGCTAACAATGAAAGCTGATTTATGTTCATTTTTATGCTGTAAAGTAATGAGATTGACAAGAAAGTTTAGCATAACCTAAATTGGTGGAATGGGAGGAAGTTCATGTGAAAATTATTGGAATTGTCACACATGGAATCCCTGCCTTTTGCCTTTAAGTTTTTTAAAATTTTAATTCACTCGATAACTGTGATTGGGAACAGATTCAATGATTTCTTAAAGGTTAAATATCTTAAAGGGAAAATAATAAAAGTTGGATTTTCTGTCTGTTATAAGCACACTATCAATGTTTCTGACATTGAACGACATGAATCAGAAGAGCGAATGACAAATTACAGACCAAATACATAGGGACTCAGCTAAGACAGCTGACCTCAATTAACCTTTGACCCTTTAGAGTTGTCAAAGGAGATTTTCATTTCCTTTACCTGAGCTGAACTTATGCCTCCAGGGGAGAAGAGCAGTAACTGAGACTAGCGCCTTAATGTAATGTCCTAGTTAGTTATTCTACCTCAACCAGAATACTGTCCTGATATCTCAGTAACAAACAGATTAAGAAATCATGTGTTTTATTATTTGCATCTGTCTCTAATAGGTATTTTAAGAAGTTATGAAAAGAAATCAATATGGGCTAAAAAAGCATAAAAACATCATGGGTAAAATAATTCTGTACATTCACTGCTCACTAACAGTGGGACACTTATTTTCCAATATTTGGTGCAATTACAACTAAACTTGAATTTGCTATAGTTCATTTATTACAGGCATAATGCACCACTATCCAAAGAGAAAAGAGCCAATTATTAAAGCACAAGTCTTGCTAAAATAAACCAACTGGCAATGTTTCTCATTTCACTGCTCAACATGCACAATAATAGGTATTTGAATTATGGTTTAATAACCACCCTCTGTGAAAGAAATCTTCATTCAAAAACCTTCCATATTTGTACGTGCATGGTGCACCATACAAATGAAAATGATTTATAGACTATTGGTATTCATTAGCATTGAATATAATTATTTGAGCAGTTTAAAAAAATCTAAGGTTTTCAACATTAGTAGCAATGGTTATAGCAATGTGAATTTAATGTTTCAATGCCAAAGTAGGACCAATTATGAAAAAAAGGAAAGGTTTAAAGTTTAAAGTTTAAATAATGTTAACTGCCATATTTTCAGATTCAAACAATCTTACATGGTGAAATTTAGGCTACCTGATTAGGTAATTTCCAAATCAAAATGGAACATAAACTGGATCTGTTTCACTTGCTGCATTAACATCTGTTGAAATGTGTGCTTTAGGAAGAGTGATGTAAAATGCAGGTAAGAATATGACCATGGACAATACTTTGTTGTTACTCCCTATGTCAGCATTTACTGCCCTAATTTCGAATTGCCTTTGAGAATGTGGTCGTGAGCTGCCTTTTTAAATTGCTGCAGTCCTTGGAATGTAGGAACACCTTGAGTACTGTTATGAAGAGAATTCCATGATTTTGAGCCAGAAACAGTGAAGGGCTTGTGATAAAGTTTTACTTTTGGATTGTGTGTGGCTTGGCAGAGCATTTGCAGATGGTAATGATCCCATGAATCTGTTGCCCTTGTCTTCTAGGTGGTGGACATTGCATGCTGGGAAGGTGCTGAAGAAAGAAACTTATTGAGTTACTGGTTTGGGTCAAGGAGATAGTAATAGCATTATTTGCATCAGCGGTGGAAGGAGTGAATGTCTCAGACCTGCTCTTGAAGCCACAAAAACTATATGGGTGTTTCAGTATGGGTCAGCGGTAACCCTAAGAATGTAGATAGCAGCAAATTCAGCATTGGTAATGTCAAGGGCAATGATCAGATTGTCTCTTGTTGGAGATGGCCAATGCTTAGCTACTGCATGGAGTGAATGTTATTTACTACTTTTCAGCCCAAAATCTACATTACCCAGGTCTTGCTGCATTTGGACATGGACTGCTTCATTATCTGAGGAGTTGCGATTGGTGCTGAACATTTTGCAATCATTTGCAATCACCCCACCTCTGCCCTAATGATGGAGATAGGCCATGAATGAAGAATGTGAAGATTTTTAGGCCAAGAACATTACACTAAGGACCTCGTGCAGAGATGTCCTGGGGTTGAGATAATTAGCCTCCAACAACAACGAATAACTTCCTTTGTGCCAGGTATGACTCCAACCAGCAGCGTTTACCCCAGATTCCTGTTGACTCTAGTTTTGCTGGAGTTTCTTGATACCACACTGAGTCAAATACTGCCTTGACATAGCAGTGACACTCACCTCAGCTCTCGAATGCAACTCTTTTGAACCAAGACTATTATGAGGTAGGAACTGACTGGCCATGGCAAAATTCAAACTGAGCTCTGTAAGCAGGTAATTAATTTCCAAGTACTGTATGACAGCGCTGTTGGTGACACCTCCCATCATTCTGATAATGGCCAAGAGCAGACTGATAATGTGGTAACTGGCTGTGTTGGACTTGTCCTTTTCTTTGCACAAGAAGTACCTGGTCAATTTTCACATGTTGTAGCTGTACTGAAACAGTTTGGCTCGGAGGCATATCTGGCTCTGCAGTATGAATCTTCAGTACTATTGCCAGAATTTTGTCAGGTCTCATAGTCTTTTCCAGCCTGTCCAGCTATTTCGTAATATCACATTAAGTGAATTGAATGATTGAAGACTGGACTCTGTGATGCTGGGGACCTCAGGAGGAGGCCAAGATTCAGTTCTGGCTGAAGATGGATGCAAACCCTTCAACCTTGACTTTTGTATTTATGTTCTGGGTTTCCGCACTATTGAGGATAGAGAGTTTTGTGGAGGCTTCACTTCCTATTAGTCATTTAATTTGTTTCCACCGTTTACAAATGGATGGCTTAGGACTGCAGAGCTTTCCTCAGATCTGTTACCTGATGAGTTCTTTTCTGTCTATTAAATACTGCTTGTACTATTTGACATGCAAATCATCCTGTGTTGTAGATTCACCAGGTTGTACCTCATTTTCAGGTATGCTGATACTGTTCCTGGCATGCCTTCCTATATTGTCCATTGAACTAGTGGTGTAGTGGGAGCTATGCCAATTTGTGGTTGAATGCAATTCTTCTGTTAAATGCCCACAGCGCCTCATGGATGCCCAGCCTTAACTTGCTAGATATGTTCGAAGTCAGGTTCATTTAACACAATGGTATTTCCAGACATAATGGATGGTGTTCTTGGTTCATTATGGTATTACCTAGACACTCATGGTTATGGATATTTAAGTCTTTCTCCCACAATACATTCTGTGCCCTTCTGTAAAAGTTACAGGGGCTAAAGTTACAGTGCACTGGCTATGACACATGATAAACAAAGTGATTTGAGGCTGAAGAGATGGATGATTATATACAGACCTAGGAGGATAAGGAGAAGGAGAGCTAGCTACAAGGCCTGGATCACCAAAAGTGTTTAGGGAATGCTTCTCCTGCCTCTGCCGCAGCCAGAATCTATCTCTAAGGCACCTCATGTTCAAGAAGAGATAGGCACAGAGCTGGAACTGGTGGCCATAGGACATGCAACCTCACAGCAGGGCAAGTAAAGTGCTGCCAGTAGTCATCAATGTCATTATTATTAATCATCTATGTTTGAGCAGGCAGCATAGCAAGTATACCTTAGTTTGCCATCTATTACTGCTTTCAGAAGATGATGAGGACCCTATGTGCAAGGGGAGGAAAATTTATCATTTCTCTCTAATCATAGAGAACCAAGATATATTAGCATGTGACTTTGCCAGGATAGCAGGATTCGTAGTGATGCAAGAAGGCATTATCTGCACACACATTGACCCTGTCACAATGGGGAAAGTTACAGGTACCACAAGTCCTTCCACTCCTTTAATGTGTAATTTGAGGTAATATTGCATAGACTATCTTGTCTAGCTGTAATGCTTAATTTCCCAAAAGCAGTCACTGTGTTTTCACCGTGAGCAAGGCTGTCACTGCCACCGTCCTCAGGCTACTCAGAGGCAATGCAGACCTTCCCTTAGCACGTGCCTGATGGTCCTTCCATCATCCACTCATGCAAGGATAATCCGTGTACAATGACAACCATAGTATCACTAGAAACACATTGAATGATGCCATCCATGCTGTTAAGAAACAACCTTCCTGTCTGGAATGCACAAAGGGAACACTATATACTGTCTAGATTGTGCATCAATGTTTGTGGTGGTATGCTTTATTCTCCAAAGGGTTGCTATCATGAAGACACACTATTTACCACCAGACATTTGAAAAGCAGTTCAGAAGCAGAAAAACAGCTGCATCTAGCACCCCACTGCTCCAAGCAGGTTACCATAGAGGGTCTCCTCGGACTCCATTTCCCTCTGAAAGTGATCTTTTTATCAGCCTAGTTCCAAAATTTCTATATCTTCCCATTCATGTCTAGCCAAATCCTCTTGACTAAAATTCTCCAACAATGTACACCAAGAAAAAGCCTTTCCATTACATCATTATCCAACAACATGTCTGCTTAAACAACAATAAATGAACTATTCATCCTTGTGCATCCCCTTAATGTCTGCCCACTGTGTGCCTTTGCTTGTCCTGGTTTTCTCACACAATGCTAGCCCAGTGGGTTCAGCATGGCTAGTAGAATGCTGTTCACTTTCATGGTGGACAACTGTGGATGTTTTAGAGCTTAATCTTTAGCAGCTCTGGTCCTTGCACACCCAGATCCAGTACACATCACCTTGGCAAAATGCAGCAGTATTTGGGTTATCTGTCTAACAAGCTACACTGGGGGAGTGACAGTGGTAGGAGTATGAAGATTGTTATTCTGAGAGAAGAGAACTGGTTTGTTTTATCATGGAGTCACTGCCACTGGAATTGGCAACAGCAAAACAGTCGTAGACATATTTGGAAGACAAACTGCAGGACAGCTATGAGACCCCATGAGTTCCTTTCAGAGAAATATGCATCTATGACGACAGCAGTCTGATTCTAGGTGACATCAGGTATGGATTTCATGACATCCATAGGAGCTTCCACTGTAGCACACAGAGACTGAATGACCTCTGGCTTTGTTGCAGTGGATGCTGAATCTTCCAAGATCGGGGTCTAAGCTCGATGAGATGACCTGTGCTATGGTGGACTCCTCCATGCTCCTGTGACAAAAAGCTATCTGACAGGCCTGCCCATGCCTTGAGCAACAGAGATAACAAGGTGTAGAGCTGGATGAACACAGCAGGCCAAGCAGCATCGGAGGAGCAGGAAGGCTGACATTTCAGGGCTAGACCCTTCTTCAGAAAATGGAGATGCCGGCGCATTGCTGAGAGCGTGTGTTTCAGGAGTCGCAGGGAGAAATGCTTCTGAAGGATCTCAATGTTCTGAATGTAGACATTGTCATGGTTGGGGCCAAATTGGGAAGGCCTGCATGTGGACTGTAGTCCATTGGAAGTGATCTGGTTCCGTAGGCAGCTACTAAGAAAGGTGATGTGGCTGTAGTACCTGGTTTGCTTCAGGACATTTTCAAGCAGTTTCAAGGCCGAAGAGATTATGAGAGAGTTGCAGTGGGAGAGAGATCCACGGAGGTTTTCCCGGAGGGAGGAGGGTAACTTCTTCAGGGTAGGCATCCTTAGAAGAGGCTTCGCAGTGGGGTTAAAATTGTTTCAGAGGTAGTAGGAACTGCAGATGCTGGAGAATCTGAGATAACAAGGTGTAGAGCTGGATGAACACAGCAGGCCAATCAGCATCAGAGAAGCAGGAAGGCTGATGTTTCGGGCCTAGAAGGGTCTTTTTCTGAAGAAGGGTCTAGGTCCGAAACATCAGCTTTCCTGCTCCTCCTGTTCATGCCTTGAGCACCATTGTTCCTAGCTGAATAACATTCCCCTGCAGGCCATTTTATTGAAATCCTCAATCGAGTCCTTGTCTTTATGCATCTTTGCTCTTAAGTGAATAGGCATTATAGCTATAGATTTCTTATGGTCTGGCCACAACCAGTGTGAGCCCCGTGCCTCACAACATACAGATTCTGAATCTGTACTAGGGTGAGAAGTTCATACAGTGCCAATGTCAGTATTTGCACTGGTAATTGTGAGTATTAGATGGAGTAATGGTATTTCCTTATCAGTGCTGTGGCATTGGACTTGTCCTTCCGCCTGAGGCTGCTCTGCCGATCTAGTAAAAAGCCAGAAGGTGTGGGTTGGAGTGAAGAAAAGGGCGTGGCAGAAAAACAGGGATTCATAGCAGAGATAAAAGGGAAAGAATCAATTTGCTCGTTATTTATAAATTCACAATAAAATCTGAAGAAATAAAATCCCATAATTTTAAAATTAATTATTCATTGCCAGAGAAGTATTTTGGCAACAATGAAGAGTTAATAAATTTGAATGGATGGACTCTGTCTTTTAATCGCATGTTTAATATATATCATACATGTGAGTACGGTAACTTCATGAACAAGAAGGTTGAATACTTGCATTTAGGTAGCATCCTACATGATCAAAGTCATCCACCATTTGCTGCAGAGACAGACGTATTACCGACCTAATTAAGGAACAGTCAGATCCCTGCAGGCAGTGTAAATGCTGAACCTCTGGGCTAGATATTGTCACAACAGGTTTCTGGAGGAGCAAAGCATCTCAGCCAACAGCCTCTTGAGTTCTACCAGAAGTTGCAGTCTGACTTATTACTTAATCATGCTGATAACGTCACCATATTTTCTGTGGCAAAAGATTGGCTGATTTATTTCAGTTTTAGAGTTAGCTTGTTTCTCTTTTTGTGTCTTTTTGGGTATTTCATTAATTTGTCACCCCATAGCAGGTTTAAAAGCCACAACAATACAGAGGGTCAATGACTGAAACAGAAATTGGATACCACCATCATTTGAGATAAAACAAGGTGTAGAGCTGGATGAACACAGCAGGCCAAGCAGCATCAGAAGAGCAGAAAGGCTGACATTTCAGGCTTAGACCCTTTCTGCTTGGCCT
>JAHRHZ010000040.1:5484735-5511934 GCA_024137785.1 Ginglymostoma cirratum
AAGGGTCATTTCTGAAGAAGGGTCTAGGCCCGAAACGTCAGCCTTCCTGCTCCTCTGCTGCTGCTTGGCCTGCTGTGTTCATCCAGCTCTACACTTTGTTATCTCAGATTCTCCAGCATCTGCAGTTCCTACTACCACCATCATTTAACAGATTTCGAAAATCAAAGAAAATCACGAAATTGTTCAACAGGTAAAGAAGACAAATGACACAATAAATCTTGTACTTCTACTTGCAGATTATTTTGAGTTAAAAAAGTTCCATATGCCTTACTTACATTGTTAACTAAATAAATAATTGAGTCTCATTTGATTCTAACCTTAATTATACAATTAGATCATTAGATCAGATCAGTACAAATTATGTGTTCAGATTAATGACAATGTTCTAATTCCCTCCTCGAAGTGAGAAATTTGCCCTCAAAATGTGCATGCTAATAATATCAATATGAGCTCTGAGTATATGAATCACCCTCTGGGAGCACAAAGTTGGAAAATTAGTCTGATATAAAAATGTATGTTCTATGCTTGGTGGTGCAATGGCTATATTAAATGGGTTGTAAACCAAATATGTGAACTAACAATCCAAAGAACATGACTTCAAATTCCACTATACCAGTTTGAGTATTTGAATTCAGATTACAAAAGATAAAGAACAAAGAAAATTACAGCACAGGAACAGGCCCTTCAGCCCTCCAAGCTTGCGCCAATCCAGATCCTCCATCTAAACTTGTCGCCTATTTTCCAAGGATCTGTATCCCCTGCTCCCTGCACATTCATGTATCTGTCTAGATACATCTTAAATGACGCTATCATGCCCGCCTCTACCACCTCCGCTGGCAACGCGTTCCAGGCACCCACCACTCTCTGCGTAAAGAAATTTACACACATATCTCCCTTAAACTTTTCCCCTCTCACCTTGAAATTGTGACCCCTAGTAATTGAGTCCCCCGCTCTGGGAAAAGGCTTCATGCTATCCACCCTGTCTATACCTCTCAGGATTTTGTAGACCTCAATCAGGTCCCTGCTCAACCTCTGTCTTTCGAAAGTAAATAATCCTAATCTACTCAACCTCTCTTCATAGCTAGCGCCCTCCATACCAGGCAACATCCTGGCGAACCTCCTCTGCACCCTCTCCAAAGCATCCACATCCTTTTGGTAATGTGGCGACCAGAACTGTACGCAGTATTCCAAATGTGGTCAAACCAAAGTCCTATACAACTGTAACATAACCTGCCAACTCTTGTACTCAATACCCCGTCTGATGAATGAAAGCATGGCTTATGCCTTCTTGACCACTCTAACGACCTGCATTGCCACCTTCATCTACAATGGACCTGAACACCCAGATCTCTCTGTGTATCAACTTTCCCTAGGGCTTTTCCACTTACCGTATAGTTGGCTCTTGAATTGGATCTTCCAAAATGCATCACCTCGCATTTGCCTGGATTGAACTCCATCTGCCATTTCTCCACCCAACTCTCCAATCTATCTATATTCTGCATCCATTCTCCGACAGTCCCCTTCACTATCCGCTACTCCACCAACCTTAGTGTCATCTGCAAACTTGCTAATCAGATCATCTATACCTTCCTCCAGATCATTTATGTATATCACAAACAACAGTGGTCCCAACACGGATCCCTGAGGGACACCACTGGTCACAGTTCTCCATTTGAGAAACTCCCTTCCACTACAATTCTCTGTCTTCTGTTGCCCAGCCAGTTCTCTATCCATCTATCTAGTACACCCTGGACCCCATGCGACTTCACTTTCTCCATCAGCCTACCATGGGGAATCTTATCAAACACCTTACTGAAGTCCATGTATATGACATCTGTAGTCCTTCCCTCGTGTATCAACTTTGTCACTTCCTTAAAGAATTCTATCAAGCTAGTAAGACATGACCTTCCCTGCACAAAACCAAGCTGCCTGTCACTAATAAGCCCATCTTCTTCTAAATGTAAATAGATCCTATCCCTCAGTATCTTCTCCAGCAGCTTCCCCACCACTGACATCAGGGTCTCTGGTCTATAATTACCTGGATTATCCTTGCTACCCTTCTTAAACAAAGGGACAACATTAGCAATTCTCCAGTCCTCCGGGACTGCACCCATGCTCAAGGATGTTGCAAAGATATCTGTTTTGGCCCCAGCTATTTCCTCTCTCGCTTCCCTCATTAACCTGGGATAGATCCCATCCGGACCTGGGGACTTGTCCACTCTTATGCCTTTTAGAATACCCAATACAACCCCGCTTAGAGTAATCAAACATCTATCCTTAACCTCAACATCTGTCATGTCTCTCTCCTCAGTGAATACTGACGCAAAGTACACATTAAGAATATCACTCATTTTCTCTGACTACTTGCATAACTCCTTCCTTTGTCATTGAGTGGGCCAACCCCTTTCTCTAGTTACCCTCTTGCTCCTTATGTATGAATAAAAGGCTTTGGGATTTTCCTTAACCCTGTTTGCTAACTGGAAATAAAAATAGGTATCAGTAAAAGTGATCAGGAAGCTATTGGATTATTATAAATATCCTACTGGTTTACTAATGCCTTTGAGGGGTGGAAGCAGTTCTTGCCTTATCTTGTCTGTACAAAAACCCAGTGTTTCCCCAATGTTGTTGACTCTCAGCAGTCATCCAAAGTAAGCTAACAGGTTGCCTACGAACCATTTACAAAGAAAGATACATCACTTTCTACATTAGCAATGAACAAAAATTCCCATATGCAGAATTTAATGGTGAAATTGCAGGTTTCAGCAGGGTTCCAGAAGCTGGATGATATTGCAGCATGGGGACAAAACAATCAACTTCTGAATACATACTCTCCCCTTCTGTCAGCTTGAGAAAGGCTGCAAAACAACCATGAAAGTACAAATCAAAACTGAAAGAAATGCAGATGCTGGAAATCAGAAACAAAAACAGAAATTGCTGGAAAAACTCAGCAGGTTTGATAGCATTTGTGGAGAGAAATCAGAGTTAACGTTTCAGGTCTGACGACCCTTACTCAGAACGGGCATGTAAAGACAAAGACAGGAGGAGGATTACCAGATATATAAGACCTAACCTCCATTGAGATGAAGCCTTGGATCTTGGCCAGAGAAGCATGGCTGTTTCATCACCTATGCCAAGGTTGGAACAATGATGTAGAGAAAGAGGAGGACTAGAGCTTTTTATCACTACATTGGAGTGCAAAGGAAGAATGCTACACTCATGATGGGAATAGCACTGTGAAGCTTTAAGGAGCCAATTTTGTGTATTCTCCATTGCACATGAAAGCACCTGGAGATATGAGGAAGAGCCACTACTCAAATTCTTCAGAGCTCCTCTGAGTAAGAGCTGAACCATGTCTCAGTGGATGCAGCATCTTACTCCCAAAATATCCATGCACAGATATATCCTGCTTAGTGGGAAAACACACATGTTTCGGCCTAGGATCATTCTCTAATGAATAACTCCCTAAAACACAGGTGCAGTTTGATGGAGGCTGTGACACCCAAGAGGCCTACAGGAACAGGGGTCTGTTAGATGCCAAGCCCATCTTGATGGGCCTGTGGTGATGCTCACACTCGATGTGCTGAAATTGCAACTTCTAATAGGGGATAATCTGGCAGAGTTGAAGGTCATCAAGCTGGCTAGAGTGGATGTTGGAGGAGTCCATCCACATTATGGTTTCTGTCAGCTTCTTGACCATCATGGAAAGAAAATTACAGCGTGGGCCTGATATACTTACTGGTGTGTCCCAACCTGCATACCATTGCTTTGACCTTTAGCTCACAGCAGCAATGAGCAACTTGATGTGCATGGAGTGTATCCAGGTGCAAGCCCATGCACAAAATGCAGAGGTATGCCATTACACAATTGAGCTGAAAGCTATAACAGTACGGGACTCTGGTGGTTATACAAAGCTCCCTAACCTTTCCAATGATCTCAACTCTTCAAGCAGACTTGGCCACAGAGGAGACTTCGACAGTGGTGCAACAGAGCTTCAGTTTTTACATACCCTGACATTGTCATCACAGGCCATGGGATAGGAAAAACAGCAGCCTGCTTCAACCTCAGGCACAGCTTACACCTCATTGTGGCAAAGTAATACTTTGAAGAAAGCACTTAGACACACTTGGTGTTACAGTATTCTGTATATGTGTGATTAAGCATACTTCTGCTTCTACTGATACACCATTTATAAAAGGTGGCTGCTTAATGATTGGCTGATAAACCATTGGGTTCAAATATAAAGCTGGAGAATCTGCCTCCAGGTGAATGTTTTTCTCTGAGTATTGATACATGCCAGAAGCATAGGCTGCTCTGTGCCGTCACATCATTCAAGGAGACATGAAATTTCAGAACACCAATGCAGCCTGCACACTGCCTGTCTGTCATGCATGAGATGGATACACAAAGCAAAAGAGGATTACATTTCTGTGAGCCTTCCACCTCTGCTGCAGGTAGGTGATGTTGTACCCCTGCCTGCTCAATCTTGTCTCATAATTGTCCTTGTTTGATGAAGACTCTGTTTTCTTTTGTTTTAATCACCTTGGGGATGTAGGCATCAGAAGCTGGGCCTGCATTAATTGCCTGACCCTGGTTGCCCTTGAGAAGATGATGGTGCGCTGCTTGCTTTGAACTACTGCAGTCCATTTGCTGTCAGTAGATCCATAATGCTACTAAGAAGTGAATTCCAGGATTTTGACCCAATGACACTAAAGGAACAATGATATATTTCCAAAAACAAGACAAAGAACTGCAGATGCTGGAGATCTGAAGCAAACAAAAAAAAAGTGCTGAAGAACCTCAGCAGGTTTGCCAGGATCTGTGCAGAGATAACAAGATTAATGTGTCAAGTCCAGTTACTCTTCTCCCAAGTCTGGATAGTGTGTGGCGTGGAGGGGAACTTTCAAGTGATGATATTGCCATGGATCTGCCAACCTTGTCTATCTAGATGGAGGTGGTTATAGGTTTGAAAAGTGCTGAATAAAGGGAATATCTGCAGTGCATCTTTGGGCAGTACACATTTCTACTACCGTGTGTCAGTGGTGGAGGAAGTGGATGTTTGTGGATGTGGGGACAATCATGTGGAGTGTTTTGTTCTTGTTGGCACAAAGCTTCTTGAGTGTTGTTGGAGCCGCACTCATCCAAACCAATGTGGAGTATTCTAACTCCTTACTTGTGCCTTATTGATGGTGGACATGCTTTAGGGAGTCAGGCTCTGTGCTAGCCAGCTTCATCCCCCTTAATACATCTCTCACTTTCGTTCCAGGAGGAAAATAGTCTACTATCGGACAAAAAGAGTCAAGATGGATTGTTCACTGCTGACATTCAGTTTCTCACCATTATTGGGAGAGGATCCTGAATCTGACTACCCTGTTTGGCTGACTGACTGTTTCCAAGACTTTGGATTGGTATTGGAGGCTTTCCTTGACTTACTGTGCCAAGAACCCCGTACCAAAGGCTTGACTGAAGACTGTTGACAACTATAGTAAGATTCCGACCTTTGTATCTGCGATGAACAGCAAGCAATCCTGCTGTACTGTGTCTTAGACATCTCTGACTGAGGCAGCAAGGCATAAAACAGACAGGACTGGCAAGCAAGGCAGGGATGCTTTGACTGTCCAGAAAAGTTCAAAGTAAATGAGTACTATGAGAACAAGTGAACAGTCTGGAGGTGTGTAGCCTCATTCAGCCCATGAGTGGATACATGCCCCTAAATGCAATGTGTTCTTGCTGCATCATTATAATGATAATTGTAGTTGTACCCTGAGATGACATGTTGACGTAAAGGCATGTCCTGTAAGTAAACTGGAGATTTACCAATGATGTGCCATGAACAGTCTTAGAGACTAGCACATGTCAGTTGCCAATGTCAGTGAATGTAGCATGTGTGTAGTTGATGCCCATGGAGCATTCGCTGAGATGTTGCTGCAGGGTGACTAACATGGAGTCTCTTTGCAGCCAGCATCAAGCTGCAATCATCAGGCAACCGCTCAAACTTCAATGTCGAGATTTCTTATCATCAGGTTTGCTCGCGGCAGATGGTAGGATAGAAAGCTGCATATTAATGAGCCAAGCTCTGCAGTTAATAAGGTCGTTAACAAGCAGAAATCCTCCTTAATAGGCAACTCACTGTTGCCTAACGAGATCTTGCCTCAACGCCCGGAAGGATGATGTAGAATCCGTCTGGGTGGAGGTGAGAAATAACAAGCAGAAGAAGACACTGCTGGGAGTAATTCATAAGCGCCCTACCAGTAGCTGTTCTGTAGGTCACAGAATAAATCAGGAGATAATGAGGGCTTGTTAGAAAGGCTGTACATTAATCATGGGTGACTTTAATCTTCACATACTTTGAGAAAATCAAATTGGCGGAGGTTGCCATGAGGAAGAATTCATATAGTGCATTTGGGATATTTTCTGATAACAATGCAGTATGGATCCAACCATCAGACTATTTTGAGTCTGGTAATGTATAATGAGACAGGTTTAATAAATGATCTCATAGTAAAAGATCCCTTAGGGATCAGTAACCATAATGTGGTAGAATTTAGCATTAAATTTGAGGGTGAGCAATATGGGTCAGAAACAACTATACTAACTGAAATAAAGGTAATTACAAAGGAATGAGGCTAGAATTGGCTGGAATAGAATGGGAAAGGAGTTAAACTGCAAAGAAGGTTGATGAACAATGCCAGACATTTTAAACATAAATTCTTTGACTCACAGGAAAGATATAGCCCAGTGAGAAAGAAGTGTTCAAGAAAAGGGATAAACCAATCATGGTTAACCAGAGAAGTTAAGAACAGTATCAAACTCAAAGAAAAAAAAACATACAATGTGGCAAACATGTAGTAAATCAGAGGATTATAAGAATCCAACAAAAGATTACAAAAAAAACAAAATGGTAGTCTATCGGAGCAAACTACTAAGTAGCATAAAATGGAATTGAAGAATTTCTTCAAATTTATAAAAAGAAAAAGTGAAGCAGCAGTGAACATTTGGTCTTTAGAGAACTGGGAATAATAATGGAGAGCCAGAAATTGGTGAAGGAGTTGAACAAATACTCTGCATCAGTCTTCATGGTAGATGAAACTAAGAGCATTCCAAACATATTAAATAATTAAGGGGCTAAAGTGGGAGAAGAAATAAGCACAACAATAATCACAAAGAAAAGGTACTAGGCAAACTAATGGATCTAAAGTCTGATAGGTCCCTTAGACCTGATGGTTGCATTCCAAGACTTTAAAGGAATTAGCTACAAAGTTTGCCAAAGCACTGGCAGAATCTTGCATTAATCCTTAGATACCAGATCCCAAAGGGCTGTAAAACTGTCTATGTATCATTCTTATTCAAAAACGAGTAGAAATGAAAAAAAGACAACTATAGACCAGTTAGCTTAATGTCTGTTATTGGAAAATGTTAGAGTCGATTATAAAGGATGTAACTGAAAAACATTTATGAACCCATAATATAATCAGAGTCAGCATGGGTTCAGGAAGGAAAAATCGTGCCTGACACATGTTCTTTGAGGAGGTAACAAGTAGAATAGACGAACCTGTGGAACTAATATGTTTGAAATTCTAAAAGGCAATTGATAAAATGTCACACATATCTCTACTTCATAAAACAAAAGCACGTAAGTGTTCAGAGTTGTATATTAGCATGAATTTTATTGACTTGGATGGTGGAAGTAAAGGTACTACTGCCAAATTTATGAAAACCCAACAATAAGTGGGAAGGTTAGTAGTGAGGAGGATGCAAGGAGTGTACAGTCGGTTATAGGCAGATTATGTGAGTGGGCAAAAAATCTTGGCAGATGGAATATAATGTCTGAAAATGTGAGGCTATGCAATTTAGCAGGAAGGAAAGAGGAGCTGAATAATATTTAAATTGGGAATGACTGCAAGTTGCTGCAGCACACAAGGATTTGGTGAATCTAATATATGAATTGCAAAATAAATTATCTTACAAGTTCAACAAATAAAAGGGAAGGTAAATAGAATGTTGGCCTTTATTTCAAAGGGAATAGTTTTTCAAAAATAGGGAAGTCTTGCTAAAACTATGCAAGGTCAGGCAGTTGGGAATACTGTAAATAGTTCTGGTCCCTCTATCTAAAGAATGAAAATGAATGGCATTGGAGGCAGTGCAGAGAAGTTTCATTAGGTTGATCATGGGTGAGGAGAGTTTTTTTTTACAAGGAGAGGTTGAGTAGTTTGGGCTTAAGCCACTGGAGTTTAGGAGAATGAGAGGAAACCATATTGAAACATATAAGATCACGCAGCGGCATGCCAGTGTATATACAGTGCAATTGTTTCACTTTGTAGAAGAGTCTCAGACCAGAAGGCATAGTCTCATAGTACGGAGTCGCCTATTTAAGACAGAGATGTGAAGGCTATTTTTTTCACACTTGGTAGTGAATATGTGGAATTCTTTACCACAGAAGCTGTCAAGGTTGGATCAATAATCATATTCAAGGCTTAGATAGGCAGGTTTTTTAATCAGTAGAGGAAACAAGGTTAATGATAAAAAGACAGAATAGTGGATTTGAGGATTATCAATTCAGCCATGATCTCATTGAATAACAGGGAGACCTGATAGGCTGAATGGCTTACTTCTGCTCATGTGTCTTTCATCTGCTGTATTGTTTATTGTTCTTTGTTCTTTGACTTAAGAGAATTAAGAAAGTTGTATTTTTACTTTTATAGCCTCCACCTGAAATCTCACAGTTGATACTTGGTATATTCTTTCAGACTGCACTGATGCTACTTTTTCTGTTCTTTTCCTCAATGCAGTAACTGAATTCATTGAGTTCTCATAAGTACTATTATTCTGAAAGAGTGCAATAATTAATATACGCAGTGGATTCACACATCAAGTGTATTCACACATACTGGTATATTTCTTTTCTTTTGACATAGCTCCAGCTATTTATTCAGCCCTAAAGTTGATACATTTGTCAGTCTAGATGAGTTTTTCTAGCACTCTGGTGGTCGAGCCGTAGTGTCATGTTTCACTAATTCAAGAAACTGGTAAGTGCTTAATTTTACATGAAGTATACATTCTGAAAAGGATGGGCAACCAACATGGAATAAAAACCAGTTACATAATTTCAAACAATTAAAAGGCTTAGAGTAGATATAAAATGAACTTAAACATGGCAGTTTTGTCAGCTACATTATTGAAGAATTTCTCCCCACTTTCCTTTCTTCTATCTTGATTGTTCCAGTAACAAACACATCTTCTGCTGACAATCTTATTGAACCAGGAGCTCTGATCGCCTCTAAATGTAACCCAGCTGGGCTCCTGTAATCACAATGTCATTTACAATTTGCTACAAAGTGCACTCATGCAGTTAGCAAACAGGCTAAAGGAGAGAGGCTCCGATACATGAACTCAGCTGCCAGCCTTATCTGATTACTTCCTTATGAACATCCACACAAGGGTGCTTGTAACAGAGCTTGAAAATGAGAAAGTGAGGTTTAGTGGTAAGTGACATCCGTCATTAAGCGCAATGGATAAGTATCACGACCTGTCAGGGTCAGAGCCCAATTTGCCCCAGGCTATGGTCTGAAAAGGCCAATGTGGACAGCCTCATACATTGTGAGTGACCACTGAATATTGCGCAGTGAATGACAAAAGCTGCTCCACAGCTGTTCATATCACAGGAAATTAAATAGACAGTGTCTCAAGCTTTGTTAGTTACATTCAAAACTATAAAGGGCCAAGAATAAAAAGTTGGGTTCCCAGGTTACCAGCAAACTGAACACTGTAATCAATGTGTTCATAATTTATGAACCTAGGTTGTACTCTTAATTGTTTCCCACTTATTGCCTGTAAAGTAGAATTATAATTGTTTTTGTAAACCAATGAAAGTTTGTTTAAATATCAAAACACAATAATATCTTTAAACTACGTTCTCTATATGTAAAACTGAATTATCTGAGCAGGTCTTTTCGCTATGTAATTATCACAGTGAAACAATCATCACTTCCTCACATTTACTCAAATGTGTAGCTATCACAGCATTATGATTTGCTTTCTTTTCCTAAATGTCCCCTGAATTTTCTTTAGCGACAGTCTCAAGATGTTGGATTTACTGCCTTTAATTTCCTTGGTTTTGCTTTTTTTTGTTCTCTGGACTTCATTACCTTTTTTTCTGCTCATTGTCACAGTGTAATGGTTGATTTTAACTTTAGACAATAAGGCTAAACAGGTGGTATCAATGTAGCTGTCCACTCTGCATGTCTCTTGAATTCCAGTTCCATTAATTTCACACTGTCAGCCAATGTGCAATCCCAATATTTTTATGTCAATTGTCTCTTCCAGCTACCGGAGCATTCAGACTCTGTGAATGTACAGTCAGCAAGCATTAGATTAATAAACCAATGATGTTAAACGTCATTACCATAAAGTAGTGTTTAGTGAAGCAAGAAAGACTAAAATGCTCATGACCAAGAATGCATTATAGTTATGAAGAAAGGCTCAAAAACTGATGCTTTTTTCACAGAAAAAATGAAGTCACTCAAGGTTATCTACCAGAGGGTTTTAATTTCTGAAATACTTTGAGAACGCAGTAAGTGAAAGATTTATGGTTGGTAATTCAATAATGAGAGGACATAAATCACTGCTATGCCTATAAGGACAAAGAAGAAAGTTAGTAAAGATATTTTATTACAGAGGGGTAAGAATTGCACCAGTGTGGAGTACAGCAACTTTAGGCCTACTCCACTCAGAATTCTTCAGTGATTACTGCTAATTAAAAACAAGATTCTTATCACATGACCAGGGGGCACAAGGTCCAATTTCAGACCAGCCTTGGCCACACAGTTTAAATTAATGTGTGGCACCCATTTCAGGTCATAAATTGGCTGAAGTATTTTCATGTTTCTGGTTTATTAATGCACTGAAAGCATTATCACAGATAACCATTTGGGCAAAACTACAACATAACCCTGAATTCCTAAAGACTTGCTCCAATACAAGGATATAACATTATTATGCAAAATTTCTTGTTTATAATGCGTAAGGCATCGATAATTACATATATTTTCAGGATGTCTGAATGTGGGGAAGTGATGACTGTTTTATTGTGATTGCTACACAGGTACAGTAACTTACCCATTAGATATTACACACAGGTGAAAATTATTATATTCATTGACCTGGTAGTTTCAATCATGTTTACTGCTACATTTCATTTTTTTTCAATGAAACAATGAGAATTTATACTTGTACTGATGAAGTTTCTGATCAATTCAACACTATTTTGTCATGGACTCCAAGCAAAACGAATTCAAATAGTAATGCAATGCTATGTCATCAGGTTTCACACAAAAATGCGCAACATTTTAGAGCATAGAAACATATTATTTGACTCAATGGTTATCCACTGCTGTTTAAGCTCCATATGAGCCTACTGTCATGTTTTTCTTTCCAATATATCAGCATATCCGAATTCCTTTCTTCCTCTTTATCTAACTTTGGAACAAATACATCCATTCTAATAACCTAAAGTACCTCATTTGGTAACAAAGTTCACATTCTCATCAATGTCTGACAAAGAAAGTTTCTCCTGAATTTCTAATGGATTTATTATTCTCTGTCTTATATTTATGAGCTCCAGTTAGGATTCCTCATAAGTGGAATCATCTCTGCACTTACTGTGTCTTCAGCTTTACAGTATTCAAGATCTCTACTAGATCCAAGTACTTTGAGTGTTTTATTTTCCAGAGAAAAGAGCCCTTCCCAGTTAAATCTCAGCTGATACTTAGCCTATTAGATCTGCTGATGTCTTTTAAACTTTTCTTTCTACTTTCTTCAGTGCTTCCAATAATTTTTGTAAAAGAGAGAACTGTGTACCATCAAGGGAATGTCACAGGAGGATAGGGCAACTCTCTTGGGGTGGGTGTGGGGTG
This sequence comes from Ginglymostoma cirratum, assembly GCA_024137785.1. Lineage (NCBI taxonomy): Eukaryota > Metazoa > Chordata > Chondrichthyes > Orectolobiformes > Ginglymostomatidae > Ginglymostoma > Ginglymostoma cirratum. Next base: position 5,496,645 of record JAHRHZ010000040.1, read on the forward strand.
GTGGGGAGAGAGAGAGAGAGATGGTTTAACCTTAAGATCACCTCACTTCAGGCTGGGGATGGAGGAGGTTGAGACAGAGGATCCTTGATGATAACCTCATTCAGTGTAAGAATTGAACCCATACTGTTGGCATCATTCTCCATCATAAATCAACTGTCCAGCCAACTGGGCTAATCGACCACTATAAGTACTATACTTTTTGTTAGTCTGTATTGTTACTGTTCATCATTTGTAAACCTGTGCCCCTAGAATCTCCACACCCTTACACCATTTCAACACTTATTATCCAAGAACTAGATGGCTTCCGTATTTTTATAAGCAAAATTAGACCAGTTCACATTCATCCACATTAAAACTAATGTTGCAATTTTTTCAGAATTTGTTGTTTTATTATTCATTTATGAAAAGTGGGTGTTACTGGCTCAGCTAACATTCAGGGCTTTTAAGAGTTAAGCACATTTTCTGTGAGTCACACGTAGGAGGGTAGATTCCATCCCTGGATTTTTAATAACAATTGACAGTGGTTACATGATCACGATTAGGCAAACTGCTCATGCCATATTTTGTTGGATACAAATTTTACCATCTGCCAAGATGCAATATCCCCAAACCATTCGGCTGTTTTTCTGAATTATTGTGACGTTACCACAATGCCACCACCTCCCCTGAATATTGTTCCTCCTATATTAGTTCTATTTTCATACAAAACATTTTCCTTCAATACAGTATTGTTTGAGGTGAACTGTTATGGCTTAATAGTCAGCAATTGCTCATAAATCATCTCAGTAAAATGGCTTTATATCAACAGGCATGTCAATATTAGTCTGTAACAATATTTAGCAGTTTGCAGTGTTTAAGAAATACACCACATATTCTGATTTTTCATAAATTACTGGACATGGTCTCACCACAGTGAATGAAAATTTGTTTTCACAGTGAAGAACTGATTATGGAATTACTGAATTTACAACATTATCATAACAAATTCCCACTCTAGATATTTAGAGCTGACAATCAATGTCATATAGGACCCTGGTAATGATATGAGTTCTAATGCTTACATGACAATTAACCTGAGAGACCCATAAAACGTCTAATGCAACAATGGAGTCTCACTCCAGAAGAGTTATTGTAAAGACCCTTACACTACCTCAGGATATTCCTAAATGTTTTACAGATCATCAAATGCTCCCAAAGTTAAAAAGAGAAGAATCTGGAAATACTCAGCACTTCTGGCAGCGTCTGTGGAGAGAGAAACAGAGTTAATCTTTCAGATCTGTGACTTTTTTTATCAAAACATTAGAAATGTAGTTACAGTTATAAAATAGGAAATATGACAGCAAATGCACACAGCAAGAACCTGTCAAAACAAGATGATATGATCAGATAATCTGTTTAAGTAATGATTGATAGGTGCCTGTTTAACAGAATTTCAGGGTGAACACCCCAGCTCTTTTTGAAATAGTGCGATGGAATCTTTTCAAGCACTTGATAATCCTGAGGGTGCATTGTTTTAACATTACATGCAAAAGATGTCACCTCCAAAAATGTAAATCTCTGTCAATACTGCATTGTATAATCAGCATGGAGTTTATTCTCAAGTTAACCGGTGCTTTCAACTCAACCATCAAGGCTGGGCATTTGTCCGATTTAATGCCGAACCTCTCTATGGGAAAGGTATGGCTTTACGTCTTGTATTTTAAGTCTTAGCATATTTACTTTGGGGAAGAAGCATCAGGATCTAGTGCTCATTTCTTCCCCTGGCTGTAGCCACCTGAAAATAACTGGGACACAGAAAACAGAGATTGAATTTCATATTTTCACATTTCCACATGGGTTTGTGCACTGTAGAGTGAGAAATAATCTCATCAGAGTATCCATTATCACACAAGATATATCCAACGTCATATACTTCAGCACCAAGATTGCACTGTGAGCAAAACTCATTGGTCCAATTAGGAGGCCGCAGATAAGGGCAATTGTATAACTCACGGAACTGTTGGAATTCCAATGTGCATACTGACCAGTGAAGGTGGGTTCGTGGTAGACAATTGTAGTGTGTCCTTTGGCAGATTTCCAACTAGCAATGTCAGGGAATGGAAGCTCATTTAACTGTTCTATTTCAAACTCATAGATGAGCATAATACATCACTTTCGGGCCTGAAAAGTGGCCAGTCTACATTCAATTATGCTGGATTTGAGCAACAGTTGAAACTGTTTCATGCTTCTACTATGCAGTATGCAATACTAATATAATCAACAGGACACTGCTGGGAATCCAAAACCTCATTCTGTTTATTATACAAACAAGTGATATGGTGTATGTATTACAGTGCATTGTCAATTTAGTCACGTAGGCCATATGACCCAAAGACTGGAGGATCATACCAAACAGCTTGTTGCTTCAGCTGTTCATTCATATGTTCATTCATTCATTCATACAGTCAAGTTACTGACTGTATCCAACCAACCCGTGCTTGCAAAATATAGAACAGTGCTCAAAATGTAATTCTGTGATTGGATATCACTTGTCAAAAAATCCAGAGTGTGCTAAGAATTATGCTGACAACTAAGTAAAGATTGTCTATTGGGCTGATAGTGTGGCACACTTGCACATACTGAAAGTTCCACATATTAACACAAATGTCCCTGTGCTTTGTGGACAGAACATTTGCACACATAATGCCTGTTTCACCTTAACAAAATGGGTACCAGCCATCTTCAGGATAATGTCTTGACCAATCAGAGTCAATCAGTCATAATTTCAAAGGGAAGTGGACAAAAGTTTGAAAACTGAAATTAAGTGTTGGGAAGTAGCCTCAAATTAGATTATAGTTGATTACAGCATCTGTGGAGAGAGAAACGGAATTAATCTTTCAGATCTGTGACTTTTTTATCAAAACATTAGAAATGTAGTTACAGTTATAAAATAGGAAATATGACAGCAAATGCACACAGCAAGAACCTGTCAAAACAAGATGATATGATCAGATAATCTGTTTAAGTAATGATTGATAGGTGCCTGTTTAACAGATTTACAGGGTGAACACCCCAGCTTTTTTTGAAATAGCGCGATGGAATCTTTTCAAGCACTTGATAATCCTGATGGCGCATTGTTTTAACATTACATGCAAAAGATGTCACCTCCAAAAGTGTTAATTTCAGTTTTCAAACTTTTGTCCACTTCCCTTTGAAATTATGGCTGATTGACTCTGATTGGTCAAGACATTATCCTGAAGATGGAAGAGTTCTTGAAGAATCGTCTTAATTACAGGTGGATTGGGTTGAATAGCTTCCTTCTGTGCTGTCATTAGATAGTCACCAATAGGGCATCCTTTTGTAAATTAATGTCAAATGAAACACCAATTTTTTCAGCAGCATTTCATTACTCAATTTTTAATGATATTTTAATGGAAGTGCTGCAAATTTCACTTTCAATCTGATCAAGAGCAGCCAGCCAAAGTTTACTCATAACCCAGATTGTTGATGCTTGCACATGTTTCCTTGTAGTTACAGTCTGGAATTGGAGACATGCATTTACAAGTATTCTGAGTCCCAGCTTGTGTCAAACTTCTTTTTCCAATCAAAGGAGTGCAGCTTGTAAACACTTTCCGGTTAATTGGAAAAGCAATGTTACACCACATGTCTAATATTGCATATGCTCTAGCTCCATGCTGAACTCAGCAATGTTGATGGTTACAACTGGTTAGGAGTCAAGCTAGAGGATGGATTTTTATATGAGGCAAAGAAGGAAGCAGGGAGCCTTAAAAATGAGATGAGTTGGCATGGGGACTGATACTCGACATCTTTCTGCTAAGTTCCTAGCAGGAAGGCCAGGGGTACCCTTCTTAGCCTGCCTTCACCTGAGGACCTGTAATGGTTAACTAATAGTCACTTAAAGTGCCACATGGTCTTAAATTTTCTCAGCTGCAGGCAGGATAACTACAACTGATCCGCCTGACAGTGAAACCTGTATGGGCTGCAATATCTGAATGATCAAGGGCAGGGGAGTGGCTGCTGACAGACATACTTTACCTCTTACAACCTTCTGTACTCCTCTCTCTATGTCTTTCACTCAATGTGACCCACTGCCAGGATTGTTCATTAATCCCTGGGTCTTGAGGCTCTAGGGGAATAGGGTTACTGTGCTGGCACTGCTGAATGCTGGAGTTGATGGTCTCTAACTAGTTGGTAGTTTTAGGCCAGCAGGACATTGTATCCTAGGAACCTCCATCAAGGGGAAGGTCCATTGTAGCTCCTAAGAGCCAGTGTGGCTGTATTGATACTTTTTCAGGTAACATGGAAGATTCCCGCCGAACTCGAAGATTCTATCTGTGGTATTAAAATAACAATCAATGCTAGAATACCAGTAGAAAGAAAGTGAACAGATATTATGATCAGGTTGAACATTTTCACTGTTGGACAAAGGTAACTGTAGGCCACTCAGCTTGACATCTATTATTGGGAAAATGTTAGAGTCTAGTATAAAGAATGTAAAGCAGAGTATGTAGAAGCACATAACATAATTAAACAGTTTCAGCATAGCTATATGAAGAGGAAATCACACCTCACACAGTCATTGCAGTTCTTTGAGGAGGTAGCAAGCAAGGTAGATAAAGGGAACTGGCAGATGTAATAAATTTGGATTCCCAAAAAGCATTTAATAGGGTGCTGCATGTAATGCTACTTAATAAGATAAGGGCCCATAATGTTTGTCATGGAGCATTACTGCGGAAAGACAGAGAATTGGGACAAATGGTCATTTTCAGGGTGGCAACCTATAACTAATTTACAATATATATATAGTATTGACTCGAATGTTGTAAGCGAATGTACTGTCACCAAGTTTGTGAATAACACAAAAGTAGATAGGAGGGCAAGTAGTCAGGATGACATATGGAGACTACAGAGTGTTATAGGCAGGTTAGGCAAATGTGCAAAAACCCAGCAGGTGAAACATAATGTGAGAAAATATGAGGTTATACACTTTGGCAGAAAGAATGGAAGAACTGAATATTATTTAAATGGGGAAAGGCGGCAGAAAATTGCAGTGCAGAGGAATTTGAAGGTAAGGCTGCATGAATCATAAAACACATTCAAGTTCAATACAGAAGGCGAATATAATGTTTACCTTTACTTTAAGAATGCTGGTCTTTACTGTAAAGAGTATGGACTATAAAAATAGGGAGGTTTTGCTCAAGCTATACAAAGTATTTTTCTGACGACAGTTGAAATACTGTGAATAATTTTGGAGCCTTTATCTAAGGACAAATATAATGGTACTAGAGACAGTCCACAGAAGGTTCGCTGGTTTGAACCTGGATAAGATGGACTGTCTTATAAGGAGAGGCTAAGCCAGTTAAGCCTGTATTAATTCGCATTTAAAAGAATGAGAGGCAATCTTATTGTACCACATAAATTTCCTAGCGGACTTGACAGGGTAGACGCAGAGAGGTTGTTTAACCTTGTGGAAGAATATGCGACCAGAAGGTATAACCTCTAAGTAAGGAATTACCATTTAAGAGGGACATGAGAAGGAATTTCTTTTCTTAGGGCATAATAAATCTGTGGAATCCTTTACCTCAGAAGGCTGGCTCATTGAGTGTAGTCCAGACTGAGATAGATAGATTTTTAATCATCAGGGCACTCAAAGGTTCTGCGGATAAGGCAGGAAAATGGAGTTAAAGATGATCATATCAGCCAAGATTTCATTGAATGATTGAGATTACTCTATGTGCCGAATGGCCTATTTCTCCTCCTAGATCTGATGGTTTTAAGGTAACTTTCTGCAGCAAAGAGTAAGCATTACATTAAGGAATCATAGCTGGTTACAATCCATGGCACTTTCTAAGCTGCATAAATTCATCAAGAAAAGTTAGTAAGTGAAAATATTCTCTCAAATAAAAAGAAGGCAGTGTTCAAAATGTATAATTACAAATTTTTCGTTATTTTCCCTTCCAAAATAATTATTCCCTCCAGTGCACGCAGCGGCTATTTGGCCTATTGAGTCTACACTGATCCTCTAAAGAGCATCCCACTTGACCAGCCATAGCCCCACATTAACCATGGCTAATCCACCTTGCCTGCACATGTAGCCAAACCAACTGACCTGTGGGAGGAAACAAGACCACCCTATAGAAACCCACACAGACACAGGGAGAATATGTAAACTCCACACAGACAGTTGCTGAAGGCTGGAATTAAACCCATGTTCCTAACACTGTGAGGCAGCAGCACTAAGCACTGAGTCACCATGCTGCCCTTACTACACATTTTGTAATTCTATTAGAGCTCCTATACTTATATCTTCTTCAATTTGATGTTTGACTTTCTTCATAGTTTACAACAATAATTACAGATTACCAAAACACATAGATTTGTACATGGATATCTCTCTGCAATGACCTCTGAAGTGTCCTCACTACAAGTTAGGATAATGGAAACTTATCTACATTTGGACATTCATTCCTGTCTAACCTGAACCCAGTTATTTAGGAATGATATTTTAATTGCTGCGCTTATTGGTAAAACATGCAAGAGTCATGCAGATGACACGAAGATTGGGGGAGTAGCAGAAAGCATAGGGGATTGTCAAAGAATACAGGAGAATATAGATAGACTGGAGAGTTGGGCGGAGAAGTGGCAGATGGAGTTCAATCCGGGCAAGTGTGAGGTGATGCATTTTGGGAGGTCTAATTCTAGAGCGAACTATACTGTAAATGGAAGAGCCTTGGGAAAAGTTGATGAGCAGAGAGATCTGGGAGTTCAGGTCCATTGTACCCTGAAGGTGGCTGCACAGGTGGATAGAGTGGTCAAGAAGGCATATGGTATGCTTGCCTTCATCGGACGGGGTATTGAGTATAAGAGCTGGCAGGTCATGTTAAAATTGTACAAGACTTTGGTTCGGCCGCATTTAGAATACTGTGTACAGTTCTGGTCGCCACATTACCAAAAGGATGTGGAAGCTTTGGAGAGGGTACAGAGAAGGTTTACGAGGATGTTGCCTGGTATGGAAGGTGCTAGCTATGAAGAGAGGTTGAGTAGGTTAGGTTTGTTTTCATTAGAAAAAAAGGAGATTGAGGGGGGACCTGATTGAGGTCTTCAAAATCATGAAGGGTATAGACAGGATTGATAGAGATAAGCTTTTTCCCATGGTGAGGGATTCAATAACAATGGGTCACGCGTTCAAGGTGAGAGGAGAAAAGTTTAAGGGGGATACACGCGGAAAGTACTTTACACAGAGGGTGGTAGGTGCCTGGAACGCGTTGCCAGCAGAGGTAGTAGAGGCAGGCACGGTAGATTCATTTAAGGTGCGTCTGGACAGATGCATGAGTAGGTGGGGAGCAGAGGGATACAGATCCTTAGGAATTGGGCGATAGGTTTAGACAGTGGATTTGGATCGGCACAGGCTTGGAGGGCTGAAGGGCCTGTTCCTGGGCTGTAAGTTTTCTTTGTTCTTCTTTGTTCTTGTCATTTTACTATTGAAGAAATTTAGTTTAAGGCAGACTTGACTATTCATGCAATGAAAATCTTAATATTAATTAAGCATTACTTAACTGCATTAGATTTCTGTATTCTGCACCACCTGAACCTTAAGTTTGTAATATCAGGTGACATGGGAACATGGGGGCTAAAATCATCTCAGAAACAGGAAAGGAATTCAACAGGTCTGTCAGTGGCTTTTCAACCCATTTAACCCTTTTAATATGTATTAAATTATGGTGGGTATAGTGTTCTTGACTAATTAAGGTCAGCAGGTGTTATTATGACCTATGATAAGTTTTCAATTCCACTATTAAAAGATCACTCCAAGCGTGCAAGATGAAGTATTTGGAATGGGAAGGAGAGAGAAACAATTCTCTTCATGGAAGGTAGATGATCAAATGCTTCACTGACATCTCACTGGCTGTGATACTGAAGGCTGAGAGGACATTCATCATAACACCATGTCACAACTTTCCCTCATTGTGACCTTTAACAAAATGCTCTGTATCCACCCTTTTGCCATTTGTTGCACTTGTAGGTCATTGAGTTCCTTTCCTCCTTGCAGTAAAGAGAGCTCAGACAAATAGAACGAGTCAGAGAGCTGAAGATGGCACTCCGGTCATCCAGCAATTAAGGGAACAGGCAGTGGACACCAGTCAAATTCAGAATACTTGGCCATTGGAGGTGAAGAGTTGGGAGCTTCCTGGATACCTAGTGGCAGGATTAAATATTAGACAACCATATGACATATAATGCTCCCTCACATCGCCTTAATGTTAAAACAAATGAAATGTAATAATGTGTATAATATTCGCTTAAAATATTCTAATGGTGACAATACTAATCTATGTCTTTAACATATCACAGAATTCTTAGACCCCACCAAAGGTAACCCAGCTAAGTTAACAATGTCAACCCAGAAATGTTTCAATGCTTGAATGTTGCACCATTATGGGATTCATACAGACCTTATACCAGTTCAGTTACTCACACTGCAGTGGAACTGGGGAAATAAGTGCTTTACACCAGCTGACTGCCAAATGAACAGGTGAAGACAGAGACAGCAGACTGTTTTGAGTGAACGATACGGGGCAGGGGTCGTAGAATCCCTACAATTTGGAAACAGGCACTTTGGCCCAACAAGTCCACACTGACCCTCAGAACATTCTACCCAGACCTATCCCCCTAGTCTACACGTCCCTGAACACTTTGGGACAATTTAGCATGGCCAATCGACCTAGCCCTCACATCTTTGGACTGTGGGAGGAAACTGGAGCACCCAGAGGAAACCCATGCAAAAACAGGGAGAAAGCGCAAACTCCACACAGACAGTCACCCAAGGCTGGAATTGAACTCAGGTCCCCAGTGCTATGAGGCAGCAGTGCTAACCACTGAGCCACTATGCTGCCCTAAAACTACAAGCTGCAGAACTGTAGATGGTAGGAATCGAACCTGTGTGGGAAAACCCCAACAGATTTCTAAATCCATTGCCTTAGCCACTCAGCCACAACTACAGGTCCCGTCAAAACTTGCTTTTGCATATGATTATTAGGTAGTATACAGGTAAAACTTAAAAGAAGCCCTCAATGATGTGAGCACGCCACGCAACAATGTGCATTGTGGGTGATGCATTGGCCATCTTGCTTCATCTGCTTCCCTGAAATCACTTTCAAAGGCTCTATGCTGTTGTTCCACCTGTAAGGCAAACCTCTTGGCTGTGTCGTGTTGCGCCGGACACAGGACACCCTGCCGACAGTGCTCTGTGAATGAAACCTCCACACCTCTCCAGCGATCTGAAATAAACCTTCAACATCCCAGTGTTTGAATGTATATTTGGTGGTCTTATGACATTTCTGGTATCTCTCCTGGGCTTTGGGTTTTTAAGAGGCAACTTAGACCATACTTTAGTTGAGCATTCCAGCTCTTCCCAGTGATACTGACACAGACAGCCTGACATTGAGATGAAGCAGGATAGTAAACATTGCTTTCTAGTTCTCTGTCATTTTTAATGGTCATATTTCTGGCATTGTGAAAGATATCACAAAGAGGAAAGGGCATAACTAAAAAGTGAAAGTCATGGTTCAATGGTATGAGCTTGATTTTAACATGAAATATCTGGAGAATATTATGGTACCAAATATGCCATTGAAACCCAGAAAGGGACAGTAGCTGGAAGAGGAAGCTGTAAGCTATATTTTAACAATGTTTGTGAGGATTACATGTGGGCAAGCAGGAGCACGAGTAAACATCTGCACCCTACAAAGAATCTATATGATCCCCAACATGGGCAAATCCCTTTTGTTCCCAACAGCTCTTTGGAAATTGTATGGCAGGGACCACTCCCGGTGAATTATGCATCATTTCCACTAAATCATTGGTGCTGGCCAATCTAAGTGGAGTTGAGGAGATGAGATGCCCTGGACACTGTAAAGAGTCCATGCTGGAAGCCTACTCACCTGCAACCATCTACACGGAACCTGCTGCAGTTAAAATCGAGCCTAACATCTCAAAATGTCTTTGTGATGATGACTGATTCATTCTGCATACAACAATCATTTTATATTGCATTTATTTCAATGGATAATCTAATTTCTAAATTAACTCACTAGCCTGAACAGCCCAACATAAGTATGAATTTCAGTGAAAATGATGAAACTTCCTGAAATGTAGGAAAAATACCTCTGAGGTATTCATATTTTGTGAAATCATCTCAAAATTCGCATCTGTTTGAAATTTTGTAGTAAAATTATTTACCGATATTAAATGTGTTTCATATTTTGCCATTTTCTTTGTAATGTTAGACTAACACAAATAAAACAAATATACATGCATAACTTGATACATTTGCTGAGATGTTCAAATCATTGGCTGTAAAATTTGGTCTACACCTGAATTGGAAATGAATACAGCTCTAACACACTCAGTTTTGAGAATCTGACATAATGGAATGTGAATGGGAAGTACTGAGTACAATAAATCTGTGCCATATGTGTACATTTCCTGTCTCAGTTCCATTCAGTGAACCAGTAGCGGCCCCTTGCTTCCGTGACCTCACGCTGTGATTCTGAAACATTTACGGTTGCCCAAGGCCTTTTGGCTTTGCAATGAGGTTGCATAAATAAATGGCTCTGACAGCAAACATAATAATAGTTAAAGTTAATGTGTGCTCACTGCAATTTTCCATATTGCAAATAAGGGAAATTAAATGGGTAAGTGATCTGTTGTGAACAGGAATGTGGGATTTCAAAAATGGTATGAAAGTTCCTGGAGATTATTTAAACTGGGAACAAAAAGAAAAAAATGGTAGATACTCTCAGCAGGTTAATCAACATCTCTGGAGAGAAACGGACAAGTAAATGTGTCAGGTTTAACCAGCCAACAGAGCAATTTTGATGCAAGATTTTAGATGATTCACTTATTTCTCTATGATGCGGAGGGATTACCTTCATGTTTTCAGAATGTTCTGTTTATGTTTCAGGTTTTAGAATTGAAAAAGTTTGTTTTGTACCTTCACTGAACTAAAGTACGGCTGAGAGATAATACCAGCATCAAAAGAAAACTTTAATACATCACATGAGGAGTTAGTGAAAGCCACTTCATTTGATCACCGGTAAAATAATTGGGCTAAAAAGAATATAATGACTTTACTTCCTTATTTCTCCACTACAGAATCTCCAAAATAGCAAAATAGAGTGATTTTACTACCTTTATTTCTCCACTAAAGAATCTCCAAAATAGCAAAAATAATGTCTTGAGCTGAAACATCAGTTTATCATGCATTTAACATAATTCACTATCTTGGTAAAGGAGTTGAAACACACATGGTCATTGGCCACCCAGGACATTATTATGAGGTTGATTGCAAGTTAAATTGCCTGCCAAGAAGAGGGTACAAAGCATTTGGTTATTGGTCAACTAGCATCCTTTCCAAACAGTGACATGCTGAGAGGCAACAATTCACTGCAGAGGAATATTTGAAGGCATATGGTCCTTTACTGTTCAGTTAATGCTGGAGAAGGAGTTTAGACACATATTGGGAGACTATTTAGGACAGTTTTTCAAAGTAAAAGTGTAGGAGGATAAAGTTAACTCCTTCTGTGATCTTCCCACAAGGAATTCCACTTCTGCAGCTGAGAACATGCACTTGCTCTTCCTTTGTCCCTGATCCACTATGTAACACTATGTAATAATGGAATTGTGTTTCAGCCAACACCTGCCATACCTTCAGTGAAAATGAGTGCTTGAAGCCAATGTATACTTGCCTAAAACTGCTTCTAAACAATGTTTAAATGATAAACCAGCAGGCATATGATTTACCATCTTCTGACAATTTTAAATTACGGGAATCAGCAGCTCAGCAAAAAGTATGCTTTAAAAACCAGATTTTTAAAAAGACACGTCCTAAGAGCACATCTGTTTTCATATTTTACCAAAATAATTCACATTGTCTTCCAGACAACTTAACAAAGCTAACATATAGATAGACATCAAACCTTATGTGGACAGGACCGAAAAAATACAATCCTATCTGTCACTCGTTTTGCTCAAAAATTGGACAGACAGTGGTCTTGATTTTGATGCTTGCACCTGTTTGTGTAATCCAATGTCGAATAGTTCTTTTGGAGGATCAGCGGACAGCTATTTCATTTCCAGGCCTGCTGTGAAAATGTCATAATATTACAAAAGATTGTAAACCAGAAAGGTAATGTGTAAAGTACAAGCATTGATTCTCGCATAATGGGTCACACAAACCATAGGGACCATGTTACTACATTCAAAGTGAAAAAGCGATGACAGCCAGAAATAATAATGAGGAACACGGGTTCAGTTTTGAGGGAAGTTTTATCTTAGCTCTGCTTTGTATCTGACACAAAAAGTAATTACGGTTCTTTAACATTCCCCAGTGACTGAAAAGCTCAGCTATCTGGAGTAGCCAGCTCTCATTCCAAGTCTGAATTATCATGACTACTATGTGAGGGTCTATGTACTTCAAATAGAATTGTTTTCATCAGGCTCAAAGGACAGTTCTCAGTCAAGGCCAGTGCCTCCCAAACCATTGTTACTTTCTCCCTTCTCACCAAAAGTAGTATCTAGGAACTTTTTCTATTATCTAAGCCTTGAATGCAGGGTGCACAGAAAATTTGGTTGCAGCAAAATAAATTGTAATGATCTCCTCTCATTCCACCCATTCTTCCACTTACAGACAGATGAAATTGTACTTCCTGTTGTTTTTTTCTCATATAACAGAAATGTTTCAGATCGTTCACTCAAATTAACAGTCATTATTCATAAGTCATCACTTTGTACTTCAATAGCTGATTCATCTCCAACCCAGTCCATGGCTGATTTCTCAGAAAAAAGATTCAACTGTGCTGAATAAAATAATTAAGAGGCCATTAACAGATGGAATAGAAGTAGTAGTCAGCACTGACTCTTGGAAAATTCTTTCATTATCAATAGACACAACAACATGAGAAAGCCTCCAGGACACGATCTGACACTGATCTCAGGTCCTCCATGTAAAATAAAACAATTTGTGCTTTATTTATTACACATATAATGCATGAAGTGAGACAGCAAATACTGGTGTCAGGGATCACACTCTCAGCCTCAGAAATGGAGATCTGAGGATACTGAAAATGACTGTAATTTCAGAAACTCTCTTCAACAAATTGCAAAGTAACTCTCCATCCTCTTAGAACTGTAAGCTTGAAAAATTTGACAAAAGGCTCCAAGTTGAATTCTACCAAAAATCAGCAAAGTGTCATTTTTGGGAGTTTCATGGAGGGTTTTTCTCTGTGAGGCCTAACAAATTTTCTTATGCTATCTTCCAAGACTCACCTCATTACCTGGGCACCATGATGCTACAGCACCCTGCACACCCTATTATTTCACTCACTGTAGGCAGACGTTTTCACTACTGCCAGGGTCCACCCGGGATTACTGATGCCATCTTTGAAGTTTAGCTCTGTCCACCTGGTTTCAGTGTTGGCAGTTTAGGGTTGCTCCTCACTGTTCACAAGGTGAGAGAGCAACTGCAAACTAACACTAGTCAGAGCACACAGGTGGCACAGCTGACATTTCATTGTTCAGACAACTGCATGAACTTACATTTATCATTGGTTAAGAACCAAGCCACACAGCGAATCCATCCTTAGCCATATCACATCTTACAAACCTGACTAAATCAGTGTTGCTCATTCCCCAGTGCTCAATGTCGGGCCATCAAATACAGGAAAACCTTTAACGTCTCAAAGCATTTACTTTTGTTTTGTAATACTAAAAATCAATAAGAGGCAAACGTAAGCTGTATTGTTTCATGGAACAGAAATGGGCAACTTGTCTTTGAAGCGCCCATAAGTTTACAGTCAATGATTCATCACTGCACCTAGTTCTCAGCTACTGGGACCAGTTGTTAATTAAGCTCTGTCTGCCTTCTTGTGCTTGGTATTCTATCATGCAGAAGGTGCTGTTCCTCCTGCTTAATATCCTCATTTTCCTCCTCCGAAAACTGTCTCACTTTCTCAGGCCACTGGCCTCCATCACATTCCCCCTTTGTTTGCTCCAGTTGTATAAAGTCCAGCATTGTTTGATAGTCTGGCACATTCTGTCTGTAGTGTAATGCAAGGTCCTCCCCCACAGACCAACCTGACCATCAGAGCATCATCTTCAACAAGCCTATTGTCTGATTCACCATGGCCCTGGTTAAAGAGTGAGCTGCATCATATCCACACTCAACATCGGTCAGGGACTTGTGTAATGGAGTCATCAGCCGTGGTCATAGATGGTATCTTTGTTCTTCATGTAAACTTAGGTAAAAAATTGCCATAGTGCCAGAGGACTAAAGAGTTACTCTCTGATTCTAGAGAGATGACTGGTGGTGGTTTAACCTGAGTGTCACCATGCCCCAGGTGAGGAGCAAGGCTATGAAGATGAGACCTTCATGGTAACCTCAGCAGGCACGGGGAAAACTATCTCCAATCTATAAATAACCATCCTTGTAAGTCGGCCTTGAAATTAAATAGGAACATTAGTGTTCTCAATGATATAGATACTATGATGCCTCCCAGGGTACCTGGCACAAACTTGTAGGATAATGGTACCAAACATCACAGATCACTCGCAAATTGACAGAGGGGAACCCTTTTGTATTGATGAACTGTGCTGTGTTATGATATGACCCTCTCATCATGACATGTGTGGAATCTATTGCACCCTACACCAGGGCCAAGCCAGCTATGTTGCCAAAGCCTACTGCTTGGACTGAAGCACTAACCTTGTCATTGAGAAACAAGATAAAGTGGTGTGATCTGGTGCAATTTGTGTAGGTAACAGCTTTGATAGATTTGGGAGCCAAGGATTTGAAGATGTAACAAAAAGTCCCACAACAAATCTCCTTAAAAGGAGTTAGTTGTATAAAAGAGATAACAAGCATGGGGCTGGATGAACACAGCAGGTCAAGCAGAAATCATAGGAGCAGGAAAACTTGACGTTTCGGGCCTAAACCCTTCATCAGAAATGGGGGAGGGGAAGAGGGTTCTGAAATAAATAGGGAGAGAGGGGGAGGCGGATAGAGGATGGATAGAGGAGAGGATAGGTGGAGAGGAGGCAGACAAGTCGAAGAGGCGGGGATGCAGCCAGTAAAGGTGAGTGTAGGTAGGGGGGTGAGGAGGAGATGGTCAGTCCAGGGAGGACGAACAGGTCAAGGGGGCGGGATGATGTTAGTAGATAGGAGATGGGGGTGTGGCTTGAGGTGAGAGGAAAAACAGGTTAAGGAGGTGGAGATGAGCTGGGCTGGTTTTGGG
>JAHRHZ010000040.1:5512334-5581633 GCA_024137785.1 Ginglymostoma cirratum
ATGAAGGGTTTAGGCCCGAAACGTCAAGTTTTCCTGCTCCTATGATGCTGCTTGACCTGCTGTGTTCATCCAGCCCCATGCTCAATATGGTATTACCTCGATTACCAGTGCAGGTGTCTTGTGGATCTGCCACCTCAGCCAGTGTATGTTTCAGAGTAATGGTTGTTTGAGCTAATTCGCTGCCACCGATCCTTCTTTATCTTAACTTTGTCTAAGTCCCATATAATGACCAGTTATGGAGAGTAAACCACCTTGGAGTGCTTGCGGACATACTTCCTCGATAGTCTGTTTTAAGACATCTGCATTTCTCACTTGACCACTACATGCAAAGTCCAAGCAAGGAGTTCATTGAACATTTAATAAGGACTGATTCTGGGGAAATTAGCCAAGGTCAAAGGAGGTGAGTACAAAGATAGCTGCTCCATTCACTGATGGCAGTTGTAAAAGCTCATTCAAAGCTTTTTTCTTAAAATTGTACTGACTAAATTGGCAGCTGTCAGCCCGTTCAGGAATCTTGAGCAGACCAAGTCTAAACATCAGCCCATTTCATGGATGAAAAATTTTCCAGGGATTCTCCAACTGGAATTCTTCCCTTAATTAACATATTCAAGAGGTATAAAGGGCATAGAGCATGTAACAGTACAGCACACAAACAGGCCTTCTGGCCTACCACGTCTGTGCTGACCATAAATTAATCCTATCTGCCTGAACATGGTCTGTATCCCTCTACACCCTGCCTGTTCATGTGTCTGTCTAAATGCCTCTTAAATGATGTTATCGTATCTGCTTCTACTGCCTCCACTGGCAGAGTGTTCCAGGCACTACTACCCTCTGTGCAAAAACTTGCCTCGCACAATTCCTTTAAATTTTTCCCCTCTCACCTTAAATCTATGCCCTCTGCCATTTGACATTTCTACCCTGGTAAAAAGACTCCCACTATCCACCCCATCTATACCTCATAATTTTATATACTTCTGTGAAGTCAGCCCTCAGCCTCTAGCACTCTAGCAAACTCAATCCAAGTTAATCCATCCTCTCTATAAAGCTAATACAACACAATCCAGGCAACATCCTGATAAACCTTCTTTGCACCCACTCCAAAGACTTCACATCCTTTCTATAGTGCAATCAGAATGCACACAATACTCCGCATGTGGCCCAATTAAAGTTTTATATAGATGCAAAGTAACTTGTCAACTTTTGTACTCAATGCCCTAGCTGATGAAGGCAAGCATGCTTTATGCCTTCTTTTCTACCTTACCCACTTCTTTTGCCACTTCTGTGGTCTTGAAGACCACCTAAAGTTTCATCTAAATCATTTATATAGATTACAAACAGCAGAGGTCCCAGCACTGATCCTTGTGAAATATCACTGGTCACCAAACTCTAGTAAGAAAACACCCCTCTTTAATTACCTTCTGACTTCTACGACCAAGCTAAATTTGTATCCAACTTACCTAATTCAACATCCTCACATGTGACTTAATCTTTTGGACCAGCTTACCATGAGGGACCTTGTCAAATGCTTCAGTCAACTCCATTTAGACATCATCCACAGTCCTCCCCTCATCAATCATCTTATCCTTGATTAAGACATCCAGGGCCGAAAAAATAGGTCTCATAAGTTTAGCAGATGGCTACACCTACATAGATTAGGTACAGCAATCCCACTCTCAACTTGGCACATTTTAAATAAAAGTCAGAATTAACTGATGTTACAAAAAAAAGAAACATAATTACCAGTAATCATGGCTGGGTAGAAACGTGGAATAATCAGAGCAGCCATGAGTTTGTTGAATGGTGAAGGAGGCATGAAGGGTCACATAAGACCACAAGTAGGAGCCTATTGAGTCTGCTCCAACATTCAATTAGGTCATGGCTGATCTAATAATCCTCAACTCCATTTTCCTGCCTTATCCCCAAGACATTGGGTTCCCTTATAGATTAAAAATCTGTCTATCTCAGTTTATGCATTCTTGATAGCCCAGCCTCAGCAGGATCCTGAGATAAATAATTCCACAGATTCACAGTTCACTGAGAGAAGAAATTCCACTTCACCTGGCTTAAACATGTGACCCCTTATTCTAATATTATGCCCTCTGGTCCTAGATTCTCTTCAAGGGGAAGCATCTATCCTGTCAAATTCCCTAAGGATCTTGCATGATTCAATCAGGACACCTTTCATTCTTCTAAATTCCAATGTGTACTCAAAACTCTTCTCATAAACAGTCCCTGCAGACCTGGTATCAGCCATGAACCTTCTCCGGATTGTCTCCAATGCCAGTATATCTTTCCTTCGGTATAGGACCCTAACCTGTTCATAGTATTCTGGCTATAGACTAACTAATGCCTTGGACAGCTTTAATAATACCTCCCTATTTTTATATTCCATTCCCTTTTAAATAAAGGCCAACATTCAATTGCCTTCCCTATTATCCATTGCATTTGGATCCTCACTTTTTGGGGATTCATGGACAAGGATTCTTAAATCCCTCTGTTTTGTAGTTTTCTACATCTTTCTCAGTTTAAATAATATTCAGCTCCTCTGCTCTTCCTACCAAAGTGCATAACCTCACACTTCCCTACATTACATTCCACCTGCCAAGTTTTTGCCCACTCACTGACCTGTGTCTATCCCTCTGCAAACTCTTTGTGTCATCCTTACCACTTGCTTTCTTAAATAGTTTTGCACCATTCACAAACTTGGTGATAGTATATTCAATTTCCTCATCCAATTCATTAATGTATACTGTAATTAATTGTGTCTTAGCACTGATCCCTGCGACACACCACAAGTTACAAGTTGCAATCCTGAAAATATTCCCTTATCACAATTCCTTACCTTCTATTAGTTAACACTCTTCTATCCATTCTAATATCCTCTGTCTAACACCATGGGCTCTTAACTGATTAGGTACCCAAGTATGGTACATTAGTAAATGCCTGCTGAAAATCCAAATATATTACATCCTCTGCTTCCCCTTTATCTATCATGTTTGTTACCTCTTCAAAAAATTCTAATAAATTTGTCAGGCATGATTTCCCATTTGTGGAGCCATGCTGACTCAATTTATGTGTTTCTAAACACTGCGCTATTGCATCTTTTATAATTGATTGTAACATTTTCCCAAAAGCAAAAGTTAAAATAGGTGACCACTAGCTATGTGATTTTCTTTTGTCTCCTTCCCTTTTTGAATAAGGTTGCTACATCTGCAGTTTTCAAATCCACAGGGACATTTTTAGTATCTAAGAATTCTTAGATGATTATTACCAATGCATCTACTATCTCTGTAGCTACTTTTTTCATATTCTATAATGTATCCCATCCTGGCCAGGGGACTTACAAGTCCTACACACCATAAGTTTCCGTAGTACTGTTTCACCAGTGATAGTTATTTTATTTATTTCCTTTCCGCCTTTGCCCTTGAATATTTAGAAATTTTGGAATCCTCTTAGAGTCTTCTACGGTGAAGACAGATGTAAAATATTTATTTAACTCCTCTGCTATTTCCTGGTTCCCCATTATTATTCCCCCAGCCTCATTCTTTAAGAGGCCTATGTTCAGTTTGACTTCTCCCTTCCTTTTACTATATTTAAAGAAGCTCTTGCTGTTGACCACATGGCCTACTCCTGCATCTTAATTCATATGTTTGTACAGAGAAGCTATAACATACTGAGTAGTGTTATGTTGTGACTCAACATGTAACCATTTCCAATACACCATATGGCAGGCAGTAAGAATGGCAAAGACACCTGGTCTGACAAGCTTGATTCAGAATAACAGGCTCACATCTTTGTCCAATAAAAGCTTGCTATGGAAATTGATGTAAACGTGTCCTTCATCTACATCATACACCACCAACACAGGAAGAGAAAAGAAGAGCATGGTATAGGACTGAGCATTCTCAAATGCAGAGCAATCAGGAGTTTTTGAGAAACTAAAGAAGACAATAAGAAAAGATGCAACACACACTTTCCAATAAATCCAAGCACGCTGTTGGCATTTTGAAAAAGTCAGTAACAAAGAAAAACGTGACTTGAACCCTGCAGGCAGCCCGATTAAAAATTGTAATGTTTTCAGCACCTACAGATTAAAATTTGATCAAGAAATTCGGTTTATAACTCTTCATTTTGTCGCTTGCAGCACCTAAATCTAATACCCACTTGACACTAAATCAAACTGCCTTAGTCCAGGCTCATTAGTCAAATTAGTTACAGGCAGAAGTTGATTTCTTCATATTCCACATCATCACAAGAAGAAACAATATGACTGGAACCAGTATGGTATTGAAATTTATGTGATTGCTCTGTTTTCACATTCAGTTTTCACTGAGCTATCTCTATGGTGATTTGTGTCCTCTTAGGTGCATATGCATTGTGACATTGCATGAAAGCATACGTCAGATATAGTCCTTATGTAAACTCATTTTTCAAACTGTTCATTCTATTCATATTGCTGTCATAATTGGAATGAAGTGGCAGCCTAAGTCCAGTAAAAGATCACATTTATTTTCCCTTTAGATGATCTCAACATGGAACATCCCTCAGAGATGGATTTTACCTGATGCCGCAAACAATTTGGATTGCAGAACTAGACAAGCAGGAATTGGAGAACAAATTGAAAAAATATCAAATTCAGTTTTAATTGCAGCTTATAACTGGAAGGAAAACCTTCCAACCTTTTTTATGTTGATCTATTATTGAACAATGTTATTTGATGCAAAGTTGTGAGTAATACTAAGTTCATTCTAATTTAATTCCACCCACAGGGAACCGACCCAGCAATTGCCCACAGTTTACTAATGCCTTCAAAGGAGATTAAAATCACAAGACAAGATATGGGAACAGAATTAGATCATTCAGCCCATTGAATCTGCTCTGCCACTCAATCATGCATGTTATGTTCCTCAACCCCATTGTCCTGCCTTCTCCCTGCAAGCCTTGATCCCCTTACCAGTCAAGAACTTATCTATCTCTATCTTAAAGACATTAAATCATTTGGCCTCCAGAGTCTTCTGTGGCAATGGGTTCCACAGATTCACCACCCTCCAGCTGACAAAATTCCTCCTCATTTCAGTTCTAAAGGGTCGTTCTTTCAGTCTGAGGCTGTGCCTTCAGGTCCTAGACTCTCTTACAAGTGGAAATATTATCTCCATATCCACTCTATCCAGATCTGTCAGCATTCTGTAAGTTTCAATAAGATCCTCCACTCATCCTTCTAAACTCTGTCGAGTATAAATCCAGAGTCTTCAACATCTCCTCATTTGACAAGTCCTTCATTTGTGGGTTCATTCTTGTGAACCCCCCCAAGATCCCTTCCAAGGCCAGCACATCCTTCCTTAGATACAGTGTCAAAACTCTTCACAGCATTAAAACTACAGGAGATGATGGCCTAGTGGCATTATCACTAGACTGCCAATCCAGAGACCCAGATAATGTTCTGAGGACTTGTGTTCAAATCCCACCATGGTAGAATTTGAATTTAATAAATATTTGGAATTAAGAATCTAATGATAACCATGAGTTGATTGTTGGGGAAAAACCTCTCTGTTTTACAAATGTCCTTTAGGGAAGGAAACTGCCATCCTTACCTGGTCTGGCCTACAAGTGACTTCAGACTGACAGCAATGTGGTTGAATCTTAACTGCCCTCTAGGCAATTAGTGATGGGCAATAAATGCTGCTTGATCAGCAACACGCTCATCCCTTTAATGAAGAAAAGAATAATAGATTCCAAATGTGGTCTGATCTGAGCTTTATACAGCCTCAGCAGTACATCTTTGTTTTTGTATTCTAGCCCTACTAAAGTGAATGCTAAGATTGCATTTGCCTTCCTAACTGCTAACTGAACCTGCATGATAACATTAAGAGAATCCTGAATTAAGACTCCTTGGTCCCTTGTGTTTCAGATTCCTGAAGCTTTTCACCATTCAGAAAATAGCCTACTGGCCAATCCAATCCATTTGGTTTCCTTTTGTCCTGGGTTAAGCAGAAAATGCACTAAGATATCATGCTAATGAAAATAAATTCCCTGTATATGCATGTGTTCTTTGTGTATACATGAACAATCAGGAATGTCATAGAATATACCTTAACAAGCTGTGACTCAATAACAATTCTCTGATTGGGTGTTAAATGCTGTGACAGCAAAT
Source organism: Ginglymostoma cirratum (assembly GCA_024137785.1). Taxonomy (NCBI): domain Eukaryota; kingdom Metazoa; phylum Chordata; class Chondrichthyes; order Orectolobiformes; family Ginglymostomatidae; genus Ginglymostoma; species Ginglymostoma cirratum. The sequence continues at coordinate 5,518,486 of JAHRHZ010000040.1, forward strand.
AAATTTTTATCCCATTATCTAAGCTAATGATTTTAGTAAGCTTGTAAATTCATTGATTCCCAATTCATTCACATAGAGGATTATTAAGAAAAGTATTCCACTCAGGAAACAGAACGATGAAGAATTTCCAGCCTCTATACTATGTGGAAAGCGCACATCTCAACCAAAAGGCCAGAAGTTGACCTAAATGTGGACTTCATCAACTTGGGCTGCAGTATATATGGTGCACTTCTCACCATCATGGAAAAAACTAATGATGATTCGGCTTACTGCGGTCATCGGCTGGCAGCTGGAAATCTGGATAAGAGTACAGGACAATTGTTAATATCAGTCACACTCCGCCTGCTTACAGGAAGCCTGATTCCTCATTGAACTGTGCATTGGATCATATTGTCAGAATGAATCCTCCTTCTGCAAAATCCATTGAATTAGGATGTGGTACATTTCAATACTGAGCATATTCTTGCTTACATAGGTCTCAGACACAATCCACCTCACCCCACCCTCCCCATTGCCCTGACCACTCACTTTTTAATTGAGAATAAGTGTCCAACACTGTGTTTGAAAGGTATGCTTCCATCAAATCTCAATTGGACCCTGATCCCCTAATTCCTCACTGAGCAAATTCAAAAGGGGGCATTTTCATCGTTGCCTCCTTGTTACCTAAATTGAACCAGGAAAGCACTCCACTCCAAAATTACATTTTAGAATCCAACATTGCTGGACTCAAAAATGAAAGATTCAAACTCTTCATTCCTTGTCTAAGGTCTCTCTCCCTCTTCATCTTTACACCTAAGCTCCGAAATCTTTATACATTGGGAGATCAGGTACAGTAAGCAAGATTATTTACACAAAACTCAAAAAGAACAAACAAAATATTGGTTTCAAAATATTCTCAGGCTTACCTTGTCTGCGCCACCGCTGGCCTTGCATTTATCTTCTAGAAAGTATATCCTACCGCCTTTTTCACAGGCAAATCGGCGAGTGGAAAAACAGAGAAGTACAACTTCAGTTGTATTCATTCTTCCATACTTCACATCAAACATACTCAATGACCTAGCCACCACGGCTCCTTGCAGATGAGAATTCAACAGACTACTGGCTCCAAGAAAATAAATTCCTCCTCACCTCTATCTTAAGTGGGAGACCATTTTTTAAAAACTGTGTCCGCTAATTCCAGACTCCCCATGAAGCATCCACTCTCAGAATTTTAACTTTTAATAAGATCATCACACATTCATCTAATCCTTAGTATAAGACTAGCCTGCTCAACCATTCGTCACAAGACAAACACTTTATCTGCTTAATCAACCCTGGTGAACATTCCTTGAAATGCCTCCAATTCAATTTCATCCTTCCTTAATTAAGGGACCAAAACTGTAGGCAATACTCTGGATGTGGCCTCAGCAAGGATCTTTGTAGCCGGAACAAGGCTTCCCTACTTATAAATTCCATCCCCCTTGTAATAATGGTCAACAGTCCATCTGCTTTTCTAATTACTTTTTCTTGTTAAGTGTTGACATTTTGTGATTCATGTATAAGGATCCCTCTGTATTGCAGCATTATGTAGTCTCTCCCCAACTATATCATATGTTGCTTTTCAATTTTTCTTGTCAAAGTGGGCAACTTCATATTTTCTGATGTTATATTCCAACTGCCAATTTTTTGACCATTTATTCAATCTATCCCTTTGGAGACTTTTGTACCTTCAAATATTGCTTCCTAAGCTGTCTTGGCACCGTCAACAAACTTGCCTACAGTACAGTTGGTCAGTTCATCTATGGTATCAATATCAATTGTACATAACAAAGGTCCAACTTTGATTCCTGCGGCACTCCACTAGGTATAGTATCCCTTGCTGAAGATGATGCAGTTTTCCTTGTTCTCTTTACCCTGTTGGCTAGTCCTCATGCCATACTAAACTATCAGCCCCACTTCCATTAGCTCTTATCTTGTCCAACAACTTTTTTTATTCATTCACAGGAAGTGGGCATTGCTAGATGAGTGAATGTCTTTTGACCATCCTAATTGCCATTAAGAAGATGGTAGTGATCTGCATTCTTAAACCGCTGCCAAACATTTAGTGTAGAATCACCCATAATACTATTAGGGAGGCAGTTCCAGTATTTTTTCTAAACGGTGTAGTTCCAAGTCAGGAAAGTAAGTGGCATGAGAAGAACTTGCAAGTGATGGCATTGCCATGTATCTGATGGTTTGTTCTTCTAGATGGTACTTTTCATCAGTTTGGAAGGTGTTGTCTAAGGAACATTGGTGAATTTTGGTGGAGAGTGAATGTTTGTGGATATTGTGCCACACATGAGGCTGTTTTGTCCGAGATGGTGTCAAATTCCCGAGTTGTTTCTTTTATTCTTTCATGCTAGGCCAGCATTTATTGCTCAACCCCAGGGCAGTTAAGATTCAACCACATTTCTGTGGGTCTGGAATCACATGTAGGCCAGACCAGATGAGGATGGCATTGTCCTTCCCTAAAGACCATTTGTGAATCAGATGGGTTTTTCCCCCATCAATTCACAGTGGATTTGTCAGCATTACACACTTAATTCTATTTTTTTTTTTAATCACTGAATGCATATTCCACCATCTGGTGTAGTGGGATTTGAACCTGGGTCTCCAGAACATTACCTGGATCTCCAGTGATAATACCACTAGGCCATCACCTTCCTATTGTGTTGTTGAAGCTACCAAACCACTCACCCAGTTAAGTGGGAATTATTTCAGCACCCTTCTGAATTTTGCCTTATAGATAGTGGACAGGCTTTGGGGACTCAGGAGGTGAGTTACCAACTCGAGATCATGTTTTTTGTTTCCTTTTATTGTTTTCCAGACTCACTGCAGACCCAATCTGGTAGCATGCGCGTTAAGACTTGGTCTGCTCAGTCAGTAGTAATTCTATCAAGCTACTTGTAGTCATGGATCCTGAAGTCATTCACCCAGAGTGCATTCTGCATCCTTGCCACCCTCAGTGTGTTCAACATGGAGGAGTACTAATTCATCAGCTGTAATGTGTGGTAATCAACAGGGAGTTTCCTTTCCCAGTTTAAACTGATACATGATATTATGTGTGTAGTTGGGAGTGCTGTCCCTTTAAGAGAGCTGGAAGGGTGGAGTTTGGATGCAGTCTAGTGAATGTTGTCAATAAAATGTTTCTGTTCAGATCTACCATTCGTCATTCATCTTCATTGTGTATAATTCTTGGTTCCAAGTGAATCATGAACATAATACATGAAGCTTGAAGGGGCCTGGAGTCAATGCTGAGGACTCTTAGGGCAAACCCCCCCTCTACTGTATTCCACAGTGTCCCATTTTCAGGGGTTATTAAATTTACCTGCATCATTATTTGCACTCATACATGGAAATTGTCTGAGGCACAAGAGCATGTCAACATTTGTAGAATCATATTCCATTATGAGACAACAAATTAATGAGATAAAGAAAACTAGGGCTAGCAGACTGAACAAATTAAAGAAACATCGGACAAGGGGAAAGAAGTGAAGCAGAACTGATTCCTTTCCTTTGGTGAATTGTTTGACCTACCGACAAATAAATCTACAAAGTAATTCATACCTTTTAATGCCTTTTTGGAAATATTTTATTCAGTCCAATGATGTAAGCCTATGTCTTCTGCAACATTTATTTAAAACAATATGGTGACATACTCCAAGCTTATTTTGTCTTATTTGTGTTATTAGTACTTTTTTGTAAATTTTTCACAGTGAAAAGGCTGTTGAAACAAGGAAAATAGGAGCGGGGTAGACCTTTTGACCCTTCTAACCTGTTCCGCCATTCACTATAATCATGGCCGATCATCCAACTCAGGACCATTTCCTGCTTTCAACCCTTGTCCATTGACCCCTTTAGACTAAAGAACTATATCTATCTCCTCCTTAAGAAGTATATGTATTTCTTTCTTGAAAACATTCAAGAGCATAAGAACATAAGAACATAAGAACATAAGAACTAGGAGCAGGAGTAGGCCATCGGGCCCTTTGACCCTGCTCCACCGTTCAACAAGATCATGGCTGATCTTTTCTTGGACTCAGATCCACTTACCCGCGCTCTCACCATATCCCTTAATTCTTTTATTGTTCAAAAAAATATCTACTTTAGCTTTAAAAACATTTACTGAAGTAGCATCAACTACTCACTTGGCAAGGAATTCCATAGATTAACAACCCTCTGGGTGGAGAAGTTCCTTCTCAATTCAGTCCTAAATCTGCTCCCTCTAATCTTGAGGCTATGCCCTCTTGTCCTAGATTCACCTGCCAGTGGAAACATCCTCTCTACTTCTATCTTATCTATTCCCATCATAATTTTATATGTTTCTATAAGATCACCCCCTCAATCTTCTGAATTCCAATGAATATAATCCCAATCTACTCAGTCTCTCCTCCTAAGCCAAACCCCTCAACTCCGGAATCAACCTAGTGAACCTCCTCTGCACCCCTTCCAGTACCAGTACATCCTTTCTCAAATAAGGAGACCAAAACTGCACACAATACTCCAGGTGTGGCCTCACCAGCACCTTGTACAGCTGCAACATAACCTCTCTGCTTTTAAACTCAATCCCTTTAGCAATGAAGGACAAAGTTCTATTTGCCTTCCTAATTACTCGTTGCACCTGCAGACCAACCTTCTGTGATTCATGCACAAGGACACCCAGGTCCCTCTGCATGGCAGCATGCTGTAACTTTTTACCATTCAAGTAATAATCCTTTTTACTATTATTCCTACCAAAATGTATGACTTCACATTTATTTACATTGTATTCCATATGCCAGACCTTTGCCCACTCACTCAATGTATCTATGTTCATCTGCAAAGTTTCATAGTCCTGAGCACACTTTGCTCTGCCACTCATCTTAGTGTCATCTGCAAACTTTGACACCCTACACATGGTGCCCAACTCCAAATCATCTATATAAATTGTAAATATTTGCGGTCCCAACACTGATCCCTGAGGCACACCACTAGTCACTGATTGCCAGCCAGAATAGCACTCATTTACCCCCACTCTTTGCTTCCTATTAGTCAACCAATCCTCTATCCATGCTAATACTTTACCCCTAACACCATGCATCCTTATCTTATGCAGCAGCCTGTTGTGCAGCACCTTGTCAAACGCCTGTTGGAAATCTAGGTACACCACATCCACTGGATCCCCATTGTCCACCTTGCTCGTAATGTCTTCGTAGAATTCCAAAAGATTTGTCAAGCAATATTTTTGCTCAACCACTTTCTGCACTCGAGAATTCCATGGGGTCACCACTCTCTGGGTGAAGAAACTTCTCCTTGTCCCTGTCCTAAAAGGCCTTTCCCTTATCCTCAGATTGTGATCCCTGGTTCTGGACTCCCTATTGATTGGGCACATCCTCCTTGTGCTTATCCAATCTAATCCTGTTCAAATTTTATAGGCTTCTATAAGATCCCACCTCATTCATCTAAACTCTAGTGAATATGGTCTTAACTTATCAAAATTTCCTGCTTTACTTTAGTCCTGCCGTTACAGGAATCTGTCTGGTAAACCTTCGTTGCGCTCGCTCAATAGTCAAAGCATCCTTCCTCAGATAAGAAGACTAAAACTGCACATTTATGATCGTGCTTATTCAGTGAATAAAATTTGATGGTTTCAGTTTCATTTAAAAGTTTCCTAGAATGTATAATGATCATTTTGAACAAATATTGCTCAAATTTAAGGTATTATTTCAGGAACTATCCATTCTGCCAATACTGAAACCTTTGTTTTCTTGGCTTGTTGATCTTCTAATGGAATTTGGATTGGCCAAAACTGTAATTATTTCCAACTCAATATATCAACATGCTGCATCACTTGATGATGTATACTGCCTGGATGCTTTTTTAAAAATAATTCTGTCATTATGCCAAAAATGGCAGTGTTGTGTTGCCAGAATCATCACTGGACATTTCCATAGATCAAAGATAGGGCTACATCAATTTTGTATCCATCATTTCACACTCTGCAATTGCATTCAGCAATTAACAGGGCCGTGTAATGTTTGCCTTAATGATTCATGGAATTACACACTGAAATGCAAATTGAGCTGCATTTTAGGTTAAAGACATGCCACTGGAAAAATCAACTTGTTTGTAAAATCTATTGAAATATTATTTTCTTCAATGTTAAATTCATTAACTCCCTGAATACTGGTGGTGCATTGCCATCGTGTGACTAGCACAAAAATCATGGCCCAGATCTTCTGATCAGAATAGAACCAGAACCAGGAGCCTTCACGGCTCTAATACTCCAGTGTAGTCCAGGAAACAATGCAGCCAACAGTGAAGCAGATCCATACTGAAACCATGACTGTTTTTGCATGGCAATTCCTGTGTATTTGGAGTTTTAAAGATCCGGAAGCTGATTTCACAGTTTCTAAAGAAAGTGTGTGCATAAAATAAGTTATCGGTTTGGATGATAAGCAGGCAATGGGATGGCAGATGGATGAATAATTTGTGTAGCAGGTGCATGAAGGATTGGACAACCATGTGGTTGGGGTGTAGGGTGGTAGGTGGATGAGGGTGTAAGGTGACAGGTGGGTGATGGTGGCAGAGAATGAAAGGATAAAGTCACAGTTAGGTGAGGGGTTAGCGTAGAAGGTGGTTGAGAAGGTAGTGTGGCATGTGGGTGGGGATTTGGGAGGAAAGTAAGGAGCAGATGGGAGGGGGTCAGGTACCAGGTGGGTGAGTGATAGATTGTCAGGTGGGTGACAGAATGCTTTCTGAAAGAGGGAGTAGGGTGTGAATTGTTTGAGGAGGAATGGTGACAGGCAAATAAGTCAGATCCTAGGGAAGGGCAGGGGGTCTGATTTGTAATGAATTCGGGGCTATTGGGAATGGGTCCCAGTGGGTTGATGGTCTTTAGTAGCAAACTGTCACTCCTGGAAGTGTCACGAAAATACTCTGGACCATCCTATGTAGTTTTGGAGAAAATGATCAAAGAAACTGTGGAGACATTGTATAAGTTTAAGTCATGTTCACAGTTTCAACAGAGTTGAGACCAATCTCCATGAAAATTATAGCGCAAAAACTTGAAGCAATTCTACTTCTTGATTGTTTTCCTAGTGAACATATATAATGACTATCCAAATAACATACACTCCATCTTTTGGATCCCTGTTCCTATAGTAATTATAGGGATCCATAATGCAAGTATCTATAAACTGGCACCCAGTTACCTGAAAGGTTCAAATTCTCCTGGATCTGGTGGCACTATTCTTAATTAGTTATTCTGCCTCCTATTTCAGTGCTGTTTGAACAAATTGGAAAACTGGTCCTTCATATTCCCTGTTCAAAATTGCAACAATCCCAAAATTAACCTTGAAGGTATACTGGCCTACTAGTTTCTACATTTGTTGGAAATTTTGACGAAGAAATTCTGAATTCTCCAATCTGTACGATTATCAGATCTGAATGTACTGTTAACAAGGCTGAATTTTAATGGAGGACAGAGGAAGGAAGCAAATGAATATTGAAAAATTATTTGCAATGTAATTCTCCACAGGGATCACTTCATAATTCAAAGGCTGCTACCATTGGTTAGAATTCTTGCAAAGCAAAGAAAAAATCCCTCTGGTGTCTGCAAAGGTTGATACCCATACGGAATTAATGGCAATTTAATGATGTGTGAATAGCTGCTTAACAGAAAATAATAGCAAGTAATTGTTAGACTTGCGTTTCATTGCACACATTATTATTGTTTTATGAGTCAATACACTGTGTCTTGTAAGTAGAAGATTAGTTGTAATTCCAATGTGCTTACAACATCGCAAAAGTAGGCCCAAGAAAATTGTAAGTTTTTATGTTGTAAAGATATTCGTAAGAGGCTTTCTGGTATCTCAGAGATCAACTTTATCTTATCGCTTTTACATAATTTTTGTACGATCTTGCATTTATGTAGTGCCTTATTGGATTCTCAGGGTACCTCCAAATACCTGATATCTAAAGTAAATTTTTTCAAAGTGGATTTTCTATAGGCTCAGACTGCAGCCCATTACATATTAATTCCACCTACAGTAAATGAGATCAATGAGTGATTAACAAGCTTCTTCAATTGAGAGGAAGATATTGGGCAGGATATCATGAGAATTGACTATAAACCATGCTGTGGCATCTTTTCATTTCACTCACATGGTCAAGGTCTCAGTTCAACACGTACTATCTGTAGACAATAGACATAATTTAATGTTCTGTCCGCAGTCATTGAGTAATGGGGCCAAATAGTCATATAGCATTGAAACATACTCTTTAGCAGACCAGGTTTCCCAAACTAAACTAGTCCCGTTTGCCTGTATTTGGCCCATATTCTTCCAAATCTTTCCTATTCATGTACCTGCTCAAAATTTTTTTAAATGTTGTAACTACATCTGCATCTTCTTCAGGCTGTTCATGCTGTATACAAACCACCTTCTGTGTGCAAACATTGCCCCTCAGGTACCTTTTAAATCCTTCCCTTCTCACCTTAAAATTATGCCCTCTCGTTTTGAATTCCCCAACCTTAGAGAAAAGACCTCTGTTATTCACCTTATTTATGCCCCTGATGATTTTATAAACATTTATAAGGTCGCCCCTCAATGTCCTACACACCAGGGGAAAAAAAAAGTCCTAGTCTATCCAACCTCTCCGGCCTCTCCTCATAATTCGAACCCTCCAGTCCCGGTAACATCCTTGTAAATTTTTTCTGCACGCTTTCCATTGAAACTGAGATGTGGTAAAAGGTATTGGTGGGATAGCATTTGATGGGGCAGAAAGGTTGATCTTCCTGAGTTACCCAAATAGGGCTGGGTCACGTAGAATTGAGGAAGCCCTTCCCACCCAGAATTGAACTGAGGCCCTTCAGAGAGACACTTAAGAGTCACTTCAGAGTATCAGCCATAGCTGTTTGCATTCCACTGATTGGCGGAAAGCAAGGGATGTTCAGGAAACTACTCCACTGCCCTTTACCTCCATTTCCTCCCTTGGTTTATGCATCTCTAACTGAACCCAGTGATAGTTAACACTGGTTTTGAGCTGGGAATGTCTAGTGATAATCCTTCTACCAAGCTCCATTACCACCATGGATATTTGAAATGCAATTTAGAAGTCTCAGAGATAAATAATGACCAGGGTGAATTATTAGTCTTGGTCTCCATCAAAGGTAAATATAACCACCATTAAGTGTAAGAGAGATTAAGAAGTGTGACCAGAATAGCAAAGTGGAAATGAACAGGACAGAAAACTTTTATGGGGCATAATTGTGATATTTACATTTATAAAATATACTTTGAGGAAATTTTTCGTATGTGTGAATCTTAAATGGTTTTCTTACAATAGGGTTGAAAGAAATGCAATTGGAATTAGTGTTCTGCTTGGTTTGCTGTAGTCATTAGCCTCTACCTCAGCAGTATACAGAAAAAAATTGTCATTTGAAACATGGTTTCAAGAATATTGAAGCTGAAAACATGTGAGCTTTCACAGCTATAAAAGAGTGATCTGTTGTGAAAAAAATCACAAGGGATATCCAGCTGAAAATTATTGATTTTCAGAACTGTAAAAGTGCCAGCTACAGAGAGAAATAGCAAGGAAAGTTTTTTTAAAAGTGGTCTGCAATTTTGACATTAAGACTAAATGTCTGGCCATTTCTATTCCTTGCTGCTGTCCAAAGGAAAGGAGGTAAGAGTCAGAGTTGGATTTGTTTCCACTGTCTGAGGCTAAATTATGAAATAGCTACAAAATTAGTTTAGCAACCTGAGTAGTGGCAACCCTTCTATCAGTGCTGGGAAAGGAGTGCTACAAGTGAGCTAAATTTCACTGAGAAACAGAAAAGCCAGACTGTAGAAATTTTGAAAGCTTTAAAGGCGCGTTGTAAACCTCAACATCAGAGCTCCAGTGAGAGGGAAAACTGAGTCCCATTGGTTTGGATAACTGAAAGATTGACTCATCAGATGTAAGACAGACTTGGGTATAGGAGATCCTACTGTAAGAGCAAAGCTGGTCAGAGAGGAGAAACCTGCTCTCAAGAAAGCAACTAACATATGCAGAACATCTGAGATTGGCAATTTTCAGCTTGAGCATTACAATGGGGAATGGACAATGATTTATGACTTTTCTCATTTAGACAGTGCAAGCATTGCTGGCTGAGCCAGCAATTGTTTTCACACCTAGTTACACTTGCAAAAGCAGTGGCAAGCTGCTTCTTGAATCCATGGCAGCCACATGGATGTTGGTATACTTCAAAATGCTGTTTGGTAAGCAGTTTCTGGATTTTGACCCAGTGACATTGAATGGTGCATTTCCAGGTCAGACATCACACAACATCAGGTTATAGTCCAACAGGTTTATTTGAAATAACATGCTTTCAGAGTGCTGGTCCTTTGTCACCTGCAATCCGAAAGCTTGTGATTTCAAATAAACCTGTTGGACTATAACCTGGTGTCATGTGACTTCTGACCTTGTCCACCCCAATCCAACACCGGTTCCTCCACATAATGTATTTTCGAATCAGGATGTTGAGAGGCTTGGAGGAGAACTTGCAGTTAGTGGTGTTTCCATGTTTCTGCTGCCTTTGTCCTTCTAGATGGAAATGTCTGTGCTTTAGAAGCTGCTGTCTAAGGAAACTTCATGAATTTTTGGAGTGAAATTTGCAGATTGTACATGCTGCTGCTGGTCAACATCAGTGGTGTTGGTAGATGATTTTCTTTTTTTGATGTGGTTTCAATCCATCAGGCTGTTTTGTCCTGGATGGTGTCAAGCTTCTTGAGTGTTGTTGCAGCTGCAATCATCTAGGCAAGTGGGGAGTATTCCAATCCACTCTGATCTGGTGCCTTGTAGATGCTGGATGTGAGGTGAGTTACTTGCTGCAGCATATAGTTATTGCCTGGCATTGTGTGTACAAATGTTACTTGCTACTTACCAGGCCAAACCTGAATAATGTCTAGACCCTGTTGTGTTTGGACATAGACTGCTTTAGTGTCAGAGGAGCAGTGCTGAAAAACAATGCCAAACATCCCCACTTCTGCTCTTATGATGGCAGGAATATCAGGTGAAAATGGTTGGCTCTAGGACAGTACACTGAAGAACTCTAGCAGAGACATCTTGGAACTAACATAACTGACCTCTAACACCCACAACCGGCTTCCCTTGAGCCAGGGATGACTTCAACCAGCAGAGGGCTTTCTCCCTGATTCTTCTTGATTCCCTTAGTTTTGCCAGGGCTGTTTAATTCCACATTCAGTCAATAAGGGTGGAACCTAAAAGAAACTTACAAAATTCTAACAGAACTAGACAATGTAAGGATATTCCCAATGACCAGGTAGTCTAGAACTACGGATCACAGGTTAAAGTAATGGAGACACCATTTAGGACTCAGATGAGGAGAAATTTCTACATCCAAAGAGTGGTGAGCTTCTGGAATTCTCTGTCACAGAAAGTGGTTAAGGCCAAAACATTGACTGATTTCAAGAAGGAGGTACATACATTTCTCAGAGTCAAAGCCATCAAAGAGTATGGGGTAAAAGCAGGAACAGGGTACTGAGGATGATCAGCTCTGACCATATTGAATGGCAAAGCAAGCTCAAAGGCTGAATGGCCTATCCCTGTTACTTTTTGCTTATGTTTCTATGGTTCTATGGATATAAACAATGAGATGTAGGACCATAGCAGCCAGTGTGGTGCTTGTATGAATACCAAGCTCAGCAAACTGCTGCTGAAACATAACATTCCAGCCCAACAGATGAATAAAGTTTGGAGTAGATAGATATCTTCACTGTCGCAGAAACTGAACATGATTTTACTGTCTATTAATATTCTGACTACCGGGAGTTAGGTTGGCTGCTGTCAATGACCACCAGTTCAATCATAGAATTCCTAAAAGTATACATCAGTCCTAATAGTATTTCAGACACTATGATAAACAACTCTGGCCCAGAATTCACAAGTGAATGGTTCAGCCACTTTATCTGCATACATTAACTCCACATTAACCCTAGCCAAACGGAAAGACAGAGCAAATGCAATACAGGCTTGCGCAAGGCAATCTTTGAGAGAACAAATACACCTACTGAAGGCGTGGAAAGTATCAGACTAATGTCACACCACACTTAAAATACTTTTCCAATAGTGACAAAAAAGTGACAATATCAAGGAGAAGCATCAGAAAGTTGAATTTCAATTTGATCAAACTGTAAAGTTGTTGCCAAAGCTGAGATTGGAGAACTACTCAGAGTGCAAATATTCAATGGTCTCAGCAAAAATCAATTCAAGTAGCAACTTGGAACTGTGTAGAGCAGTTATCACCTTAATAAGAAATGGTGAATGTAAACAAGCACATATATTGCTGCAATTGCAGACATATATATACAATCAGAGAAGCTGTTCTTTCACTACAGGCCATGGATCAGGAAGAAACATTCTCACCAGCTGCAAAGAGTACAAAATGACCATCAGTCCCATACTTCCACTAGTCCATTAGCAACGGAAATGGATCAATAACTACAGTTGTCATGGAAACATCTTCCTAAAGGAACATTTTGCCGGGAATGAGCAGACAGCAAAAGAACAGCCAACAACATGCATATGTGAAAAAAGAAACCCTGCACAATTTAAAGACTGAGGGCTATATGAGTTATGGCGTGATATGAGCCAGAATCAGGTGAGAAGTCTGCCAAGGTTAATCTCGACGTTGGGAGCAACCTGCCCCACCATTTATGCTTTTCACAGGCAGCATGGCAAGTTTCTCACTGGGCAGCAGCACGTTGCCAATTAAGGTGGATTATTGCTTATTTAATGCTTTGTTAATGTTCCAACTCACCTCGTTACCAAACCACCAAACCAAACAAGCTAGACATCCAGATAACACTACTTGGAAATTCGAACAGGTATTTGGCAACTTCAGCTCCAACGCTCTGCTCCAAATGACCTCCATGTTGCATAAGACCAAATAATATTTCAGGGCACCATCCACAGGCTGCTCTACACACCCTTCATCCACAGGCATTGGCATTTTGCATTTACTTGAAACATAGAACAGAGGAACTGGAGTAAGGCCATTCAGCCCTTCAAGCCTGACCTGCCATTCAGTATGATCTTGGCTGATCATCATACTGAGTACCCTGTTCCCACTTTCACCCTATACCAATTGATCCCTTTAACTCTAAGAACTATACATAACCCCTTCTTGAAAGCAGTCAATGTTTTGGCCTCAACCACTTTCACAGGCTCACCACTCTCTGGGTTAAGAAATTTCTCATCATCTGAGTCCTAAATGGGCTTCCCCTATCCTTAAACTTTGACCTGTGGTTCTAGACTACCATCATAGCAACTCTCTGGTATACTAGCAAGCTGTTCAGGAAGAACAGACATGTTGGAAGACTGTAGCAGGGATACTTTGTGTACACAGACAGGCACCTAAATTACAGATTTGAGGCTGTATATCAGGGTTGCTTACTTGCTCACTAAGCGCTCATTCACTTAGCACCTACCTGCATTCCCACACCATTCATGCCTTACTTTGCCGTTAGCATGTTTGTGCTTCAGTGAGAGCCTAAGACTCTCATATAGAGATGATCTTTTGTGCAGACACACAGACAAGCTGCTTGACAGTAGGAATCTCTCCGTGGAAAAGGGTGGGGGTCAGGGAAGAAAATCTAGATGCTTAGCACACCAAGGTGCCAATCTAACACCAACAGCATGTAGTAGCTGCCTGCATGTCAGAAAGTGTTGCATGTTTTCTCAACAAAACTGTTCTGGGATGCCGTGCAGTTAGATGAGGGTAGAACTGGATGTGAAAAATGTCAAAGGGGTAGGTAATTGGTCACTAATGACATGGGTTTGATAAGATATGGTGAGATTACTCACTAGGCAACCCTAAAAAACTAGATACAACTTGTAGTTTTTGTACTATCATATTCTTTCTAATATCTTTTCGCTGCTTTTGCCTTTTCCATTGCACTTAATTCTTCTTTCTCCTCCACCCACCCAACGACCACCATAAATTTTACCCTGTAAAATGTCATATTCCCAACCACACCTACCAAAATATCAGCCATCAAACAATCCTCCCAAATCCCAGTAGCCAGCATTGATGTTACTCTGGGGCCAGCCTCAATCACTTCAGAATGCGACTTGTGGCTGGGATGAAATCTCACTTTCCAGAGTTGACCACCAACATCTCCACAGATCCCAGCATCACCAGGATTCAGATTTGGCCACTGCTGGGGCTTTGGACAATTCCTGAGGAAAAAAAAATGATAATGTCCAGAATTCAGATAGTTTCAGTGGGTCTGTAGGACAGACCACAGTGCTGTGATGGTGAATGTGGGGTTGAGATGCTACGGGGATGAATTAAAGTGGGTGTTTCCAGATGGACACAGAGCTTTCTCCAAATGAGTTACCATTCTTCCTTCCAACAGCAGCTTGGGCAGTGAATGTTGTCAGGCTGCTTACCTTGGTGCACATAAAATATAACAGAGAAAGAAAGAAATCCATAAAGGCCTCAATAGGATTCAACAATCTGCCTGACACATTCCTCATTCACTGGAATATGAGAGGCTGGTTAGTGGGATGTGGAAAGACAGTGAGAAAGTCTCTCATCATATTTTCCAAGCCATTTACCTTCAATTACAGTAAAATCAAGTCCATATCTCTTCTTTTCAGGTTTGCCTCTACTAATTCATGACTATCCATCTCCTTATTGCTCTCTTTTTAATCTCTCTTTATTTCTCTTTTATCTCTATTATTCAAATGAAGAATCTCTTCCTCAATTTCAGCAAAACTCCTTCAAATCAATCCTAAACCTGCCATGTGATCACATTGTTAAATATTCATTACATTTCTGATGCTGGTTTATGCATATAGCAATGTTTTTTGTGAATAATGGGATCAGTTTAAGTGAATGTCAACTTTCCAAACAAAAACAATAGAAGTCACAAAATGAAAAGTTTGAACAAAATTATTTCTTCAAAAACAACTGAATCATTGTCTTATGTTCCCCTTCAAACATTTCATAGACATAATGTGAATATAACATGCCTATGTTGCTTTGAAAATGACAAATGGAATTAAAACCTTAAAAGATTGGACTTAAGAACCTGACTAAGTCATTGATCAATGAGAATTAAGAGCTTGAGACTGAATCTTGAATATTAGTCCATGAAGGCCAATTTTATCATAGAGTAAAGCCAAATTCTAAACTACAGCTGAATTGCTGCAATCAAGTGAAGTATGGGCCACTGTATGAAATAAAATGCCCAGCAGACAGTTAATCAGATTTATAAGCTGAAGAGGACACACCAGTCTGATTACAAATGCAACAATATCATCTTTTCACCCTTTCTGCCTTCCTGCTCTTGTTATTTCACTTGAAATTTTGAAAACAATCTAATTGTGATACAGCACCTAGCCGAGACATATGGCTTTTCTAGATATGTATACACATCTTTTAAGTTCCTTTGGAAAAAGTGTCAAAACATTCTGATGCCTAATAATAACGTTTTTCAAAGTATGACAAAGTTTTGTTTAGGTAAGCATGTAAGCATATTTTCCTTGCGGCAATTTCTCCACAAACAGCAAATAAAATGTGTTCTACATGGTTGGTGTTGCTTGAGCGGTAAGTGTTAGCAAGAAACCGAGAGAATTCTATTCTATATTCTAGCAAAGATAAAATGCAACTGAACAACGACTATGCAATTCTTTTGCATGTACACGAGCCTGCAATTATTCTCTTGGCATGCAATTCAAACATCAAACAATTAGAAAGGCATTTGGTATGATAGCCTTTTTTTTTACAAGGAAGCTTGAGTACCAGAGAAGGATTTTGATGCGACTAGGGTGCAGTTTTGATCTTCACAAGAAAATATCTGTTTGCCTTTGAGCGCATGCAATAAGAAGTTCACTAGACTGACTCCTGGGATGAGAGGACCTTTAACGATAAAATGTTGAGAAGAAAAGATTTATATTCGCTAGCATTCAGAAGAATGAAATGCAACCTTAATGAAAGTGGAAAATTCTTAATGGGTTTGAAAGAGTAGATGCTACAAGGTTGCTCCTCTTGGCTGAACTATGATGAACAAATGAAATGAACAAATGATAAAGTACGGCACAGGAACAGGCCCTTTGGTCCTCCAAGCCTGTCACGGCCATCATGCCCTAATTAATCTAAAAACAAACCTGTCATTTTTTGATCTGTATTCCTCTGTTCCCTCCCTATTCATGTACCCATCTAGTGCATCTTAGATGTTTTCAATGTGCCCACTTCCAGCACCCCTTCTGGTAGGGCACTCCAGACTGTATCATTCTCAGTGTGAAAAACTTCCCTCCTACATCTCCCTTAAACTTTCCCCCTCTGACCTTGAACCTGTGTCCTCTTGTAATTGAAACTTCAATCCTGTGAAAACAGCTCTGACTATTGACCCTATCTATGCCTGTCATAATTTTATAGACTTCTATCAGGCTTCCTCTCAGCCACCGTCTTTCCAGTGAAAACAATCCTAGTCTTTTTAAACTTTCCTCACAGTCAATGCCCTGGAGACCAGGCAACGTCCTGGTTAACCTTCTCTGTACTCTCTCCAAAGCTTCCACATTCTTCTGGTAGTGTGGTGATCAAAACTGCACACAATATTCCAAATGCGGCCTAACAAGAGTTTTACATAGCTACAACATGTTTTGCCAACTCTTGTACTCCATGCCCCGGGCAATGAAAGCAAGCATGCCATAAGCTTCCTTAATCATCTTGGCTACCTGTGTTGCCAACTTCAGGGAACTGTGGACCTACACGTCCAGATCCATCTGAATGTTAGTGTTCCCAAGGTTCTGCCATTTACAATAAAGTTCATACCTAAATCTGATCCTCCAAAATGCATCACCTCGCATTTGTCTGGATTAAACTCCATCTGTTATTTCTGTGCCCAAGTCGCCAATCTATCTATGTCCTGTTGTATACTTTCACAATCGTTGGCACTATCAGCAGCTCCACCTATCTTCGTGTCATCAGCAAACTTGCTTATCAGACCATCCATATTTTCCTCCAAATCATTTAAATACACTACAAACAACAAAGGGCCTAAAACTGACCCCTGTGGAACATCACTGGTTACCGGTCTCCATTCCGAAAAACATCCTTCCACCACTACCCTCTGTCTTCTATGACCAAGCTGGTTTTCTATCCATCTAGCAAGGCCACTCAGAATCTCTTGTGATTTTAGTTTTTGTACCAACCTGCCATGTGGGACTTTTTCAAATGCCTTACTAAAGTCCACATAAACTGCATCCAAACCCCATCCCTCATCAATTATCCTCATTATTTCTTCAAAAAATTCAATCAGTTTGGTGAGACATGACCTTTCCCTGACAAAACCATGCTGCCTGTCATTTTCTAGTTCATTTTCCTCCAAATGTGCATATATCTTGTTCGTCAGTATTTTCTCCAAAATCTTCTCCACCACAGATGTCAAGCTCACCTGCCTACAGTTTCCTGGATTATCGCTGCATCCTTTCTTGAACAAGGGAACAACATTTGCTAATCTCCAGTCCTCTGGAGCTTCACCTGTGGTCAACAAGGATGTGAAGATATCTGCCAATGTCCCAGCTATTTCCTCCCTTGCCTCTCGCAGTAACCTGGGGTAGAACCCATCTGTTCCTGGGGACATGTCTATCTTAATGCAATTTAGGATTCCCATAACTTCCTCTTTCAATATGTTGACATTCTCTAGAGTATTCACAAACTCATTCCTGATCTCAGCATTAGTCATTTTCTTCTCCTTGGTGAAAACCGATACAAAGTACTCATTCAGGATCTCCCCCACTTCTTGTGGCTCTATGTATAACTTCCCTCCTTCGTCCGTGAGTGGGCCTACTCTTTCCATTGTTACCCTCTTTATTCTAACATATGCATAAATTTGTTAAAGACATTTCATGGCCCCTTTTTGACTTCCTAATTGTTCATTTAAGTTCCTTCTTAATTTCTCTGCACTCGTCCAGGTCAGTTTGTAACTGCCTACATTGTCATATGCTTCCCTTTTTCTTTTGAGTAATCTTACAATTTCCCTTGTCATAAGGGATCCTGTTATGATTATCCTTTTAGAAGTGAAATGAGGATAAATTCTTCAGTCATTGGAATGCAAAGCTTTGGAATTCTCTTCTCCATGTAGCTGCAGATACTCAGCCAATCAGTATATTCCAAACTGGAATCAATAGTTTCTTTTTGGAGACTAAGGGAATCAATGAAAATAAGAACAGAGGAGGAAACTGCAGTTGAGGTAGAAATTCATTTGTCATCTTATTGAATGTTTGAGCAGTTTTGAGGAGCTGAATGATCCACGTCTGCTTTAATAAATAAAATGGGTGGCAATCACAGCTGATAAACGGCACATGGGTGGATAACAAGGTGTAGAGCTGGATGAACACAGCAGGCCAAACAGCATCATAGGAGCAGGAAAGCTTGACGTTTCGGGCCTAGACCCTTCATCAGGAATCCACATGGGTGGATGACTCCAGTCAATTCGTCTACATCGAAATTACAGTGAATTTGCAATTTTTGCTACATGACACTGTATCAAGACATGAATCATATCATTGTGTCAATAAGAAACCATGTGGTACATTACATTCCATATATCACCAAATAAATTCTATCAAGCTAACAATATCCTCCATCACAGATAAACAGACCTCCTGGAATTGCAATAGCTTCATATAGACATTGTTCTCCCTAGGCTTCAGTCTAGAACATTTAGCTATATAAATCAAAGTATTGTTTTAATATATTACTTTTGCAATATCATTGCTTGCATCCCTCGATCTGAAAAATATCGATAAAACACTGAAATCCACTTTTATGCTTTTCTTATGCACAGAGTCACATCTTATTTAATAAACTCACCTTCGTCTCAGGCAAATTTGGAAAATGCATGTCTCTGAAATCCACTGGATTTCTTTTATTAATTTATTCTATGATTGCCCTAAAGAATTCATATGTTTTTCAGGCATAAGATGCCTTTATCAAGTCTAAAGTAGCTGCTTTTCAAGTAAGTATTAATCCTACCCCATATGGAAACTTTTGGAATATTTCCCAACAGAAATATTAGGCCAGAGATAAAAGGTACTGCAGATGCTGGAGAATCTGAGATAACAAGCATGGGGCTGGATGAACACAGCAGGTCAAGCTGCATCACAGGAGCAAGAAAACTTGACGTTTCGGGCCTAAACCCTTCATCAGAAATGGGGGAGGGGAAGAGGGTTCTGAAATAAATCGGGAGAGAGGGGGAGGTGGATAGAGGATGGATAGAGGAGAGGATAGGTGGAGAGGAGGCAGACAAGTCGAAGAGGCGGGGATGGAGCCAGTAAAGGTGAGTGTAGGTAGGGGGGTAGGGAGGAAATAGGTCAGTCCAGGGAGGACGGACAGGTCAAGGGGGCGGGATGATGTTAGTAGATAGGAGATGGGGGTGTGGCTTGAGGTGAGAGGAAAAACAGGTTAGGAGGTGGCACCCCCATCTCCTATCCAAGCTTCAAAATCTCCCCTCCCCCAACCGCATCCCAAAACCAGCCCAGCTCATCTCCACCTCCCTAACCTGTTTTTCCTCTCACCCCCCTACCTACACTCACCTTTACTGGCTCCATCCCCGCCTCTTCGACTTGTCTGCCTCCTCTCCACCTATCCTCTCCAGAAATATTAGGCCAACTGGTCTACACTTATTTTCTTCATCCCTACCTATCTTCTTTAACAGAAGTAGAACATTGGCACTTTATCCATTCATGTTTTTATTTCCTCCATGAATTGTCTCAGGATTCTGAATTCTCAACCATTAAGTCCTAGTATTTTCTCTTTTCAATTAAACTACTATTTCCTTATCTCTAACTACCCTATTTAATTTCTCTAACCTTCTTTAACACTTGCATTCCCAGTATGACTTTGTAAAATTAAAGAAGTGCTCTTTAAGAAGATTTCTGATAACTTCATTCTTCCTGGGATTTTCTTCCTCAACTTTGATTGGCTCAGCCCTTTCTTCATCTCGCTCAGTTGGCGGATTGGGCAGATTGCGCTGCAGAGTGATACCAACAGCATGGATTCAATTCACACACCGGCTCACGTCACTGTGAAGGACTTTCCTTCTCAGCCTCTCCCTTCGCCAGAGACGTAATGGCCTTCAGGTGAAACAACCACCAGCCATATCTGTGATAAAAGGTACTGCAGATGCTGGAGAATCCGAGATAACAAGCATGGGGCTGGATGAACACAGCAGGTCAAGCAGCATCATAGGAGCAGGAAATCTTGACGTTTCGGGCCTAAACCCTTCATCAGAAATGGGGGAGGGGAAGAGGGTTCTGAAATAAATAGGGAGAGAGGGGGAGGCGGATAGAGGATGGATAGAGGAGAGGATAGGTGGAGAGGAGGCAGACAAGTTGAAGAGGCGGGGATGGAGCCAGTAAAGGTGAGTGTAGGTAGGGGGGTAGGGAGGAGATAGGTCAGTCCAGGGAGGAAGGACAGGTCAAGGGGGCGGGATGATGTTAGTAGATAGGAGATGGGGGTGTGGCTTGAGGTGAGAGGAAAAACAGGTTAGGGAGGTGGAGATGAGCTGGGCTGGTTTTGGGATGCGGTTGGGGGAGGGGAGATTTTGAAGCTTGTGATATCCACATTGATGCCATTGGGCTGCAGGGTTCCCAGGCTGAATATGATTTGCTGTTCCTGCAGCCTTCGGGCGGCATCACTGTGGCATTGCAGGAGGCTAGGGATGGACATGTCATCTGAGGAATGGGAGGGGGAGTTGAAATGGTTCGCGACTGGGAGGTGCAGTTGTTTGTTTGAAACGTCAAGTTTTCCTGCTCCTATGATGCTGCTTGACCTGCTGTGTTCAACCAGCCATATCTGTCTCTCTTTCTCTCACTCTCTCTCATGAGAGAGAAGCCCTATGGTCCACTGACACAATAGCAACTTTACTGTACTAGTTATTGTTTAAAAGTTTGCTTAAATAACTCTTTACTGTTCTCCCTATGTTTCCTAAAAATCTGTGTTCAATAATTTCTTAGCATATTTCTGATCTTTATACTCCAGCTGATTTTCTTGACCACTAATTTTACTCTCATATTTCACCACAAGCTTCATTATAGATTTCATTTTAAGTTCACTAAGCATTAAAGAGACTCCAGTATTTTCTTCCCTCACTTTATTGCAACAAAGCAATACTGAGGAGCAGCATTAAGCTATATCATTCTTGAAGCAAAACCTTGTCATAGAGATGCAATCCAATTTTTTAAACTAGGACGTGCACCCACAACAAATACATCTTGAAATTTCAAACAAAGAGCATTTTGTGAAGAAAAATAGCATTGGGTACAATAGCAATAATGTTGCACTTACAAGTAGCAGGGAATTTGGATGGAGTCATGTATTAGCAGTTATTTCGGAGAGAGATCAATTGGCCTAGTTTGGAATGGGATAAGGCTACACTATTTTTGAACTCAGTAAGAGAATTTGAGACCTGCCTGAAAAGCAACAGTGCATTCCTCTTTCTCTCTCTCCTTACCTCTACTTTGCAACTCCTGTCAGTAATGTTTATAAGCTGGAAACCCACCAAAACTCATCTTTGCTCTTCGATGAGAGTTTTTGTCTCTTCAAATCTATCACACGATTTAAATCAAAGGGAATTCAGCTGATTACAACTGTTCCATTGACTCAGGTGCAGCAGCTTAAGGGTGCATGGATTTACTTCAGAATCAAAACAGTATTTGGAATAATCCATGATTTAGCATGGACTAATGAATTTAACTATTACTTGGCCAAAGTATTTTAAAGTTAAGACTTAAACTGTTAAAAAAATTGCATAAGCTATTAGCTTAGCAGAAGCTAGGAGGAGCAAGTTTATTTTTATTTAGTTGAAAGTTTTTGAATTTAGTTTGGAAGGAAATTTGACTAAAGTGAGATGTAAGAATAGAAAATTCTAGAAGAAGTTAAGTCAATCTATAGTTTTAGCAAGGAATGAAAATATCTCTGAATTCTTTTAACTATAAAGTGATAGTGTTGGGAAATAGATGGGATTTTGTTTTGTTAGGCATTTGAAGTCTTTTAAACCATGTTTAACATAGATAGTTCAGCTTGTTTTCTTTTATTTTGGATAATAAACTTCTATTTTACTGCTAAATCCATATCTGTAGTCTTATGTGTATATGTTTCAGTGAAAGACCACTGAAATGTGTTTTTAAAAAATACAATTTATCAAGCAAAACTTCATTCTAGAAAATGACATCTCAAGTATTAACATTAACTGGGATCAAAGCAATAGTTTAAACATGAATAAAATATGACGTAACATCATCATAGTAAGTAGAGATCAGAAACTCATCTCACAAATGGAAAGAAAATAGTGAAAGAGACTTAATTGAACAGCTTTTGGATGCGAATAATGCAAGAAGTGCACTGTAGGAATGCTGCAGTGTAGTGTCGTAGGCCCAAACCTATAAATGACCATCCCTCCAGTGTACGGACTCACTGGGCTCACTGAAGAAGTTCTGAAGAAGAGTTATAGAGTCATAGAGATGTACAACACACAAACAGACCCTTCGGTCCAACGGGTCGATGCCGACCAGATATCCTAAATTAATCTAGTCCCGTTTGCCAGTCTTTGGCCCTTATTCCTCTAAACCCTTCTTGTTCCTATACCCATCCAAAAGCCTTTCAAATGTCGCAATTGTACCAGCCTCCACCAATCCTCCTGGCAGCACATTCCATACATGCACCACCCTCTGCATGAAAAAGTTGCCCCTCAGGTCCTTTTTAAATGTTTCCCTTCTCTGTGGCAGATTTGAAATGTTAACTCTGTATCTCTCTCCACAGATGCTGCAAGAGCTGCTGAGTTTCTTCAGCATTCTCCGTGCTTCAATCTGCTGTCCTTAAACAGTCTGGCCCATGTACGATTCTAGACCCACACTGAATTAGCTGTATAAATAAATATAGTAACTCAACCACAATGGGTTGAGTCTAACCTGCCCACTCTAAATGGACTAACAAACCACTCAGTTTGAGGGCAATTACAGAGGTGCAATCAATGCTGCTCTTGTCAGTTATGCTCATGTATCATAGAAAGATTTGCTAAACAAAAACCTCTTTCCAAGCTGGGTGGCATCAGCGTCTATATTGATCAAACACACTGAATAAACTCGCAGTATAATACTGGCATTGAAATATGGAGCAACAAAGCTATTATGTCAGATTAAGGCTTCCGCAATCAGGTCACTGATTACTGTACACCTGCAAGTTCATAAATGAGCTGAAAGCAGCCATTTTCAGATCTAGTACATGCTCAGTCTGTCTCAAAATACTTGGATACAGGAATGGAGGTACTATAGCCAATTTTGCAAATGATACTAAGTGGGAAAGTAAGTCACAATGAAGAAATAAAATAATTACAAATAGATATGGATAGTTTAGGTGAATGGTCCAAAATTTGCCAGTTGGCATTTAACATGGATCAGTGTGAGGTAACCATTTTGGTTGGACAACTAGAACGACAAGTTGTTATTTAAATGGAGAGAAACTTTCAGAGTGCTTCAGGCAAAAGGGATCTGTTTGCCCTCATGCATGAATCACAGAGAACTAGGCTACAGGTACAGCAGGTAGTAAGAAAGCTAAATGGAATTTTGGCATTTAATGCTGAAGGAATGGAGTATAAAAGTGGAGAAGTATTGCTGCAACTGTTCAAGGCATTACAGAGACCACAACAGGAGTATTCCATATTTTTGGTCCCCTTACTTGAGGAAGAATGTAGTTGCTCGGAAGCAGTTCAGAGGAGGTTCACTAAATTGATTCCAGAGATGAAGGGTTTGTCTGATGAAGAGATTCAGCAGTTTAGACCTATACTCTCTGGAGTTTAGAAGAATGAGAGGAGATCTAATCAAAGTACATAAGATGCTAAAAGGGATTGATAAGGTAGATGTAGAGAGGAATTTCCTCATGCAGGACAATTTAGAATGAGAGATCATAGTTTTACCATAAGGGGTAGCAGATTTAATGCAAATGTGGAGCCAATATTCTATCCAAAGGGTCGTGAATCTTTGGAATTCACTATCCAAGTGTGTGGATGCTGGGACACTGAATAAATTTAAGGAGGAGATAGATAGATTTTGTATTAGTAACAGGTTGAAGGTTTATGGCGAGCAGGCAAGAAAGTGGAGTTGAGACCATGATGAGATCAGTCGTGATTGTATTGATAAACAAAGGAGGCTCCAGGGATGAATTGCCTACTTCTACTCCTGGTTCGTACGTCCTTAAATTTTCACGCAAGGGTAAGATATCTCCAAGTTTGAGAAACTGATGATGTTAGCCAAGGGAGGAGACAAGTTTGGTGGGTGCAATTCAAGGGGCAACCTCCGAATGCTGTGTGTCTGATCATTTTAGAATCTGCACTTATCATGGTCAAACACTTTTCTCTCTTCCCTCTGAATCCCAGAACGTACTCTGGCCATAATGCACTTCCTCTTTAAACTAAGCAGGCTGAATTTAAGCATTACTGGCAATTGCACTTTTGAGCCCCCTGCTGATGCGTGTGGCCAATTAACAGCGTGGTTAGTGCTGACTGCATGAAGAAATCATGATAATGAGCAGGCAGCACGAAGATACCATTTTCCTGCATTAAATTGAATGGATGCAGAGTAATCACAAATCAGAATCTCCATAATCGTCTTCGATTGGGGAGGGGGAATGTCCAATTTAGCCACCGTTGCCTTGCTCAATCATTCTTATGGCTGAAGTGAGATGCTAAATTAAATTACTAAAATGATAAGAATTCACAATTTTATATGCCTTTGTGGCATAACTGTAAATGCCTATTTTATCAGATCTTCAACATTAATCCCTTAAGCAATGAATAACCCTTGTAACAATTATAAAGTGCACTTGTTTTCTATTAGTTGGCATCTGCAAATGCTTTTTTTTAGGTCCATTTTCTGAAGTTGAATAGTTTTCAGTTCCCCAGTTAATTGACATCAGCAGGCTCCAGTCTTATTTGAGTGTCATGAACAAGCAACACAACAAACATCATTGTCCACTGGCAGTGATTATTCCTTGGCAAACATTTGAAGGCCTCCCTTGGTTCTTTAGTTAATTTATCCCAAATGGATAATGAAACAAATATTTACTTCAATTTTCAGACTTTAATTGTTAAATTATTGGCCTGAGGTTATGGACATGATTTTCATCTCGTACTGAAGAATAAGCAACTCATTCAGATTTCACGTGAGCATTTGTGGGGAAGATTGGCAATCAATAATTTGTTCATTGTTCCTGCATTCACCAACTGGTGATTTGCTTTCATTTATTGTAAACCAAATTACATTGGTCCCAATTTTCTTTATCAGATAGGACCTTGATGAACAAGGGATGAAAATACTCTCAATCTTTCTATCTGGGGTGAAGTTTAACCAATTCTACGAGGTAAAACGAGGCAAGTGTTAAATTTGCTTTTACTTTGCTTTGTTACCAAAGTTTTTATTGCCCATGTAGTGCTATTTTAAGTTGTACATATCGGGAATATTACAGTTCAGTGATCTACTAATTGTGGAGCTCTGAAATTGATCCTTACTGACTTATCATATAAAAGTTTAACCAGAAGGTGATTACATTTTCCTTTATGGGAAATGTTTGGGTGAGATAATGAATGCAGTAAACATTTTGGAGAGAAAGAAAGAAAGAAAGAAGAAATAATAAAACAGGAAACATGCCACAGGATGAACTTTAACTGGCAATGAATTTTTGGGAAGATAGCCTGTCCAAGACCTAATGTATTTTATCTGCTAGGCCTTAGTAAGCTATCGGTGCAACTCCACTCTCTTCACCAGTGAGAATCAGTAGCAGCAGTATGTACCAACTTCAAGATGTAGTGCCGAAATTCACCAAGGCTCCATGGATGGGGCATCAAGAAGGACAAGGAAAGCTGATACAAAGGAATATCACCACCTGCACATTCTCCTCCAAGTCATTCACCATCCAGAGTTGGAAATACATTCCTTCACTGTTGCTCGGTCAAAATCTTGGAATTTCTTCCTTAACAGCATTGTAGGTGTGACTAGAGCAGATGGATTGTCATAGTTCGAGAAGGCAGCTGACCAGCATCTTTTCAAGGCCAAGTAGGGATGGCCAATAAATGCTGACACAGCCAGCAATTACTGCATCCTGTGAATGAATAAAAATTGGTAACTGTCCACCATGATTATAGCAGTGACAGGATTGGCAGGGCTATTCAATATATAAATGTAATACTCAGCTTCTGATCGGAGTCTTAGATGCACAAATAAAAAATGCAACTAAAATGCTAGCAGACAGAAATCAATCAGAAAAAAGGTCGACAAGTTTCTAAATAGTCCATCAGCACCCTCATACTCTTGGGTAGGGATAATAGTGTTCAATTGAACCCTGATTATGTGAGTCTGTTTACTAATGACGTTCATGATGCTTGATTAAGGCTGGGTGTGGACTCAGGGAAACATAAAGAAACTGGAAAGAGCTGAAGCGTGCAGTAAAATTTTTAAAGCACTGTAATTAAACCTGTAGCACACATAGTGTCATTTTGCCTTAAATCTTAGATATAAATATAGAATAGGGATAGTTAAAATGCTCCCTCAAGTACATTTATATAAGTGGCAAAGCTGTATGAAATAAGTTACGGAATTGGAAACGTAGGTGTGATGATTGATAAACCATTCACTTGATTAGATCAGGATATTGACTGAGGAATTCAAATAGTCCCACAGAGGAAACACATTTATAAAAAAATGTCTGGCAATATTGTTAAGAATAAACATAATGCTTTGGTAAATAAATGATGTTAAAGTACCTTGACTGCAGAATGAGATCGAGGATGACAAAAGTTATCCACTAGTTGTTATTGTTACAGATTTACTAATTATTGAGAAAAGTTTTTTTTTTAATCAGTGCTGATTTGTTGAAAGGCCAGGACTTTAATGATTGGGAAGTTTCAATTAGATTGATATTCATCAATAAAACAAGGACCAAAACAGAGAAAAATACCTGCTTTTAGAAGGGGTTTGGGAATACTTTGGGAACTAAAGTAGTTACAAGTCATTCTGAATGTTAGCTGTAGTTATAATTCAGACATAGTACATGACGTATAAAGAATGGTGCATCTAGAGCTTTCTGATCATAACAATAATACAGAATTAGCTATTTCAATATGTAAATAAGTAACATGAACATGTCAGACTTTGCATATACAATTATAAAAATATTCCCACCTCCTTGAAAAACATATGTATTTCAATGCATCTCTGTTTAGGAAAACTTATGAACAGCAACAGGTGGAGAATCTATAATTTTCCCATATGTACTTGGAAATTTGGTCCAGGATGAAACGTGGAACGAATTCAAAATTTTACTTAAAATAGGGTAATAGTTGAGAAATCGACAGGTGAAAAGTTAGCAGCATTTAGGGGGTGATTGTGGCTGCAGATAATAATACAGAGCTAGAGACCTAGGCTAACGGGTTCAAATTCTACCACAACAGCTAGTGAATTCAGCGAATCAAATCTGGAATTGAAAGCAAATCTCAGTAATAGTGACTATGAATCCATCATTGACTGTTGTAAAAACCCATCTGTTCAGTAATGTCTCTTAGGGAATGAAATCTGTCATCCTAACTAGGTCTGGCCTACACGTGACTTTTTTAAAAATTCTGTCACCGAATGTGGACATCCCTGACAAGGCGAGAATTGCTTCACATATTCCATGGCAGAATAAAAAACATTGTTGGTGACACTACAATCATAATTCAAATGAAGTCAGTTTTAATGGCTGAAAGAGGCCAATGTGGTTAAATATGAATATCTAAGTAGCTTTCTCTGTTTACTGTCATTGTCAACAAAAGCTACAAGGGAAAAAAGGTATCACCGATGTTATATTGAAAAAATCCCTCACTTTGATAAGTACAGGTTATGTCTCCCCAGCAACTGAACCATCATGCTTTTGTTTCATTCAATTCTTTTAAACACTGAAGTAGTGTAATTTAATTCCAACCCCATTAGCAGTGGTGCAAGATTCTCACAGTTGTGTGGAAAAGGGAAGAAGACCGTAAAATAGTTCTGTATAATTGTTGTGATCGTCATTCTTCAGATGAAACAAACCAAGAATCCCGTGGTATGATAAATGTTCCAAAGACTCAAATATGCTTTTTCCTTTCAGGTGCTTTTTGAATGAATACCATTTGACCTTCTCTTGCTGTGTGACTGATTTGCCCAGTAGGATCTTTCCCCTTACTCATCTTAAGTGGAGTATAACTGAATGAAAAAGAATCATTATTGCTGTGCCTCAAGTGCTGTCAACTGAAATTTGAAAGACTTTTTAGTGACATGGAGATTACATGCTTTTGTGCCACTTCTCACAACTTCACAAAGATGTCTCTGTGCACTCCCAGGGTATTGCTCCTTTAACCCCGATAATGGGCGTGAGTATCTCCACTTTGCAACACAATTTAAAGTATAACAAGAGCACTATAAAAGCATAGGGAAATTTTAATTAAATCAGTGTGGTTACATTCATATGAAATCTCTTGCATATAATTCACACTGATGTGAAATTCAACATTTGTAACTAACTTCAGCTTTGGTGTCAGTGTAAATGCAATGTCTGGAAATGAATCAAATTCACTGTTTCCCAGATCTGGAGTAAATCAACATAGAAAACAATCCAAAAGGTTTGAATCTAATCTTCAGGACAACCACCCAAAGAGCAATGTAAGGAGTTCTGAATGTTATTGCATGACCCATACCAGCTATAGTATTATTCTGTGAATTCTCACATGTATGAACTGTAAATTGTGCTATTATCATACAAACACTCATACAGTGCAATATGGTCAAATTCTTACAATGTCTGAAATTATTGAAGAAACATTCAAAACAGTGAAATGGTGATCTAGAATTTACAGTTAGCTGAGTGTTTATTGTTTACATTGCTGGCAGCTGGCTACAGACATTTTGCAAGTTTTTGAGTGGAAATATGTAACCCTTTGATGTCTGAGCATACATGATTTAAAATAAAACAAAGAGCTGAGGATGGTGGAGATCAGGAACAAACAAAAACAGAAATTGCTGGAGAAAATTAACAGGTCTGGCAGTATCTGTGAAGAGAAAACAGTGGAAAAGTTTCGAGTACAGTGACCCTTCTTCAGAGCTCCTGAATGATGCCAGATCTGCTGAGTTTCTCAAGCAGTTTTTGTCTTTGTTTGTTTTAAATATTTTAATTTTGAAACTCAAGAAATGGATTTAATTCTCAAACAATGCAATACCTCACTTTTCAAATCGATCTAAGTGTCAGAGACATTGTTTTGACAGTAATTAAAACTTACCAGATTGTTAGAAATTCGTTTACACTTGAATTCACAATATTTCTGTTATTCAGTAGGTAGCTCATTGGTTAGCACTGATATGTCTCTCTGTTACATTGTTTTCAATGCTGAATCCATAATGTGCGGATATCATGCTGCTGTAGAGGAGCTGGGTAACTCCGAGCACAACTTACAGTTTTCTATTTTTAACTGCAATTGTGGCATTGTTCCAAAGCAATTATCTAATTTATTCAATAAAAATGGTGAGTGCTGTTTGCCTTACCATTAGTCTCAATTAAAATCCCAGGCCTATACTATATATGCCTTTATTACAAGTAATATCTTAATGCGAACTTGTACCTTTCATTTATAATACTGACCCCATGATTGCTTGATGCCATTCCCTTTAAACTGCTTCACACTCAATTTCTCCTCATGACCCTACATTAGCTGTAAATGGTTGCTCTCCTGAGAGGCATCTGTCTGTCTGGGAGAACCATCGAGCAAGGCTGGTGACCTCCTTAAAACCAGCTCAATGTAAAAATCCTGTAACATCAGTTATGATGGATCTAATATGGTGACTCAAAATCTTCTCCCCAGCTTACTCTGGATCACATTATTCCTTGGGACATATTGCTGATTGGTCAAGAATCAATCTGTTAATTCACATGAACATCAGTGGCAGAAACTTACAACCTTGAGTGGGTGCCATCCTCAAATCAAGACACCGCTAACGCCACCATTCAAACCTATAGCTATTGCTCTCCTCAATAAAATTCCTCAACAATTATTCCATCTTTTCCTGGTACTACATAATTTGGTTCCAGAAGAAAATTAACCTGGATGTAAATGATTTTTGATGATTGAACATATTAAGACAGATTGAGGGAACAGTAAATAAAGCAAGTAGCACCCTAAACCTCATTTATAGAAGCATAATTATAAAAGCAATGACGTTATGTTCAACATATACAGACACTGGTTCAGTATCAACTAGGGTATTATATCTGGTTCTGTCACAACACATTAGGAAAGGCATAGAAGACACTCAGAAAGGATTCTGAAGAATGGTCCCAGAAGTGGGCAACTTCAGCAATGTAGGTAAATTAGAAAAGCTGAGACAGCTTTTGTTGAAGAGAATGCTGAGAGAAGAATTGATAGCAGGATTCAAAACAATAAGGGGTCTAGATACAGGGCAAAAAAAAATCCCATTTGCAAAGAGATTAAAAACCATGCGCACAATTTTAAGTTAACTGGTGAAAGAAGTGCTTAGCATTTGGAAAACACTGCCAAACATGTAGTAGAGGCAGATTCACGAGACGCTTTCAAAAGCAAATGGGATTGTTAACTGAAACAGGAAAATCTGTTACATGGAGAAAGCAGGGAAGCAATACACAGTAATTTGCTTCAATAGAGAGCTGGTAGAGACACAAGGGGTTGAATGGCCTCTTTTTGAGTTGCAATAATTTTGTGATTCTGTGACAGTGTGAAAAGTTATGGCTCCTTCAAAGTGGCAAATGTAATGTTTCCAGCTTGATGTTCGAATACCTTTATAGTCTCATCCCTTCCTATGCCTGTAACCTCCCTTCCAATTCCAATTCCTGTGATTCTTCAGCTGTTTGTGTACCTGCCATCCTTTTACTCCATCTTGGGGGCTATGACCATCATGATAATCAGCTGGTTGCAGATAAGTATAAAGGTATAACTTGGAAGACTTTTGGTTTCAGTTCACAGATGTCATGGTTGATGTTAGATACAGGAAGCAGTTTCTCATGAAGAAAGGGGATAATCCTGAATAGTTAGAAATGGGATATCTCAGTGCAAGAATTTCTGATTGAAAATTCCAGACCAGAAATCATAGTCACAAGGAGATACAGCATAGAAACAGACCCTTTAGTCCACCATGTCTATGCTGACCAACAAACGCCAAACCGCACTAATCCCATTTACCTATAGTTGGTGTTTAATTCTGACTTGGAAATATATTGCTTGATAGTGGAGGATTCGGTGATGGTAATATTTCCTGACTCAGAAGTATATCGCTGTTCCTTCAATGTCAATGGGTCAAAATCCTGGAATGTCCTCCCTAAAGTCACTGTGGGTCAACCCACAGCAGGTGGACTGCAGCAGCTCAAGGAAACAGCTCACCACCACCTTAAGGGCAACTAGGGACGGGCAATAAATGCTGGGCAGCCAGCAATGCCCACATTTCACAAATGAATGAAAATAATTAGAACAAAGAAGTGGTTATTTAAAGCTAACAAAGTCTACATTTAGATGTGTGAATAATCAAGGGAGAGGCTATCAAATTCTCAAGACTGGGGTTTCAAAGAAACCATTGAGTCAAAGCCACAGAGAAGGAAATTCTCCGTGGTTTTTGAGAATGAACAAATGATGGTGTTAGGATAGATGGGTTTGTATTTTACCATGTGTTTCAAAATCTTTCAAATTGTGTAAGTAGTCTGGTTTATTCTATTTTATCTACATTTCTCTTTTGTAATTATCTTCCTTTTTATTGTTTAAAAGCAAATCTACAGCTTTGTGCGCTGGTGTTTCAGTGAAGGAATGCCTCATTTAATAAAAAGATAACAAAAATATGATCCATCTTACCAGAATTCAGTCTGAGATCTGACTTGTCCTGAGGTAACATCAGCTGGGCTCACAACACAATATGTAGCCATTGTTTCAGTATCAATATGGTTTTTCTATCTGTATTAGCATTCTCCTACATTAAGCTAGTGGTGATCACTTTATGTGAATACTTACAATGTGACTTCATTAATAGTGAGATTATCCTCCCCCACCACCCCTCCATTTCCTCACATACCATCAACCTTCTAAAGAAGTGACTTAAAATAAATGTATAAACCTTTTTGGTTTCACTAACAGTGTGACGGGATCCTGAAGTTGTTCTTCAAACTCTACTTGGTGACAAAGTGCAGTTGGAGACAACAATAACACGAATAAATGTCTCACACATCGGGTTCTGAGGTCACGGAAAAATGATTGGTAGAATCTGTAGTATTAGACCTTGTCTCAATACTATGGACCAGAATTCATATCAATGTGTCAGTACAATGACCCCTCTCACAGTTGAATGTTTTGACCTTGGACATCTCTCATTGTCACAAATTCCATTTCATGAGGGTCATATGAAGAGGATGTTGCGACAATTTGTCCCCAAGTTGTCAACTGATATCATCCTCCAAAACAATCCTCTTCAATGAAAGAAAGGAGAAAAGCCTTACTGTCATGATTCTACAAAAAAAAAATTCTTTATTATTGCAGCACATTTCAGTTCTAAATAGATCATGCCAGCTCTAATTTTCTTTTGAGTTCCATTCCAATAAACACACTGCAGTTATGTCCAAAAGAAAACTGTGCGAATCAGAGCTTGAAATAAGCAAAAGAACATTAAAAAAAAGAGTTGGGGAGAGGGTATCATCCAAGTCACTTTATGATATGAGCTCAGAAATCTTTTGTGCGTTTTCTGGAACAGTTTCAGCCTCTGGCAAAATTAATTGAATCCCTATGAGACATGATGGATCTTTGCAGTTTTCAAAATAAAGCCTTCATTCCTTCTATCTGTTGTATAAGGTAATAGGTCTGACTGTCCAATAGGTTATTAAGACACAGTGTACATCATCACAGGAAGTGTCATAATAGTGCATGATCTTTGTCTCTTGCCACCCTGTGCAAAAATAAAGACATAGTAAGATGTTTTTAATATCATTTTAATGTTTTCCTTACCTTAGTGGACTGTAAATATTCTTCAAC
Source organism: Ginglymostoma cirratum (assembly GCA_024137785.1). Classification (NCBI taxonomy): domain Eukaryota; kingdom Metazoa; phylum Chordata; class Chondrichthyes; order Orectolobiformes; family Ginglymostomatidae; genus Ginglymostoma; species Ginglymostoma cirratum. Next base: position 5,551,596 of record JAHRHZ010000040.1, read on the forward strand.
AGCGTATGACAAGAATATTGTATCATAAAAACATAAATTTGCCATTATCTGACCAGATTATATAAGTGTTTGCTCATTAAAGTGAGATGACTGGTGGTAGTTTAACCAGCAACTTCAGTTTTAGTTTTTGATTTCTAGCATCTGCAGTTCTTTGATTATTTTTATCAAATTATACAGCACAAGAAGAGTTTGCTGTTTGGATGGACTGTTAATGATAAATCTTAGCTAACTGATTAAACTCAAACCAAGAAGGTAGACTTTGCATTGTTAGGACATTGTTAGGGAATGCAACATGGATGCGCAGGTGCCAAACACTTTCCTCAGTGAAAAAAAAATGCAGCTTGGGTTTAGGCCCGAAACGTCAAGTTTTCCTGCTCCTCTGATGCTGCTTGACCTGCTGTCCCCATCCAGCCCAAGGCTTGTTATCTCGGATTCTCCAGCATCTGCAGTACCTTTTATCTCAGGTTATTGACAAATTACTTCTGCCTTGACAGAAAAATCAAATTAAAGTGGAATGTTGAGAAAAATATGATGTTAAACAACATTCTTCAGAAAGCATCCAACATTACTATTAAACAATATAGGATGAACTGCTTTTATCAGTACTTTTACAAAAGTCAATTGTACCTGTAGTTCCAGTTTCAAGTTGAACTTCATCCAGGTCATTACAACCAACGGTCTTGACTTTAGCCTGAATTCTCTGATTACTTTGCAATGCTTTCCGTGATCCCTGTTTTACTAAATATATTTTCTGCGCAATATCTAATCATTTTCTGAATCGAGCACTTGTTAAGCTTCCACTCTAACCTATTTGCGTATACTTGAACACAAAATCATCCATGATTTCCTGCCATCGGACAGAATTTTAGAACATAATTGTTTATTTTAACATTGACAAGTATCCCTTGATATATATAAGATGAAAAATTCTATGAATATGGTTGAAAATTTATTTATTATAAAAACAAAACTAAAAACAAAAGATCATTTTAATGAGGGGGCCGAGTCCGCCAACTTTGAGTAACTCAATTTTAAAGAATTGAAAATGACCTTTAAGAGCAAAATAGAACCACATGCTATTTAAAGGCGCTGATGTACACTAATCAGGTTTTTAGTAAATTCAATATTTGGTGATCTTGACACCTAAAGACAAAAGGAGTAATTTTAAGAATCTCTTCTCAGATCCATTACCGTACACAATTAGTGGAAACTCTTTGTACTGATTAATTGAATCTGGAGACATGGCTACTTTTGTGGGCAGAACAGGATTCCACTGCAAAGTTTCCTTAAACCAAAAATCAATGTCAAAGGAAATACAATCTCTATTTGCAATGCTCTGATTTGGTCAATTTTGTACAAATGGTACTGCAAAAAAACAACCACAACTTAGCAGGAATGCTAAAAGCTGCCCACAGAAAAGTTATTGAATTTACAAGGTTGAAATTTGCTTCTTAAAGTAGAATTTAAAGCTTTTAATGTAATGGATCAGTCTAAAGGCAAGAATGGTGAACAAAGAGATGTTACAAGTTTGATGAATAACTGTATTATGTTAATAAGTATTGAAATAGATTGCCATTCCACTTTATGAATTATCTACAACCATCAACCCCACACCAGCCACCAACCCTTTGTTCTTAGGACTGATGTGCCAACAGCATCCTGACTGAACTTCCTGTAATCCCCAGACTGTTAGCAGTTGATCTGGAGGACTAATCATGGTCCAATAAACAGACCATGAGGGTACAGATCCTCCGCTTCTGGTTGGACTAAGTGTAGTAGTGACTGTGACCAATTCCTTGTGCTGTAATCAGATGATCCCCTTGTCTGGCTGGGCTCTTACTCCTAAGTGGCTGTAGTTCCCCTTCACCTCACTAAAGACTGGCCTCATTTAACTTTCCTACATCGCCATTTATTTGAAGCACATAGGATGGAATGTTATAGAGGCCTGAACAATGTGGGATATGCTGAGAAAAGTGGCAGAAACCAGAAATGCAGTGAGGTTTATCTCAACATCAGGACCTGCATCTTTTAACTGATTTCTGGACATCAAGGTGAGGTTCTCTCTAGGCAATGGAAGCTTGCCCATTAATTGGAATTATTGTTTATAAACAACATTATTAACTGCACATATCGTCTCATTAACATGCAGCTTCCTATTCTACCACCCATTGGGAGCAAACTTGACACTGAGAATTCTCAACATGGAAGTCAGAGTGACCTACCAACTTCAGCTCACAGTTTGTTCCAATAGACCTCCATGTTGGACACAGATACAAAAATCTCGTGATATACTCCATAGGTATTGGACACATTCGGCCTATGTCCATGGACATTGGCATCCATCATATGCCAGTCTCTAAGAACCATCACGTACAGTATGCTTCTGCACTTCAATACTCTACCTTGGGGTGTGATAGCACTATCAGTATAAAACTGCAGCAAGGATACTCTGCTTAGGGACACATAACCAATCATGGACTGGACCAGACTGTATCTGATCTAGGCCCGAAACGTCACCCTTCCTGCTCCTCTGATGCTGCTTGGCCTGCTGTGTTCATCCAGCTCTACACCTTGTTATCTCTGCATCTCCAGACTGTTTACTTGTTCTCTTAGCATTTGCTCACTTTGCACCTACATGGATACTGTCAGCGTGTCTGCCTTGACTTGGTTTTTTTACACTTTGCCCCTCAGCCAAGGATACAAGGCTCACAATACTACTGTTTTGCTGTGCCATTCAGTGCAGATGCAAAGGCAGGAAGATTATCATAGTTGTCAGCAGTCCTCATCCAAGTCAAGGAGCATAGCCTTCACTTAGGGGGTTCCTGGTGCAGAAAGTCAAGGACAGCCACTGTAACCAGCCTAGGGACTTATGTGTGTCAGTTAGCCTCTCAGAGCAGTCTGGATCTTCATCACTGAAGAGATTGAGAAACTGAATGTTGGGAGCAGCCCACCACCCATTTTGCTTCTTTCCTTATTATTGTGGGTATTTTTCATCCTGGAATGAGAGAGAGTCAGGTAGTAAGGGCAGTCATAGAGCTATAGAATCACACAGCACAGAAACAGCCCCTTCGTTACAACCTGTCCATGCCGACCAAGTTTCCTAAACTAAACTAGTCCCACTTTCCTATTCATTTTCTGTCAAAATGCCTCTAAAATGTTGTAACTATACCTGCATCCACAACTTTCTCTGGCAGTTCATTTCATTTTCATAAACCACCCTCTGTGAAAAAGTTGCTCCTCAGCAACTTTTTAAATCTTTCTCCTCTCACATTAAAAAGGTGCTGCTTAATTTTGAATTCCCCCACCTAAGGTGCTATTCACCTTATCTATGCTCCTCATGACTTTTTTAAACCTCGATAATGTCACCCTCCAACCTCTTATGCTCCAGTGAAAAAACTCCCAGCCTATCTGATCTATCCTTATAATTCAAACCCTCCATTGCCAGCAAAATCGTGATAAATCTTTTCTGAACCGTCTCCAATTTAATAATATCCTTCCTACAGTGGAGCAACCAGAATTATACATAGTACTCCAAAAGTTGGCTTCCCAATGTCGTGTACACCCTCAAGATAATGTCCCAACTCCTGTACTCAATAGTCAGAGCAATGAAAGCAAGCGTACTAAGTGCCTTCTTAACCATCCTGTCGACCTGTGATGCAACTTTCAAAGAACTATATACCTGAACCCCCACGTCTGTCTGTTTGAGAATGTCATCCAGGGCCCTACCATTAACTGAATAGCCCTGTCTTTGTTTGTTTTTACCAAAATGCAATACCTCGCATTTATCTGAATTAAACTCCACCTATACTCCTCAGCCCATTGGTCCAATTGATCAAGATCCCTTTGTAATCTTAGATAACTTTCTCCACTGTCAACTATATTATCAATTCTGGTGTCAGTGCAAACTTACTAACCAAGCCTCCTAAATTCTCAACCAAATAGCTTATTATAAATTACAAATAAAAGTGGATCCCTGTGTAAAGTCGCTGGTCTCCGGTCTGAAAAGCAACCCTCCACCATCAAGCTCTGTCTCCTACTGTCAAGTCAATTTTGTATCCATTAGCGAGCTCTCCCTGAATCCCATGTGATCTAACTTTACTAATTAGTCTACTAAGCAGAACCTTGTCAAAGGCATTAATAAAGTCCATGTAGAAAACGTCTACCACTCTTCCTTCATCAATCTTTTTGGTTACATACTCAAAAAAATCAATCAGGTTTGTAAGACACAATCTCCCACACACAAAGCCATGCTGACTATCCCTAATTAGACCTTACCTCTCCAAATGCATGTAAATCCTAGCTGTCAGGATCCCCTCCAACAACTTACTCACCACTGATGTCAAGCTCACAGGTTTATATTTTCCAGTCTTCTCCTTACAGTCTTTCTTAAATAAAGGCACCTCATTAGCCAACCTCCAGTCCTCCAGCATATCTACTGTGGCTGTAGATGATACAAATATTTCTCCTATTGTACTCTAAATTTCTTCCCTAACATCTCACAATGTCCTGGGATACACTTGATTGGGTCCCAGAGATTTATCCAACTTTTTTTTTGTTTTTTAAGACCTCCAGCACTTCATCTTCTGTACTGTGGACTGCTTTGTTGCAAAGTTGGGCTAGAGTACTTGCAGATTGGAAGACAGAACATTAGAGTTTTTTTGTAAAATTATTGGGGGAAGAGTGTTTAAAAGATGGGGTGCTTTTTCTAGATTTGGAGATTTAGAAAGGAAATATTTGCAAGAGGAGGCAGGTGCACAGAGTTCCTAAAATTGAAACATTTGTATCAAGGGACAGTGTGGTTAGCAACCTAGGCACTAGTTTGCTTAGGCAACCAGTTTGAATATCAGCCAATTAATTTTAACTCAGCACTTAGAGACTAAAAACCAATTAAATTTAAATCAGATGGCTTTGATAACCTAGTACCAATCCTATTGTAAGAAATTGATACATCATCAAGAGTATAAAAGAAGAGGGTATTTGAAAATTCATGCGAGAGAAACTGCCATCTGTTAGATTAACAATCAGCAGCCTGAAAGAGAAAATCACTGGCTCTCACAGAATTCTCTAAGCTCTCAGAAAACCATCATCTGACTAAAGGTGCAGCAGGACTCTTAGTTAATATTCTTGACATAAAAATTTGATGGAGAAAGGTGTTCCTGACTGAAGAACAGTGGAGAAGACACTGAACATTCTAGAAAGACTAAGTTTTAAGTTTTTTTTTTATTAATTTTGTTTATACAAGTGAGACTATTTATTATAACAGCATACCATTAGAATTTTTCATTTATTGAGGAAAAATGAATAGTTAAGGGGGAAATTGTTTGGTTTATTAGTAGTTCTGTAAATTTGTTCACTGTTAGATTTAAATAGATAAATTGTCACTTGTTGATTATAGAGTGACTGTCAGGGGTTCATTTCATTTAAGGTCCCCTTTAGAATAGATTGGGACATGAGAGGCTGGTTATACCACTTTTAACACTTCCTTTAACAGATTGAGATGATATGAACATCTCTGGGTGTTTTTGTTTTAGTTATTTGAGGGGTTCCAACCTCTGTTTTAACATTGTTTTCAATACATCAGTATTTATTTCTCCAAGTTCCCTAGCCTCCATTTCTTTCACCACAGTAAAAAAAAAAGCTGACAAAAACTATTTGTTTAGTATCTCTCCCATGTCCTGTGGTTCCACATATAGGCAACCTTGTTGATCTTTAAAGGCCCTACTCTCTCCCTAGTTGTTCTTTTGCTCTTAATGTATTTGTAGAATCTCTTTGGATTCTTAACCTTATCTGCCAAGGCTATCTCATATCCCATTTTGCCTTCCTGATTTCCCATTTAAGAATGCCCCTTCACTCTTTACACTCTTCAAGAGATTCACTTGATGCCAATTGTCTATACCTGATACATGGCTCCTTCTTGTTCTGACCAGAACCTCACTATCTTTATTTATTCATTGGTCCCTAATCTTACCAGCCTTACCCTTCACTCTAACAGGAATATAACGTCTCTGAATTCTCATTATCTCACTTTTGAAAACCTCCCACTTGCCAGTTGTCACTTTATCTACAAACAGCCTACTCTAATAAACTTTTGAAAGTTTGGGAAGTAAAGATCCTTTACTATTACAACCCTACTATTCTTACATATATCTGAGATCTCACAACATATTTGTTCCTCAATTTTCCTCTGACTATTGGTGGCCTATTGTACAATCCCATCAAGGTGATCATCACATTCTTATTTCTTAGTTTCTCCCATATAGCTTCATTGGATGATTCCTCAGAAATATCCTCTCTAAGTACAGAAGCAATGTTTTCCTTAATCAAAACTGCTACACCCCTTCCTCTCTTGCCTCCCTTTCTATCCTTCCTATCACATCTAAACCCCAGAACATTGAACTCCCAGTCCTGTGTCTCCCTCAGCCATGTTTCTGTAATACCTAATGGTATCCCAGTCTCATGTTCCCATATATGCCCTGAGTTCATCCACCTTACCTGTTAGACCCTTTACATCTCTCTGCCAAGATATTCGTCCCCTTTCAGTTCAGGTAAAACCCATCCCTTTTGAACATGTCTTTTCTGCCCAGAAGAGTTCCCAATGATCCAAAAATCTAAATCCTTACCTACTGCACCATCTCCTCAGACATTGATTTATCTGCTCTATGTTCTTATTCGTCCCCTCACCAGCATGTGGCACTGGAAATAATCCAGAAATTACCTCCTTTGAGGTTCAGCTTCACTGGACAGGAGTGTTCTCTCCCAGTGGGGGAGCACTTCAGGGGTCAAGGACATTCAGCCACCAATCTTCAGGTAAGCGTCTTACAGGGTGGACTTTGAGATACACAACAATGCAAAATTGCTGAGCAGAGGCTGATAGCCAAGTTCCATACCCATGAGGGTGGCCTCAATCATGATCTTGGGCTCATGTCACATTACAGGTGACCCCACTACACTATATACTCTCACGCACACGCACACACGCACACGCACACGCACATGCACACACACACACACTGTTTCACACAAACACATTCGCACACTTACACAGACTCTCTCTCTCTCACACACGCACACACACACTCTCTCTCTTTTCTCTTTCTCTCTGTCTCACGCACATGCACAAAAAAAAGGATACACACGCGCACGTACACAGGCACAGACACACAGATGAATTACTTCATCCAAGATGTTTGTGTAGTTGCAGATACATTCTGTTCTGCCCAAAGAAATAAAACCTGACCCTAGTTTAAAACATAGACAGATTCTAAGCAAGACCTCACGCCTAAAATGCATTGTCTGACCGGAGATGTCACCTCTTCCATACATTAATAAAATGTTTAATTATCTCAGGACAATGACTTAAAAGGAATCTGGATTTTGCATTTTAATCAGTAGTCTCCTTCCTAACTGATTAAAGATTCAACAAGAGGCAGCCAGTTTTAGGGTTGTTCCCTTTCTGCTTGTAAATTCTGTGTTATATGCCCTCTCTCTCACACTACGCCTGAGGAAGAAATTGAGCTCTGAAAGCTTGCATTTCTAAATAATCCTGTTGGACTATAACCTGACGTCATGATTTTTGACCTTAACCTCCTACCTAACTTCCTATATTCACTCTACATAGCCTCAAGCCTTTCCCAAATTATGTTGTACTTATGAATGTCTATAACAACTTTCAGCTTCTCACTCTCCTTTTTGACAGTATACTGCAATTGTATTTAGACATCCCAGAATCTGGCACCAGGCAGGCAACATACTATCCTGAATTCACACTCATGGCCACAGAATCTCCTGTCTGCGCCCCTGACAGGAGAGTCCCTGATAACAATTATTCTTTTGAATCTTGACAAATCCCGCTTATCATAAGATTCATTCTTGGTGCCCAAGATCTGGCTGCTGAATTTACTTTCCTCTGAGAGACTACCCTCAAAAGCACCCAAAATGGGGTATTTCTTTGACAGAAGAATAGCCACAGGAGACTCCCGAACTACCTTTCTGACTCCCTTGATATTCGCCCATCCATTTGACTGAACCTGTAGTGTAACCACCTCTCTAAGTCTAGCAACTATCACACACAGTCTCTCTAGCGTGCTCCTCAGTCACCCTAACTGCCTCTCCTGCTGATCCAAATACACCTTCTGCAGACATATCTCAATGGATAATCAATTGGACTCCGATCTTCCACAGCCGACTTGAGGAGCATACCATCCCCATTGACTGCTGTAATATTCCCTTAAAATTTACTCACTTAGATTTGCCTAAAAAACCCACACCTTTCTTAAATCCGGTGTTCATGGAATGATTACTGCTAACACACTATGCTGGGAGAACTTAAAAAACTATATTCTGTATTATAAGACCTAAAAGAAGCAGCTCTAAATACAATGTTTTTTTTAAACTACCCTTCCTTTCCCACAGTTTTTAATTTTAATCATACAAAAGAGGAAACAAAAAATCTTGTACATCCAGAACTTAGCTGAAACTCCCCGCAAACAAAAACAGCCTCCTCCTCAAAACCTCCATCAATCTGCTCTCAAATCTCCAGATCTGACTAAACAAAAATGGTGGAGGGAAAGTCATGTGGATCTTGCGGCCACTCCTGAGTTTGCAGGTTTTTCTTGTAATTTTCCTCTTTTTTTCCAAGAAAAGAAGTAGAAAACCTTTCATTTAAAATTATTTTTGGAACTTTTAACGTCCAAGAAAAATTTCTGAAGAAGGGTCTAGGCCCGAAACGTCAGCTTTCCTGCTCCTCTGATGCTGCCTGGCCTGCTGTGTTCATCCAGCTCTACACCTTGTTATCTCAGATTCTCCAGCATCAGCAGCTCCTACTATCTCATGAGGAAGGAGAGTTTGGATTAAATGAAGTTAGTGGGAGAGGCCTCGTGTTTGTCAAGGTATTGAATGCTCCAGAGATATATTTTTTGTTTGTTTCACTGCTTCCACTGTGAATTGATGGTGAGTGGAAGTGATGTTTAACTTGCTGTTGATCAAGTAGGCTGTGTTAGATGGTGTCAAGCTTCTTGAGTGTTGTTTAGAGTCATATTCACCCTTGAAGAGTTCCCAGTGTCTTGCCGCATTTGGAAACTGACTGCATCAGTAAGTAATAAATTACAAGTGAATATTGTGCAAACATTAGTGGACATTGACACTTCAGACCTTGTTATGGAGGGAGGGTGAAGGAGAGTTGAAGGTGATTGAGACTATGGCAGACATTATCCTGAGGAACTCCTGCAATGCCGTCCTAAGGCCTACAAGAATTACAAACTTCTTCCTTTGTGCTATTTATGTTATCACCAATTGACTACATCAATTCTGCTAGGGGTCCTTGATGCCACACTTAGTCAAATGTTGCCTAAATGTCAAGAGAAGTCACTCTCAGCTCACATCTTTATTTCATCTCTTTTGCCCATGTTTGAACTGAGGTTGTAATGAGGTCAGCAGCCAGATGGGCCAGTTAGAGCCCAAATGAGCATCAATAAGCAGGTCATTGCTATGTAAGTGCTATTTAATTGCACTGCCGAGGACACTTTCTATTACTTTGCTGATGGTCAAGAGTTGACTGCTGGGTATAGTTGGTCAGATTGGATTTGTCTTAGCTGTGGATAGGACATATCTGAACAATTATCCATATTATCAGCGAGATGCTCGTGATGTAATTGAACTGAAACAGATTTCTTGGCTAGAAAGATGCAACTATTTGTGGAGCGCAAGTTTCCAGTATTGTTGTACAGATGTTATCAGGACTTTTCCCAGAAGGAAAAACAAGTGAAACGAATGACACATGGTGGTCCAACTCGCCTTGTACAATTCAACATGGAACTCCTGTACTTACAGTACATTCATTTCCAAGATTTTTTATTACTGTGTTTTTGGGTTGCTTCATTCAATGCCTTTAGCAATTTCTTGATGTCACATGGAGCGAACTGAATTGACTGAGGACCAGCATCTGTGATGGTGAGACCTCAAGAGATTGCCATGAGGTTTCATCCACTCAGAACTTTTGACTGAAGATTATTGCAAATGCTTCACCTTTGTATTCTGTACTGATAAGCTTGGCTACCCGATCATTGAGGATGGGGATGTTTCTGAAGTGTAGTTATTTTGAAGTTTAGTTATTTCATTCTCCACCACCATTCATGACTGCCTGGGAAAATACTACGGAGCTTTGTTCACATCCGTTCTTTATTCTTCTCTGCCCATCATATGTTGCTTTATCATGTACCAACTCCTGCGTTTATTTGTTTCAGTTTCACCAGATCTTCCACAGACATTAATATGTGTGATCAAGGGAATGGGTCCACTGTTTCAAGTAGCAAATAGTCATTGAAACCAGGAAGATCCCAAATTAAATCTCAGCTCTGATCTAAACAGGTGTAAGATAGATATATTGCAGTCAATTTATGGAGGGGAGCATGAACACCCATTTTGAGCATTATCAAATGAGCTCTGCTAGACACAAGGACATAATTAAGATTACTTGTGATTCCCCTAAAGGTTAAACAGTAACTTAACTTTACTGATATTGTAGTTCACACATGATTAATACTGACTTGAAAGAGATATTCGTGCATAGCAAGTCTTGATGGTGTTCAGATATTTGATGGTTGGCAGGGTTATTTCCTATCCTTCACTGAGAATACATTAACAAGTTTCATATGCTAGTTTTGAATCCTACCAGAGATCGCCGCCTGGTTGCCCAAATGATAATGGATATATTTCGTCAACACCTTAGTCCCAATTGTTAAAACTTCAGTCTTTTGTACTGTGAAATGTGACAAATGTCGATCAACTTTGTAAGAATATGTTAGAAGATTTGGTTAAATTTATTGTCGAGTTGAGCGGACAATGCTTGGAACATGTTCCCACATACTGCAGCCAAATCAATCAGATACTGCCAATCGAGTAGCTCAGAGGGATTGAGCACAGGACCAGTTGCCATGCAGCCAAGCCATAAAATCAGGCTAAAATCCTTCATCAAGACAAAGTCATCAAAACTATCAAAGGGAGAAGTTCGACTGGCAATAGATTAGCCCTAGTCAGACCAGATCCAATTGGTCTTCAACCAACTTTGTCTGGCTGACTAGGGATCATTGTATGTTTTCAATCATGTTGTATTGCCTTTAAAGAAAGGTTGTTGATAGTAATGCTGTTAGATTTTGGCCTGGATTTTTTGTTCTGAGGCAGATGTGCTGGACCAGGGAGTGTTCTGACTCATTGCACATCCTTCAGAATGTAAGACCACAAATGATGGTATCTTTGCTCCAGGAGGGTGTTGCTGGAGGCCAAGTCACAGACTAGAGATGTTACAGAGGTTGCTGAGTGCCGAGGTCATCACAATCTCAGATGTGTTGTTAGATATTACGCCTGCTAACCCTTACACCTCACTCCATCACCTACTCCTCATACCCATACATCCCAACTCATGGAAACCCATGTTACCCAACCACCTCTCATATTGTCCAGACCACCTCGTGACACCACACCTCCCTGTTGGGCCTTATAACCCCCTTATCAAGTAAGCATCCATTTATACCAACTCAGAATCATGGAACAGTTACAATGCAGAAGGCCATTCAGCCCAACTTTTCTGCCCTGACTCTGAGTATTTTAACATCGTGCCAATCTTCCATCTTTCTCTCATACCTATTTATTTCTAAATAACCATGGAATGCCCTTTTGAAACCCTCAGCTTAACCTACCTCCACCAGCAGTGTATTCCAGACTCTCAATATTTGCTTTTTTTCCCATCTTTTTCTCAACCTGCACTAACTTCTTCTGCAACACATTTTAAAACAACGCCCTCTGATTCTTGATCTGTTTACACAAATGAACAGTTTTACTCCATTCATTTCGTCCAGACCCCACAAAGTTTTGAAAGCTTCTACCAATTTTTCTGTTAGCCTTCTCCTCTCCAAGGACAACAGTCCCAACTTCTCTAATGTTTACTCATAATTCCTGGAAGTATTGCTATAAACCTCTTCTGCACTGTCCCCAGTGCATTCAAATCTTTTATGTAGTGTGTGGTGTTCAGAGAACTGTACACAATATTCAAGCTGACATCTAACTAGTGCAATATAAAGGGTTCAGCATAGGCTCACTACCTTTGGACACTATTCCCTTACTTATGAAGGCTGAATGCTTATTAATAGCTCCCTGCATGGTCCAACAACCTTTAATGACTTCTACATATACAACCAGGTCTCTTTGCTCCTGTACAGGCTGTCGAATTGTACCCTTTATTTTATATAGTCTCTCTATGTTCATTGTATCAAAGTAGATCACCTCACACTTTATCCTTTATCCAAGCAGAGCTGCACGTGGTCTCTTGTCCAGGGCACATCCAGCTCTTTATCTGCTCTTCTCCTCTTTTTCTTTCATTTTTACTTTTTTTTCAGCTAGTGAGTCGGGATCATCAGTGTAGAAGCAAGAGTGGGTTATGCGTGAAGTGGCAGCAGCCTCCCAGCAGTCAGAGGCAGCAGGGGTGCCAGCCAGGTAACATCTCGGAAGAGGGCTGCCAGAGCAGGACCCTTGGTGCAGTAACGACCTGGCCTGGCAGTGGAGCCAGGAAGTCCTGTTTGCAGTCACAGTGGAACTGGAATGGGGTCTCCTGGTTACCAGTGAGGCAGCAGTTCCAGTGGTTCAGCATGGGACTCAGTGGCAGCAGTCGCAATGTGGGTCCAGTGTCAAAGAGATGGTGCTTAAAGACTGGAAGCTGCAATGTTGGTGGGTCCATGCAGGCAGCAGTGAGACAGTGGGAGAGGGGTGGCAGCACAGGTGTCACTGGTAATCCTGCTCAGGGCATTTGGTGGAGCAACAGAACCAAGCGAGACTCTCTTTCAGTTATATCTGTTTACTCTTTTTATTCTTAAACTGTTCAAAATGGTGCCAAATTGTGGTGACAGTTGAAGCTTTTCACTCGTATTTTACAGTGAATAATACAGTAAAATAACGAAATAAAGTATTCAATTCATTCATTCACACTTATCCACATTGAAGTTTGTCTGCCACAAATCCACTCAATCAATCAATATGGCAATACCCTTTGAACTTCTGTTCTATCCTCCTAATTTACAATTCTTCCAAGTCTTATTTCATTCACGAGCTTTGGAACTCTCCCCTGCATGCCATGATCTATATTATTTTTGTATATTAGGAAAAGCAAGTGTCCCAATATCCCTGTGGAACTCCACTATAAACTTTCTTCCAGCCCCAAAAATGCTCATTAACCATTATTCTCCGTTTTCTGTCCCTCAGCTAATTTTGTAACCATGTTGCTGCTGTCCTTTTTTCTCCTCAGGAGCTATAATTTTCCTCACAAGTCTGTTGTGTGGCACTGTATCAAAGGCTTTTGGAAGGTCATGTAATTTATATCAACAGCCTTGTCTTCATCAACCATCTTATAGCATCATACAGGCAAAGAGTCATACAGAACAGAAACAGAATTTTCAGTCCAACCAGACTATGCCGAACATAATCCCAAATTAAACTAGCCCTGCCTACCTGTTCCTAGCCCATATCTTCCGAACCTTTCTTATTCTCATCCATCCAAATGTCTTTTAAATGCTATAATTGTACCCACATCCACCACATCTTTGGAAAGGTCATTCCACACGTGAACCACCCTCTATATAAAAAATTTACCTCTAAAGTCTTTTGAAAATCTCTCCTCTCACATAAAAATTTGCCCCTCCGTCTTGAAATTCCCCGTCCTAGGGAAAAGACAACTACCATCACTCTATCTATAAAATCCAAATAAATGACATCTACTGCTCTGCCCTCATCAACATTTTTAGTAACTCCCTCAAAAAACTCAATCAAGTTTGTGAGACACGATTTTACTCACGCAAAACCATGCTGACTATCCCTAATCAATTTTTGCCTCTCTAAACGTCCATAAATCCTATCTTCTATAATCACCTCCAACAATTTACCCACAACCAAAGTCATCAAAATAAAATCCACCCAGCTGAATTAGACACAATTTTCCCTTAACTAATCAATGCCGACTCTTTGGAATCAATCCATATTTTTCCAAATGACAATTAATTATATCCCAAATAATCACTTGTAGACGTTTTCCCACCTTTCTATCAAACTAGAATTTATAATCATTTACTCTGATAATGGTAGGCTGCGGAATCAGCTGAAGCAGTAATAATGCTGAAATGATAGCACTTAGGGTTATGTTAATAAACGTCTCAAAACTATAAGCACGTTTTTTTCATCTCAAAGACAGAGGCAGGCTGTTTTCTTTTTAGTTTGAATTTCACCAATCTTACCTACCCTTCGCGTCTGCTCTAAAAGTCTCTAAGTCACACTTTGTAGGATAGGTTTCGTCTTACAGTAAAAATGGGTTCTGCTTGTACATAGCCAAGACTTCAAATGACCCTGTTAAGTTTGCAACATCTTTAAATCGCATCCTTTTTCTTTTCTCCACTGATGAAACATTGGTCTGCCATAAATGGCGGGTGCTTATGCCATTCTGTGTATGCCGTGAAGTCTCCATGATTCAGCAAAGATCTAGATCATTATGTTAGTTATGATTCTCTTAGATCTGCCAACTGCTAGATAACTTCAAATGCATGTTTTATTAAGTTTTTACCCTGTAGCAATAATCTTCAATATGAGAGTTCTGTTTCTTTTTTAAACTGTAGTTAATATTTCCGTTGGTAGTATTGTAAGACCTTATTATTATGTATTCCATTAATTGTGGTTTTGGGTTGTAAGAGGACTTAGTGAAATTTTCATATTTATTGGGGTTAGAGGAAGCTATGGACAGATTCAGAGAGAGAACTTTTATATTTTGAACTTGTACTTTTCAATAAACCTCTAAATGGAATTCTGTATACATTACAAGGCTTTGAGAATAATGAATTGGGCAATTGTGTGGGCAGTTGAGCTTCGAGAGAATCAGGGCGATAGTGTTTGTTCCCCATCTCCAGACCATGGAACATAGGACTGAACAGTTAGCTGTAATATTTCCAAATCTTTCATCAAACATTTAGATCAATTTAGAATAAATGAAGGCTGTCAATCTCAAATGTTAACCTATCAGTTGCCTGCAGTCCTTCTACGCATTTTCAGTTTCTCTTTCATGTTTTCAACATTTGCATTTTTAAGTGAGAAATCAGATTACCCTTCCCACCGAAAATTGCTTCCCTGTCAGATTCATAATATCTCAACCATCATGAGAGCAAAAATTGTTAAACTATCACTAGGAAGGGGCTAAAAACACAACAAAAATCAACATGGTTTCCTCAGTGAACATTTGTATACCTGTTCCTGATGATTAAATGACTAATTAACATTTTTATGCTATAATAGTGTGCATCTGAATCTCTGCTGGACTGAATTTGTCATTTTCACATGTTTCATCATGATTACTGGCCCAATCTAGGAATGTAAAGAAACCTGAATAACTGCTGAAGCAATACAACTACTTCAGCTGCAAGATTCATAATAACTGTCATTTCTGATTTTCTTGTGGATAAATGTATCTGAACACATCCAACTAGACTGGTGAAGACAAAGTCAAGTTGCTTAAGCTAACTGAAGTATAGAGAGAAGAAGGAAGCTTCTGACTGAGCTAAAGCTGAAATATACAGAGCTTGCTGGAAATACAGAAGAGGTCCATCAACATGTACGAGAGAAAAACGTTTCTATATCATTTGTGAAGGATGATCTATATGAGCTTCTACAAAGTCTGTGCACAGCGTCTTAATAACATTTATTTGCCAATATTAATTAAGGCATGGCAGAAAAGGTTTACTTTCAGATCAAACAACAATTACTCAGCAGAATTATTATACAATTTGATTTGCAATTGCATAGAACATTCCATAATGGAAACAAGAACAGTGATAAATACTCCTGCTGAATTGCTTTAAAGTTCTGCGCAGGGCATTTCAGTAAAACAAGCTTCCATATTGTTTACTTTGGAATGACAGACTTACAATAAGCAGTACATCTTCTTTGTGTTTCATAACTGCATTTATTTGCTGATTCAGCCCTATTATATAAATTTTATCAAAACCTTGTAAAAATAGTCAGCAACCTTTTTCAGTTTAAATATAGAGTTACCTTTCCTTCCTTGAAAAAAATGTTGCAGTCAGGTATAACCTGAATTCCAACAGTGATGCCAAGTGAGTGCAGTCACTTACTTAATACTCTTTGCTTAAGCAGTTTCCTCTAAATTTCAGAATGAGAAAATCTCTTGCACGTTGCATGTATTTTAATTGCAAGTAACTTTATTTTCTCTGAAGTACTTCTGTATTTTGTTCTATAAACTACCTGGCAGTGTGATTGTATACACTTTCCTCCTACTACAGGAGTGAACACCACATAGAAATAACAAGATGTAGAGCTGGATGAACACAGCAGACCAAGCAGCATCAGAGGAGCAGGAGGCTGATGTTTCGGGCCTAGACCCTTCTTCATTTTCTGAAGAAGGGTCCAGGCCCGAATTGTCAGCCTTCCTGCTCCTCTGATGCTGCTTGTCCTGCTGTGTTCATCCAGCTCTACACCTTGTTATCTCAGATTCTCCAGCATCTGCAGTTCCTACTATCTCTCAACCGCATAGAAATACCTCAGAAGGACCTGTTAAATAGTTAGTATTACAAGTGCATTGTGTCATTTTCTAAGCACCTCTGATAATCCATGCAAACCATGGAAAACAAGGATTCCTGTGCATGTGAGACTAAGGAATATTGCCTGTATAAAATCACTGCCAACAATGAAATGACATAAATCGACATAAATAAATAATCTGAAGTTTTCTTCAAAGCATATTGGAACCAGTACGAAATTATATAAATCTTACCCACAGGGAAAAAATAATGATTGGTTAATGCTATTATTAATGTAAATGCTTGGTCTGTACAGAAACAGGGTTGACAAACCAAATATCCTCTGTTATCCTATGCTTTCTTATTCCTTGTTATGTACAATGATCCAGGAGCAACAGGCGTAGGAAATCTTGCAAACAGACAAGAAAAGCTGGTGCCCTATAGAATCAAACATTTCCAGCATTGAAGAAGGTCAATCAGCTCTTTGCTAAAGCAATCCAGAACTAATTTCAGTGCCCTACTGTCTACCATTCTCTGTATCTTCCTTTGTTTCAAGCACATCTATTCCTCTCTAACAGATGTAATGATGTTCACCTCAACAATTCCCTCTGGCAAAGCATTTCAGTCTCTTAACGGCTTCCCCTGTATGAGTATTGTTTCTTGCTTTTTTGTTCACTGCCCTGGTGATAATTTTCAATTAGATCCCAAATCATGAATTTCATAAATTTGCCCCCAGCTTCTGATTTGTTCATTGGTTTATCCCTACTTCATGTATCCTCCTCACTCTTTTGAGTAGACGTATTTACCATGATTACCCTATAACCTTTCATCACAGTCTGCTTAGTCATAATGCCTAACAAACCCAAAAATATGAGCACCCTGCTGTTAATATCATTACACTAGAAGTGTAATAGAATTGTAACAATAAACAAAAATAATAGCACACATGGACATTGCCCAGTAAATATTGATCGGATCAGATAATGCCATAGGTCAGGTGTACTACAGATTTCCCTCACTGTAAATGCCTTGGAGCATTTTTCGTTGTTGAAGGTGCTGTATACTTGACTGTACAGTTACGATACTTTGTTCAGATAGTTAAGATACATCCAGCCAAAATTATAACACTTTAAAAATGTGTTTATCCTCGGATTTTGGATGACGCAGTCAATGCCACAAATACTGACCATCTCTAGTTGATCAGAAAATTGGGGATAGTACTCCCACAATTATAAATCTTTAAAACTGCCTTTGTTTTGATCTGTTTCAGTGAGATGTGTGAATTAGTATCAATTAACATTCAGCAGTAAAATACATATTTCATACTCAGGACCTTTGGAACATGTGGTAAAATTCAATAGGGTTATACTATACCTACACCAACAGTTCAAGAAGGCAGCTCATTACCACCTTCTCGAGGGCAATTAGAGATGGGAAATAAATGCTGGCCCAGCCAGCAATGCCCACATCCCACATGTGAATAAAACAAAATCCACAATTTCTTCTGCTCTGAAGGGCACATTAATACTTCCCACTCCTGTAAATGATAATAAGATACTGAAATATACTCAGTTCAGAAATAAACAACGTAGAATATATGAGTATCAATTTGTCAACACAACAGCAATTTTCAGGTTTTGAAGAGATAAATAAGCAACAGGATAGTAAGGGATCTTAAGTCAGGATTAATCCAATGTGCCATATTGGTCGAAGAATTGTGTTCCTTGTGATTTCAGTTCTATTTCATTAAATGTTCATTGAATAGTTTGAGGAAGGTAAAATGTGAAAATATAAAGTGGAGAAGTGCTAACAAAATACATTCAAAAACAATGCCACACATGGGCATTATATAATAGGAATACCTCACTGTAGCTATTTCAGCACAAAAATGAACATCTCATAATAAAATACGAACAGTGCTAAATGTTATTATTGTACCCATTCTCTTTGGTGAGCTTCTGACTTAGGATCAAGCTAGGTGTGACACTTTTTTGAATGATTGAAATTTCCTGTAAAAAAGAACAAGCACAAGTTTTCTTTTTGCGTGCAAGGAATGTTGCAGACTATTCTTCACTTGTCTTCCTAAACTGGAAGTTCTGCACTTCTGTTTTCTTTAAGAAATTGTGAAGAGTAATTGGAAGTGCTTCCTCAATGCAGTGGGAATGAGGAAATGGACAGAGTTGTGCAAAGAAAGGATTATAAATAAAAGATTGTAAATTATTTCCAAACCAAAGCAACTGATCATAGAAATGGGATAATAATCACTGTTCCAGGAGATGGTTCCAGGAATCAAAGAAAACAGCCACTGGTGACCAGAAAATTCAAATAACAGATTTTTATGTATCATTAAGGGAAGTATTTGATTGACAATGCTATTTCTATCCAGCAGTAAATCTTTATTGAATGCACAGAGAAAATCAGCCACTTATTGTGCATTAGTAAGTGTATCTTGTTGCGATAAAGCTTTTGAGAATAATTTGTAAAAGTCAAGACAACCTTACAACAGAGCAGGAAGGTTTGCAGAAAGCAGTAACTAATATGAATTTATTGCTATTAATTAAGAATCAATGCCTTTCTATTGACGTCCTTCCACACGTCACAGTTGTCCTCAAATCTTCTTCAATCATAAAGTAAAAGGTCAAAAGTAAAATGACCTCCGTCAGAATGTACAATCTGAACATCCTCTGAGCACAAGCAGCTGCTGGCTCCCTACTGCCAGCTGAAAGTGTTAAAAATCTGCTTATGAATAAAAAAAAAGAATCTGTCCATGTGGGGAGCTCTGTCCCATTCCCCATACAGAATTATTGCTCTCAGTGCAGCTGCAATTTTGTCTTTCCATTGTAAGTGGGTTCCTCCCTTTAGCCAGCCCCCTACAAGTGTTCTTTGTTACGATGGAGTCAACCGATTATACGCTTTCCCGCTCGAGTAACGTACCCAGCTGCCTAACTGCTGACACACGAACAACAGGGCCTGCGTCTGCAAGACGGGAGTTTAACATGCCAAACCTTTTGCATAAGTCAAGTGGGAACAAATGATGCTTTATGAGGCTGATGACAAGGCAGTCCACCCTCCCTTTGATGTGGCGATTGCTTGCTGTCTTTAACAGCTTTTCTTTTGAGCCTTAATACTCATCCCCTTTTTGATATGCTCCATGCTCATTATCCTTGCCCCATTTCAGGTCTTTTGATTGAAAGTTGGCTCAACAGTTACCAGGAGGCCAATAAGAAAAAGTGGCTCCATGTTGTCAGGCCTACAAGAAAGGCCTTTCTTGTGTGGTGGCCTAAATCTAGACTAAAGTCAACAGAGATGCCTTGTTCTTTGAGGCAGATAGGGGCCTAAGCGTGAAATTATCAATTTGGCTCTAACTACAGACTGTGAAGTCAGCAGATGAAGGCTAGACCCACAGCTATAATCACATGGCTCTCCAAAGTTTCAATGGTACTTCTGTGAGAAATAGAATTTAAATATAAATGTCTACGTTATTTTTGAATTCCTATTCAAAATGGAATGGTCTAACCCTAATGTCAAGTGGAAGTACATTCCTTGTTTAAAGAAGTATGGCACAGTGTAAAAGTTATGACACACACACACGCACACACACGAGTATATGCATCTGAATGAAAACACGTCATCGTATTTCCCCTGTCTAATGTCTGCCTTACTGTTTTCCAATGTAATATATATATATAAATTCCATATGTATTTTCCGAGCTTAATTTATTCTCTCATGCTATGTTTGCATCAAAATTACTGACGCATATAAATGTAAAGGACTGTAATCTATTTATCCACAAACCTCTTTAATTGTTCATCACATAATTATATGTCATGAAGGTGTAGCTCTGACAGCAAATTATTGGAATAAAGGTATGATAAGAGAGAGGCAAAAATTCAGGACAATGTTGCATGCTTGTAAATTCTGAAAAATGAAATTGCGGCTAGTCTGAAGAAAAAAGCATGACACTGAATTTATAACTAAGATTTATTCCAATAGTGAAATTTTGCTGCAATATTTATTTGCCTTGATGCAGCTTATTTGTCTTAATTATTTCATTGATTCATGCGTGCTATGAAAAGTGCAAAGCTCATTGATTGATAGTTTCCCAGAGGATTCACCTCTGTAATTTTAAACACTATTTAGAATAGAGAGCCCAGGGGTATTCTTAATTTTAAAAAGTTTTCAGGATTAATGCTCTCCAAATTTCTTTTTCTATTTCAACATCCATTCGTATGTGTTGATATGTCTATTACTGTAAATTACATTTTCTTGCTGTGGTGTGGTGGTATGGGACGGTGGTTTTTTGAGGTACAGTGTCACAGCCTAGTCATTCACAGATTTTGAATTGACACCTCCCATAAAGTAAGTCCCTGAAATGTGCCAATCGTGTCTTGGAGACAAAAACAAAGACCAAGAGCAGGCCACCAGAGACCATCATACTTCTTTAACTTCCACAGAATATTATCTCACAAATGATGAACTTAAAAAGGGGGTGAATAATTAAAATAATTATTTTCTTGGCAGCTGTGCTCCTTCACTATAAAGTTTGATAGTGTCGCAAGTACAGCTTTGAACACATGAGAAAAGAATAGTGTGTGTGAGAACTGAAATCAGAAGAAGGTAAAACTTTATTCAGATATACATCTTCTGAAATAGCCATGAAATATATTCTATTGTTTTCCATTTGTGGCAAAAGAATATATTTTGTAGTACTTAGGACAATTCATTGCTCCAAATGTAATCAGACAGCCCTTGGCCTCTTCAGTTGTACAGGCACCTGATCCAAGTAAGTAAGGAATGAAAAACAGAAGAGGATATTTACTAACAAATGTAAAACTGAGGAATGCCACAGAGGGTGTTCTGAGCCCCTGCTCCAATGTTTCAATGAAAATACTCGGTTTATGTTTGAAAGATGTTTTAATCTGGTCCAGGTAGGAAGTTCTGGCTGTGTAATGAATGACTCTGTTTAACCATTTATATAATATCTACACTTTTGTTAAAAAATGGCTATTGTTATCCAACACATCTGTCTTTTATTAAAATGTAATTGTCATGCTCTGTAGAGATCTCCTTCATGCTGGGTTTAAAACAGTTCCCATTGCAGCTGAATACTAACTGTACTTAGAAATCTTTAAATGTAATGAATGCTCTGTGATACTGCAGCTATTTGGCAATAATGTCAAATAATATTGAATTTATACATTAAGCAATGTGATGGAACTTTTGCTTCACAAAATTCTGTAACCTGAAGGTTGAAAAACATACTTATTCTTGTCCTTCAAGTGCTATTCAATAATCAAAGTGCATTGTTTGCCAAGTTGCATTTGGCCCTGTTGCTGTGGTGCGTAAAGGCCACTTGGACAATATAGAACAAAAAACAGAAATTGTTGGAAAAGCTCAGCAGGTCTGGCAGTATCTGTGGAGAGAAATCAAAGTTCACATTCCGGGTCCAGTGACCCTTTCTCAGAATTGTGGTAGCTAGGAAAACGTTGTCTTTTACACAGAAGATAGCGTGGGGGGGACAGCAGATAGGGAGTAAATGACAGGTGGATATAAAGCCCAAAGAGAGAGAAGAACAGTTGGACAGTCAAAGGAGTGAGAGAATGAATGGCTGCTAATGGGGTCTATTAGTGGCTAACAATGGGTTGAGTGTAATAGCAGACTATGTGATAACAAGCTCGGGTGTGTGAGGGTTGGGGTGAGGACATGGGAGAAGATGCTTCAAGCCCTAGAATTGTTGAATTCAATTCTGAGACCAGAAGGCTGTAGATTTCCTAGGCTGAAAATGAGGTGCTGTTCTTCCAGCTTGCACTGACCTTCACTGGAGCATTGCAACAAGCCTGAGACAGAGGTTTTGGCCATGGAATACGGTGGAGTGTTGAAGTTTGCCACTTGGGAACTCTACAGCCTTCTGGACTGGCTACACTTGACCTAAAGGACTGACTGTTGTTCAATCCCGAGAATACATGGATATGGTTCTCTGGTAGGACCAAGACCCTGAGTGACTGAACTCGCCTTCACCCAATAAGGGGTGAATTCGTCATCTTTAACTCTCACTTTGTCATTTGCTTAAAGTGCTTCAAATGTATTTGCTGCATGAATTGCGGGATATGCTGCATGACTTTTGCTGATGTAGCATAGTGCTGCACAGCAAGATGTGGACCTTGGCCTGACTGATAAATTCACTTCCCACAATAACAAGCTGCTTGCCTCAGCCTCTGCAGTAAACAGCAAATGGGTCTCACAGAAACTGGTAGCTCATACAACTGTGCCAAAGTCAGCAGAGCATGCGTTCAGAATGCAATGTGAAGTTATGCTAAGAAAGCAAACTACAAGCTATAAGATGCATCCTGTATAGATGCATGAAATGTATGGCTGTCTCTGTGTACAAAGTGACCTGGCAGAAGTATTCAAATCCCAGAGGCCCACAGTAAAGTGTTGAAAGGCTGAAGTGGTGTCTGAGTCGGTTTGAGAACATGATGATGTGGTGAGTGAGAATGGTGCTTTGCTGATGCAGACTTGTGTGGATGAAGGTTAAGGAGGTTTGTGGCTGGGTCAAGCATTCAGTGAGTTGCACCCACTACGAACCTGTCCTGATTTACATGTTGAGCTTTTACTATCTAGTTCTTCAGGGAAAAAGAGCAGAATAGGAATTGGTGTATAAAAGAGGTCAGCTTGGACTTTAAGGAGATGCAAACACATGCAATAAAGGTTGCCATTCAATGGCAAAATTCTGAATTCAAGTTTTAAGACTTGAGGGGAAAACTGGCAACATCTTTTCTTAAGGTCAACAATCAGATTTGTTTATTCATGCCATACTTTAACAACATAAGAACAAAAGGAATGGGGCAGGAGTAGGCCATTCAGCCCCTTGTGCCTGCTCCACCAACTTGATCTTATCTCAACCTCAACTCCACTTCAACCTATTACTAATTAAAATTCTGTCTATCTCTTCCTTAAATTTACCCAATGTCCCAGCATCTACGACACTTGGGTGTATGAATTCCACAGACTCACAACCCTTTGAGAGTAGTAATTTGTCCTCATCCCTGTTTTAATTCTGCTATCCCTTATTCTAATAATATGACTTCTCATTCTAGATTGTCTCACTTGAAAAACATTGTTTCTCCATCTATTTTGTCAATTCCCTTTCACATGTTATATTCCTGAATTATGTCTCCTTTCATTCTTCTAAACTCCTGAGACTATAGGCCTAAGCAGCTCAATCTCTGTTCAGAAAGCAGCCACTTATCTCTGGGATCAATGCAGTGAATCTGTCCTATATTTCTTGCTATTACTCATGCCACACCAGCAAGGGGAAAGTTTTGCCCTAAATTTCTTAAAACTGTAGCAAGGGATAGAAAGATGAAATAAAATATTCCCTCATTCCCCTTTTAACTTCATTTTAATTACCTTTCCTAGAGTTGCAGATCAGTGACCATTAGGATTAATAATATGCCGGAAATATTTTAAGTGTCTATTTTAATACTTACTGACAATCACATAAGTCTGCACTCTGTCTATGCATTGCTTGTACCATTAGTCATAGCCATTCAGTCACAAGGCACAGGAAAAAGACCTTTTGGTCCGACAAATCTGCAACAGTCAGAAGCAGCTACTTAACCTGACCTGAAGAAAAGATTAACTAACTGTAAAGGGGTTACTGCTACACAGTGATACTGCTGAAGAAAAAGATATTTATTTACCAGCTGATAAACTGTGATAAACTGGGAAAAGAATGCAATTGTTCTAGCACATGATTATGGAGTAAGATTATAATATACAACTCCAGGAACTTCCCGCAGCATTTTGCCTATTTGGTATTGTAGGGCTACTCCACTTACGTGATTTTCTATCCATGAAACCCTAGTTCATAGCATTCACCCATCATCTTCTCTTCTACACAATAAATAAATATTTTGGGTGAAATATGACTTAGATGGAGTTTTAATGACATATGTAAATTTGAGGCTATCATTATTATTAAATAATTGGCATTTCCAGTATATCATCCAAGTCTAATACAACTAGAAGCACAATAGGAGGAAAATGCTTTGAAATCATTTGTGAAAATAGAAATTCTGTATATTAAAACAGTTTTATTCTTTCAACTTCTATTTTGTTACCATGAAGCTCAGGCAAAATGCAGTTGCTCTTAACAATGACATGTAAGCTCTTCCCTCATTACCAGTTCCATAACTGTAACATTTCTGGAACAGTCAGAACAAAAC
This sequence comes from Ginglymostoma cirratum, assembly GCA_024137785.1. NCBI lineage: Eukaryota > Metazoa > Chordata > Chondrichthyes > Orectolobiformes > Ginglymostomatidae > Ginglymostoma > Ginglymostoma cirratum. The sequence goes on from JAHRHZ010000040.1 coordinate 5,576,384, forward strand.
TTTCTAAAAACATTGAAACATTGTTTACAAAATTCTACAGGATTGGGTCATACTGTATTGTTATCTCCCAAGCATTGAGGCATAGACTGCAGAAATTAAATTCATTATCTCCAGACTGACTTACAAATCTTAATTTCCTGCCAGGAGGAGAAAGGAGCATTAGCTGGACAATTCCTAACAGAAATAGAGAATTGTAGGGAGAAGACACCTCCTACAGGCCATACCAAGAGCAGAATTGGCAATTGTCTAGCACTGGGTTCTCTGGCTCGCTGCCCTTTGTTATGATATCACAGAGATATCTAGAAAAGGAAAACAGATTGCAAAGAATCATTTTGATAAGAAATATAAGAGTACGGGGTTAGATATTTAACTTAGTAGACATAATTTGCTGTATTTTATCATAAAATAGCGAAGTGTCAATTTTGACGGGTTTCTTTCTCAGCAATGCCTAATGGGTTTTCTCACACAATCTTCCTACACTCATCCCATTACCTATGGACACACCCCTAGGGCATCCCACTTATTGTATTATCCCACTCGCCGCAGGTAGAAATACTTATCACTGCCAGGGCCTCTTGACTTTCCTGGTGCCAACTCCTTCTTTAAAGCCTACCGAGTCAAGCTGGTAACTGCCCTGCACAGTACATGGCAAATCCTTCAGACATGACAGGCAGAGGAAAATTGGCATCCTGCTTTGCCAGCAATGACCTGGAGACCCTGTGAGGGTTGCATGTGGTCACCGACCATGCCCCGGGAGTATGCCCCGAGATATTGGTGACTAATCTAAGTCTGGAGGAGCAAGCGGCAAGCTGGAATTGCTAGGTTATTGTTCTGACTTTCACATTGGAAAATATCACCATTAAGCTTTTAACCTGGCCTGAAGAGAAGATGATGTATCAATGTGGCAAGACGATGTAATAAGGGGATTGATAATCGATGCTAATAGACCTTTCATTGCTCACAAGCGGAAAACTCATGTTGCTGCTCAATATTTGGCTGAAAAGTGAGATGTTTTGCTCTTGACATCAGGAAGCTCCTAACTGGCCATTTCACACTATTTTCCCAACTTTCTTATCCACATCTGTAATGTTCAGGGGCTGGGAAGGTTCCCACCCTCACTCCCAATTGGAAATGTACTTCTTTCAGTTAGAACGTGGAGACAATTAACTGAGGCCAGTTGAGACTTCATGTCTGAAGTCAATATTAAGAGCAAGTGAATTTTTGTATGGCTCTTTTCTCTTTTAAAATCCAGTTTCCTTTGTTCAATTTTAAAATATTTCCTCTACCCAAAATGGAAACTCTTTGACTAGTAACATAAAAACTAAACACAGTCAGACAGGAAATGGACTGTCACTTTCATGTTTTTCCACTGAAGCTATAAGTTATCCACAACTTTATGACATAAGCTTTCATTGATGAAATTCATTTGTTTAATCTGAATTATTTTTCATGCAGCAAAATGTAGGAATTCAGAACATTCGAAACACAGTATTTATACTTCACTTACCCAGAATTTTTGATTGCCTTTCTACTGCTGTTGTGAAACTAATCACAAATACTGCCGTTGTGTGAAAAAGGAAAAGACTGAAGTAATTATCCTCTCACTTTTCCACATTTCTCTGTATTAATTATGCAGAAGGAAAGGGATTGGTTTTGATGCTGTCTAAGGAGATAACTTCACTCTTGGCAACTATCAAAAGATGCTAGATGCCAAAATGTGTTTAGAAAACTATATAAATAAACAAAACTACACATAAATAAAAACATGCTCATAGTTGTATGCTGACTTAAACCTTAAAAATTATTGACAAGTATGAAATCCTCCTTCTAAACAAAACAGCGTTGTCTGTAACATGTATGTTTCAGCCCTACAATATGACACCCAGCCAAGATCATTTTCCTTCTGAAAGAATTTACATTAACCCAATTTACATTAATATTTAATTCTTCAAAAATATCACTTGCCATAAATTCCAAACATCATAACTTCACTTGTCTCCCCTTTTGTACTAGAATCAGTTTTCTGCATTGGAAAAGGGATCTATTTTGACTTTCAGGAATGCTAGTCAGTTACCCATTCAGATGTTACACCAAATAGATATCTCAGTGCAGCTCACTAGATTGAAGCTACAGAATCAGGCCTGTGGAATAACTAACAGGTAAACTGTGAGGGGTAATGGAATTACATTCACTGAGCTTGTTTGTTTCAGAAGACAACTCTTCAGTGTATTTAATTAGGTTCCAAAGGTGTATTCCTGCATGTCTGGGGTCTGCAACAATGGGTCCTAAACAATAAATAGCAATGGAGGAGCTTATTGATGTTCTAAGACACCTGTGCTGTTGATGGAAGAAATAAGTTGCAATGAAAACAATCTATCTGGCATCATTGCTGAGAAATAAAACCTACCACAATGCAGTAGTCCTATGTATCTTCGACATTGTGTTTGTCAACAGACATCAAGAAGAACACAGAGATTGGAACAATACAGCACAATTCGTGCCCTTCGGCCCACAATGTTGTGTCGACCTATTATCCTACTAAGATCAATCTACCCTGCATACCCTACATCTTACTAACCTCCATGTGCCTATCCAAGAGTCACTTAAATGTCTCTAAAGTATCTGACTCCACTACCACTGCTGGCAGCGCATTGCACACGCCCACCACTCTCTATGAAGAAATGTCTAATTAATAACATTAGCTTTACTTTTAAACTTCTCTCTTTGTTTTTGGGATTATTGGGATTTTCATACCTCCATAGTCATTGCGTTAAAGACATTGAAATCTACTTTGAAAATCAAACATTTAAAAAGTGAGATCAATGCATCAGGATTAAAACAAATTGTGCAGATTATGTTTCATTCCAGTTAGCTAAACCAAAATTTAACAAAGTAACATTCTCTTGAATGTCTAACTGTTTTCATTCTCCATACAGCCAGAGTACTTCTAGTCTGGCCAATGTTCAGTTTTCAGTGTTCCTAAAATTGTAGGGCTTTTTTTAAAGCCAGTATTTTAAACTGATCTTCATGTCATGTGTCCCTTGTGCACATAACTCATAACAACATTTTCAAACAAACATTGATATGCTTTCATTAGGGACCAAACAACTCTGAGTTCCTTTCAGCATCTGCAGCCTGAAGACTTTAAAAACAATGAATTTCTGTGAAATGTAACAGAGTGTTTCTATTCTGGTCAACTTGCCCCTTTGAGGACAGAAGCTTGTCTTTCTCAACTTGATTCATTTCACAGGGCTACCTGGGATTTATCTGAAAAGTTAGGATCTGTGGGACTCCATGACATGGACCATTCTGCCCCTTAATTAGAAGAGATTACAGTCCGTAGGTAAGAAAATGATAAAAAGTCTCAGGAGGCATACTTCCCCAATGTATGCATATCATCAACCCAGTGAAACATTTAATTAACGGAACAAGAGCAGGCACTTAACCCTAGGGAAAAAAAACTTTGCTCATCCCATCGAACAAGAGGATATTAATTGACTGTGGAATGAACAGCAAGAAGAAACTCACAATTGTTCTTCCTCCACATTTCTTTTTGATAGGAATTGTGTACAGTTAAAGTAGAATGTAGGAAAATGGTCAGGATTATGCAAAGACTGAACAAAAGAAAAAGACTATTAATTTGAACCAAACCAGACTCGACTTGGCAGTTCCTCACTGAAAGTTTGCCTTTGCACAAAGTTATGCCACACTCGGTAGAATGTACTACAAGTTATGAAATCATTTGCATGATTCTACCAATCACAGAGGGCTAAATTTCACTGCAGGCTTCAGGTCCCTGACATCAGATCAAACGGGGGTCAGACTGCACTGTGGGGGAAACCTGGCCATGATTTTCCCTAAATTAGCTAATTAGTGGCCAGAGGGATAGCTCATTGTCCAATTAAGGAGGGGGTGGGCTTTAAAGCTGGAAGATCAATAGGAGACTCTCTAGCCTAAGAAATCAGCAGGACTATTTTTCTTCAATACGTTTAACTTTAAAATATAAATCCCCGGAACTGTCAACCACCATTGTGAAGGGCAATCAAACATGTTGCTCACCAACACAACCCAACTTTAGCCATTCACCACACCATCCCAGCAGGTCACGCTGTAGGAAGTTGGCCTGATCCCCCAAGTCTCTGAGGCTTGGAGGCTAGCAGGCAAATTTCAGTAGGACTGTGACAATAATCCTTTAAAGGATATTAATAGGTTATTTACCCAGAGCCTGAACATTGAAAAGAAAGTGAGTAGTCTGTACTTATATTGTTTTGGGAACAGTGACCATTTAGCACTTTACTACTTCTGTTGGGATCAAGTTCGTTTTGGAACATGTCATGATCTAATGTAAGAATTTATGTCACAATCTGGATAACTTTTTTTTTAAAGTAGAAAACATGAAATTCCAAGACTTATTAATAGAACAAAATCCACAACTATATACAATAATTTTAAATAAACAAAAATAAACTTTACAAAGTTAGGAGAGTAGTGCAATCTATTATTTAAAAACATAGAACTAGGAGGAAAAGTAGGCCATTCAGCACTTCAAACCCACACCACCATTCAATATGATCACAGCTGATCTTCCAACTCAGTGCCCTGTTTTTCCTTTCTCCCCATATTCTTTGATTCCTTTAGCTCTAAGAACTATATCTAACACCTTCTTGAAAACAATGTATGCTCTAACATCCAGAATTAACATGAGATAAATATGGGTTGGAAACAAACAGTGGTTGTACACCTCACAGAGCATAGAAAATAACAAAGAGAGACCCCACAGATATCTCAGCAATACCCTAAGATGGCAGTAACACTTTAAGTCCCCAGATGTCATTAAAACTTCATAAGGGAAGCCAAATATTCACTTTCAAAGACCTGGCTGTGAACATCCCTGAAAAGCCACTCAGATCTGGACTGTCTCAATGACTGCGTACATACTGGTAATCCACTCTCTTTCCTTGGGTCTACGTTCCTGTGTCCTCCCTGCCCCCTTTATTTGGAAACTGATCTCCAGCAGGTACTCATAGGCCCAGCTTCAGCTCTTCCATAACAGCTAGCTTCAATAAGACTGCCATGTCTCTGGGTTTCTGTGTGCTCTAATTTTGTTCAGTTTCATGAAGCAAAACCTGGCTGTAATTTTTTTCAACTCCACTCTGCTGCACTGAACTATTAGTGGTTCAGCTGCTTTTTCCAAGCCTTGGATAACAAGGTGTAGAGCTGGATGAACACAGCAGGCCAAGCAGCATCAGA
>JAHRHZ010000040.1:5582033-5618367 GCA_024137785.1 Ginglymostoma cirratum
TCTGATGCTGCTTGGCCTGCTGTGTTCATCCAGCTCTACACCTTGTTATCTCAGATTCTCCAGCATCTGCAGTTCCTACTATCTCTTCCAAGCCTTCCTAGTTCTCAAGACCTTTCCTTAGCCTTAGCCCCATTGTCTAGCTGATTCTACTAGCTCCCAGGCTATCTCCACATTCCAAACTTCAGGGAGCTATCGCTAGTTACTGGGGTTTCTTCCTGAGCCCCAACTACATAGAGCCTTTAGTCACCTTTTCAGCAGTACAACTAACAGCAGAACTTTCCCTGCATGGAGCTTATTCCTTCATTCTCATTCTGTCTCTCTCTGTTTGTCCTACTCAATCCAGCTGAGTCCTCGACCTGTTCTTCAGTGAGCATTGAACTGCTTTGAATGACCAATTGAAAACCTCAAAGCAAGCCTTACTCTATTGCTAGGCAAAATGAAAATGTAACTCGAGTACTTGTGGGTAGAAGAGTGCTCCCCACATTCCTCTTTCCGAGACTTGGCCTCAAGGTCTTTGTGAATTCAGTTGAAGAGGAACAATATGAGTGAGTCTTAAGGAAAAGAGACTCTTGTCTCAACAAGATTATTGAATGACAGAAATCAGGTACAAATTCCATTTGTAAGGTTAAATTGTCATTAAGACTACGATGAGATCAGTATAAATCATTCTCTGTTCCACGAGATCGTAAGATATATTACATTATCCACACCCAAGCCTGCATTTCCAGATTGGATGGAGCTTAATGAAGTTCTCAACATTAACCCTTTCAGGACTATTACCTTACACAATATTCCCCTAATCTTTTTCTTCTCTATTGTTAACATGCATACGTTCATGTATATAATTATATTTACCACTCCCCAGCTCCCCCATGTCTCTAACTTTCAAAATTTGCATGATCTATGGGTTTCACACTCCTCCCAGACTTCAGACTTCAATATTAGATAACAAGGTGTGGAGCTGGATGAATACAGCAGGCCAGGCAGCATCAGAGAAGCAGGAAAGATGTTTCGGGTCTAGACCCTTCTTTAGAAATGGGGGAGGGGAAGGGGACTCTGAAATAAATAGGGAGAGACGGGGAGGCGGATAGAAGATGAATAAAGGAGAAGATAGGTGGAGAGGAGACAGACAGGTCAAAGAGGCGGGGTCCTCAGGGATCTTTGGCCAATAATATCACCATGCCTCTGTTCCTCTGAGCTTCCTAGTGTCTTGCTATTCATTGAGTATGCTCCTATCCTGTTCCTTCTTCCAAAGTGCATCACTTTACATTTATGAGCGTTAAATTCTATCTGCCACTCATCTGGCAATCTAAGCAATCTGTTTACATTCTCCTATAACCTAACACCCACCTTCTCATTTTCAACCACACAGCTAATCTTTGTGTTATCTGTACACTTACTTATCATTCTCCTCACATTCTCATCTATATAATTTATGAATATTAAGATGATATGGAAGATGAAGAAATGAAATAGCCCTTTTGAACTTATGTTGTCTCATCATCAAACATCAAGCTTGCAATAACAATTAGCTCTGTTCATAATTATGCCATCTGAAAAAATTCAGTTAATAATCACTCAATGAGCTCAGATGATTTATACATGCTCATTTTTACTGTCAGTACTTTCTTCTGTTTGCAAACTCTGTTTATTTCTGTCATCTGAATGTTTTTTGATAATAAAAGGAATTGAAAACATTTCTACGACCTCTATGCCGTTGCACATGTTGACAGAATGGGAGAATTCTCCTAGGTGATATCAATAGATTTTCTTTTCTTCATTTTAGGTTCCATCATGAATCTGGGAATTTCAATTAATTCTTCTATAGTTGCCATTTGACCAGTTAGATGACAAGAGTTTGTTTTATTCATTCACAGAATATGGAAACCATTGACTTGGCCAGCATTTATTGCCCAGAGGCCATTTAAGAGTCAACCACATTGCTGTGGATGTGGAGTCACATGTAGGCCAGAGCAGATGAACGCAGCAGTTTCTCTCCTTAAAAGACATTAGTGAACATGGGTTTCTTACAACAACAATTAACAGTTTCATGGTCATCATTCGTTCCAGATAATTTTTCATTCAAAGTAAATTCCACCATGCCACAATGAAAGCCCAAGTCCCCAGGTCATTACCCTGGTCTCTGCATTAATAGTCTAGTGATAATACCACTAAACCATTGTCTCCTGTCTCCTGTCCCCTCCCCCACTCCTGGAGCACGTGTTCTCTGACTGGCTTTCCTTTGAATAGATTTAGTTAACTTGGTTAACATTATCTTTTTACTATTTCTTGGAACAAGTTGAATACTTTCTGATATCTCAAGGTAGTTGAGGCCTAAATTTGTGTGTGGCAAAAACGTGAGAAGTGTTCATTGTAAATCCTGTGTAAATCACAGGTATATCCTCAACTCTCTTATGCACTTTGGGCAGTGAGTGACTTGCAGCATGCTGCCATCTGAACCATACGGTTTCATCTCTGCAGGATAGGACTTACATTTCGTCAGCCATGGTATTTGATTTGATAAGACTGTAACACTTCCTACCATATCAAGTTTAAGATTAATGAGATGTCCATTCGCATTACAGCTTCTGTCAAACTCAAGTTCTTTAGATCACCAATTTCCCATGGAAATGCAATGGATATCTTCTCTAATGGTGATGGTTCTACCACATAGATATCTTTGTAATGAAGATGCATTTGAATATCTGCTGCTCTGAAACTGTGTACTACTTCTGCTTATCTTGTAGAAGTGGCCTAAAGCTATCACATTTGTTTTTAATAGCCAAGCACGGCTTGTGCCTGTGAGTTGTCCTTGTTCCACAGTGCTGATGCTGAGCATCAGTATCTGCTGTTTGGCCTACTCTTTGTGTTGGCTTGTTGCTTGTGTCTCCAGGATATTTACACCTTATGAGCTGAATGGATTTTTTTCTTTCCTCCTGTGAAAATGTTGTCCTTCTTTCAAGATTTGTCCATGTTTCCTGTGAGTTTCTGTTTCCGTCACAGCTTGAATAACTTTCTCCAGAGTTAAATCTTTTTTGCTCAGTAATATATGTGACAAGGTCTTATTAATATTTCCAGCAACAATTCTGCCACTTGTAAATTCTCATTTTGAAGCTCTATGATTGTTGCTTTCCACTCATCTGTAGATATCATAATTAAATTATCAAGGGATTCATCTAGATACTGAACTCATCTATTAAATCTTGCTCGTTTGAGAATTTTATGTGTCCTCACTTTAAAATAATTGCCAAAAGCTTGTAACACCTCTTGAAAAGAATCTGTGCCTTATTTTATGATTTAGAAATGGAAAACATGTAAGTTATAGGTCCTCCTGAACACTATAGTGTATTTGCTTGTTCATCTTGCAATTTAGCATTTCATTAATAAGAAATTCTGTATCATAAAAACAGTTTTCTTCAAGATGTCCAATCCCATGCTGTGTTTGTCCTAATTCTGATATTAAATCTTGCAGATAGTATTACTCCACTTGCCGTGAATTTCCAATATGATTTTTTAAATTCTTATTTTAAGGCTTTTAAAGTCAGCGATGTTTTAATGCTGCCTTTGAATAAACCTTTCCTTTGAAGACTTTTACTTCTATAAATAGTAATGCTTTCTTATTTTTCCTCCTTCTAAAGTTTTGCATTCTATGAAACTGCAATGTTATGTAATAATAGTGCTGTTTTCTGGGACTTTGCCCTAATTTCCTAGTGGTCAAAATGGAGATTTCCCTTCTTCTGGAAGAAATATGATGGTTTCCCATCTCTTCAAAGGCAAAATGGATGATTTCATGTCCTTCACAGCTACACAATCCTACACAAGTGTCTATTTCCGCTATTTTCCATAATAGAGGTTTAAGTCTGCAGTCTTAATATATTATTCCTGCCAGCTCTGCTTTATGTTATGTTTCTCCCGCTATTATCCTGGTTTCAAAAGTCTTCGACCTATCTTCTTCAGCTAGATTCTGTCTGTTTTAGCTTTAAAATGGTCTCTTTTTCTGCCTTAATTCAGTTTTGTAATGGTCTGGTGATGCGACCTTTGTTAGTGCAACTCCTATCCCTTGATTTCTCTACTGCAACAATAATATCATCCAGTCATACAAATTTAATAATGTATCATCAACATAACTCACTGTAGTTAACTCGTTATTGTTGTCAGTTAATGTCATCTTATTTTATGATTTATTTGACTTTTTCTCTGTGTATAAATGTAAAAAAAGTACATTTTCCCATGCTGTCCAGCCACAAAAATCATTAATCGCTTATCATCACATCATTGAAGCAATCAGGTCATGCCTTAGCTTTTTTGTTTAAAGAAAATTGCAACAGCAAACAGTGTAATCATTTGAAGAAATATGAGCCCATCTGTGGTGTCCAAAATAATTCGCCTCAGAGCATCTCTTTTAATTTGTTTTGATACTTTAGTACTGTTGGTTTTCATCATTTCTTCATCCTGAGATGTCGTAATGCTTGGTCTTATTTTCTTAAACTAATGCAGTGTGTTTGGTGAAATACTTTTATAAAAATGAATGGCCACATCAGGAGTCAGTTGATCTTGGACTGGAGTCACAGGCAGGTCCAATCATTTGGTAAAAGCAGCAAATTTTCTTCCCAAAAAGACATCAGTGAAGCAGTTAGGTTTTTTTGACAATTTAACAGTGTAGGGTCACCTTCACCAAAGCCCAGAGATAAAAGGTACTGCAGATGCTGGAGAATCCGAGATAACAAGCATGGGGCTGGATGAACACAGCAGGTCAAGCAGCATCATAGGAGCAGGAAAACTCGACGTTTCGGGCCTAAACCCTTCATCAGAAATGGGGGAGGGGAAGAGGGTTCTGAAATAAATAGGGAGAGAGGGAGAGGCGGATAGAGGATGGATAGAGGAGAGGATAGGTGGAGAGGAGGCAGACAAGTCGAAGAGGCGGGGATGGAGCCAGTAAAGGTGAGTGTAGGTAGGGGGGTAGGGAGGAGATAGGTCAGTCCAGGGAGGACGGACAGGTCAAGGGGGCGGGATGATGTTAGTAGATAGGAGATGGGGTGAGAGGAAAAACCGGTTAGGGAAAAGCCCAGATTGCTTAAATTGAACGTAAACTTTTAAAATGCGATTTTGAACTCAACGTTCTTTTGAATAGTCATCCAGGCATTGGCATTACAATTACAGAAAATAACTAACGCAACAGGCCCAGTTAGAAGGATGTGGAAATTAATAAGGCTGTGCCTATTTTGAATAAAACACGATTGAACTATTCCTTTGGATCCCAGCATGACATTTGCCATAGCCCAGCCCTGGTAACAGGGCTGTTGTGGCTGCTTCAAGAGTCCACATTGATCACCTGTTGTAAATTCTTCACCAGTGAATTGAGTATAAAGAAAAGAAGCTAAATTGAGAAGGAAACATATTTTTAAAATTGCTCAGATTCCATTGTAATGAAGACAATGGGTAACTGGATTTTGTAGCATGTTGGGTAACATGCTTCATGACCTCCTTTAGTTTCTTCTTCCCTCAGTCCATTAAAGGACCAGGGGTCGGGGGCAACAGCTGCAGGACAACCTGTGGAGCCTTTCCCCTCCATAATATAACCAGATGTTTGCAGCGTTGTTGCATTTTTAAGAAGTACAAACTGTTCAGAGGACTCCAGTGGAGGCATCCTTGCCTGCCAGCTCACTACATTGGCAAAGTTCACCATTCAAGATTGCAAGCGCTATGAATGGTTTCTGCAGTTTCAGGAACTGTCCTGAGGTTCTTAATTGTTTGGTAGATGCAGAGGTGGCTATTTCTGAGGTTGTCTCTCATAATGTGCTGTTGGTGGGTGGTGTTGGTAATTTATGGCACCCAACGGATAGTGGTCCAAATCTCCAAATTTTTTTAAAGGGCACAAGATATCAACTGATGTATGCTTCCAACTATCTGAAAATTGAAATATTGGATTTGATGGTCAATTACTCCTATTCAAACCCAGGGACAAAGGGCTTGAAACAAACAATGACTAACATTTGAATGGGCCATTCAAACTTTCTCATAGTCTATAATGCTTCATATCTGCTTGCATTTTATTAATAAAATGATCAAAAAAGCAATTGCTTTTCAGTGGAGCAAGACCCGAAACGCTAACTCTGATTTTTCTTCACACGTGCTGCCAGACCTACAGATACTAGAACCAAAACTTAACAGCAACCAGATTAAGAGATGTCAAATGTTTCAAAATAAAAAAAAACTGTCATTTATTTTATTCATTCTCAATGGCTGGAAGGTAATTTTAAATGAGCAGCTTTTCTAAATCTGTAGTCCTGATATTCATCCTCACCAAACATGAATACATGGTATAAAATCTGTATATAAAATCTATCTATATAAAATCTATGTACAAAACAGCTACGTTTCCAAGATTTTCCCCTCGTTATAAAGAATAAGCAGAAAACCATTGGAGCATGCCCATGATTTTCTGATATGTACTGATGAATGGGGCTCAGTAGCAATGGCACACATTGGGAAATCCAGCCCAAATGTCCTCGTAATTTTGTCTACCATACTTTGAACTTAAGATTGAATTGTAGCAGCAATTTATTTTGTACTCGATATTACAATCATATAATCAATGTAAGTACGCATAACAGCTCCCGAAGTGGCACTTTGTGAATGAATTTCTCCTCCCAGGTGCCTTTTTCATCTGTGTCCCTCCAATAATAAGCAGCAGTTTAGGCTTCAAAGCAGTTTTGAGAGCAACTAATATAAAAACCGAAAGAACTGCAGATGCTGTAAATCAGGAACAAAAGCAAAGTTGCTGGAAAAACTCAGCAGGTCTGGCAGCATCTATGAAGGAGAAAACAGCTTTAACTTTTCAGGTCCGGTGACCCTTCCTCAGAAATGTTGTTGAGAGCAATTAATGTCCGTCACCAAAATCTGATATGGGTTAGATACGGCAGTAAATGGCTCAGCCTAGTGGATTAATAGCGCCAGTTGTGCAAAAACACTAATTACTAGCACAAAACTATAATACATGTAGTTCTGTTCTAAGGGGGAGTTTTACCTTCCGGAATGGCTAATAACTGCCTGTATTTATCCCAATCTTACTGTTTGAGGTGTTTTGTCATCCAATAGTCTAAAAATAAGTTCCAACTGTTGTGAATCACCCCTTCTGTTTCTTATGTTGTGTAAATGATAGGCAAATATATTCATTCGATTTCATAAAATAGCAAAACAAAAGGGTATTTTGTAAGGTCCTAAAACAAATATAAGCTGTGCCGCCTGATTTAGTAAGTAGAAAGTTAAAACTCATGCATCTATGATCAGGTTTATACAGCTTTATTGCTCCATGCCACATTTTCAATATTTACACTACAACTGACGTGCAGTGAATTGAGACGTTTATTTCACAGGCACAACCACCAACTGTTGGCTAGCTGAAGTTTGTATGTTACTGGCAGGATGCAGAGAGCATTGCTTTGTAAAAAATACCCAACTCCCTTTAATGCCAGCGATCCATCCAGATCCATGTGTACACTGATACGGCAAGATCCCAGGCAAGTTTTGCCAAGTTGTTACAATTCCAGATGGCATGCCCCAAATCATGAAACTCCGAGGTGAGTTGCCTGCCTTACTTTATTCACCTGCAACCTCAGTTGATCAGCACAAGGTTAATATAATTACTACTCCTTCCACTGTAAATGCCTTTCTCCTAGACAAAAAGAACTTGCATTATAAAAGGAGAAAGTTAACCAGGCTTTTTAAAATTAACAAAGAGTGAGCTTATTAATGACTAAATGCAAGAATAATTAGTAGCACAACACACATGCACAAAGATCAGAAATACTCCGCATAAGATTAAGATTTAGAAAAACAGATAGTTGGATCAATCTGTGAAGACTGATAGCTGAATATTGTGGTCATTGCAGTGAAGTTACTGCGAGTGTTGACTTCAGTAGTTGAACAGTGATTTTGAGATGTTTTTGTCTATAATCAATATAGAAACTTTAAGAGCAACCTGGCTTAGGCATGAATAGAACCATGGATCAGCAGCTACTGCTGATACCCTCTATTAGTTGGTGGTCTAGCATGTGATTCCTCTCCTCCCAAACCCTGGTTTGCTTTACTGGACTTAGCCAATAGGGTGTATGCGTTTTGATTGGGGCCACTCAATCATGTTGACCTCCAGTTACACAGCCTGGCTTGTTTCCACATAAAGCTTTAAATGCAGAGAGCAACTTCAGTAAATCTGATCATTGTTCCACATCTAAGTAGGCAAATAAGGTGTCTAAGTCTATATTTGCTGTTATTTCTGCGTTGGTCAACAGTGTAGTCCTTTAATTTTCTCACTCTTCTGGTGTTTCAGTCAGATATTCTAGGGCGGCATGGTGGCTCAGTGGTTAGCACTGCTGCTTCACAGCGCCAGGAACCTGGGTTTGATTCCACTCTTGGGCAACGGTCTGGAGTTTGCACATTACTACCATGATTGTTTAAGTTTCCTCCGGGTGTTCCGGTTTCCTCCCACAGTCTAAAGATGCGCAGGCTAGATGGATTGGCCACGCTAAATTGTCCATAGTGTTCAGGGATATGTAGATTAGGTAGGTTACAGGAGGATGGGTCTGGGTGGGATGCTCTGAGGGTTGGTGTGGACTTGTTAGGCTGAAGTTCTTGTGTCTCCTCATAGGCTCATGACCGTCACCCTCAGAGCTCCACTCTGTGGTCTAACATGTAGACTTCCTCCCTCTCTTCTAAAGAAATCTTCTCATATAGTTTCAGAGGTCACTGCACTTGGAACCACGAAACTAATGCAAATGGAGTAAAACCATTGGCCTCATTAGGTGAATCCATGAGTTGAACAGAGGAAGATGTTATCCTTTAGTTTAACATGTGTTATTGGGAAATTATTAAATACCATAATTAAGGGAGCAATAACAGGACATTTGGAAAGTCAAAATACATTCCTTCAGAGTCAGCATAGTTTTGTGAAGGGTAAACTTAGAGAGATTTGATGATGTAACAAGAAATATGGATACTGGGGATCCTCCAGATGCAGTATATCTGGACTTTGAGAAGACGTGCTGGGTGGCACAGTGGCTCAGTGGTTAGCACTGTTGCCTCACAGCACCAGGGACCTGGGTTTGATTCCACCCTCAGGCGACTGTTTGTGTGGAGTTTGCACATTCTCCCCAAGTCTGTGTGGGTTTCCTTCGGGTGCTGTGGTGTCTTCTCACAGTCTAAAAATGTGTAGGCTAGGTGGATTGGCCATGCTAAATTGCCCATCATGTTGAGGGATGTGTAGATTAGGTGAGTTATAGGGGGATGGGTCTGGGTGGGATGCTCTGAGAGCTGGCGTGGACTTGTTGGGCCAAAGGGCCTGTTTCCACACTGTGGGGATTCTATAATTTAAAATAGTGCTGCACAAAGTAAGATCACATGGGGTTAGGGGTAACTTATTTGTTTAAACAGAGGATTGGTTAACCAACAGAAAGCAGACAGTTTGGATAAATGTCTCTTTTTTTGGTTTGCAAGATGTAACTAATGTGGTGCCACAGGGTTCCGATCTCAGGCCACAACTATTTACTATCTATATTAATTACTTGGAAGCAGGCATAGAATGTACTAAAGTCCAAATTGTACATGATATTAAATCAGGTTAGAAAATAAATTGCAATAAAGAAATAAGAAATTTACAAATGGATATGGATAGGTTAGTGAATGGGTCAAAATGTGGCAAATGAAACTTAAGGTGGATATGTGTGAGGTTACCCATTTGGTTACAGGGATAGAAAGACAATGTACTATCTAAATGGAGAAAAACTTCAGTATGCTTCAGTGCAGAGGGATCTGGGTGTCCTTGTATATGAATTACATAGGAAGGATGTTGTGAAACTAGAAAGGTTCAGAAAAGATTTGTAAGACTGTTGCCAGAGTTGGAAGGTTTGAGCTACAGGGAGAAACTGCATAGGCTGGGGTTATTTTCCCTGCAGTGACAGAGGCTGATGGGTGACCTTATAAAAGATTATAAAATCATGAGCGGCATAGATAAGGTGAATAGCCAAGGTCTTTTCTCTAGGGCAGTGGAGTCCAAAACTAGAGGGCATATGTTTAAGGTGAGAGGGGAAAGATTTAAAAGGGATCTGAGTGGTTTTCATGCAGACGGTTATGCATGTATGGACTGCGTTGGCAGAGGAAGTGGTGGTGGCTGGTACAATTACAACATTTAAAGGGCATCCAGATGGGTACATGAATAGGAAGAGTTTAGAGGGATATGGGCAAATGGGTCTATATTAATTTAGGATATCTGGTCAGCATGGAAGAGTTGGACTGAAGAATCCGTTTCATGCTATACAGCTGTATGATTCTATGACTCCAAGTACAGAAGGTCGGAAAGAAGATAAATAGATTTTTTTTCATTTATTCCTGAAGGAATACAGTGTAAAAATAAGAAGTGTCACTTCAAATCTACCAGCATTAATGAAACTGCACCTGGAGTATTGTGTAAAATTTTGGACCCCTTACTTCAGGAGGGATGTAGTTGCATTACTCGCAGTACCAAGGAGGTTCACGAGATAATTCCAAAGATGAATTTTTTGTCTTTTGAAAAGAAATTGAGCAGTATAAGTTTATATTCTTTGGACTTCAGAAGAATGAGAGGAGATCAAATTGAGCTATATTAGTTGCTAAAAAGGATTGTCAGAATAGATATAGAAGGCCAGTTTCCTCATATGGGGCAATCCAGGATGAGAGGTCATATTTTTAGAATAATTGCTAGCAGAATTAAAACAGAGATGAGGAGAAATAACTTCTCTCTAAGGGTCATAATTCAGTGGAATTCAGAGTGTGATGGATCCTGGGACACTGTTTAAGAAGTAAGTAGACAGATTTTTAATAAGTAACAGGTTAAAGAGTTATGAGAGCAGTCAGGAAAGTGGAGTCGATGCTGAGATGAGCTCAAACATGATCATGTCAAATGGCAGAGGAGGCTTGGTGGGCTGAATTGCCTACTCCTGCTCCTAGTTCTTATGTACAAATGTTCTTCGTGGTAGATTAGGATTCCTACTCCTCAGCTCGAGCTCACCTAGTTCGAAATCCTTTTCCTGCCTCTTTGAAATGCTATCTTTTCCCTCCTTATTCTTTCCTCTCTCTTTTTCCTCTCTCTTTTCTACCTCTTTTTTCTTTCTTGTTCCTTGTTTTTCTTGAAATACTGATTTTTACTGCTCCAGTTTTAATTTCTCTCCTTCTACTCTACTAATTTCACTATCCTCAGTTTCCAGCTGTATACCTTTTAAAATTTTAGGTTGTCTGGCTTTCGGACAAAACTCTCATCCCAGGTAAAAACCAAAAGAAATGCAGTTGCTGTAAAATCAAAAACAAGATTAGAAATTCATGGTAAAGCTCAGCAGGTCTGGCAGCATCTGTGGAGAGAGATCACAGTTAACGTTTCGGATCAAGTGATCATTCCTCGTAACTAGGGAAATGTTGGAAAATGTTGCATAAAATAGGGTGGGGGGAAGAGGTAAATAATAAACGATAGGTGGGGATAGACCCCAGAGAAAGAAGAACAGTTGAACTGACAAAGGAGTGGATAATGATCTGGCTGGGAGGGTGAATAGCTATTAATAGAGACTGTTAGTGGCTAAGAATGGGTTGTGTGTAATGGCAGACTATGTGATAACAAGGTCAGGTGTGTGAGAGTTAGGGGTAAGGACACAGGAGAGCTCAAGCCCTATAAGTTATTGAACTCGATATTGACTCCAGAAGGGGCCCCATGCTTTCATCGAGTTCTGGAGAAGGGTCATTCAACCCGAAACATTAACTCTGATTTCTCTCCACAGATGCTGCCAGGCCTGCTGAGTTTTCCAGCAATTTCCATTTTTGTGTCTCATCCCAAGTGCCTCGATTGGTCTTTAAAGTACTTGATAGACAGAACTTCTAAATCCTTAAAAGTAAATTTCCCTAATTCTGCTAGCAACACTCAAGCGTTACTCTAACAGTGAAAGCTCAAGAAAGTCTTTTGCAATTTTTAAGAATTTCATTTCAAGTGACAACTTATCCACTCTAATTCCTTCATTTTATCTCTGGGCTCAAACTGCAGCACAACTTCCCAACTTATTATGCTCAGACCCCAAGCAAACTATTTGTTACAGGTCCAGATGTGATACCCCAAATTGTTAAGTTCCCAGGTGAGGACAGAGGAACTAACTTGCCTTTCTTATTTACTAACCCTCTCAGTTACTCACAAGAAGATTGAATTAAAAACAGATCCCTTCCCTTGTGCATATCTTTCTCTCAGATCTGAATGAGCTTACATTATAAAAGAAGGCAATTTTACTAGGTTTCTTGAGTTACTTAAGAATCAGTTTGTTAATTTGTAAATTCAGGAAGAATATGCAACACATTCATATGCATATAGATTAGAAATATGAGTGAGTCCAAAAAGCTAAAAGTTAAAAGAAAGATATCAGTCTCTGAATTGTTCACAAGGAGTTGAATCTTGTGGTCATTGCAGTGAGCTGTTGAGCAGGGATTGTCAACACCTTGATAACTTTGTAGTCACAAGAGATCACAATCCAACCTGCTTTCCAATTTGAAGAACTGTTGTGTGAAATGTTTTTGCATCATTAGGTGTGACAGTCATAGCTTTTTCCCTCTCTCTCTCTCTCTCTCTCCAGACAGCCACTTCAATTACATTCACAACTATTTTTGGCTGCATCAGTTCTCTTTAAACTGAAAAATATTTTGGAAGTAGAAATCAAAGATGCCCATAGTACTTTGGAAATCTGGCCCATGTCATGACAACAGCAGCAAGTAAGAATTGGAAAGCAACTTGATTGTGTGATTTTATAAACAAGCGTTATTATACCTAAGTGGTGAATCCACCTGCAAAAAGAATGACAAAAATTGCTTTTAAGATACAATAAAGCAAAAAAGAAAGGTTATTTCACTCTTTGTCACCATGAACAAAGAAACCTAGTAGAAAGGAGCACAGGTCAGACTCTGAGCTATAACATAAAAGCACCACATCCAACATCCTGCACTCAAAACAAATTATTATTTCATGATAAGTGGGCATTGCTGTCAAAGCCAAAACTTATTGCCCTCCTCTACTTGTCCTGGAATTAAACCTCCCTTCAATTATGGCAGTTTATGAGATACAGGTACATCCACAACACTACCACAGGGAGGCAGATCAGAATTTTGGCGCAGTGACAGTGAAAGCATGACAAAATATTTGCAAATTCGGATGGTGTGAAATTTGGAGAGGAAGTTGTAGGTGGCAGCAGAGATGGTAGATAATATTCATGTAGTTCACCTTATACATATAGACTTTTGAAATTAGTTTAATGAAGTAGGACATGGTAGAATTGTGATTGAATTCAATGCCCTTAGGGTTAATGAATAGTGGCTGTGTGAAAAAAGCATTTGGACAAGGTAAGAAGAGAGCAGTAGTGCACAATTGTTTACAGTTTGAAAAAATGTATATGACAGACTCAACTATGGACAGTTTTAGGACAATCGTTTTTTTGATTACATGTAGTAATGATGCTGACTTTATGTGTCATAATTACAAAGTTTGCAGATGACGTGACACTTATAAACCTACAGTAGGAAGGTTAATAATAAATTTGGGAAGATTTAGGCAAGCTGAGGAAACATGGCAAGTAAAATGAATGTATTCATAGTGTGATGTGATGCATTTTAAAGAAAGATTGAGGAGAGGCAATATAAATTAAACAGAAAACAGAGGCACCTGGGAATGTAGACATATCTTTGTAGCTGGAAGGACAAATTGAGAAGTCTGTTATAACAAAGTATATTGGCATCCCGGACTTTGTTGGATGCAGATCAGGTTGGGGAGTTAATGTTAAAGGGGGTTGAAGGGTCAAATTGGAGTGTAGAGGATGTTGAGTCTGGCAACGTTTAGGGCTGGGGAGGTATTGGATTGGGTCAGGAGGGTTTCAAACCAGAGTGGCAATGGGAGGAAGGTGGTGGTAGTAAGTGTGTGTGTGTGTGTGTGCACGCGCATGCACGCATGTGGTGGGGTTGGGTTTGGGTCAGGTCATGCTGCTCTTGGGCAAGCCTGCTCTGACAGGGTTGGGTCAGGTTTGAAGGGTCAAGCTATTAAAATGGGCTTTGGTGTCAGCTTTAAGCAACCCAGTCCCCTGTTGGGTTTGGAAGCTGGGGTGATTAAACCGAGATGACTGGGTGTCGGATCAGTTTGGTGGTATGTCAGAGATCAGCGATAGGGCAGGTGCTGGAGAGCTGTAGTTTATTGTGTCAGTGGCGAGTAGTGGTTCAGTTTAATTGTCATTCAGAAATTAATCCTCTACCTGTTCCCGGATACCAATAAAATTCAAATGAGTCAGAGACCTCCAAAGTTTCCAAGCTTAAGATGCTTTTGGAAAGGTTTCCAGAGCAGCAGAATTGTCACTGGAAATTCAAATTCCTGATGATTTCCACAGAACCAGCTGCATCAAGATTCTACAACATGTAGTTCCAGTCCACCCTGCTCCAATAACTCTTTCACCATCAGAATATCTACACTTAAGAGTTTTGGTAGAGTGTGTAGAAAGAAAGAGTTTTCTTTGACAGGAGGTTTCATAGCAAGAGGACACAGACTTAGGGGAGTGCTTGAAGAAACGAGATGAGATTTTCTTTCTGCAATGAGTAGTTATGATCTGAAATCCCCAGCTTGAAAGTACAATGGAAGCAGACTCAATAGCAATTTCAAGATGAAATTGGAGAAACATTAGAGAAATACAATTTTCTGGGCTAATTAAGGGCGTGTGACTAATTGAATGAGTCTTTCAATGAGCTAGAATAGACACAATGGGCTGAATGCCTTCTCCTGTGCTGTATGACTCTATCATAACGGTCAAATTGAAACCATTTTGGGCAATTCTGTCTTAGATCCATGTAGATAAAAATTCACAGTTGTAATATCCATTTACTTATAGACATGCCACAGATAAAATCAGATAGGGTTATTTCTCGGAGAATAGTAAGAACAGTAGGTGCTGGAGTCAGAGATAACACACTGTGGAGCTGGAGGAACACAGCAAGCCAGGCAGCATCAGAGGAGCAGGAAAGTTGACATTTCAGGTTGGAACCCTTCTTCAGAAATGTTTTGAGCTTCATGCATGTACAAATTCAAAGCCTGTCAAGTTAGAGGTAATGAAAGCTGATTTCCACCTCAATGTAATTTAAACCACTTTAAAGAACATGTGGAGGGTCTTAGCATAGCACATGACCCAATATAAATCATTTCAACCTTGAACTTCCAACAGAATTTCAGAAGAGAAATAGATCTTCTCATCTTTATTCCTTTAAACTCTTTTCATACACAGTACTGTATTTCTTACCGTTTGGTAGTTATTATTTCAGATATGAGACTGAATTGTTTAATTTGCCAGTAAATTTATTGCTTATGAAGTCAGGCACACTTTTAATGAGGACCATATCAAATCACTGACATTTATTCTAAATGGTTTAAGCTAGGTTGTCACAAAGTATCAGAACAAGTGAAACGAACCCAGAATTATTGGAATATTTGAACAAATTTCACAGTATTGATAATATTGTTCATTTTTATTATCATTTCTTTTGAAACAAAGGATAAAAAACAAAAGGAGAACATTTGCAACAGCAAACTTACAGCTATGTGACCTCTTTAATACAATTAGTTCCCCTAAGACATTTCACAGTTGAGTGTTAGGCCTAATCAGGATTAGAATTTTAAAAACTTTTGAAAACGGAGCTTGGTGTTTCAGGAGTGAAAGCAGGAAGCACATTTTACACAATTGGTAATGGACATCTGGAATATTTTCTCACAAGCTTACTGTTCTTGCATCCACAGTATTTATATTGCTAGTTCAGTTCAATTTCTCGTCAATGTTAACCTTTAGGATGTCGATAGTGGGGAATTCAGTGATGCAAATAACATTGAATATCAAAGATTCTCCTACTAAAGGTGGTAATTACCTGACGTTTATGTTGCCACTTGTTAACCCAAACTTAGATCCAAGTCTATCTACATTTGGACACGGACTACTTCAATGTCTGAGGATACTGAATGGTGCTGAACATTGTGCAATCATCAGTGAACATCTCCACTTCTGACCTTATGATGGAGGGAAGTCATTGATAAAGAAACTGAAGATGGCTGATTCAAGGAAAGTAACCTGAGGAACTCCTGCAGAGATATCTTGAGAGCTGAGATGATTGGCCTCCAATATCTACAACCATTTTCCTCTCCACCAGGTATAACTCGAATGAGTAAATTTATATTGACACCACTCTTGTTAGATTTCCTTTATGCTATACTTGGTCAATTGCAGTCTTGATGTCAGGGGCTTTAACTCTCACTTCACGTCTGGAAGTCACCTCTTTTGTCTGGTTTGAACCAAGGGTGTAATAAGGTCAGAAGCAGAGTGGCCCTGAGAGATCCCAAACTGAGTATCAGTGAGTAGGTTTTGCTTCCATCACTGTACTGATGATCTGGACTAGACCAATGCGACGGTAATTGGCAGGTTTTGATTTGCCCTGCTTTTTTGTACAGGATACGCCTAGAGCTAGCCAACCTTTCTGTCAACTTCAAGATTCTCTGGTTTTCAGTTTACTTATAGAAATGGAATCTCAACCCATATGTTTTGCTGATTCCAAACCCCATCAATGTATTTAGCTCGGCAGATGTTACTTACATAGCTATGCAAAACTGTGAACTTTGATAGATAGACAGGCTATGCCCACTAAATATGATGATATTATCTGTTGTTGTTAAATGGCTATATATTTATTTTGACAGATTTCTGAGCATTTAAAAAGACTTTTTTTCAGATGGAGTTTGAATGGCTGTGCTTTTGACTAACAGGCATATTTGGTAAAATTGTTCCTTACCTTTCTTTTATATGAGTTAGTTCTTTTACTGAGGTCATGCCCTGTACTCCTAGACTATCTAGCAAGGGGAAACACCCTTTCCTCATCAATCAGATCAAATCCCTAAAAATATTCTAAGTTTCAATATCCTAAATTTCAATTATTCTTCTAAAATCTTCTAAAATCCAATGAGTACAGGACAAACTTACTTAATCTCTCCTCATAAGACAGTCCCTGGTATACCCAGTATCAGTCTAATGAACCTTCTCTGGACTGCCTCCAGTGCAGTACATCTTTCCTTAGTGGACAAAAGGCCTAAAACTGATTGCAGTGTTCTGACTAGTGATTTGTATAGATTGAGCAGACCTTTCTATTCTGATACTCAATTCCCTTTGAAATAAAGACTAACATTGTTACCTGCTGAACCTGGATGTTAACTGTTCACAACTTATGCATAAGGCTCTTAAATCCCTTGGTTCTGTAGATTTCTGCTATTTTTCTCACTTAAAGAAATATTCAGCTCTTTATTCTTCATATCAAAGTGCATAACCTCAGAGCTTTCCTCACGATATTCCATCAGCCATGTTTTTGTCCACTCATGTAACCCGGATCATCCTTCTATAGACGTTTCTGTCATCCACTTGATTCCTGCCTATTCTTATGTCAAACACAAAAAAGGTGAGTGAACATTCATTTTTCTTATCCAAGTTATTAATAATTATTGTAAATAATCTTGGCCACAGCAAGATCCTCGCAGAACTTTAGTAGACCCTGAAAATGTTCCCCATGTACCTACTCTCTGCCTTTTACTAGTTAGCCAATTCTTTATCCATGATAAAATATTGCCCCAAAACCAGGGGCTCTCATCTTATTAAGTATCCCAAGAGTGGTATCTTACCAACTCACTTATGAAAATCCGGATATATCACATTCACTGCTTTATTATTTCTGTTCTGCTCATTATCTCTTCAAAGAAGACTATGCATGCTTTCTCCTTTGTGAAGACATGCTGACTGTTGAGAAGTTGGGTAGAGTACTTGTGGATTGGGAGGCAGGAAGTTAGAATTTAGGGTTTGTAAAATGTTAGGTGGAAGCATTATGTGGTCTCTTTAAAAGGTTTTGTGCTTTTTCAGTGGCATACAGACTTAAACAAAATGTCTGTGAGCGTCTTGAACACTTGAAAGTACATAGAGAGCACCCAAATTTGAACATTTGTATCAAAAGGCCATACAGTTAGCAGGCAAAGGAGTAGTTTTAGAGATAAAAGGTACTGCAGATGCTGGAGAATCCGAGATAACAAGCATGGGGCTGGATGAACACAGCAGGTCAAGCAGCATCATAGGAGCAGGAAAACTGTTTTGTTACCAAGACAAGTTTTGAATTTAGCCAATCAGTTTGAACCAGGCACTTAGATACCAAAAAACAATTAAATTTAAATATGAGGGTTTTGACAACATAGGACCATCCTAGCATAAGAAATTGATATGTCATCAATGGTATAAAAGAAGAGAGCAGTCTGACAAAGACAGGAAAACTAACTGCCACCTGTCAGAGTTAACAGCTATAAGAGATAAAAGGTACTGCAGATGCTGGAGAATCCGAGATAACAAGCATGGGGCTGGATGAACACAGCAGGTCAAGCAGCATCATAGGAGCAGGAAAACTTGACGTTTCGGGCCTAAACCCTTCATCAGAAAATCAACTGAGAGTTAACAGCTCTCAGTTCTCAAGAAAGAATCACTGGCTCTCACAGATTCCTATAAGTTTTATAGATAGTACCATGTAAATATCGAAGGTACCAACAGCACAACTAGTTAATATTCTTAACAGAAGAATTGACGGTGGAGGTGTTCCTGACAAAACATTCAATAGAGAAGAAACAGAACATTCTGGATGATGTAATCTGGCTGTAATTTCAAGAGACTAAATGTTATTTTATATAAGTAGGAGTTATATTTATTGGAACAGCATACCGTTAGAATCTTATTTATTCAGGAATAGTTAGTTGTTTGAAGGGGTTTATTCAGTTTGTTAATAATTTAGTTAACTTATTCACTGTTAGAGTTAAATAAATAAAATATTACTTGTTGATTGTAAATTGAGTGTCAGGGGTTTATTTTATTTAACTACTAGAAGTTGCTGAAAGGCAGGTTACACCACTTTTCACACTCCTTTTACAGATTATAGGGCAAGGTGCTCCTCTTTAGATGTTTTGGTTTTAGTTCTCAATAGAGTCAATCTCTGCTTTACAACAGATTGGGGGCTTGTGACTGGGATTTGAACAGATCTGAATGGATTTGGATGGATCTGAATGGATTTGGATGGATCTAAATGGATTTGACTGGATCTGAACAGATTTGGACAGATTTGAACAGATTTTAGGCACGAAGTGTTCCAGCTGATTTAAATAGACTTGGGGACTAGTGTCCTAGATCTTAAAAAAAACTTAAGTGAGAAGTGCAAAATCTGTTTAATTTAGGTTGCTTCTTGTTGGTTAAATCAAAAGCAGGGAAATGACTCTTAACATTGCTAAAGAGGTTGTGGGGTTGAAGATGTTTCCCAAATTTGGCAAGAAAGGTTAGAAAGACAGAAAAAGGAGACACTTTTAGAATTAGCAGACAGGCTAGAATTGGGTTTAACTAGGGATAAGTAGAAAGCTGAAATTGTAACGGAGTTAGGTATATCAGAGAAACTGTCAGGTGCTGTGGAGTTAGAAAAAAAAACTGCAAATAAGACAACTGTAGTTAGAAGAGAAAGAAAGGGAAAGAAGAGCAATGTTAGAAAATAAGGAAAGGGAAAGAAAGTTCTTAGCTGAACCAGAAGAAAACGAAAGAATCACTGTGGCAGGATAAGAAGAGAAAGAGAAAGAGAGGGAGGTTGAACTTCGGGAGTTGATAATTAGGTAGGAAAGTTGACACAACAGGATGAAGGTAGAAGGTATACACAGTGAGGAGGGTAGTGATGATGAGCAAACCCATCATAGCCAAAGGCTTGATAGGGATATATACAAATCTGTCAAATCTTACCAAACTTTAATGAAAAAGATGTAGAACCCCTTTTCATATCCTTTGAGAAATTGGCTACACAGATGAACTGGCCAGAATCTGTGTGGGTAATGTTAATTCAGACCAAGTCAGTAGGCAGTGCTAGTGAAGTGTTTGCAGCACTGTTACAGGAGGTGTCAGGAGAATATGAAGAAGTAAAACAGACTATTTTGAGTGCCTATGAACTGGTATGAGAAACAAATAGACAACTGAAAGGAACCAGGTCAGACTTATACTGAGTTTGAAGCAATTAAACAGATCAACTCTGATAGATGGATGAGGGTATTAAAGATAGACAAGACATATGATGATTTTAGAGATATTATTCTGCTGGGGGAGTTCAAAAACTCACTTCCAGAAGTGATAGGAACTCATGTTGAGGAACAGAAAGTTAAAACAGTGAGAAGAGCTGCAGAGATGATGGATGAATATGCATTAGGGCATAAATCACAATCTAGCCTCCGACAGCAATTTCATTCCATGAGAGATAGAACTTGGGAAAGAGGGCGATCCTTCAATGAAAAACAAGAAGTAGATTACACTGGGAACAGTTTACCACATGTGAAAAAAGAAACCCAAGATGATGGAAAAGAGGTGAAAGACCTCAGGTGTTTTCACTGCAATAAGGCGGGACACACAAAATCACAGAGCTGGTGGTTTAAGCACTGACAAAAAAGATGTGGTAAAAGAGGCTAAATCAGTGAGATTAGGTGAGGTAGTGAAGAAAATCCCAAGAGACGTTGGGGAGTTGCAGAAGAGTGCACAGCCTAGTCACAAGCTGGATATTAAGAAAGCACCCAATCTTTTCAAAGACTTCACCTGTGTGGGTAAGCTTTACACAGGTAGAACAGGGGTAGTGGATAAAAAAGTTAAAATATTGAGTGATACGGGAGCTGGTCAGTCTCTAATAGTAAGAGATGAAAATATTTGAACTTCTGAAATGTTGCCCAAGAGAGTGATAATCTGTGGAATAAATTGAGTGAGATTCAACGTTCCCTGTGTAAGATAAGGTGAGAGATTCCAATGACGTCTGGGGAAGTGATAGTGGGAATGATGGAAAATTTGGCTATTCCAGCATAGCAGTTTGTTCTTGGAAACGATACAGCTGGATCACAGTTAAGAGTGATTCCTGCTGTAGTGGAAAATCCGAAAGAAAACGAGGGAACTGAGGAGTTTGAAGAAAAATTCCCTGGAACTTCTCCAGACTGTGTGGTGACAAGATCCCACAGCCACAAGTTAAAACAAGAAGGGAAAAAAAAAGAGAAAAATGAAGGAGTTGAGATCCAGTTAGCTGACACTCTGATGAGACAGTGAAGTAAAACCTGAGCAGGTAGACGATCAGGCAGATGTGTCTAGTTCTGAAAGATTAATGGAGTTACAACAAAAAGGTGAGATGATAAAGGAGATGATGAAAGGTGAGATGATAATCCTACTCGGAAAAGGAATCAGAATGTATTCTGGAATGCTATTACCTTAAGGATAAAATCTTGAGATAGGAACAGAGACCTTAGCAGGTTAGTGCAGGGGAAAAATGAGCAGAAGTTCACCAGATTGTGTTGCCGACAGAATACAGACAGGAAGTATTGCAGGTAGCACACAAATTACCTGTTGGAGGCCATCTAGGAGTGAGGAAGACTCAGGCTAAGATACAGAAGCATTTCTATTGGCCTGGATTACATAAAGATGCAGTTGAATTTTGCCATAACTGTCATATATGTCAGATAGTAGGAAAAACCCAGGCAGTAATGAAACTAGCGCCTTTGATGCCAATTCCTGAACTTGACGAACCTTTCACATGGATTATAATCGACTGTGTGGGTCCCCTCCCTAAAATCAAAAGTGAGAACCAGTGTTTGCTAACTGTAATGGATGTGTCTACCAGGTTTCTAGAAGCAATTCCATTATGGAATGTCAAGGCAAAGAAAGCTGTAGAGGAGTTGCTTGCTTTCTTTACTCATTATGGATGACCCAAGGAGATTCAGTCAGACCAAGGGTCCGATTTTACTGCCAAATTATTTAAGGAGGTCATGAATTGTTTAAGCATCAACACTTTAAATCAAGTGTGTACCCTCCTGAATGCCACGGAGTATTGGAGAGGTGGCATCAGATCCTAAAAACTATGTTGAGGGTTTATTGCCAGGATTACTCAAATGACTGGGATAAAGGTATCCCATTTATATTATTTGCTACTTGTAATGTTCCAAATGAATCAACTCTGTTTACTGCACTTGAATTGATATTCGGGCACAAAGTAAGAGGGCCTTTAAAGTTAATTAAGGAAAAGTTGATACGTCTGAAGTCAGAGATCTCACAGTTGGACAATGTATCTGAGGTAAAAGAAAGATTAAATGGAGTAAATGAATTAGCTAGACAACATTTGAAGGTGGCACAGCACCTAATGAAGCAAGGAGCAGATAAGAAATCTGAAATTTGTACAGTTGCCTGCGGGGATAAAGTATTGGTGCTGTTACCAGAGGTAGAAGATCCCTTCAAAGCAATTTTTAGTGGTCCCTATCAGATTTAGAAGAAGTTAAGTCAAGCGAATTAGCTGGTAAAGACGCCAGACAGAAAAAAAATTATCGGGC
Source organism: Ginglymostoma cirratum (assembly GCA_024137785.1). NCBI lineage: Eukaryota > Metazoa > Chordata > Chondrichthyes > Orectolobiformes > Ginglymostomatidae > Ginglymostoma > Ginglymostoma cirratum. The sequence goes on from JAHRHZ010000040.1 coordinate 5,604,502, forward strand.
ATGTCAGGTGAAAATACTGAAACCTTACTATGACAGGGAAAGGGAACCAAAGAAACAGGTATTTGTTACTGCCACTCATAATGACAAATCGAATCCAGATGATTTGGATTTTGATATGCCTCAGAATGAGGAAGTCCTTAAAGAATGGGATAGAGTAGTGAGCTATCTGTCCCAGGAACAGAGAAATGAATTGAAAGACTGATTGCAGTGCTATAAGAACCTATGTAGAAATAGAATGGGGAGGACTAATACCACAGCACATGAAATTGACTTAGGGAATGTTGTTCTGATAAATCAACACTCCTACAGGCTTAATCCTCTCAAAGCAGTGCAGGTTCAGAAGGAAGTAGATGCGATGCTCCGAAAAGATATCATAGAGCTCAGTCAAAGAGAGTGGAGTTTTCCAATCATGTTGGTTTCCAAATCTGATGGTCCTCAATGATTCTGCATAGATTATCACAAGGTCAATGTCGTGACCAAATCTGACTCATACCCAACTCCAAGGCTGGTGAACTGTGTAGAAAAAGTAGGACAAGCCACTTACATCACAAAGTTGGACTTACTTTGCTGTTACTGGCAAGTACCTTTGTTGGAGAGAGCGAAAGGAGCTTTTACTTTTGTAACCCCAAGTGGGTTTTATCAATTTAAAGTCATACCCTTTGGAATGAAATAATGCATCAGCCACTTTTCAAAGACTTATGAACAGAGTTGTGGTAGGATTGACTAATTGTGTTGACTACATATATGACTTAGTGACCTTGAGCCATTCATGGAAAGATCATAAGGAGCATTTGGCAGAGTTCTTTGAAAGATTACGGAAGGCAAAGTTGGTCATAAACTTGGCAAAAACAAAATTTGCAAAGGTGGAAGTAATATTCTTAGGGCACTACATCGGATACGGATGAATGGCACTGAGGAATGTGAACACGATGGCCATCAAGGAAGGAAGTGCTACAATTTTTAGGATTGAGCAGATTCTGTAAGAAATTTGTGCCAAACTTGAGTAGCGTAGTGGCATCGTTATGGACTTGTTAAAAAAACCCATGAAATTTCGGTGGATAGAACAATGCTAGGAGAGAATTTGAGAATTTAAAAGCACTATTAACTGCCACACCAGTTTTAGCCATGCCAAATTTTTTGAAACCCCTTAAAGTCACCATCAACACAAGTGATATATGTGTTGGAGCTGTGCTATTCCAGGAGGATGATTGCAGAATTGAAAGATCAATTGGTTATTTTTCAAAAATACTCAGTATCTACCAGAAAAAGTATTCAACCATTGAAAAAGTGTTACTGAGTTTGGTAATGGCCTTAAAAATATTTTAATGTTTACATTGCAAACAATTCATCAGAGATGGTTGCACATACAATCCTTTGACATTTCTTGAAAGATTTAAGGCCAAGAACCCCAGATTAATTTATTGAAGTCTTATGTTACAAGCATTTACTTTACAGATTGTACATGTTGTGGGTCGTGATGGGGATGCTTTATTGCAGGCTTAAAAACAAAATGTTATTAAAAGGTAGAAATGATAGTGTTCAATTGTATATATGTAGAATTAGTATGAAATGTGTAAATAAATTAATGAGCTATGGATGAAGTAATAAAATGGAGTTGAAGTTTTAAAAGAAAGAAAAGAAGCTATCTTATTATAATGATGGCTCGTTTTTTTCTTAAGGGGGGGTGTTGTGAAGTTGGGTAGAATATTTGTGGATTTTCAAGACTAGAATCATAGAATCCCTACAGTGTGGAAACAGGCCCTTCAGCCCAACAAGTCCACACCATACTTCAGACATCCCACCCTCCCTAAACTCATGCCTGAACACGAAGGGCAATTTAGCGTGGCCAATCCACCTAAACTGCCCATCTTTGGACAGTGGGAGGAAGCCGGAGCACCCAGAGAAAACCCACACAGACACGGTGAGAACATGCAAACTCCACACACACAGTTGCCCAAGGATGGAATTGAGCCCACATCCCTGGTGCTGTGAGGCAGCAGTGCTAACCACTGAGCCATCGTGCTGCCTTAAAGGAATTGGGAGGCAGGAAGTTAGAATTGGGTGTTTGTAAAATGCTAGGGGAAGAAAGCATTGTGTGGTCCCTTTAAAAGATGATGTTGTTTTTCAATACTTATGGATTTAAGCAAAATGTATGTGAGCAGTTTGAAAGTACATAGAGAGCATCCAAATTTAAACATTTGTACCAATAGGCTAATCAGTTAGCAAGGTAAGCAGCAGTTTTAAACAAAAACGGAGTTGCTTGAAAAGCAACTGACCCTTCCTCAGAGCCGGACCCAAAAACTTAACTCTTTTTTTCCTTCATAGATGCTGCCGGATATCCTGAACTTTTCCAGCAACTTTGTTTTTGTTCCTGATTTACAGCATTCACAGTTCTTTCGGGTTTTTTTAAGCAGCAGATTTGTTTTGTTACCAAAATAGCAAGTTTTGAATTTACCCAACCAATTTGAACCAGGCATTTAGATATCGAAAAAATTCAATTAAATTTAAATCTGAGGATTTTGACAAGATAGGGACAATCCTAATCTAAAAAATTAATATGTCATCAAGGGTACAAAAGAAGAGTTCAGAAGAGACAGGAGAACTAATTGCCATCTGTCAAAGTTAACAGCTCTCAATTGTCAAGAGAGAATTGTTGGCTTAGACTCGTCTAAGTCTTCAAGGAAATACCATATAAATATCAAAGATACCAACAGCACAACTAGTTAATATTCCTGATAGAAGAATTGATGGAAGAGGCATTCCTGGCAGAACATTCAAGAGAGAAGGCGCAGAGCATTCCAGAAGACACGTAATCTGGCTGTAATTTCAAAGACTAAATTCAATTTTATTTTATATAAATGGGACTTCTATTTATTGGAACAGCATGCGATTAGAATCCTGTTTATTCAGGAATAGATCATAGTTAGAAGAGGTTTATGCAGTTTGTTTATAGTTTAGTTAATTTATTCACTGTTAGAGTTAGATAAGTATATTGTTACTTGTTGATTGTAAAGTGAATGTCAGAGGTTTATTTTATTTTACCACTAGAAGTAGCTGAAAGTCAGGTTACAACACTTTTCACATTCCTTTTACAGATTAAAGGGCGAGGTGCTTCTCTTTGGGTGTTTCGGTTTTCGTTCTCTAAGTAGAGTCAATCCCTGTTTTAAAAATCACTACCAACTCCCATAGCTACCTGGACTACACCACCTCTCACCCACCTTCCTGCAAGAATACTATCTCCTATTCCCAATTCCTTCGCCTCCGCCACATCTGCTGCCAGGATGAAGCGTTCCGCTCCCAGACATCCTAGATGTCCTCGTTTTTCAAGGAGTACAATTTCCCTCCCACAGGGGTTAAAAGCACTCTCGAACGTATCTCTTGCATTTCCCACACCTCAGCCCTCACACCCTGTCCCCCGCAATAAAAACAAAGACAGAGTTCCCCTTGTCCTCACGTATCACCCCATTAACCTCCGGACTCAACACATCATTCTCCGTCACTTCCGCCACCTGTGATCTGACCCCACTGCCAAGGATATATTTCCTCCCCACCCTTATCTGCCTTCCGGAGGGACCACTCTCTCCACGTCTCCCTCATCCGCTCCACACTCCCCACTAACCCTACCATCCCCGGCACTTTTCCCTGCAACTGCAGGAAGTGCTACACCTGCCCCTACACCTCACCCCCAGCCCCATCCCAGGCCCCAAGAAAACCTTGCACATTAAACAGATGTCCACCTGCACATCCGCTAATGTGGACTATTGTATCCGCTGTTCCCAAAGTGGCGTCCGCTACATCAGGGAAACCAAGCGGAGGCTCGGAGACTGCTTCATGGAGTACCTACGCTCGGTTTGTGACAAACCACAACACCGCTCAGTCACAAACCACTTCAACTCCCCCTCTCACTCATTGGACAACAAGTCCATTCTGGGCTTCCTCCAGTGTCACAATGATGCCACCCGAAAACTGGAGGAACAGCACCTCATATTCCGCCTGGGAACCCTACAACCAAATGGTCTCAATGTGGACTTTACAAGTTTCAAAATCTCCCCACCCCGACCTCATCCCAAGACCAGCCCCTCCTCTCCTCCCCGCCTCCTTGACCTGTCCATCTTTTCTCCCACCTATCCGCTCCGCTATCTACTTCTATCACCGCTTCCCCCTCTCTCTATTTATTTCAGAGCCCCCTTCCCCTTCCCCATTTCTGAAGAAGGGTCCAGATGCGAAATGTCATCTTTCTTACTCCTCTGATGCTGCTTGGACTGCTGTGTTCAAACAGCTCCACAGTGTGTTAACTCTTCTCCTGTATTTCTAAGTGCTTAGCTATTACATTCTCTACATTAGCTTCTAACGTTTTCCTAATAACAGATAACTGTCATATTGTTACCAATTTTTAATCTCCTTCTCTTTTTAAATAAATATATTACATTGACAGTTTTCAACACTGTGGGCCTTTTCCAGAATCTCAGGATTCTTGGAAGATTACTACCCGTGCAGCAGTGATCTCTGTAGCTACTCCTTTTAATATTCTTCCCAGATTATGTTGTATTCTTTCCTATATCCTTTGCAAACTTCAATTCAGAAGGTCTGCGTGTTATTTCCTCTCTTCATTCCAACAGTGTCTCCATTAGCCTTCATTCCATTCTGGAAATTCCTGCTCTACTTCTGGGGCCAGCTTTAAACATCTCCTGTCTGAAATCATCTAGTCATTTTTTTTTCTTATTCTACAATGTGAAAAGAAGCTTAGATATTTATTTTTGTTTTGTAAATTGACAGAGATTGAGGTGATTCAGAGAAATTTAAGTTATATCAATTCAAACACTATTTTTATTAATGGTGCAAACAATTAAATTGTCTTCCAGATTCAGGATGCAATTAATCCACTCTAGATAATAATCACTTCTTCCCTCGATTCAGGCAAGAGTGTTGGCAATGATGCTGCTTTCATTCTCCTATTGTTCTTTTGCCATCTTGTTTTGTCTTACACCTTCATCTTGTTTGTTTTTGAATTACTCCTGTACACATAGAATCTTCCTTTTGAATGCCTTCCACTGACATTTCTTCCAGCAGTCCACTTTTGCAAGACTATCTTTCAGCTTTGGAATGTTTGCCTTTCCTCCACTTAGAACTTTTACTTCTGTTCTATCTTTGACTCTTTCCAAAATGGTGCCAAATCTAACTCTATGATGATCACTATGTCCAAAATGGTCATCCTCTGTTACTTCATCCACCTGTCCAGCTTCATTACTTATGACTAAATTTAGAATCGCACCCTTTCTTGTCAGGCTTGTTTTGTGCTAGCTACAAATGTTGTCTTGAATGCAGTTCAAAGGTTTTGTGCCTTTCACGTGTTTTGTATCCTGATTGATTTGGGTCATGGGAGTCCCCAACTGTTGTGGCCTATTGTTTGTTGATTTAGAAATGTATTTGCTCCTCTAACTCCCTCTTGTTATATTAGCAAAGTGTATGTCACTTCTCCTTTTGTTTCTGAGTCCAACACATAAGACTTAATTTGGTAAAAACCGAAAGAACAGCGGATGCTGTAAATCAGGAACAAAGACAGAAATTGCTGAAAAAGCTCAGCAAGTCTGGTAGCATCTGTGAAGAGAAAATCACAGTTAACGTTTCGGGTCCAGTGAGCATTCCTCAGCAACTTTTGTCTTTGGCCTTAATTTGATGCTTCATTTTGTGTCTCATTCCTCCTCAAAGCTGTGATTGATTCTTTAAACAATATTGTGACACCTCACCTTTTTTAACCCTTTGACTATTCACCTAAGAACTGAATTGAAACTACAAACATCCCACGGCCAACTTGTAATCCTTGGACTGGTTGCATGTGCCAAACAGGACCGACCATGGATGAATTCTCAGACAGCTAGGACATGAATACCCAGGCTCTGGGCAAACTAAGTGCCCGACTGATTGTAACCAAACTCCAAGACTGCAACTGGACAAGCTCCTTGTTTGGCTGTGTTGATATCCCCTGACTAATCATAATCACTCTTGATTCCCACTAACGACTAGTCCCTTTTGATTCTTGATGTGATTTTATTGAAGCACATGCCGTGTCTTTACCACATAAGCTACTGGCACATGCTAAATGTATGACATGGCTGTAGCCCAGTGCCATACAGCAACACCCTTGACTGCTCAGTGCTCCAAACTGGGACATGCTGACCAGCACTCCTAATACACTAAAAAGCAATGCAAGCACAGAGGTTGATCGTCTGTAAGGTAGAACTAACCTATCTTCTGTAAATTAACGCACTCTACAGAGGTTTTCAGCCTGTAATTTAGCATTGAAGAGCGATGTACTAAAATGCAATGTGACTGTATCATGAATAAATGCTAAGAAATAAAGATAAGAGTTTGGATGTATGAGATGTATTTGACCTAGCAGGAACATACAAGTCATTGGTATCTCTGACCTTGAAAATGAAGACCTGAAGGCTTGAAGTAGGATGCAAGTTCAATTGAAAGGAGCGATGATGATATAATGAAGTTGGGGGTTTGTTGGTGCCCACTTGCATGGAAGATGATGGTGTTCTTTGGACATGCCAGGAAATGATAGTGAGGGCACAGTTGCCTGGAAAAGCAACAGTTTGCTGTTGCTGCCAAGTAACTGCTGTGACCTTTGTGTGAGGAATTGGCGGAAAGTTTCTGGGGGAAGGAGAGGAGAATTGGGAGCTGCATGGAAAACAAGCAAGTTTAACTGATAATAAAATGCAAATACATGGGAATAAGGTTGTTACCGTTCATTACTGAGACTCTGAACCCACCTTTCAACCCTGAAGGGAAACTCAGAAATTTTTTTCTCAACATCAAAAACCTGATTTTTTTATCTTTGTCTTATATTCCCAACTTTCTTACCATTGCCTGATGCTACTTTGGGGAGCAAAAACTTCTGTCATGCCCTTCACTGAAGCACTGACATCAACTGTTCATTTTATGCTGGCATTATTATTGATCTGTTGTAATGTAAGAGACTATAAAAGCTTAAAAAAAATTTGGTCCACGAAGTCCATTCTCGCAACAAAAAACGCACAACTTGCCCTACCGCGGATTTTATTGAACACGGTTACTTCAAAGAAACCTAAATGATCACAAATAACATCGCAATGTTGTAAAACTTCATAAAATTTCATCCTGTGTCCTGAAAGTTACTAATAAAACCTTGAAAATGTATTGACATTTAAAATTGACACTACTTTAACAGTACATTTACGTAAAAGTAATTATTTATTTCCATTGCACAGGCAATAGAGGGGTTAATACAGCATCTGATCACATGTATATATGACCAATGGTCTCCCTTCAATGGAGAGAGAAGCTCTTGGTCCCTTGTGAACGTGACTAATTACTCATTTACTTACTTATTCTTGTAATTTCAGTCAGATCTAATCAATACTATATCAAAGATTTGTTTCACACCTTCACTATTCTCAAGTCAGAACTCCCCTCACAAATTGATTCTGTTCTTGCTAATATTAAAAAAAAACTTAAATACAGTTCATACAGAAATTGAATTGGACTAGCTGCTTAATTATTGCAGTTAAAAGAGACTGGGAGTCCTACAGTGGGTAACTCACCTACTGACATCCAGACCCTGTCCACCATCTAGAAGGCCAAAATCATAATTTTGGTGGAATTCTTCCCATTGGCCTACATGGAAGCAGCTCCAAAGAAACTCAAGAGGCCAGCCAGCACAAAGCAGGCCACTTGATTTGCACACCTTCACCGCTATAGATATTCAATCGTTTCATTACTGACACAGTGGCAGCTGTACGTAGCATCTAAATGATAAACTACAGAAACTCACCGAGCTGCCTTCCAAACGTTCAGGTGGCATGGTGGCTCAGTGGTTAGCACTGCTGCCTCACACTACCAGGGATCAAAGTTCGTTTCCACCCTCGGGCGACTGCCTGTTTGGAGTTTGCACATTCTCCCCGTGTCTGCGTGGGTTTTCTCCGGGTACTCTGGCTTCCTCCCACACTCCAAAGATGTGCAGGCTATGTGGACTGGTCATGCTAAATTGCCCGCGGTGTTCAGGAATGTATAGATTAGGGGGATGGGTCTGGGTGGGATGCTTCAAGGTTCGGTGTGGGCTTGTTGGGCTGAAGGGCCTGTTTCCACACTGTAGGGATTCTATGATCTATGAAACCTGTGATCAGAACCTTGAGGAAAGAAAATCCACAACCTGCAGCTTCCACTCCAAGCCAGTCTATACTGACTGGGAACAATATAGCCATTTCTTCACTGTCACTGAATTAAAATCCTGGAACTCCCTTCCTAACAGCACTGTGGGTGCACATACACCAGATAAACTGCAGTAATTCAAAAGGGCTGCTCATCACTACCTTCAAAAGAGCCATTAGAGATGGAAATAAATATTGGACTTACCAGCAATGCTCACATACAGTAAAAGACTGAAAAAAAGAATCTTAATCCCGGTTGGTATTACTTCAAATTTAAACCAAACCAATCTCAAATCTTTTGCACGAATACAGAGGGAATCCTCTTCGCTCAATATTACCACTTTTGAACATCAATAAAACCAGATGTGAAAAACAACCCCGTTGAAAGGCTTCATTTTCAAAAGCAATATGAACTAGAATGCCATACCTTTGAAGTATAGTGGCATGAAAACATTGGGAAGTCTGAGGAGCTGTATTTTTAAACACCATATTTTTAAAATAAGACTGAAAGTCAAGATCATTTCCAATGATTGCCAGACTTTTTTTTTTTGGATTGCATTGAATTATTTCTGGAGAGGACAAAGATTTCCTTGATATTGGGTTAGGCCAGGGGATAGAAGAGGTCCTTTAACATTTTGATTGTACAATGTGGATTTCTCTTCTCAAACACAAAAAGTTTTAGTTGTCCAAAGCCACAGGTTGGGGAGGAATCCAGGCTGCAGAATGAATTACCACAATATCTTGAACAATGACACTTAATGTGACACTACATGATACAGTAGACACCTTTACTCCTTGCCAAAGGGTATCACAGAATTTATACTGGCATACAAGTGATTTTCATCAGAGAGAGAGAGAGAGTCCTGCAAGTAAAGCCATCCTTCTGCTAAACAGCAAAAAGTATCAAACCACAATATCTTTAAAGAGAAAGGATTCAATCATCTAGCCTTCAACATACAAGTTCACCTAAGAAATCCATTTCCACGCAGATTAGCCACAAGAACCTTTGCAGCGAGGAGAAATCTTGACGTTTTTCAAACCGTTATCTCAGTCAAATTAGCAACTTAATCAAGAAACATCAGGCCTGAACTTGAAATAGAGACTGTTAAATTCTATTCTTATAATTACTGTTTAATTTTCTTACTTACTTGACTTTTTTTGTGCGTGGTTGTGTGAGTCAAGTGATTAAAATGTTACATTTTTGCTAACCTCCAGGGCAAGTATCTGGGAAATAAAAATACTTTTTTTTCATTTTAAATACATAACAGCTTGCTGCTGAGTTATCAAAATTGACTTAGTCACTCAATTGGAAGAAAATGCAGACATCTACATTCAAATATATTCAAATATATTGATCGCCAGGAAATAAAAAGAAACTCCTCAAATTTGTCTGTGGCAATTGTGTCAATTGCTGAAAATACAATCCATATAACTCTAAATAAAAGAGCTTTCAAGAAATACACAGCAAGTTGGTCAGTATTTTACACGGGAAAGGACAGGTAATGACATTTTAGCTGCGCTGGAGTTTTGACCAAGTCATCATGGAAGGCTCCTTTAGTGATGTAGCCCTTTCTTCCTTTGCAGACTTTGATTGGCCTACTTTTATTTCAATCATTTTCTGTATTCATTTTAGATTTGCAGCATTTCCAATTGCTTCTTATTCCACATAACCACATAAACTTCATGCAACTTGCTTGCAGCTTATTTACAAATCAACATTTCATTTGTGAATTGGGAAAACATTCTTGGAACAAACTGAATAAAATGGGAAAAAAGCCTTCAAGGTAACAGTTCTTCCCCATGCACTCCTCCCCCTCACTCAAATAGAACTTTCAACATCACTAACCATGTGGCAGGATCAAGATCCCCATAAAAGATGTTGATGTTATACTCAGCCTTGTGACTGGAATTGTTTACTGTATCACACAGACTTGCTGACATCTTCTGTTTATAACATTTAGTAATATCAATAGAAAAACAATTTTACTGCTTACTTGTGCACTCTCTAGCTGCAGAAAATATATTCAGACTGCTGTGATATTATTCCTGCAAAACTGCAATTCTTACTTCCACAACTGTTCACTCACAAATTTTACCAATTCAGCTTTTAACAAATCTAATAAAGTTTAGGAAGGTAAAGTTTTCATGAGATGTAGAAATCAAATACTTGTACAAAACCTTGTCTGGATACATATCCAGTGCGTGCAGGAAGGAGAAATCTATTTCCAAGTAAAGAATTTCGGATTTGATCCAATTTCCTCCTAAACAATATTTTTCATTTTGGTTGGAGATCATGGAATTAAACTGACAAGACATTGTGAAAAACTTGTATAGTTTCGACCAATCTTTCTACAATCTGATTGGAAATTGAAATGGGTTTTGTACAAGCAAACACAGGATATCAAAGATTATCACCATATGTGATAATATGGATACATATATGAAAAAGCTATAATTTAAGAATGGTTTTGCCCAGATTTTTGAATATCAACCTGAAAGGGATAATGAAGAAGCTGATGCAGCCTGGTCTGCTGTGTTCCTCCAGCTCCACACTTTGTTATCTCTGACTCCAACATCTGCAATTCTTGCTATCCCATTCACCAGAATGATGATCATAGAGAGGGAATTTATGCAGTTATGTACAGAAGACAATGTTATAATAAATTGTGAACAAAACAGTTCAGGATCTTGAAGGAGTATGAGCTAACATCTGATCCTCCTCAACGTCTTTGAAAGAACATCTGTTATGTTAATGTAACTTGCAACTAGCTGCTAACATACTACAAGCTATATCTTGTTATCAATGAGACAGTCTCCCAGTTAGGACCTGGAAGTAAAATGCTCTACCACATCAGACCAGGCAGGCTTTATAGTTTGCTAAAGAGGATGATGGCAGCATCCTTCATCATGAGCAGATGCTCATTGAGCATACTCCAGAAAATGGGACTTGTGGTACCGCTGAAGTCAATGCTAGAGATATTGCAGGCTCTTCGAGTGGAGTACACAGCATTTGGCTCATTCTACTGCTGCCTGAATGATGGCCATTTTGGGAAGGGCATTCACTGAGGTGTTACATCTTTGCACCAGAAGCTACCCCATTGGCCAAATCGTGGGAATGAACAGACATACCAGCTGATGGATGTATAAGTAACAAACTAGGAGCTTGCTGATCCAGTCAACAGAGTTTCTTGTCACTCAAAAAAATTTCAAACCATTCCAAACCAGTGTTATTTATGGGGCTGCGCACTCAACTTGTAGGCAAGGTGATTTGGATTAAGCTATCTTAGTGCAAAGAGTTACTGTGGAGTACTTTTTGAGGAGTGGTCATGAGTTTACTGCATCGATTGGGAGTGTTGCTGCACCTTCACAGGGAAGGGAGAGGATTTGACAACCTGCCCATATCAAAGGCTGCAACAAGTATATGTGTTGGAGTTACAGTGGCTTTGGGTCTGTAACATGACAGCAAGATGGAACAAAGCCTTCAGAGAGGTCTAGACCTAGACAACCTCCTTTCCCATTATTGGAGCTTCATTATGCCATGCTTCTTGGCAATGATGGAAAGTTGTCTGACAATCTAATCAATGCACCAAGCATTGCAGTGAGCAAGCTCATTGGTGTTTTCCTGTCTGTCCGATTAGGTCTTCCATCTGAGTTAACCAGAGGTACCAGCACTTGTCACTACTCCAGGCCAGTGACTCACCATTTTTAAATCCCAACTCTATACTAGTTTTGAAATTCCATGTAATGTCACAACCTGAACTGGTGGCTTCAAGTGTCAGAGTAACTGAGGACGCCTCCTCCTCAATGCTTCATTTGTAGCTGCAGGTTGGGCTTGTGGAAGTTCTTAAGTGAGTGAAGTCAGGTGATCAGCGAGAGAAGGTTGGAGCTAGGTGGAAAGCAAGAGGTCCATCAGCAGAACAACCACCATCCTGAATGTTCACAGGGATGCCAGATGCCATGGGTCTTGCTTCCACTGGCATCACAAGGCTGAGAAATATCTGCTTTGTCACGTTCAGGGGCACAGAGATTCATGTCCACCACCAATACTGCTCTGTTCTCATTGGTTATGTGACATTTCCTTCAAAGGAAGACAGAAGAACCTTATGATAGGCTTGTGTGATATACCTATGACGGCTGTATACCTAGAGGCACATGAAAGCAGTGAGAGATGGGGGGACGGTGGTGTGAGGTTGGAATGTGTGTGTGAGACCAAGATGGAGCATCTGAATAATAGGGATGTGTGTTGAATGGTGATGTGATCCATTGAGCTGTGTAGGAGATGATGCTATGGTGGTTTTGAGGTCTTCGAAGATACATTCATTGACCATGAGGTCAATTTATTTCTTGTCACACCACTGCCAGGTTCTAAAGGCTACACACTTTGTACTGAACACCTGGACTTCCTGTTGCCAGTTCTTTTACAGGTGGTTCTTGAGATCTGTCTCCCAACCTTGGAAACATAACCTCCATGATTAAGGCCATGATTAAGGATCTAGCCAACCTTACAATTAGATAAATGAGGAAGCAACACCACGTTACCTATAGTAAGTTAAAGTCGCCACAGATCACAGGGCAGCTCTCTTGTTAGAGGGAGAGTATTGGTTGTGGCTTAACCTGAGGATCATCCCACCTCAGGTAAGGGTAAAGGTTGAGAAGGAGAGTCCTTCCTCAACTAGTCCAGGAATTGGACCCATGCCGTTAGTATCACTCTGCATCACAACCCAGCTGGCCAACCAACTGAGCTAACTGACTCCATCCCACAGTATGGGACAACAGTAGGAACAAAAGTATTTTGAGTTCATTGGGGAATAAACACTGAACTAGCTGTTTTCAATGTTCAGAGGTACAGTGAGTGAACAGAATAGAATAACGTGTGAAGAGAAAATGTACAGTAATCACCCCCTGAACTCATGAAATTCTTAAATGACCATACTAACAACCTGCCAGTACACACATAATACTCTTAATTCTTATAAAGGGAAGTGTAACAATATAACATGAAGTTAGAAATAAATAGTGATGCTAGTGGATTTGGTGATGGTTTCATTCCCACCTTATGAATTAACACAAACAACACACATTGCTACAAATGGGAAAGAGTATGGTATGAAAGCAGAGGTGCAAATGAAACACAAAGATAAGCATTGATCTGTTGGATCAAATGCTCAGCTTATGCTCATAAAGTAGGTTGTAAAAGCCAGTAATTATGCAGCAGCACTCAGGCAACAGAATTTCAATCCCAAAGAAAGCACTGTCCAGTCTGTCCAGGCAAGGAAGCTGATCTTTAGTCTTATCTCAGCTCCCACTTTGTTCTTCCAAACAATAAAAATATATATTGCTGAACCGAGAAATCATCCTGTACCCTGGATTGTCATGATGATAGATCAGAATGCCTGAGCACTTATAGACAATTTTTACTTTTAATTCCAAAATCTGTTGGGAGTACTGCTACAGAAAAACTGTGGGTTTAACACTACAGAATATCTGATGAGTCCTGTGTGAAGCTGATGGAATGTAACACAAAAAATGCCAAAGAAACTTCAAACTGACTGAATTATGATTTCTTGTGACTACAACAGCAGGTCAGCCCCTTGTGATTATGTCCCAAACTGGAGACATATTCTATGTTGTCGAGCTGGATGAACACAGCAGGCCAAGCAGCATCAGAGGA